>JAWDJX010000003.1:0-600000 GCA_033117895.1 Extremus antarcticus
GTATATGGTGTGTAAGCTCCAATCCATTACATATGGTGACACCACACCATAAAACACCACACCACATCCCCGCACTGGTGGCAGAGATGAGTAACTTATTCAATCATGACCAAACTAGCCGCTTCAACGAGTACCCAATGGACTCAACATACCCAGTACTCTTCCTCGCGTCCGCGGCAGAGATTACGTCCCTCTCCTGCACCTGCAGTGTGTCTTCGTCGGCAGATGGACCTCTTTCGGCTCTTCTACTTGCCACGGCTTTCTGTATTCGAGAGCAGATGTGCGTAGTGAGCTCCAGCTCGGTCAGGTTCTGAATGCCTTCGACATTGTCCCTAGCAGCTGAAGCACCGGGCGGCAGAGCCTTGAAGGCCAAAAACCTCGTCTGATCTTTCTCTGGCTCGGCCTGCTTCTCCAACTCGTTCTTGCCTTCATTCTCGTCTTCCGGTTCCACATCGTTGTGTAGACTGCGGGTGTTTCTTCGTACAATCGACTTCCCCTCCGTGTTGTAACGTAGGACAAAGCCATAGTTCTTCTTCTCATCAAGATGAGACTCTCCTAACGCAGAAGTGATATATGCTCCTCGCCACATCTCGGCCACATCAGACAGATCGATCTTCTCATAGCCGCCGACCTTCTCGGAATCCCAATCAAAGCGACAGAAGTAGAGCGCGGCAGATGTCAGCAGGACAACGCATTCTTCAAATGGGAGTGTGCGTGGTGTGTTCGCTTCCTTCGGACAGCTCAGTGTCCAGCCAGCCACCAGAGTCTCGTTCGGATCTTCAAGCACGATCTTTATGCAGGTATCGATAGCACTCTCTCTAATCCGCCTGACGTCGAGAGCGTAGTCTTTGCTCATCATGTTCGTTTCGAACTCCTCAAAGACTCCTGGCCCTTCGTTTCCAAGATAATAATTGATGCATGTTTGTAAGAAGTAGTCTCCAATCATGTTGTTCCAGTACCGATTCAACGTCAAGTACCCATCGGACAACGCTCCAGTCCAGTTTCGCTTCCTTGTGCGAGTGAAGTCGCCCTTGAGCGCAGCAGTACCAGCATACTGTTTGGAGATGGCGTCGCCGTTGTCTGCCCATAGGGTGTTGAACCATTGAGTCTTCAGGTCTGTCTTCAGATCGATGTGCAAGCCGAGATCATTCAATTGCTGTTCCAGTGCCCATCCTGCAATCGCTGACTGTACTACGTTCGTTCGATCCAGGCAGTCCATGCAGTTCGTCCTAACGACTCCCGTTTGCTGGCCAATGTTGCGGTCATTCTGCTTTACGATCCAGCCGAAGGACTTCAGCGTGCTCTCCTGTGAGTCCATCAGGATCGAGACATTCTCGAACTTCATTCCTTTGCAAATGCCGTGGAAGTCGAACCATTCGAAGCCAATTTGCTTCCCGTTGATACCACCTCCATTGTTCAAGCGTTTAGTGTACGCTTCGTATGCCTCGCCCATTGGGACTTCGGGGCTGTTGTGCTTGTCAATGAGTGAGATAATCTGTATCTGGCCATATCGGGAAGCTACAGTATTGAGATGCTTCTTGAACGCAGCTTCGTTCGTAGCCTGGGAGCCAAACATCAGCGGCGCTGGTTTGAACGAACGTGAGTCTTGTGTGAAGTGCAGCGGTATCGATCCTCGCAGCTGTATAAGTGAGTACGTCTTGTCAGACGCATTCCAAGTCATAGGCGAAAACAGCTGCTCAGTCTCGACCGTGTTCGCGACGTTGCCATCATCGTCAATGCCGCGTCGTAAGTATCGCAGCCCAGCTCGTTTGAGAGAGCGTCGTGATATGAGTGTCAGCAGGAATTCGTGTGCTTTTATCCCTTCATCGGAAAGCTCCACTTTAGATGGTGTTGTCTGCGCTCTAACGACTTCTTCGGCGCTCTGAGCTGCTCCTGCAACTGCATCTTTCTCTGCTCCGTCAGTCTTCGCGATGGAGAAAGCACGTTGACCGACAAAGCCTTGCATCAGGGGTATCACTAGCTCATCACACCCTGCAGAGATCAATGGATCGATCAAGTGCTTGTTCCAGAAGTACTGCGAAATCGTTAGCTGAGCTTCGGTCCGGAACTGTGCACTGTCTCACCAGAGCATCGAATCGCTTCCAGAGTGGCAGATCGGAAGTCAATGTGCTCCTCTGAGTCAACGTGCCAGACAGATCGTGATCGTGACTGTAGAACAGGCCGCTCGTGCTGAAATACAGCTTTGCGTTCCTGAGGATTCGAGGGGTGAGTGATTCGATAGTGGACTTGCCTGACGAAGCTTTCTGGTCCTTGTTGGTGTCGTCTGGCGATGCTTTGTCGTCGGGATCAGCCTGATCATCTGGTTCTTTTGAGTCAATAGTAGTCGCCGTTCCGCCTTTGACATCGTCCTTTGCTCTCTCTACAGCAGGCTTCTGCTCCTGGCCAGAGTCTTCTCCACTGGTCAACTCCTGCTTCCCTCTAGAGCCAGCTTTATTACTGAACCAACGCTTTGCAAAGCCGCCATAACCACCTCGACTCTGCGCATTTTCCTGCTTCGGCTCATCTTTGGGTGGGTCGATTGCGGCAGGGTCCTCATGTTCTTTCTCGTCCTTAGCGGAGGCGATAGAATGCGTGTCATCATCGTCTCCGCCATGACTCTCATCAGTCTCGCCGCCATTAGCTGCTCCAGCCGCCTTAGCAAGACTCTTCCGTACTGCAGCGATGGACTTCTGAGCTTCATCTTGAGAAGTCAGAGGTATCAACGTCACATCTCGAACAGCGTAGATGGCTTTGCCACGGATCGAAGCAACTTGCTCTCTCCGTGTTATCACGATGAGATGTGATGTTGTGACGAGGTCGAGTAAGCCTAGATAAAGTCAGCCTATTGCACTTGAAAGCAGGTTAGTGTTGGAAGTGCGATGCCAACAAGCCCGTGTGCTTCCAACGGCGAAGAGAATGTTTCATCGTCCTGTGTGCGAGGTATGCTCGTAATCTTCCCATCGCTATAGGCGATCTGTATATCTTTGTTTTCGTGGTCTTTGCTCCCAACCAGACGAATAACTAAACCATCTGCTGTGGTGGCTCTGTAACAATTCTTAGCTGTATGGATAGAGGAGGCTGGAGCATGCGACCTACATCAACAACTTCTTCGCCAATGCCGGCATCTTAAAGCTCGTTGGATAGATGGTTGGTTTTAGTGCAGAGTGAGTACGCACGACTTGTTGTAAGAACACGATGCTTTGGAGACGTTCAGGAACTGCTGTCCCGTCCTGCGTCGCATCATGACGTCGCCTCACTTGGCCAACTTTGTGTGTCGACGTACACGTGGTTTGGTCAAACCCTCACCACGGCCATCAGCATCAACATGCATACAAGCTGTGAAGCAGGCATGGCTGGCAACGTAGCATCAATACATACTGCCAGAAGCTGTAATCGTAAACCATAAACCACACGCTCAGACTGGACAAACTAGAAGATCTCCTCCAACCCCTCTTCCTTCCACGTCCTCTTCCCCTCTCCAACCGCCTCGCGCACAGGCCAGTACTCGTGGTTGAACAGCCAGTACTCCTCTCCAGTAACCGGATGCTTTGCCTTCGTGAACCATCTCGGCGTGAACTCCTCGCCGTTCGCCTCTCGCTCACGTTTCCTCGCTCTCTGCCCGTCCTCCAGCCGGTTCTTCTCCGTAGCCGCAAAGCCATACTCGCCTTCCTCCATAGCCCGCTGATCGGGGCGTAAGCGGGAGTCCGTGGGTGCCACGTACGCTCGCAGTGAGTCAGGTATAGCATTGAGCGTGACCACGAAAGGAGTGAGGTTGAACGGGATGCCCGTGGGACGAGGATGCGCCTCCCAGACCAGGAAAGCCTTGTCGTTGGCGCCTGATTTCGCGCCACCTGACAGTTGATCGAGTGGTGCTTCGTAGCCGGGTGTAAGACGGGCGTAGATCTTGTCGTTCCATCTGCCGCCGATCGACCACCTCGTAATGCCCTTGGCATCAACGACTTTGCCGGTGACCTGGTGAGCAGAGTTTGCTTTCCAGCCCTTGGCCTTGAAGTCAAGGTGGCAGACTTCACCCGTGGTCCAGTTCTTGACTTCCATCGGACCGTAGTTGTCCACGACTGGGTTTCCTGTTATGATACCCACGACGCTTGACGTAACCTTCTTCCAGGTGTACAATTCTTCGCCCCCATCTGGCGTCCTGAGGTGCAGGAACCACGTTCCAAGTGGATTAAACTCAAAGCTCTTGCCGTAGAATTTGGACTTGACATCACTCTCGCCGTAGTAGTCCCACTTCGGACTCGACGCATAAGCAGCGCCAACTGGAGGATGATGCGTGACTTGCTCAATGAAGAAACGATATCCTATGTCTGGACGGCAGTACTCGTACGTCTCGCCGAGCAGTGGGTTGAAAGGCTTCGCAACTCGACCGATAGTGCTAGCATACTCACTTGCTGCAAAGCCGGCAACATAAACCATGCGCTCGGCGGAGTCGGTGCGATCCGCGGCAGTGTTCAGGAGATTGGCGTACTCCATGTCTTCGACGACACGATAGAGCAGGGAGGTAGGCTCGTTGAACGACACTGGCAACGTCATGCGCGTCATGTCCTTGCCAATCATGGACTTCAGTATGCCCCAGAGCCCGACCTTCGGCCTGTTATCGGCATCCAGCTTCAGTCGCTTTCGCAAACCGTCTTCGTAGCCCTTGAAAGATCTCGAGATTTCTCGCGCTCGTTCTTCTTCGCCTTCTCTGACGGCGACTGTCTGATCCATGGCGCTATCAGTAGGATCTGCCATCCTCTCGGTGGCTGGCGGCGGGCTAGTTGGTGGCAACGACTCGACTACTTCGACCTCTCCGGCGTCTACGGCATCAAAGAACTCCTCTTCGTCCTCCGTTTCATCATCCGACACCTCATGGTTCGTGAAGTCAGCAATAGTGGGCCGACGTTGTCTGTCCACGCTGATGAAGTCCTTCTGTCCAACCTCCTCTGTCAATGTGCCGGGTGTAGCACCAGGAGTGACGCCACCCTCAAGAGCTTCTTTGAGCGCGCGCTTTGTTCGCTTACGTTTGTCTTCGCTTTCGCCGATGCGGGTCTCGAGCTCTTCATGTTCCTGTGCGACACGGGTCATACTATCTTCCCATAATCGTCGAATATTCTGCTCGCGATCGAGTCGATATTGCCAGTATGCTTCGTGGTCCCTGCTGATGCGCAGAAGGTCGATGAGCAAGCCTTTGAGATTGCCCACAGCTGTGTCGTAGGAGCCGAGGGCTTGTAACACTGTTGGGTGCGACACAGACATGTCGGGGTTCGCTTTGCTCTGCCCTTGTAGAGCTGTGGACACCTGCTCGAGGAGATCAAGCTGGAGCTTCGCGCTCTGAGCGGTAATTGAGAAGGCGTCTTTGTTGCCTGGATGCACTTCATGGCTGCTGGCGTCATCGCCGAACTCTTCATCTTCATCCAGATCGCCATCGATGTTAGCGGTGTTCGTTCGGCTCAGACCTCTGTTTGAACTCGACATAAAGTCATGCCCTGCGTCGCTTGCCTCATAGGCGCTGGCTTGGTCGCCGATGGTGCTTCCACCCCATGGAGTAGAAGTACCGGTGGCCAGTCCGACCGCGCTCGCAGGCACAAGACCGCGTCCTGTCTGTCCAATATCAGTTTCGCGGGTTCGCTGTCTGTCCAGCTGCTCATGTCTCGCGTCTCTGATGGCCATGGTCTCCTGCTGTTGCCGCTTTTGCTCTTCTTTGGCCTCATCTTTGGCCCACTGGATCGCATTGTTCAAAGCCCAGTACCACCTCTTCGCCTCCACTTGGTGATTCGCCTTGAGATTGTACTTGACACTGCTCTTGCCATGAATCTCAAACAGCAATTTATCTTTCGGATCCATGTGTAGCTTCGCGATGCGCATATTGATCGCACCACGACAAGCACTTCCTGCGTCGTCTTGGTGCTTGTAGTAGGACAGGACTCCATCTTCGAGCACGAACCATCGCAGCTTATAGCCAGAGGTGTAATTTGTCCACTTGCGCAGGTATCCTTTCATCTCTCTGCTCTCTTTACCACCTGGCCCGCCTTCAGAACTGGGAGGTCCACCAGCTTGTGCCGTGTCTCCCAGAATAGTTTTCTCTTGTATACTCCGCTGCGCAGCCTGAGCAGCCGGGGACTTCTTAAGAATCGCGCGAGTACGGTCATCCTTAGTGACATCTTGTGGTAGCTTGCCCTTCCTGTCTCGCCTGAACGGATCCGCACCATTGAGGAGCAGCATCTGAGCCAGCTTGAGATCCTTCTTTCGCGCCGCTTCGTGAAGTAGAGTGCCACCATGCTCGGTTGTCGCTGGATCAGTCGCGAGTTCAGGTCCATTAACGTCCAAAACAGCTTGCACCCGGCCATCGCTCAACAGCTGTTCCAAGCCATCGTAGTCCGACGCGCTGACAAGCGAATGCACCTTCCTCACATTGCGATCGATGAAGACCGATCTTGCAAACTGCAACTGCTGGAAGATCTCCGGGTTGCGTGCCAGATCTAGAGGAGTCTTTCCGGCGTAGTTCACAGTCGAGTCAACTATGCCCGGCTGCTCGAGCAGCAGCTTCACGACTGGTGCTCTCCCCAAAGTGGCAGCGACATGTAGTGGCGTACTGCCGTCCTTGTCTCGCGCGTTGACATCTGTTCCCGGCTGTGAGAGCACGTACTCAATCACAGGCTGCTCCGCGCATTGTATCGCAAGGTGTAGAGTGGACGTCGACGTGCCCTCCAGTTTCCCATCGCCGTCGTCCTTCGTAGCTTTCGCGATCGCAGCAGTGTCTCCATTCCTCAGCGCCTCAAAGACCTTGAACAGCTTCACGCTCTGCTCGATGGTAGCACCCTGTGTCACGCTCGTAGGCGTGGCTGAAACAGGTCCAGTATCGGTGATCTTCGACGACACACCAGCGGTACTCATAGTCGTGCTCAGATGTGGTCGTGAAGTCGATTGCATGCTCATTCGCGAGGTTGTCGGGTCCAGCAGCCCATTCGAGCCAACCACTGGACTATTCGCCATCTCTCCGCCTTCGTCTCGCGCGCTGATCGTGTTCAAGGTCGGTACATCACCGCGACTTGAGATCCGTTGGAGAGCACGACTGATTGTGGATTTGGACCGCTTGTGTCTACGCGCAGAAGGAGGGGCAGGTCAGCTTCCAATGCATGCAGGAAGCCACAGCGGGCACGTCAGTGGCATAGGTATCTATTTGTCGGAGGCTTACCCTGTGGCAGCGCCTTTGCCATCGCTGTCGCTCATCGTGGGAATAATTTAGCTGTTTCGTTCAATGGCTCATGCTGTATCACGATCACGAGCAATAAGAAGAGTAAGAAGTAGAAATCACCTCGAACGTTACTTCCAACTACACGGTCTAAAAGTCTAGAGCCCCTTCATGCACGATGATGCAGCGAGTCGTTCAGGTGCGAAGACTAAAAGTTAACGTTCCTGTCGAGGGATGTGGATACAACAAGTGTATTTATGGCCAGTTGCTTGTGACTGAAGCTCAAACGCAATAGCCGGCCATTGCGACGACAGAGGCGCAGAACCACCTCCCTCGTACGCTCGGTAAATTCGGCAATATGGGCAAGACCTCGCCCCGTCTTCAGCTGGTCAATCTGCGTTCACAGACCTCTATTGAACTCCAGCATCCCACCCTCGCCTCCTTCACCATGGAATTCAGGCTCTAGTGTTGAAGCCATGACAGCCTGCCTCTGGGGAAAAGCAGCCAGAGCAAGCGGCAAGGCAAACAGACTCGTTGTCAGAATCAGCCCAAGATTGACCGGCAGCACCATACGCGGCCGTTGGCTAAGCCACTCCGTCCGCTGAAGTCTGACAAGCACAAGCGGCGGGATGACCATGATCGGCGTCGCATTGAGCACTCGAGATACTGCAGTCTCGCCCACTGCAAGCGTGGCAGCCTTCTTGCTTTTGCCGAGTGGCTCGAGCTGGCGGCCGGCTTCTTCACGCTTCTGTCGTACTGAGTCGGACTCGTGCGGGAAGACGTTGATGCCTTTACGTATCTCTTCACCGCGCATCAGGAAGACGTTGAGAACGCCTGCACTCGCTACAGCGGCGAAAGGGACGAGGCGGGTCAAGGCGGCTTTGGTGCCGGGACTCAACCGCTTCAGGCGTGGGATGATCGAGTTCAAGCCGACTGCTACGCCGCAGCTGGCACCCACGGCAAGGAAGTAGGACTGCACCATCTGTGAAGTAGACAGAGGTGTTGATTTGTTGGCGTTCGCGTTGTTGATTGCCACGTTGAGAGATTGATTCGCCCATTGCCAGCCGATCGTGCCGGCGGTGCTCAGGTTTGGTGTAAGCATGCCAGCTGTGACGACGACATTGGAGAAGATGAAGCATGACATGCGGAAAGGCAAGACCACGGGCTGGCCAGTGTCTGATGTTCGTTAGTAGAGTTCCTAGCACATGTGCTTGCGATTCCTACCCGGGTGCAGCGTTGAATCTACGATCTTCTTCGCCTGCCATAGCTCTGGTGTCATCGACTGAGCCTCGCCCTGCTTGTACTTCGTGATGAGCGACTTGGCATGTTCGAGACCCGCGCTCGAAACGAGCAACGTTCTGGACGAAGGATCAGCGGCGTTCGTTCAGGTATAACGAGAATTCAGGAGGTTTGGGGGAGATAGTAAGCAGTATACTGACCCCTCCGGATCGAACTGTCGCATGTGCCTCACCTCGGATCTGCTATGTCTGCCGAGTGTTTGACTCTGCCCCAATATGTGGTCAGGTCATATCGCGATGCCGGGAGGTCTCTGTTGCCCGGCAAAGATGCTGACATCTTCGCGGTCGTCCAAAGACCCGCGAATCCCCAAGACGACGACCACGCCACCTCACAGCTGCCTCGAAGTGATGTTTGTAGCGGTGTATTGAAGAAGGACCTAGGAAGAGCAAGATACGCCCTATCGGCGAGAGCTCGGTGAAGATCGGCCGGTCTTGGCGCGTACTTTCGAGGTTCAAAACACAATTTTGGCAAGTACGAACGTCTTTTTCGACTTCATCTCTGATATCCCATCGGATCTGCCAGATGGTTCAACTCTCCACTAGGGTAGATACACGGACGACCTTTGGCTCATACTGTCTGAGAAGCCAAGGCAAAGCCAGTCTCCTACCGCGCTCGGTCTTGCAACACCTCTACAGATCTTGAGCTGGATGCATTTCTCAGATGTACGAGACGACATCAACTTCGGCAGTTTTTGAGTACGAGAGCACTTGCAAGTACACAGTTGCCCTTGTAATTTACTTGTCGACACATCGTCAGAGCGATCATCAGTCTCCCCTTCTACAGTCATCAGACACCACGAGAATAGGCCAGATGAGAAAGATTCTACACTCAGCACGAATTGGCGCTCACGGACTTCGTTCCCTAAGACGCTCCTCCAAGCGACGTGCTTTCTATATAGTATGCTGAGAGCGTGGCGCTCAGGCGGTCACCCGCTGCCCCATCTCGACAGATTTGTTACAGCGCTTGGCCTTCAAAACGATCCGCTAGGATGAACTCCAAACAGCGATCTGTTTTCCAAGGATCGGTTGGCTGCCAAGTGACTGCGGGAAGAACCCTAGCGCGTCTCAGAACGAATCGGAAGCGCTGACCCAGATCTGCAATCCTGAACCTCTTCTCCTTCTCGCAACTTGACACTGGTTTCATCTCACCGTTGTACAAGACGGCTTCAACGTGTCACTCGCTTCCACGGGATCTGCAAACCGCAAATTAGCCCAATCTATTGTGACGATAAGAAGTTTGACGTGGCGATATGCAACGGGAGCTCTCCCATGTAGTTCCTCCTAAAGACGAGGTGAAGTACTCTCGAGTATCTAATACAGCACTAGCACCTTCTTGCTGAAGAGAGTCTCTCGTTGTCTCTTTTGCTGTCTTTTCTATTCATCAGCGGAGTCTGAGACCTCGCAGCACTGCCTTTCATCGTTCGAAGCTCGCTGGGCGTTCCCAAAATCACATCCGCTCGTTCAGCAGACCGATAACGCATTCACCATAGTTCCGAGGACACAACACAATGCCGGGTAATGTCTAACAAAGGACGCAAGCTGGTCGGCTTTGTTGGTCAAGACAAGTGAGCACAATTCACTATTGTCTGGACCCTCGACAATGGGACGATGAAGACATCACCGACACGTGAAGTTAACCAGGATTGCAACTCTATCCGAGTCACTCGCAAACACATCTGCAACAACTTGTCACGTTATCTGGACAACAGTCAATGTACGCTTGAAGTGTACTGATTGAATTTTCGAACTCTTCGCGTTGATTCGACATCCGCGAAATTATTGGCCACTCGTTGCCGCGCGCTTTTTCGCCGCATACCTCCAGTACACACTCCGAGTGGGCCGCGAAAATGGACGCTAGGAACCTAGGTCATACACAACTGCGACACCTTCGACATCATACTCTTCATTCTGCGATACTATCTCACGCTGGCCATGACCATATCGCACGAGGCGACCACATTTTTGCAAGAGCGGAGGCAGAACAAGGTCACGACATCGGAATGGTTTTGAATTGGACTGCATCCGCCACACCCTACAGCCATGGCCTCGAAGGCGTCAACCAAGGGGCGAACTACACCTACTCCAAAGTTATCCTCACATCATTCTTTGCCATACTGGCGATAACAGCCGTTTATCGGTGCATCCAGGTTGGAAATGCGCACATACGACATTTGTTCACGATGGGAAAGTGGGAGGATCAAAGATACTGGATGCTGAATCACTCTCACTTTTGGCCTCGGATAAAGAAGCAACTCATCTACGCACCACTGTTCCGACAACGGCACAATCGGGAGATCCAGCTCTCGAACGCTGTCGCCATTGGGACACTACCATCAAGATATCACACAATCTTGCTCGTGCTTTACTTGGCATCCAATGCCGCCTACACACTGGCCTTGAGCTGGGGTAGAGGAGAAAGCTTCTCCGTTGTTGCTGAGCTACGCGGTCGATCTGGAACACTGGCTGCGCTGAACCTCATACCTACGTTCCTCTTTGCGCTACGCAACAACCCACTGTCGCCACTACTGGGAGTATCATATGATACCTTCAATCTCTTGCACCGATACTGCGCAAGAGTGGTCGTTCTGGAGACTTTGATACACACGCTATGCTGGGCGTCAAATGCGATCCAGTCGGGAGGCCAGGCACAGGTGCGACTTTCGCTAGCCACAAGTACGAGCTATTGCTGGGGCATGGTCGCGACGTGCGCCTTTAGCCTGATGTTCATTCTCGCTATCGGGCCACTGCGCCACGCTTTCTACGAAGTCTTTTTGAACGTCCACCGAGTGTTGGCCATGCTAGGTCTGGCGGGAGTCTGGGTCCACCTCGAACGGGCCAATCTACCTCAGCTGCCGTTCATCAAGCTTTGTCTAGCTTTCTGGCTGGCGGAATTGGTGTGGCGGATGTTTCGGATCGCATACTACAATTTCAGCAGGAAGCACGGTGTCACGAAAGTTACGGTGGAAGCTCTACCCGCTGAGGCGTGCAGAGTGACTTTCGATCTCTGCCGGCCGTGGGTCTGGAAGCCGGGCTGTCATGTGCACGCCTATCTCCCAGCAATAGCACTTTGGTCGAGCCACCCGTTCTCGATAGCCTGGGCAGAGAACCGACCAAGGGAGCCGATTGTCGAATTCGAACTTCAAGAGAAGCCAACTTTCCCGCCACCACCGACTAAGGCCATAGACTCACAATCCAAAGGCTCGAGCCCGAGCTTCCGGTCAAACAACAATCGAGAACCGCAAGGGCCAAGACGGACATCGACATGGCGAACAACCAAATCAGGTGACCCGGAAGCCCAGCGGCCACAATGTCCGAACATCGCAATACCGAGAGATGCAGCCGTGACGTCAGTATCGTTGGTGATGCGTGCCCGCACAGGCATGACCCGAAAGCTCTACGACAAGGCCGCCGCCTTACCCTCCGGCAAGTTCACAACATGGGGCGCCATCGAAGGTCCATATGGCGGCCACGAGAGCATGTCATCGTACAGCACAGTCATCCTCTTCGCTGGGGGCGTAGGCATCACGCATTGTGTCGGCTACGTCCGCCACCTGATGCTACAACACCAAGCCGGCGTCACCTCCGCACAGAAGATTCTGCTCGTCTGGAGCGTTCCCAACACGGAGGCACTAGAGTGGGTTCGAGTTTGGATGGATCAGATTCTAAGAATGGAGGGTCGAAGAGATGTGCTCCGGATCCAGCTGTTCGTCACGAAGCCCCGGCATCGTGGAGAGGTGATCTCGAACACCGGCTCAGTGCAGATGTTTCCTGGCCGCTGCAATCCGCAGACGATCATCCAGAAGGAGATGCAAGAGCGGATAGGCGCTATGGGCGTTACTGTCTGTGGCCCTGGTGCCTTTGCGGATGCTGTTAGAGCGGCGGTGAGAGAGGAAGTAGAGATTGGGATGATCGACTTTGTAGAAGAGGCTTTCACGTATTAGCATTTCTGGAGAGAGCAGCTTGCATAGCGTAGCGAGAATTTTGTGTATAGGTCTGCCTCAAGGCAAGAACATCGATTCGCTCCCATCGCTCTTGAAGGCCGCAGTGCAAGGGGGTCGTTCAGCGATTACCATGCCTGGCCACTGTTGGCATATGGAGCAGCGTTCGTCGCTTACCTTAGACTCTGTACAAGTATGTAGATATATTGAAGGATGAAGAAGCTTTCCCTTGACGTGCATGTAACCGAGTACCTTGCTATTTTCTCCGTCCCGCCCCTCCACCCCTGCCGCATCTTCCAGGAACGGGTCGCAGTATTTCACGATTCGACGTGTAGCGTTTCATGATTTGATTGAGTTCGCGCGTGTCACCATTCAACGTTCGCCGAGGAGCGTGTGGATGGCTAATGACCTGATGTGACGACGTGAGGAAGACGACGTGTGAATTGGAACCTGCGCATGCGCCGAGGACATATAGCGACTTCGGCATTCTTCAATACATATTCCTTGGGGGCGTGAGGAGGCAAGGACACAATGGCGGATGACAATGTGGATTTGCAACGACGGCTTCAAGAGCTGGACGGGGAATTAGAAGACGGCGACATCACGAGGAAAGGTTACGAGAAACGAAGGACTGCGATCTTGAGCGAGTACCTGTCGCCGCAGCAACTAGGCGACTTGCGTGGTGAGAGCGGTGATCTTGGAGCTTTCAGTTTCCACTCGCCATCCCAGAGCATCGGTAGCGCTGGGGAGCGGAGTGGAAGCGGGCATGCCAAAACGAACAGCTACGGCAGCATCACGGCTGGACCATGGGCGGGCGAGTACAACGCGGTGAGCTCCGAGCAACCTTCACACAGTGGCGCACCTACTGCTGGGCCACCAAGTCATGCGCAGAGATTCCAGGAGCAACAGCTGGGGATGCGAGGACAGGCGCAACCGAGAACAGGCTCTTTCGACTACCCCGATCGTCCTCCCAGTCGAGGAAGTCTTTACAGCTCGCCCGAGAATACAGTGGTGGGAGAGCGCACCGGGTCTGGCAGCTATGCATTCAATCCCAGTGCAGGGCAGCAGCAAGGCTGGTCGCCAGAAAGTAGCAGACAGAGTACGATGCTGGACTCGGCGCAACAAGGGTACTTCTCGGACTTCACGCAGCAGCAGCATCTGGACGATGAGATGCGACCCCGAGAAAGCTACGGAGGGCCACAAAGGTACAGCCAGAGCGAGGCACTTTCACCTTCGGCTATCATCCCGCCTCCACTTGTTGGTGGTGGATCGTTCTCGAATGTGCCTCAGCATATGATGCCTTTGGAACCACGAGATGTACCGTTCGCGGTGTACGACCCACACAACACCAAGACCCCGATGTCGAGTTTTGATAACATTGGAGCTGTTTTACGACATAGAGGGAAGATGCAGGCTAAACAGCCGGCCTACTGGGTAGTAGACTCGAAAGGCAAGGAGGTGAGCTCCATCACTTGGGAGAAGTTCGCATCACGGGCCGAGAAGGTGGCGCAGGTGATTCGAGACAAAAGCAATCTGTATCGAGGAGACCGGGTGGCACTGGTGTACAAAGAGGCGGAGGTGATCGACTTTGCAATAGCGCTCCTGGGATGCTTCATCGCAGGCGTTGTGGCTGTACCGATCAACAACATCGACGACATTCAAAAACTATCCCTCCTCCTGACCACGACTCAAACGCATCTGGCACTGACGACAGATAACAATCTGAAAGCTTTCTCCCGCGACATTGCAGCGAAGGGGCTTAAGTATCCTACAGGCGTCGAGTGGTGGAAGACGAATGAATTCAGCACGTACAACTACAAGAAGAAGGACGAAGGCCAAGCTTTACAGGTGCCGGATCTGGCGTACATCGAGTTCTCTAGAGCGCCCACGGGTGACCTGAGGGGCGTTGTGCTTTCTCATCGCACGATCATGCACCAGATGGCATGTCTCACTGCCATGATTGCGTCGATACCAGCCTCGCAGAACGTCGATACTTTCTCTAGTTCACTGCGAGGTGCTGATGGCTCCTTTGTAGTGCCCAGATCTGGTAAAAGCGAGATAATACTCTCCTACCTCGACCCGAGAGAAGGCTGCGGTCTCATCTTGGGCGTGCTGCTTGGTGTGTACGGCGGCCATACCACAGTCTGGTTCGAAAGCAAGACGGTTGACACATCTGGCTTGTACGCACACCTCATCACCAAGTACCGAGCCACGCTCATGGTAGGCGACTACCCGGGCATAAAGCGAGCGGCGTACAATTACCAACAAGATCCAATGGCCACTCGGAACTTCAAGAAGAACATGGAACCGAATTTTAGCAGTGTCAAAATTTGCTTGATCGATTCTATAACTTCCGACCCAGAGTTCCACGAGATTTTGACAGATCGGTGGTTCAAGCCGATGCGTAATCCACGATATAGAGACGTTGTCGCGCCGATGCTATGCTTGCCTGAGCATGGCGGAATGGTCATTGCTGTCCGCGACTGGTTGGGAGGCGAGGAGCGTATGGGCTGTCCGCTGTCAATGGAAGAAGAGAATGATGAGGACAGCGAAGGCGAGGCTTCTACTGCACCTGGCACGAACGGATTTACCAGTCTATTGGATGGCACAAACAGCGAGAAAAAGCATTCGAAGAAGAAACGAGACAGAACAGAGCTGAGCGAAGTTTTGCTGGACAAGGAGAGTCTAAAGACGAACGAGGTAGTCGTGCTTGCCATGGGTGATGAGGCGATCAAGAGAGCCGGCGAACCGAACACAGTCCGGGTGGGCGCCTTTGGCTATCCAATACCGGATGCGACTATGACGTTGGTCGACCCGGAGACGAATTTGCTGTGCGCTCCTTTGACCATTGGCGAGATCTGGGTCGACTCGCCTAGCTTGTCCGGTGGCTTCTGGGCGCTGCCTAAGCATACTGAGAACATCTTCCACGCAAGGCCGTTTCGCTTTGTCGAAAACTCACCTACACCAGTCTTGGTTGAGCCAGAATTCTTACGAACCGGTCTACTCGGCTTCATCATTGGAGGCAAGATATTTGTCCTGGGACTCTATGAAGATCGGATCCGGCAACGAGTCGAATGGATAGAGCATGGCCAGCAGCTGCACGAGATCGAGCACCGGTACTTCTTCGTCCAGCATCTTGTTTCGAGCGTGATCAAGGCTGTACCAAAGGTCTACGACTGCTCTGCTTTCGATGCCAACGTCAATGGCGAGTATCTGCCAATAGTGCTCCTCGAAAGTCAGTCGGCGAGCACAGCACCAACAACGGCCGGCGGACCTCCAAACCAGCTCAACATACCGTTCCTGGACTCGCTTAGTGAGCTGATCATGGAGATATTGTATCGTGAGCATCACGTGCGGATTTACTGTGTTATGATAACAGCACCTAATACCCTACCCCGGATCATTAAGAACGGACGACGAGAGATCGGGAACATGCTGTGCAGAAAAGAGTTCGACAGTGGCAACCTGCCTTGTGTGCATGTCAAGTTTGGTGTTGAGAGGTCTGTACAGAATCTTCCGCTAGGCGACGATCCGGCCGGCGGCATCTGGTCGCCTCTTGCAAGCCAAGTGAGACAGGACATCCTGGCCTTGCACGCCGACAAGCAGTATTCCGGTGTTGATCATCGTGAGGTGGTGATCGATGATCGCACGAGCACCGCCCTCAACCAGTTCAGCAACATCCACGATCTGATGCAATGGCGAGTGTCCCGGCAAGCCGAAGAGCTTAGCTACTGCACGGTCGACGGCAGAGGTCGAGAAGGCAAAGGTGTGAATTGGAAGAAGTTCGACACCAAGGTAGCAGCTGTGGCCATGTATATGAAGAACAAGGTCCGGGTCCAACCTGGCGACCGCGTGCTGCTAATGTACACCCATTCCGAGGACTTCGTGTTCGCGGTACATGCTTGCATCTGTCTGGGTGCAATTGCTATTCCCATGGCCCCGATAGATCAGAATCGTCTGAACGAGGACATACCAGCTCTGCTCCATACGATAGGAGACTTTCGAGTACGAGCGATTCTCACAAATGCGGACGTCGATTCTCTACTCAAGCAGAAGGCGGTCAGCCAGCATCTTAAGCAGTCTGCGCTGATACTGAAGGTCCAGCTGCCTCCGCAGTACAATACCACGAAGCCGACAAAGCAGTCTCACGGCTGTAGAGAGCTTGGGCTTACTATACGGCCAGAGTGGGTGCGGTCTGGTTATCCCGTGGTTGTCTGGATATATTGGACACCCGATCAACGGCGAGTGGCAGTACAGCTTGGCCATGATACCCTTATGGCGCTTTGCAAGATCCAGAAGGAGACATGTCAAATGACTTCAACGCGGCCGCTGCTTGGCTGTGTTCGAAGCACACTGGGCCTCGGCTTCATGCATACGTGCATGATGGGGATCTTTCTGGCTTGTCCTACCTACCTCGTTTCGCCTGTGGACTTTGCTGGTAATCCTAACATTCTTTTCCAGACATTGTCGAGGTACAAGATCAAGGACACATACGCGACAGCTCAGATGCTGGACCATGCCATGGCTCATGGGGCTGGCAAGAACATAAATCTGCAGGAGCTGAAGAATCTGATGATCTCGACAGATCAGCGGCCGAGGCCAGACGTATACAACCGCGTGAAGCTCGCATTCGCGCAGTCTGGTCTGGAGAGGACCGCCGTCAATACTATCTTCAGCCACGTACTCAACCCGATGGTGGCAAGTCGAAGCTACATGTGCATCGAGCCCATCGAGCTGTACTTGGAAGTACAAGCACTCCGGAGAGGATTGGTGGTGCCGGTAGACCCAGATCAAGAACCTTTCGCATTGCTTGTTCAGGATTCTGGTATGGTGCCTGTTAGCACGCAGATCTCCATCGTCAACCCAGAAACTCTTCGACTATGCCTCGTGGGCGAGTCCGGCGAGGTCTGGGTTCAATCTGAAGCGAACGCGCACAGCTTCTACGGTAAGCAGGACCCACTCGATGCTGAGCGATTCAACGGTCACACGGTGGACGGAGATCCGCAAGTGCGGTATGTGCGGACGGGCAATGTAGGCTTCCTGCATACTGTCAACCGGCCTATCGGTCCGGGTGGCAATATGGTGGAGATGCAAGTGCTCTTCATCTTGGGCGAGATTGGTGAGACGATCGAGGTTAACGGCTTGTCGCACTTCCCTATGGACATCGAGGCGAGCGTTGAGAGATGTCATCGGGCGCTCGTCCGGGGTGGATGGTATGTTCTTGTTATATTTGCTATTGTGATATTTACTGACATCGTGCTAGTGCCATATTCCACGCAGGAGGACTACTCGTCCTCGTCGCTGAGGTACGCACTCGTGCGTTCTTGGCTTCACTCGTACCTGTCATCGTGAACACTGTCCTCAACGAGCATCAATTGGTTCTTGACATCGTGTCGTTCGTTGCTCTAGGCGACTTTCCGCGATCAAGACTCGGAGAAAAGCAGAGAGGCAAAGTGCTAGCCAACTGGGTCAGCGGCAGTAAGAAGATGCAAACAATCGCCCAGTTCAGCATCCGCGATCCTGATGCCGAGGGAAGCGTCACTACTGTCGGACCCAACGACCTCCTGGCGAGAAGAGGCAGCGCGCAGAGCGGTCGGACAGGCGGTGGGAGCCTACGGCAGGGAGCGCCCGGCAGCTCGTTACGGCATGTCGAGAGCTTGACCAACATGCCTGTGGCCGAGGAAGGAGAAGACGGCCAGCTCGGTGTCCATACCAACGAGTACATCCCCGCTTCGGATCGCGTCGAGCGCAGCCAATCGAGGAACGATGCTACACCCACCAACGAGAACCCTCATCCATTCGACCTCAACAACACGGTCGAATACTCGCCAATAGAGCCGTTGAACCCGTATGATACGCCGGAGCAGCTGTCACGCGGCCATCCTGACGATCAGTACCGCAATCGATATGACGGCCACGAATACGCGGGCCACCCTGACGACTATCAGTATAACATGCAAGCGAGCTACAATGCGCCGCTCGACCCTTACGATCCGTATAACGAAAGCCATGGCCCGCAGGAACTGGCAGGTTCGAGCGGTGGCTTGAGAGTGGCGAATGTCACTAGCAGTGCTGGCAGCTCGGATTGGGAGCAAGAAGCGTTGCGGTCCATGAACATTGGAGGTAGTGGACGCATTTGAGACGATTCATTGAGGGCGGTATTCATCTTGTACAGCTGGCGCATAAGCAACAACACTTTGAGTAGCATGGGGCATGTGATAGGATGTGGAGTGGTTCGCTTTGATTGCATCGACCTGTGGAGCGCGGCGATGGGCTATCGACAGCGCGTAATTCGACTTGTACAGCATATGAGCACTCACGTGTCAGATTTCTACGAAACTCGCTCTCGAAACTTGCAGTCGCGCGCCTAGGTGAACGGCATATCGGATCGCCTGCTACATTCGGTAAACACAACGAAGATGTTGGGATTGGATCGAAAAGTTGTTATCTCATATCTCATGTGCAAGCAAGCAGTCGGCCATGACGGCCGTTGGTATCTAGATCAGCCCGCCAGATCTACGCCAACAACGCCTGGTTTTCGCCGCCCAAATGCCGCTAAGCCTCCTTCTCAAGCTGAACGAAAGAAACAGATCTCTAATTACAACGTCTTCTACTTGAACAGCCAATAAACAGCAGCATATGGCACCTCAAACGCTGCCGGTGAGCCCGTACACATCTTTGGCGGTACACCGCCCGCCGTGTCGAGCCGGTAGACTTGCTTGAACGAGTCCTGCGCAGCGGGCTTGACGTCCAGTTTCAGCCATTGCACCGCTCCGTTGCCCTGCCCACCAGGCCCAGCGTAAGAGGTAGTAGGTGCGTCGGAGGCGTTTGCTTTTTGCAGCGCGCCCATGCCGTATTGGTGGAGGCTGGTGTCGAGGTTGAAGAAGGCGGTGGTGTCGTCGAGGAAGTAGTGGTGGCCGGTCATGTCTTGCATGATGGGGGAGCTGGTGTCGTCGGAGCTGGGGACGGGGAGGTTGAGCGCGATGACGGAGAGGGCGGGGAGGAGCTCTTTGGCGGTTGCGGCGACGCAGCTGACGTCGAAGAGGGAGGCGACGGCGCCGACGGGGGTGGGGACCGCGGTGGTGTTCGAGAGATCGCAGGTGTAGTTTTGGGTGCCGCGGCCGACTACTACTGAGAAGAGGGAGAGGCCTGGGTGTGGTGATGGGAGAGGTGGGTCGGCTGGAGATCTGTTAGTATCGATGGAGCCATTGTTCGATGTGGAGTTGACTTACCAGCTGCGAGGTTCATGTTTTGCACCGCTGCGGCCATATCACAGCTTCCACTGTCGAGTCCCCATCGCTTGCCGAAATCCCCAAACGACGCCGCTGGCGCTGAATGCCACCAGTTATTGCTTGCCCCACCACCCCAGCTGCCTCCCCATCCTCCCCATCGCTTTTCTGCTGGTCGAGCAGCGACTGTGACGGCTAGTAACGATGCAACAACGAGGCTCGTCCTCGAGAACAACATCTTGTCGAAGGCTCCAGTAACAATCGTCAATCGCTAAACGTGTCCGGTTATCGTTGGCTTCCTGCACCGCAAGCTATACGAATAACCAGGCTGTGTATCGTAGTCGAAGGTAAAGAACGGTATCGTCCTGCAAGGCGACGGCGAAGGAAGTGTTCTTGGTGGGAGGAAAGGAAGGAATGTTAGTCCATTGTTGGCGCTTGCCATTTCTATATACATGGCTGTCATGTACCACCATGACCTCTGTACGTCGGCGCGTATGATGTATTTTTTTTAGAACTGCCAAACGCCGCATGGATGATCTGCCGCCCTGCAGTATGATTGGATGGCTTGTTTGTCGGAGGCCGGGGCGGGTCTTGGCTCTGCAGCCGCCTTCGAGACGATTGACGATCTTCGATGGTATCGTTGTACCGTTTTCTGTGTGTCAAAAGATGTCGAGGGTGGCAACGAGTAGCGACTCGTCCTACTCTGTTCGTCTTTGTTCGAGAACTTCCATTGTTTCTGCAACGTTGTGTCGTCGTCAACGATCGAAGGTCGCCCCCAACCACCAACCTAACCCAGCAATCGCCCTGTCAGCCAAATCCGACCCGACCCCATCTGCAGCCAAGATACTAGCATGCATTAAAATAGCATCCTAAAATAGCATCCTTATTTTACCTCATCCATCAATTTTAGCAGCCATTATCTCACCAGCCCACCAGTAACAGCAGCCCGGCGCTTACGCTCGCGGTGACTCCAACGTTTGGCCGAGAGCGCTCCAATCCTTCAACAACCGCGTTTCAGACCATAAACCGGTCCACCACGCTGCCAGCTTGCGCGATTACTTGCATAGTGGCTGCTTTAGCCAATTGGAGGGGCAGGAGGGTCGTTTGCCTTCTTCATTTATCTGGATCCGAGTACGCGCTCGCCTCGGTAGCCGAGGACTGGGTATATGAAGCTTGTCCACTGGTTGCAGTGATCTTCGCTGGGATATATGGTCGCGTGGTCGGTAGAGGATGAGGACCAGACGGTCGTGTTTGCGGTCTGTCGCGAGAGCTGTTCTCGAGCGGTTCTGTGTGTGCAGTTGCCGCTCAAGGGTTTGCTTGGAGCTCTGGTGGGGATACACGGCATGCGATGGCTGGGTCTGGTGGCACATCAGCGCTTGCAGATACTCGAAACTGCTGACTGGGTGTAGCAGGTGTTTGCCACTGTCTTTGTAGTTCTCTCTCGTGATGTCCTTGAGCTCCATGCAAGACGGACACGGCTAGCTTCGTGGGCCGCACCATTGCGACCGAGAATGTAGTCAGGATTCTCATTGCAGGAGTCCAAATCCAGGCGGGCTTGCCGGCCACTTACAGAAAAGATGAGCTTCAAGTAGTCCTGGAAGGATGACATAGATATATTTCGTCGACGAGTGCCCACCGAGGTCCTTCGTTTGTGTTGCCGGCCGATCAGCGTTGAATGCGGCGGCATGGAGTCCAAGACACACCTCTCATCACCCTCATGGTACACCATTGACCCCATCGAGTCCATTGACTCCTTCCCTCACACCCTCCTGCATCCACCCCCCTCCACTAACCTCTCCCGCCACAACCCCCGCCCCCAACCCACTACTATACAACATCCCCAGCACCATCAAATGCAACCCCAAACAATAACAAGCAAACAGATTCCGACTCGTCCGCGTCGCCAGCACCATCCTCGTAGCCTGCCATACCGCCCTCTCAGGCAAACTCATCCTTTTCATAGCCCTCGCGCTCTCCCTCCCTCGGAAAGCCGCGAAGGGACTGAGGTTGGACTCGTAGGCGGTGCGGTAGCGATCGTCTGCCCCGCTCCCCGTCCCGACGGAGGATATGGGGATGGTGGAAGGGTTAGGGTTACCGACGAAGCTGGCGCTGCTGGCGCCGCTGGCTCCGGAAGCTGTAGGTCGGGCGTAGGAGCTCACGTAGCGCGTCTTCTCGTAGAGGGTGAGGTTGTCTTTTTGTAGGGAGGCGACTTCGGAGCGGAGGGAGGAGACTTGTTGGTATTGTTTTTGGAGTTCCACTTCCAGCTCGGCGATCTTCTTCTTGAAGCGGTCGCGTTGCGCTGTCACCATTGGCAGGATCCCGCTCCCTCCACCTGCGCCTTCAGCGGCGCGCAAGCTGTCTAGTCCGCGTGGGGAGTTTGATCCAGCGTCGAATCCACCGATGATAGACGAAGTGGGTGAGGTGCCTCCACCACCGCCCATACCGCGCCGACTGCCGTAGGCTGATTTTGGGTAGCGCGATGTGTAGGTGCCGGCTACGGACATCGTTTCGAACGCGTTACTCGCTTCCTGCTGGGTTTTTTGCAGATCGTTCTCGAGCGTCGCGTTGAGGTTGCGGGATTTCTCGAGGTTCATGTGTGCTACCGATAAGTCTTCGGAGAGGGTCTCAAGGCGTTGCTGGATTTCGTTGTGGGAGACGCGGAGTTCGGTGAGTTCGGTGGAAAGCTTTTTGTTGCGGGCGAGGAGGAGTTGTTCTAGGGATTCGTTGCTCGTGCTGCCGTTGGTAGGGATGGAGGAGTCTTCCGGATAGGAGCTGTCGGAGACAGTGGCGAATTCGATGGAGCGGAGCATTTCCAGTTCTCGCTTTACTTCGTCGTAGTCGCTCCATTTCTGGACTTTGGTTTGGAAGGCGTCGCGGTCTGCTTTTGTGGCGTTGATTTCTCGTTCGATACTGCGGAGGCGAGTCTCGAGAGTGCTCTTCTCGGAGTCTTTATCGTGCCTCGCCGACTCAAGTTTGCGCAGTAGAGACGAGTTCTCCGACCTCAACCTCAAATACGCGGGCTCGTCCTCCACAGCCGTGCTCCTCCCGGAACCATGCGACTGCGACGCACTCTGCGCCAACGCCACCCTCATCTGCTCGTTCCGCGCCTCCACCTCCGCCAACCTCCCACTCGTCCTCTCCAACTCCGCACTAACCAACTCCAACTCCACCACCGCAGCACTACTCCCCTGCCCAACCTCCCTCTCCTCCCCACTCCTCTCCAACCGCTGCGAAACCTCATAACTCGCCTTCAACTCCCGCAACAACCTCTCCTGACTCTCCGCCTTCTCCTCCAACCCCCTCTCCTTCGCAGCCCAGTTATCCTCCTTCTCCTTGACAACCTCCCGCCACGAGCCCTCAACCTCCTTAACCCTAGCATCCTGACTCCCCTCAAACTCCACCCTCTTCCCCCTCTCCCCCTCCAACTCCCGCTCCCGCTCCTCCAACTGTCCACTAAGCCTCTCAATCTGCCCCCTCAACCCCTCATTCTCCCCCTCCAACCTCGGCACCACCTCCTCCGCAACCACCAACCCCTCCACCCCCGCCTCTAACAACGGATACGGATCCGTAACCTCCCCCAACGGACCATAAACCTGCATAAACGCCTGATTCACCACTTTATTATGCGTTGTCAGCACATCCACATATCCCTGATACGCTTTCAGCAGGTCTTTGATCTCTGTCAGCTTTGAGGGGTCGTCGAGTTTGCGGAAGTCTTTTGTTTTGGCGGCGAGGTCTTTGCGCTGGATGAGGGCGTCGCGTTGGTGGGTGACGAGCTCCGAGGCGGTGGTGTCGAGGGTGGAGAGGAGGGAGGGGAAGTTTAGGGTGCGCCAGGAGGAGATTGCTGTTAGGAAGGCGGAGCTGGGTTCGGGGGGGTCGTTGTGTGTGGTGGATGTGGGGTTTGGTGCGTTGCTGTCGCCCTTTGTTTCAGCTGCTGCCCCGGCCTGAGGTGGTTCGTCTGATGTGTCGGCCATGGTTGCTGATGTCGCATGGGGGGTTGGTTTGAGGTCGGAGTGTCGGTCCGATGTACTGCTAGTTGCGTTGGTATATCTTTGAGGCCGTCTCACTAGGCCTTGAGCTGGGGAATATCGTGGTATGTAGACATATGAGTGGTTTGTAGGCAACTGAATAAAGGACAGCTTCCTATACAGCTGCGGCCAACGCGGAGGTGAGGCTGCGGGATGCTTGACTCGAGGCAACCACCACCACTCCAAATACTCTACACAGACACCCATGATACAACGACTAACGATTGAAGAATGCAATGATCACGGCCCAACAATGACCCCTCCACCCCAACTGCAATGGCTGCACCACCCAGCTCCAACATCCCCACCACCACCCTCCCGGACGACAACATCCCAGGCACCTACACCCTCCACTCCCTAATCTCCTCCCTCCCCCTCGACGCCGGCGCCCGCATAACCTTCGTCGACGCCTGGAGCTCCAACCTCTACATCGGCACCTCCACCGGCCAAGTCCTACACTACGTCTCCATCCCCCCCGACCCCTCCGACCCTGGCTCCCAGGCACAATACATCTTCGCTACAAGACTCGAGCCACCCTACACCACCGCCCAAGAAGGCAGAGACGCGGGGGTGAAGCAGATACTCGTGCTGCCGGACGCGGGGAAAGCGTGTATACTCTGTAATGGGACGCTTACGTTTTATACGCTGCCAGAGCTGAGTCCGGCATACGGGGAGAAGATTAAGCAGGCGGGGTGTACGTGGATTGGGGGGCTGGACGCGAATCTCATCGGCGATAGGGGCCAAGGGGAGGCGGATAGCTCTGTTGTGGTTATCTGCTTGAAGCAGCGACTCCGCGTGATCAGGATCGGAAGGGAAGCGCGCAAGATCAGAGATATCGAGCTCGGAGGCGTCGGCGCTATCTCTCGACGCGCGGATCTTGCGTGTGTGGCAGAGGGGGGGAAGTATAGTTTGCTGGATGTGGTTAATCATCGGAAGCATGAGCTCTTCCCTATCTCGGCCTTGAGTAGTGGTGGCCAGGAGGAGGAGAAGGAGCTACCGCCCTTGCCGGTGAGAGGGCACGCGCAGAGCAGAAGTGTGTCTGCGGCGAGTCCATCACGAGAGCCACGTGGCCACGACCGAAATGTCAGCGTAGGGGGTGCGCCAAGGGATAGCAGCCATTTGCGACCCGATGCTGCATCGCCGTGGCCTTCGAGGAGTTCTTCGAGGCAGGTGGGTCTTCCCGGTGAACCGTCGAGTCGGGAGGCGAGTCCGGCGAAGAGCGATGTTGCGTCTCCGAGAGTTTCGACGGAGCTGCAGGGCAGACCTGAGAAGGCGACTCTGCGGCCTTTGCCTGCGAACATTGTTACACCTACGCCGAATGAGTTTATGCTTACGACTGGCACGACGCTAGAGGAGCCGGGGATTGGGATGTTTGTCAATCTGGACGGTGATCCTTCGAGAGGGCCGTTGGAGTTCTCGAGCTATCCGGAGTCACTTGTACTGGATGGACCTGGCCAGAACGATGCCTTCGGTTCTTCAGATACGGATGCTGAGGGGTACGTGCTCGCCGTTGTGCAGAGGAAGATTGGCGAAGGGATGCGACGAGCTATCGAGGTGCAGCGTTGGGACGTCGACCCCGGAGAGCAGCGACATTCGAAAGAATGGCTGATGCTGGAATCACCAGGTGGCGAGGACGATGCTGAAGGCTGTTTTGGGCTTCGAGTCGCTACCACCACCAGCGAGCTGTCTGTCCCGGAGATCAGCACATCGCTGCGGTTGCGATGTCTACAGCTGTCAGACGAGGGCAAGGATGCTGATACGAAGCGGGAGGCGGAAGAGGACGCATTCGCTGCTCGCTTTGCTCAGATCCAAGCACGAGTTCTGTTCTATACGCCTGACAAAGTGCAGTGGTTGACGCGGAACCCACTGATCGTGCAGCTGGACCAGCGTCTGGCAGTGGCCATTGAGAAGAATGACGCTGGCGAGCTATCGATCGATATCGGCTACGTGCAACATGTGCTCAACGACCTTCGAGGACAGGAAGCTAGAGATGAGCTCGAGTTCCGGACGTTGACATATATTCGTCAGAAAGCTTCTATACTGCTCTTCGGCCACCTATTGCTGCAGTCCGTGAACGGCGTCATAGCCTATGAAAGCGGCAAGCGACTGGCTGAGGAAGCGCTGGTATCTGGAGAGCTAGATCCGCGTATTGTCTTATCGCTTGTGCCGCCCCTACAGCAAGAAGTCGAAGAAGGCAAAGAAGGCATCTGGATCCCGCAAGGTCTCCGAGACACCATCACCATGCTACGAGACAGCTTCCAACCCGGCACACTCGTGCAAGACTCAAAGGGTGCCTACGGCGACAACCTACTTTCCATTCTGAAGCGCTACCTCATGAGCTGGCGCAAGAAAAAGGGGTTCGGCAGCGTGGCGGACGAGACGCACGTCTTCCGTACCGTAGATGCAGCACTGCTCTACATCCTCCTCCTGCAAGACGAGCACAGCCCTCGCGGACCAGCAACACCTGGTTCGGTGCGAGCAGAAATCAATGACCTAGTCGACCGTGGCGTCGACTGCTTCGACCGAGCTGTCGCGCTGTTCGAACACTTCCGCCGCCTTTACCTACTAAGTCGTCTCTACCAATCCCGCAAGATGGTCGCAGAGGTCCTGGCAACCTGGCGTCGCATCCTCGACGGTGAACCAGATGCCGGCGGCGAACTCATCGAGGGCGAGCAAGACCTGCGTCGCTACCTGGCCAAAATCCGCGACCCGGCGCTCGTACAGGAGTACGGCGCCTGGCTCGCGAACCGCAACCCCAAGCTCGGCGTCCAGATCTTCGCGGACGATAGTAGCCGCGTGAAATTCGAGCCCGCGGAAGCCGTCGAGATTCTCAAAGAGAAAGCTCCAGGCGCTGTGAAGGACTACCTCGAACATCTCGTCTTCGGCAAGAACCACGTGCGCTACGTGAACGACTTGATTGCCTTCTACCTCGACACTGTGCTCACCGCCCTCTCCTCCCCGGAGGTGAAACAGTCGTTATTAGACAGCTACAGCACCTACCGCGCCCTCCACCCCCCGAAACCGACTTACCGGCACTTCATCACCGACAACGCCACAAGCGAGGAATGGCAGCATAACCGGCTCCGTCTTCTGCAGCTTATCGGCGGCAGTCATGGCGCGGCGAGCGAGTACGACGTCCATGCTTTGCGGGAGAGGTTGGCACCGTATAGTGAGGTTTTGGTGCCGGAGATGATCATCTTGAATGGGAGGGAGGGCAAGCATGAAGAAGCGCTACACCTCCTCGTTCACGGATTGGGAGACTACGATACGGCGGTTCGCTACTGTCTACTTGGTGGCAGCTCGATATTCCACCCAACCTCCTCGCTCGGAGGTGTGGAGAGGGGGGAGTTGCCGAGTAAGGAGGAGCAAGCGCGGTTGTTCAACTTCCTGCTGCACGAGTTCTTCGCCATCTCCGATGTTTCCGAGCGACTCGAGCGGACTGCTGAGCTATTAGAGCGGTTTGGAGGCTGGTTCGATGTCGGCGAGGTTCTGGCACTGATTCCGGCCGATTGGAGTGTGGAGGTTGTGAGTGGGTTTTTGGTGCAGGGGTTTAGGAGGATGGTGGTGGAGAGGCATGAGAGTGAGGTTGTGAGGGCGTTGGCTGGGGCGCAGAATTTGAGGCGGAGTGGGGAGGTGGTTGATTTGGGGGAGAAGTACGGGGCGACGGTTGTGAGTGTAGAGGGGGAGGTTGGTCTGGTGGGTTGATGATGGAGAGTCCGCAAGGAAGAGGTCAAGCAATCGATACCGAGTGCGTCTTGAGGTCACGCCACCTACTTTACGATACAGGAGCTCAGCCACGGCACTCAGCCTCAGCCTTGCCTTGCTACCAAGGGAGAGTCTCAGGTCGACTTATCATACCGAATCTCGATTATCATCCATATCGCAACTTATGGTCCAAGTCCACGACACAGATTGATGGCCATGGAGGTCGCCGCCGATAGGCCAAACGAAAGTTTCCAGTATCCAGCTCTCGGTGCAGGCATAAAGCAGATTCGATTGCTCAAGTTCTTAGGCTATGACTCAGATGGCAAGCTCGGGTTCTCGCTCGAATGTCACAACCTGGAGGAAGCATCCTACATCGCTCTGTCGTACACCTGGGATCGATATGAAGAGACCGAAGACCTGGCCGATGGTCTCTGCCGTCCTGTAAAAGAGAAACCGGCTGAAGGGATTGTTGTCGACGGAGAGCAGTTCTTGACTACTTCATCTCTTCTTGAATTTCTATGGACCATCTCCTCGCAGCAGTGGGAGGGTCGCCTTTTCTTCGTCGATCAAATCTGTATCAACCAAAGTGACGAGCACGAGAAGGCTCGTCTCGTCTCGATTATGGGAGACGTATACTCCGGTGCCTCAGAAGTCATTGCATGGCTCGTGCCGTTGAAGCAGCTCAATGAGGATGCAAGCAGGGTGCTACGGACCTTGAGCAAGAGCAGCGAAGCGCAGATCGGGTTCCTAGAGCATCCCGAGAACACGTCTTGGTGGAGGCGTAAACTCCTTGCCATCTGGGCCTTCGCCCTCGCCAACGACTTTGTGCGTTGTTTATACGCCGCGTACTGGTCTCGGCAGTGGATTGCGCAAGAGATTGTGCTGGCCAAGAAGTTAACCTTCCAGTTTGCAGAGGTTTCCCTCGACTGGAAGGTCGTCACAAACCTTTGTCGGTACTCTGGGCAGAGGCTTTTGTGGAAGACGATGGAGAAACAGGACAAGACAGCAAGCTTTTACTTTGGGACAGCGTGGGGGCCTAAACGATACCGGGACTTGCAGAACGATATTAGGCACTACAGAGACTCCGCAGGCGAAATTGTCATGCACGATTGGGACGACAAGAGGCAGCTGCCACTTATTGAGAGTCATACATTCGATGAATGGGTACAGAAGGTTGATGATCTTGTACGGCAATCAAGTGGCCGCGGATGGCCTTACTAGACTTCACCTCATGGAGCTGCGCCATCTTCGATCTTCTTCATGCGTTCTGCGCAGTCTCGCGCCAATCGCTGCGTCGACTTCTCCAACGCAGTCACCCCAGTCATCCACTGGAACCTCTGTCTCCAGAACGCGAAGCGCTCTTTCGACCCCCTTACCACCTGTCCACTTGACGTTCAACGCATCGTCTTGCCAGCCGTGCTCACCCCCCAACTCGCCTCGCATCTCATACAAGCGCTGGCCGGTCAGCTGGAGCCATAGCGCGGCGAGCGGGACCTTGGTGTTGAGGATCTTGATGTTGTGAAGTTCTAGTTCTCGATCGCGGAACTCTGGCCATTCCTCATCGTCCTCCTCGTCGTACCACTCTTCGATCTTAGGAAAATGGACCAACTCCCACGGCGCGAACTCACAAGTGGACCTAAACACAAAGCCGGCTCTATCTATCTCCGTCTCTAACATCGAAACTCCACACACGGCGAGCTTAGCCATGAATGCGTGTTCGTTGACCTGCGCTTGGCGCTTCGCTGCCAGGTCGTCGTCGTCCGAGTTCCAGATAGCCACTGCGCTTAGTCAGTAGCTGCGCATGGCAACAAAGGAGGTCGCATCTTACTGTCATATCCAAATTCGGTCCAGTGATTGTCGAACTGAGGCAGATGCTCAAAGACACAGTTGCCATCTGGTAGCTTCTGCAGCTCAACGACGAATTCGACAAATCTGTCGTTGTAGGTGGTGAGTTGGTGAACAGCTTCGACAAGAGTGCGCCACAGCATCCCACAGTCCGGGTTTGGTTGATCTGGTTCGTCCCGAATGATCTGAGAGACAGCTTCCGCCGCGATCTCCGACATGGGAGTAAAAGAACTGGAGAAGAGTTTCTTGAATGCTGAAAGCATCTCTGGTGGTGGTGGGTATGGCTCCTGTTCCTGTGCTGCTATGAATTCGTCCCCAGTTGCAGCGAACTGCGGACCTCTTGCATCGTGTTCGACAGCCATTTCAAAGATAGCCAGGCTGTATACAGCGGACAAGAAGTGCGACGCTTCGTCTACATATAGCTACGAGCGGTTCGCCGACTTCTGTTTCATCAGGCAGATTCAGCTCGTCTCCCAATGCGACACACCGCGACGATGTTACATAACAGGATGCGAGCTAGCAACCAGGAGGTGCAAAACGTTCGATGAGCGTTGCAACGAACCTTTACAAGAGGATGCTTCCGGAAATACTTACGAGTCACCTCTCACGGAGATGGGCAAGAGTTGACTGTCTCGACATTCTGCTGAGTTCCATGAAACGATGCTATCGAACTTGGAGGGCTGTGCTTCATGAACACGAGTCCCAGCAGTATGAGGGCGGCTCGACCTGACTCAATCGACTGTGTTGTATGGTATGTGGCGAAGAGAGATCCGCGTGGAGATCATAGCTAGTCGTCGTGGCACGCAAAACAAATGTAATTATAAGGTAAAGCAGGACTAATCGACGTCGTGGAGGTCAAAGCGGACCAAAGCGGACCACGAACAAGGTTTGCTGCAAGGAACAGCTTCACGACTTCCTGATTGAGGTGCACCAATTCCTTGGATCTCTGCAACTACGGGATGTCTCAAGCCGTATCGTGGTGCCACGCCAGCATTTTGGGCAACTTTTACAGCTGATACCTGCTTCGGCAAGCCTGTTCCAACAACATTCACGTGTGTGATCGTCGTCGAACAAGCTTCGCTGCAAAAGCGATCGAACGTCATCACGACTCCCACTTGATGTATACCACGGTAAGTCGTGTCTTTTTGTTAGTTCAAACTCTCCTTCGCTTCGATCAAACAGAAAAATAAGCGTAATAGCCATAGATATGTTATTCGACACATTTCGGACGTTAGCTCTTGCGCTCGCGGTCACCACTCAGTATGCATTCGCTCAGAGATTCTACGGTCCAGAGGATCCACGCCTGCAGATCCAAATAACGACGCAAAACCCGATTAATGGTGTGAGCAAAACACCCGATGGTCGAATATTCGTCGCATACGCCCGCGTCGACGGATCAACAGGCCCCCAGATCGCTGAGTGGGATCAAACTACCAACACATCGACAGCCTACCCGAACGAGAAATGGAACTCATACAGTGATGGCGACGATCCGGCAACGCATTTCGTTGGCATCAATTCGCAACGAGTTGGCCCTGACGGCAACCTGTACGTGGTCGACAAAGGCGCGACTGCAATTGGAGGCGCTGTTATGTTTCCCTATGGACCCAAGCTGGTTGTTGTTGATACGCAGACGAACGAGGTCAGCAAGGTGTACTTCATGGGCAACGTCACCAGATCGAACAGCCTACTCGACGATGTCCGCTTCAATCCAATCACCGGCAAGGCCTACTTGACCGACGCTGGAAGCCCTGGCCTGATTGTGCTGGATCTCTTGACAGGCAACGCGATACGGGTGCTCGACGACGATGCGTCGACGGGCGCAACAACGGCTGTGTCTGCCGAAGGAACACTGTTGCATCTCGGCTCGAAGCCAGCTTTTATCTACGCAGATCAGCTAGAACTTTCGCCAAATGCGAAGTACTTCTACTACCAGCCGGCCAGCGGTGGAATGTCACGAATCGAAACCAAGTTACTGGATCAAGCCACCTACAACTCGTCTCTTAACTCCAACTCAGTCCTCGGCCTGTTCGTAGAGCCTTACGCCAATACCCCGTCGACCGGTGGGACAGCCATCGACGCCGAGGGTAATATATACGTCAGCGACGTGGACAGCCAGCGGATCATCAAGATATTCCCGAACAGCACAATGACACTCCTTGTGCAAGATCCACGTCTGCTGTGGGTTGATGCTATGTGGATTGATCTACAGCACAGACTTTGGCTACCTGCAGCACAGCTCAACCGTGGAATTCCGTTCCAAGGCAAGAACTTGGAGGAGGCACCGTTGTATGTGTTTAGTATCGACATTGGGGTGGGCCCTTCGCAGATCGACCACGCATAAGAAAGCGTATCGATGTATGTATTTCAGCAAGGGACATAATGATTAATGATAAGCGAAGTCGACCGACTCGTCTCTGCGAAGCACCTCGCAGCCAAACAATGTAGCCGGACTTGGCCACACCGAACACCTCTATAGCGGCGCGTCCGTCACATTGAGCGCCACGTCTTTGATGGTGCAGCCACTGTGATGGTACGTTCCTCCAAGCACCTGTGCCAACCACTCCAACGCCCTCTGGTCTCCGTTGGTCTCTTCGGCCAGATGCCCACCAATCGTGTTCCGCTCATAGACGATGTTCGCTCCAACACCGCAATACCGGTCGACAACTTCGTCAGTGTCCTCGATGGCCGTGAGCTCGTCGTTCACGGCTTTATAGATGAGCATCGGCATTTTCGGAGTCCCGTGGTAGCCCATATAGCTTTGCTCATTTAGGGCTCGCTGTATCAGTGGCGAATCGAGGACGGCTTGGCCGTTCTTGAAATAGCTGAAGATGGTCTGGTTCGAATAGAAGGCGAACGCCTCCAAGATCGACATATGTTCTGTCGCCAGGAACCCGGTTCTGTTGTACGGGCCATCAGTCTTCAATTCGGAGAGCAAGTAGGCGCGGGCCTTTGGGTATTGAGAGGTGATTCCGAGGAGTCCTCCGGGCAGCAAGCCCGCCCACATGGTGCCTTCGATGGCGCTAAAAATACTGGTGAAGTTTGAGGGCAGTCCTCCCATAGCTGCTCCCGCGAAGTCTAGCTCGGGTGCATATTGAACCTGCAACTCGGCAGCCCACTCGCTAGCCAGACTGCCGCCTGAATAGCCCCACATCTGATTCCTTTTGTGTCAGCAAGTGTTGTTGTATTGGACTACGAGAGTACTCACCGCATACTTGGCGTCCTCGGCAAGATCAAAGCCATGATTGAGTACAGCGCGGACGTTATCGATTGTGGCATGACCTTCTCCAACACCACTTACGAACGACGCCAGAGGTCCTTCGAAGTCAGGAACGCTCACATACCATCCCAGGCTAAGAGCGGTCTGGATGTCGTCCAGGACCAGCCCCGTCGCGGACGCAGGGTTGTTCAGGTCGTAACTAGGGCTTGCATCGACGTCGACACTATTGTATGGGATCTGGTACGACAGCAGTGCTTTGCCGTCGGACTTTTTCGGCACGAAGACTGTGGTCACCGCCCACGAGGGTCGATAGCGGGCATCGGTAGTTCGATAGAGGATGTTGTAGACAGCACTGGCGTTCCCAAAGCTGGTCGTCAGGTTGCCAGGTGCCTGTCGAATACGGAGTACATCGCCAGGTGAAGCACTCGGAAACTCTTTTGGAGCTGAATACCACGGGTCTTGGGAGGGGGGAACCGGCGCAGAGGAAGGGTTGGGAGCTCCTGTGACGACCGAAGCTATTGCGAGCAGCACATTAATCCTCGAGATGTGAAGGAGTAGCATGTTGATGGTAGATTGTGTGAAGTGCAGGAAGAAAGTGCCAGCCGGATGGACAGCTTATATATGTTGAGGTCCTACCATCAGTCATCGTAAAAAAAGGATACCGTCAACTGCCTTTACAGCTTATCACCGACTGTAGATATTACGCATTGGACCACATCGTGGAGGCATACGGCCGAATGCATAGATGATGAGTGCTGTTGATCGCGTCCATAGAAGAACGATGAAACCGTGCGCAGTGGTGGAGCCCCTCGATAAATCCGGAAGGAGCAACGAGGCGCTAGCCTCTTTTCGTATTCAAACGGTCTTCGTGGATCTTCCGATGGCCGGCCCCCGTGAGCTAAACGACGGACGTGGGAGAATCGAGCCCATGCTGCGCTAAGCACCTTCCCAGCGCGAACGTTGTCGTGTATCCTCTTGCAGGTTTCCTACTGACGAAGTCGAAGGTCTCTCGAAGTCAGAGATGCCCACATACGATTCAGGCAACCACCGGCACCTTGCCCGAGAGCCTCCGGTACCATGTACATTGAAGCTGGGTAGGTATGGTAACAGGGAGAGGCGCCACCATAGTACGCACCACCATAGTATGATGACCGGCATGCCGCATCGCCCATTGCTTCGAAAGCGCTTTGCATAAAACCTGGGATTGCACCGATCCGATCGAGGTCGTCCGCGTCGTATCCCACCACTCTTCTTCGACGCATCTGTGTGTAGCCCTGAAGGAAGACCTGGATTGCGTACGGTCTCAATGGCGACCTGTTAGCAGTTGTGTTGAATATAAGCTCTATCGTTTCTGCGCGTTGCCACATGTTCAAGCCGAAAAGGCCTTGCATGGCGACGTTCTGCAGCTTTGGGGTTGGCATGCTGTCGGCGAAAGTCCAAAGTCGTATGAGACTCGCTTATTGTTTCAGGTTGAACTTTTCGCGCTCTCGTGAGCCGCGAGCAAGAGAGTCCGCCATCCTGGGCACGTCTGGTAGGTCTCCTAGATGGATCCAGTATAGGAGAAGCTCTAGTGTACCCACGTCGCAACCAGACAAGACCTAGACGGGCAAATCAGTAAGAGTTCAGAACGTCAACAGTACCACCTGCTGCTAGAGGTGGCACCAACTCGATAAGCCTGTTGTCTTGGTAGAAGAACTCACCAAGGTTCGATCCTTTGTCTGATAATTGCCGCCTAGTGCATTGCTGACAAGGGCCCTCTCAACATGATATGTCCGATCCGAGTCTTGAAGTGCGAGAATGACAATCTCATCTCCTCCGGGGCGTCTGTCCTAGCACGTCAGCCAGATATTTTTCATTGGCAGTCAACGTGCGTCTTACCCTGCGTTCTTAGTAAGTTCGTCCATCGCAAGACCGTCGCTCCGAGTACGATGCTTAGATATGGGGGCGCCGGTCGAGAGCAGGAGTCTCGTCGATATTAGGGTCGAGTAGGTGGTCGAAAGTTGTGTTGAGTTACGAGATCCTTCTGATAATGCGGTACAAGTTCTGCCCCAATACTGGAGCCTTGCATATTATGTATGTTGAAGTGGCAGAACATCAAACGAAGATGAATGGAGTTTGAGAAATGTTAGAGGGACTGAAAGCGTTGCAAGTAAGTGAATTTTGACGGTAAGCTCAAATACTGAGCAGTCGATAGGTCTTCTCGGACATGCTTACCTACATGAACTCAAGTTCGCGCAGCATAGCCTTTATAGTAGCGGTAATTCCACCATTTTCGCCTGATAGTCCTGAGATGAGTGCATGGATGGAGATGTCATAACATGGCGCAGCGGGCGCAAGTTGATGTTCGCCACACGAAAGACAAGGTAGCCGGTGTGACGAAGAGGGTGGCACAAAGCGTCTACTTGACCAATTCCTCGTGCAGGATGTACGTTTTAGAAGATGGAGCTGTGTGAGTGAGTGAGTCTCCTCAGTATTCAACAAATCTGGCAGGAGCCACGACGCTAGTGCAGTGACGCTAGCCTCATTCGTACTCGTAATTCACCCGCCGCTGCGAGCTGGCTTTGATCGACCTTTTTGCCTTTGCCTTGACTTCACCTTGTCCGACAATATGGCAAGCAAGACCATCACCGGAAGCTGCGGCTGCGGCAACATAACCTGGACCTCCACCGCACCGCCGGAGCATCTCGACTACTGCTACTGCCTGACCTGTCAGCGAGTCTCCGGGGCGCCTTTCATGGCCTGGATGGGCATTCCCAAAGCCGCGCTACAGTGGAACTTCAAGTCGAAACCTTTCAGGTACCGTCCGACACTTGGTGATACCGATTTTGTCGTGTCAGAACGGTAAGCAGTGTTTAACAGATTGTTCCGATGTCTGAGACACTCTTGACCCTGTTCCCCTTGTATCTTTTAGAACGTGCTGTGGTAACGACGGCTGTAACATCAGCCTGGACTACTTCTTGTATCCCGAGAAGATGCACGTGGCGGCGAGCACGATTGTGAAGAACGACTTCGAGACGCCGAAGGTAGGGTGTCATATCTGGACTCGACATGTACCGGAATGGCATGTTATGCCCGACGATGGTGTTGGGCGGTACCACGAGTTCGATGATGTTTTCAAGGCAAAGCTTGATGGCTTTCTGCAAAACCAGGAGAAGAAATGAACCTACCGCTCTCTGTCCATGCGACCTTTCGGATGATGCAAGCACGATCGAGCCGAGGGCTGCTGTAGTCTCTATATCTATCGATCTATCAGTTTATAAACCTGGAGGCCGCTCGATCTGGCCATTCATTGCTGGCTTCCCAAGGTTCATGCCACATTCAGCCTTCCAGTCCTTCGGGCAGAACGAGTCTGTGGCTGCTTTGAACGCGCTAAGTGTGCAAAAGGTCTCATCGCCTTCGAAATGCCTGCCTGCAGGTTTGCAGTATGGAACTACAACAGGTTTGTCGTTGTATCTCAGCCTTACGTAATACTCGTCTAGCCCGGCTTTCTCGGATTCAGGCCACTCCGACAGAGGCGTTCGTGCGGATACAGGCTTTGACTTGGCCGCGGAGGAGAAGAGCGAAGACCACCACGTCTTCCCTGTGTTCAGCCCGACGGTGCTACTTGTGCTACCAGAAGCGCTGGAACCTTTCCTCTTCAGCAGCTCGAACGCGATCGAACCCGTGAAGTTCGGCCACTTATCTTTCGTAGGATCCATAGCTCCGAGCGCAGCCAAAGTAGCAGCAAGTGTTGTGTCGTGACAGCCAGCAAGGCTCATCTTGAAGGATTCCGTTGATGACTTGCCCGCTGTCGCATGCTCGACCATACGCTGAGTCAGGTCACCGACCAGGGATCCGATACCGAGCTTACGATACTCGTTGCTCTCCTGATAGCCCACGAACCACTCCTCGACACAAATCTTGTCAATGTCATCACGCACTTTCTGTTCGTAGAACTCCTTCGGAAGCTTTGTATCTGGTCCGTGGGCAAGCGTAGCATTCACAGTGTCCATCACGCCACTCAAACGCGGATGACTATCGACCTTCAGCACTGGTGATGCTTCGGGCATCCATTTGCCGATTTTGTTGTTCAGATAGTCGAGTTCGGGGCCAGAGTTGTAGAGCTGAGCAGTTCTGTCGGCGAAGGCACGTGCCAGCTCAGCGAAGCGCTTGCAAGCACCTTCGTTTGGGAATAGAGTCTCCTCCTGCATTGTCCTAGTCACAACTGTTGGAGGTGGAAGACCAGGCGCTCGTGCAGAGGCTGGATATAGCCCTATAAACGCTTGCTGCACACTTTCGAGTGCACGCGGGATCGGTGTTGCTCTCAGAGTGACCTGTTGTGCGGATACGGCATCCATGTGGCTGGGCAGAAAGCCCAACTGCTCAACATACAACCTGCGTGTCCTTTGTCCGAGCGCAAGTGTAGTCTCCCGTCCTCGATCGGTCAGCTCGCCGGGCTGGCAGATAGCATCGACTTCTCCCTTTTTACCAGCGTTCAGTATCGGTACATCGTCCTTTCCCAACGACTCTATCCTCCGCTTCCAGTGTAGGGTGTCTAGCGAGCCGTCAGGGTTGATGACCGCAGACCTCATTGCTTTCGCAACAGAGCAGTACGGCCAGTAGGCATCGAGCCCAGTGTTCTTGAATCGCGCATTGACCGGTGTGCGTTCGCCATGTCGCAGCAATACTTGTACTTGCTGCAGTTCGAGCTCTTTAGGGTAGAATTGGGCAAGCTCTTCCGGCGAATATGGTGCCCGTGGTTCGAGAGTCGTCATGATCGCGGTAGCCTCGAGCGGTCAAGGCTACAGAGACGTGGGTATCATGTTGTGAAGTCGTCGGGTTGTGGCTAACCGCCTTACAATGTCGAGTTCTCAAGTCAAGCTGTTAGTGAATGAATGTTGGCGGCGGCAATGCCATGAGCAGCAAGTCCGCAGGCTGTTTTTGGGTTTAAGGTTGCCACGTGGGCGTCAGGGGACGACCGAGGAAGGTGCGGCGACTCGGAGGTTTGAATGTCGCCCAGAACTGCTCCAGACAACATCGCAGAAACATTGAAGCATGCAATGATATGAGCAGCTACGTGTCCAGTACGTGCCGGCTGAGAGAGTCTCTGCGGCGAGGACTGCACGCTGGGATATATCGAAGACAATGGCTATCACAGACATCTTATCGGATGCAAGATTCTTTAGACACCCGTCTCCCACAGGTTCACGGCGGAGAATATCCGTCCGAGGGAACTGCGACGGCGAGAGAACGACAAGATCGACCCTCTGGAAGGTACTCGTCTCGCGCACTCAGACCGCAGGAGCTGCTGGACCAGCTCGACACGACGCCACCACCGCAAGCTAGTCCTCGTCCGCATCCGCGCCAACGTGCCGACAATTCTTCGTCCATCAATGCTGAACCCGCTCGACCTCCAAGAGGACCTTCAGTGTCAAAGCAGGAAGACTTACCACCCAGCATTTGGAAATTTAGACGCACTTTGATCCGAGCATCAACCACGGAGGAGGGCAGTCCTCTTGACAAGGAAGTGTGGCCATCACTAGTTCACGCGGTCCAGAACTCACAGGACCGTGCGCAAGTAAACAAATTGGACGATGATATAATCTTCCGATCTGCTTTGCGCACCTGGAGCCTGCGAGTTTGTGAGGCGTGGCTTCTGCAACTTCCTATACTGCTGCGTGGCACGGCAAAAGCCGAGGCAGGCTCACGACCGGGATTGGAGCCTACTGCGCTTCAGGCTTTGCGCATTTGTGCTCTGTTCGATGCCGGATTCAAGTCGAAGGCCCGGAAGGCGTTGTGGTTCATTTCCCGCGACTTGTGGGAGTGCCGCAACGCCGACAATAGGGAACAGGGGCCCAGCAGTGCGCTCGAGCACGAAGTGACCCACGAGCTCATGGGAATCTGGAACCTGTGTATGACCAACCAATCACGACGGCACGATTCAGGCGGACTGTCTAAACATGAGTATATGTTAGGGCAGATTGCCAGCACCTGGCCTGTGAGCTGGGAATGCTTGTCGCAGCTTGGCGAGTCTCCGTCGATGCTCCAGCAGGGGTTATCAGACGAACTTAAAAGCTCCATAGGTCATGCAATATCTGTTCTTGCTGGTGTTACCGGCAGGCCGCCTCCGACCTCAGACATGCCTTACTTCAGTGGGCAGCGACACTACGACTCCGCTTCCGCCGCGGTCATCACTCTTGGGCTTCTCCAAGATGTTAAGGAAGCGCCTGGAGAAGTTCAGAACGTTGCACAGTTCGAACCATGGATGAACATGGTAGCTGGCATCATCCAAAAGGTCGCCGAACGACGATGTCCACATGCAATTGCAGAGCGCATTGCAAACGCCCCCACGCAGCGTATCGCAAATAGCTACGGGGCGGTGCTCGAACGTTTCCGCCTCCTTACGGCCAGCACGAAGGAGCAACAAGCTGGGCGACAATGGAAAGCTGCTGCGACTGCGCCCAAAAAGGGGCTTCCTCCTCTAGCGAACCGTTTGGAAGAAGATAGCGCACTTTCATTCTCGGAAGAGCAAAAGCCCCCAGCACTGCGCAAGGATGCGAGCAGAACCGACAGGTTTACCTATTTGTCTATAACACGTCTCGGCCGCGCAAATGAACAGCAGGACCTTCAGAACGCGGAGAGAGTCCTGCGTGATGTACGCGACTTCAGCAAAAGGCACACAGATCTCCAGCTTCCACTGCAGCTCTATGAGCACCTCATCATGTCATTTTTGACGCTGCGAAACCCTAAATTGGCGATAGAGTGCTGGAACGACCTGCTGCAAGCTGGCCACCAGCCAACAACCAAGACGTACACGATTGGTATGCGTTATAGTCTGCGCTTGAAGGGCTCCAAAGCAATGCAGTACTTCTGGACCCATATGAAACAGTCAAAAGTCCAGCCCGATACTCAGGCCTGGACTGCGCGAATCTATGGCCTCTTCAATCGCGGCAGGGTGGATGCAGGATTGCAGGCGCTTGGCGAGATGGGACAAGAGTGGCTCGCTGCTGCGAGGAATGCATACCTTCGGGACACGCCAGGACAGAACAAGAGCAGCAAGAAGGCACCAGTGGATACTGCGTTGCTCATAGATCGTTTCACAGGAGACATCGGAGCAGTCCCGAGGCCCACCGCGTACACTATGAACTCCGCCATGACCGGTCTATCGATGAACAAAGACGAGCTGATCCCGAAGGTCTTGACCTGGGGCAGAAGCTTTGGAATTGAGCCCGATGTTATCAGTTACAACACCCTGATCAACGTTAGCATGCGCAATGGTAAGCCGGCTGAGGCGATGGATCTCTTACGACGCATGAGATCGAAGGATATCGAGGCCGATGGCGACACCTGGAACGTGCTATTCAGCGCTATATTCGAGAGTGGGGCCATCGAAGGACTGGAACCTGAACAACAAGAGGAGAAAGTCATGCAACTGATTAAGTCTCTCGAGGATGCCAATGCTGCGCCGATTGACCAAAACGGCTATTCTATTGTCATTGATCGTTTGACCCAGTACTACAAGAATCCTCAGGCTGTGCAGACAGTGCTCGCTCATATGGTATCTCGTGGCGTCGAGCCAACCTCGTTCCACTATACCATCCTCATGGCCTCCTACTTTGACAAATCTCCACCAGACCTCGCGGCTGTCGAGACCCTCTGGAACCGCATCAAAACGGGTAAGACAGGGCACGGCACCGCCCTCACCCCTCCCTTCTTCAACCGTATGATTGAGGGCTACGCCGTCAACCACAACTCAGTCGGCCCCTCGCCAATGCTATCTTTCCTCTCGCAGATGGAATCCCAAGGCAAAAGACCCTCCTGGCGTGCACTAGAGTGCGTCGCACGAGCACTTGCCGAGAGGGGCGAATGGGACCGTTTAGCGCAGATCGCGGATACTGTTCGCAGGAGGCTGAGGGAGTCAGGGGTAGGGGGGACGACGGCTGGACAGTATGACTTCTGGACATTTGTGATTTCTACTGGCATCTACAGGCACGAGGGTATCACGGATCCCAATCAACTTATGCGGGATAATATGGGACGGCCGATGGAGGTGGGAGTGTAGCAGGCAGGGCGCGATACGTGTAGCGAAGTGATAGCTTGAATACAAGATCGGTCACTGCAGTGGCGGCATTGCCAATAGTTTACTCGGGAACGCACCTCACGTTCCTCGTGATTCGCGAATACATTCGATAGTCATACATCAGTTGACCGGACCGCAAGGGTTCTTCTCCGCTGCCGAAATAGTCCGACGACCCACTCATATCCTCCATCTACTCCTCCGTCCACTTCGGTATGTACACCAGGTGACATCTCGAGATACCCAATTTTGCTGTTCTCCGGGCTGGTGTTGTGGAGTGCGTCAGTATAGACGCTCTTGTTTGCAGACGTTGCTGCACTCGTTAGGAGATGATGGTCAAACGCACATAAGAGAATCAGCTTCTCGCAAGTCCAGAACGCCCTTTCCGTCCGAACGCGACGCTCCGTGGCACCATCTTCAACGATGAGAGGGACGAAGCAAGTTCATCCACGTTGGGCTTCGTGCCTGTAGCGCCCCGTCCCTTCTCACCACTGTCTACGGCGGCAGCCTCCACGTCCATGGTATCGTTGCTAAGCTCCGTCTTCGCCGCAGAAGGAACACCGCTCGAGTTGGCTTGTCTCAGGGACGAAGACTTTGGTGAAGAAGAGTTTGCAAGAGCTCCAGAAGATGATGTCGCGCCTGCATCTTCCTCGACAGAGGAGTCGCTCCTTGCTCTCTCACGACTGCTTTTCCGGTGCCCATCCTCGTCCACTCCGGCCCGCAATAAGCTCCGAGAACGATCGATGCCGTGATTCACAACCAGAAAATCGTAGTTCTTCGGGAAGCCGTGCTTGTCGACCAAATGTGAGCGGCGCTTTTGCCACTCGCTGCAGACTTTGTCACAGTCCTCAATGAAGCAGGCATATGTTCTATCGCCAGTATCTCGTTTCGAAGCTACGATCGGATCATGGTTTTCCGCGATATGAAGCTCCAAAAAGTGCGAAGTCGGGAGATTGGCCTTGCATTCGGTGCACCTGTTGGTATGAGACTGCTGGTAGTGCGTTTCGTACTCCTCGTACGTCTTGAAGACCAGAGGCTTATGAGGCGGAAGTAGGCACCTCATTGTCGTTTGCTCTGGTTCGGGAGAGTCTAGGAAAGCATACTTAGGGGTGTGAGCAGCAGGCTCTGCACTGTGTTGTCTATCGTGTACGTCTATGCTGTCATATGAGCGCGAGGCAGGAGAGGCTTCTCTTACTCTCTTGGCCATGGTGAGGTGCGGTGAAGGTGTACCTTAGCTCCGCCCATGCATGCGCCGGGCTAAGGTACCAAGGCAGATCAAGGTTGTTTGGTGGAGATCGCATTCACTCGACTCTGCTCCACCTTCCAAATCCAGTAAGGTCAAGATGTGACCTTTGATGGAACAGCGATTGGGTACCTGAGATCAACGACGACTGGAATATTAAGCATATATATTGTCGATGCTGATAACTCCTCTTGTGACTCTGCGGAATATATAATTGAAGCTGCGCAGATCTCTCCGCAAAACTGGAGTTGGTCCGAGCTCCTTTGACGATTCGAAGGAAGACTAGCCAGCACCTCCCACCTTCACTGCGCAACCTCACCTCCGACACCACGACATATACGAAACACCAGCCACGCCGCCGTCCGCTATTTCAAGCAGATATTGGTGTCATTACTAACACACCTTCTCGCGACAAGCATAGTTTTGTCGCCACCATCCTCCGTTCCACCATTCACCGACGCTGACCCAAATGGATCGCATCGGCACCTACGGCAGCTCGCATACCTTTTACACGTAACCACACTGAATCGACCAGTCCGTGGTCTCTTGTCGACTGAACGGCGTCTATGAGACGTTTCAATCCTTTGAGAGAAGCATGGAAGACCTGCTCGCGCAAGAGCGAGCCGCAGAACAACATGTCACCTACCTGTTGACTCGGCCAGATGAGCCAATCGTGAACCTGCTGAGAGCCTTCGAAGAACACCGCAACATCTGTAGGGCCTGCATCTTCGTCGACTTCGAGCATGGTGCAGCACAACGAGAGGTGAAGTTGTGGCAAGCTCACACAGAAGGCAACAAGTACTTCCGCAAGGCTCTGAGTCCCCTGCGAAAGCAGGCGAACGACCAGCCGGTGGCGATACGTGCTCTGATCAAGCTGTATCTTCAGTTCCTGAAGGAGAGCCAGAGCTTCTACCGTCAATACATCCAACAGCTCAACTTCACCTATGGCGGGATCCCGGAATTGGAGTTGGTGGCGCATCAGGTGAAGAATGATGGCTCGGGCGAAAGCTCGCAGGCGTCGATCTCACCCGGATTGCATGTGAAAGTCCTCACATCCTGCCACAACACGCTCATCTATCTCGGCGACCTTTCCCGCTATCGCGCATCTGAGAAGCTGGACAAGAACCCAGACTTCGGCCCCGCTATTGGTTACTACGGCTTAGCATGCACCATTGTTCCGGCCTCGGGCATGGGCCACCATCAGCAAGCTGTGATCGCTCTCGACCAGCATCACCATCTCCGTGCGATCTATCATTTGTATCGTGCCATCGTGGTTGCCGAGCCGCACCCAAACGCCGCTCAGAACCTGAAGAGAGAGTTCGACCGCACCAACGCCGCTTGGGATCGTGGTGAACTCATTCGCAAATCTCGGCCAAACGATCCAGAGTCGGCGAAGCATACACTCATCGGCTGGTTCGTGCGCCTGCACAGCATGTGCTTCAAAGGCGAGCCGTTCCGTGGATACGACGAGCTGGAGCGCGAGGTCCTAGGTCAACTCGCAACCGAGGTCAAGCATCGTCCACTTGATGCCACACTCATGCGCATGATGTTGACCAACTTCGCTGCCCAGTACAACGCCTCCGAGCAGTTTCAAGGTATGTAAGATCATAAGTCGCTCAGCGCTGTACTAACCTCGATGCCAGTAAACCCGATCGAGCAGAACCAGAATGCTTTCCTTCATTTCTTTCGCTTCAATGTCAAGACTTTCACAACATTGCTACGTGTGTTCTACGACGACCTTAGGACGGTCGACTTGAATCACATGCAGGATGTGGGTGACGACGACACTGAGGGTGCACACCTTGTCACTAGATTGACCGGCACTGCTCGGCGCATCCTACCAGCTCTGCGCCTTTACAGCTGCTGGCTTCTACCGATGACGCATCTCATGGACGGTCTGTCTGCCGATGATACGCTCAAAGACTCGATTGACCAGTTCTGGCCGATCTACGCCAAAGCTGTTGACCTGGTCGCCACCGTCTTCCCGATCTGGGACTTCGACGACCTGCCGGAGCTCACATATATGCTCGAGGAAGATGCTGAGACGCGTGGCTTCAAGCCTTTGATGGGCGAGAAGACGAACATGATCTGGTACGACAACGTCACCGGCGCAGAGAAGCCACGTTTCTCAAGCTTGGGTGTGCAGCGAGTCTCGGTGGATGGTGAGATGCTCGCACGCGTTAGAGGGTTCCTGGTTGATGGTCTCAACCTGGCGAATGACGATAACCTAGCTCCGATCAAGCTCACGCAATCTCGCATCTTGCACCGCGATGCACAAGACGTGGAGCCAATGCCAGTTAAACCGAAAATGGCCGCAGCGACAACGGCCGCCCCAACTGGTGAAATCTCGAGTCGCCAAGTGCCAGCCAAGCCTCTGTCATATGCCGCTGCAGCTGCCAATGCGTCTGCCAAACCTCCTGCTAACGGTACCGCAAAGGATCAGGGTGTTCCGCCTAACTCTGGCGTCTCTCGACACGCACAATTGAGTCGCATGGTGGATGATCTGGTCGATGATGACGAGAGTAACAACCCCGTCACGCCGCCTCAGCAGTACCACAGCACTCCTGCCGTGGTCACCGATATGTCTTACTCAGCTCTTCCTGGCAGTACCGGAGGCTTCGCCCAGATGTCATCATATGCCTACCCTTTGCAGAAACCCATCGGCTCCGGTCCCGGCCTCGAGACCTCACCACCTGTCATTCGCACGCCTAAGGATGCTGTGTCAAGCAAGCCAAATGACCGCTTACACAGCGTCGCCAATATCTGGAACGACAGTCCTGTACCTCACTCGTCACCGTTCCCTTCCGGCCTTCCTACTGGAACACTCGGCTCGCCAGCGCACTTCAACAGCCGTGGTCACTCCCGCGTCAACTCTGCGAGTAGCATTCGCAGCAGGACCTCGCAGACTGTGAACCTCGGCATTGCTGACTCCTGGTCCTCGATCGAGTGTGCGCCGCATGCTGGACAGCAGGAAGACAAATTGCGCGCCTGGAATAGGGCTGCTGAAAGTTTGCCACAGCAGTATCGCATGGACGCAGCCGCAGCTGGAAGTGCCAAGCGTGTAGTCACTCCAAGCGCACCGCCAATCATCAAGGAGACGTTCAAGAAGACTGCGACCGGCCAAAAGCTGGGTGCACCTCGCCGCTACAAGGAGACTGAGTACACCGTGCACGATGCGCGAGGCTCTACGGCTGTTGCGAGTCTCAGCCCGCCGCCTGCCGCTCTCGCGACGGGGCTTGGGGCAGGGTTGGGGTTGGAGCAGTCCAGTGTTGCGAGTCCGTTGTTGTTTGGTGCGGGAGGCAGTGTGTGGAGCACGGGATACGGTCAGGGAGGATGAGGAGTCGTCTCTGAGGCGTGTATCACGCAATCACACAATTGTCTACAACCACACCGACACAGTCGTTGGACCGAGAGACGAGATCCAGGCCATCAGCCTTGATCGAGCGGACATTTCACTCTGACAAGCGGTCGCTACCCACAACATTCAAGAGACCACGCGCGCTCGACTGCCACCGTGTTCTCGACGATCGGTACAAAATGACGTGGCTTCAACAGTCCGCATGCGATGTCCGACGCTATGTGCGAGAACCAGATTGGAGGATTACGAGAGGACGAGGGAGGATAAGATTGGAGGGGGATGATTCAGACTGTGACATTCGATGGATGCGTTGTCTTTCTTGTGCTTTATCCCGGAGTCTGCCTTTCTGGGGCGATGACCACCACATTCGTTGAGAGCAAGGTTGTTGTTAATTCTTGGTGCGGTAATGCAGTGAAGTATGCAAGCTCATTCGGCGCGAATCTCAAGCTTAGACCGGATTTCTTGCCGCATCGCGAAATGGTAAGGATCCAGAACCAGGACTGATTGTTTTAGTCTTCCTTTGACTCTTCTAGGTACCTTACTGCAAGGTATCATCAGCTGTTGACTCGGCCTCGGACCCCTCAGCATTCTTCTTGTTGCCAATCGCCACCATGCCACAGAGACGTCCGCTACTCGTCCACATCCTCTTTCCGGCGCAACATTTCTTTCGCTTTCTGCATAGAAGGCCTATGCGGGTTCGTGCGATAACGGACGAGTGTCGTCGTCCCAACACCACCCGTCTGCTCGGGAAGTATCGCGCGCTCGAACCCTGCGGCGATACGATGTACAAGGCCTCCACCTTGATTAGACGTCTTCGCGGCGTTGTCAACATCCAGCTTGTCGCCTCCACCGCTGCCGCTGATCGCCTGGGCTTCCACTTCCTCTTCTTCTTCACTTTCCTCCCCGCTGTCTTCGTCGCTCTCCTCCTGCTCCTCAGACTCGCCGCCTCTGCCCGGGCGGAGGAGCCCCATCGCCTCGAGAACTTCTATCTGCTTATTCTCCATGTCGTCATACTTACCCTTCTCCGGCTTAGATGGTTCTCCAGTGCTATAGAAAGACTTCAAGAGTTTCTTATCAATCTTCTTCGGCGCCTCCTCCTCTTACGACGCTTGCAGATCGTCGACATCTTCGCGAAATAGCTAAAGAAGTTTGACAGCGTCTGGTTCGGATTAGCGGCTGAAATAAGAAGGCGATTGGCTTCCTCCAGGATATGCTCAACTTCTAGGCGACATCGTTCCGCACGACATACCTGCAGACAGTCGAGCAGAGGGGTTAGCGAATGTCCGAGACAAACCAGGGGTATGCCCATCAGTCTTGTACCATTACGTGGATGCGCCGGCGACAATAAGGAGGCTCTTCATACGCCAGTATTGTGGAAGTTCTGGGACGGTAAGATTGTAGTTGGCTGCAGCGATATATTCGTCGAAGGCCTCTGCGTCGAACTTTTGTAGAACCCCAAGGTACTGTGATTTGTAGAGTGAGGTTGTCTCATCTTGGACGACTGTGTCGCCTTGCTTTCGTACCTCTGAAGTCATGTTGGCTTGGGTAAGGATTCAGACCGTTACGTAGAAGCTCTCATGGACTTGAGGGTGTAGCGCGCGGACTGGCTAACACTGGTCGATAATGCGAGAAACATCTGTGCTTACCTATACTTACTATTGCTTTTACCGTGAGTGGTTGTTGTTCCCACCACGACTCGGCGCGTAATCCCATCTATATACATGACTCCATCCCACAGAATCGCTATCATCATTTCTCCTTTATTCCTTAGCAGAACCGCGAGCCTCATCCGGAGGACTCACTGGCATATCGCAAGTTGCATTGCTCATCCATCATGACAATCGCCAGTCGAATCAGTATATCTGTGCGCCGAGCTCTGCTCAACCCTGCGTCCACCACAACGATGGCGCGTACCACAAGCGAAGCCAACTGCACCTCTACTTCCACTACAACATTCCTCAATATCCTCCTTCGAGAGCTCCGAGACATTGTCTACCGGTATGCTTCGGTCCCCGCGACCACATCACTCTCCACAGGCCAGAACTACGCGCACAAACCCCCTTACTTCGAACGTGCCGCCAGATTCGGCTCGAGGCTACTGAATGGTTCCTCGCAGACAATCACTTCTGCCTCTAGGCCAAATCAATTGACAGCCTTCGAGGCATTCATGGCTGGGTGCGTCTGATGGCCGAAGGCTTCACGTATGCGTCCTGGATCAGGAGTTTGACTCTAAGAAAGGGCGTGGAGGATTATCCGATGGTAAACTCAGACTGGGACTGGGACTGCGGTGGCCTCTGGGTACCACTAGAGCCAACATCGAGCCTGGCGAAAGGGCTTGGGAGGTTGATGAGGCCGGACGCTGTGCATGTCGAGGAAGCAACCGAGCTCCAGCGCAGGGCGTGCTATCGTAAGGAGTCTGAGAGCCTTGATTATTGACGATACGGCAGGTCTCTGCGGAGGGGCTGAGAAACTGTGGGGTACCTTAGTTCGAGCTCTAGAACGCCCTCTTAGCGCCGATTTCTTGTCGAGGTTCCAGCGGAGTGGTCGAGGTCGGACCGATCGTGGGCATGAGAGGTGAGGCTGGACTCGAGCATGACAGCAGCCTACTTGAGAAAACACCAGAGGGAGTTCGGATGGCCAGGTAGGGGTCGTAGTTGAGTGTCGTGCATCTTGGCAAGCGTAGCGTGGTTGCTGCTTCGAACGTTACAGCCACTTCACGTGTCCACCTCTCTTCTTCTATTCGAACCACGGAACCAAACGACCTAGCTGAAGTCAAAGCACCCTAAGATACTCATAGGGCTGAGATCCTCTGTCACGAACTTCTAAACGTGTCTGTTGGACTGTGTCCGGATTGATCGAGACCTGCCATCTTGGAGCTGCGTGGCCGGAGCGCGTGTTGTGTACCTCGCACGTTTGTTGTTGCACCCGGAAGGCTCAAAGGCACACAAACTTCTACGCGGCGTGTCCTCCTGGACGAAGACTCGAGCCGCGACTCGGAGGAGCGCATAAGACGCGGCGCGCCGGTCGGGTAGCCGCAGGACAATCGGAACAAAGAGGCACGTGGCCTTTGTCAAGAGCGCACACTGCGACACCCTCGGCCGACGGCAGAGGGAAGAAAGGCTCTCGCAAGCAGTACAACTGTCGGACATACAAGCGGGGACCGTCGTACAGCCAGTACACTTTGATACATAACACGCGCCTCCCCTGTATGACCTACGAACAAAGGAATCCGGAACGCTGAAACCTGCGGACGGGAGTGTACGGCTACATGCGTCTCCATGAAAGACGGCAAAGATGAGACAGCGCGCTCAGACACGGGGTTGCACGGCCACCGCCCAGCTTTACAGGTCATATGTCTCGGATCTGGAGGTGGACCCAGCGAGGAGGACGTCACTGGCTTTTTGGTGCGCTCGATAGCTAGTGACTGGGCGAAAGGCAGTCTGCTGGCTGTCGACGCTGGATCGCATTTAGCACCGATCACAAGGATACTGGAGCGCGACTTCCCGAACGTTAGTGGGGTGAAGACGAGCGAGGGTACTAATGGCGCTACACCGGAGTTGAGACAGAGTCTTGCACGGGCATCGCTATCACCGAGTCCTGAGGATGACGGCGGGGAGCCCGTGAAGCCGGAGCCGACTGTGCTTTCCAGTGGGCCGTTTGCTGGACTGAAGTTCCCGAACGAATCTGCGAGAGCAAATGCGCTACATGTCATTCGGAACTATGTCAATACTTATCTGATCACCCATCCTCATCTAGACCATCTTTCAGGCTTTGCGATCAACACAGCGGCATTTCATGCTACATCAAGGCCGAAGACATTGGCAGCTCTACCTTCTACCGTGGACGCCGTCAAACAACACATCTTCAACGATGTCATCTGGCCCAATCTCTCTGACGAGGATGGAGGCGTTGGCTTCGTGACGTTCCAGCGTCTCAAGGAAGGCGGAGATGCGATGATGGGCGAAGGCGAAGGACGAGGCTACATCGACGTCTCAGATGGTCTAGGCGTTAAGGCGTTCAAAGTCTCACATGGCGTCTGCACCAAAAGTCCGCCGAGCCACCATCACAGAGGTAGCATTGCCGGCATCTCTGAGCTACAGCCGCCGTACAACGGTTCCATGCACGGCGAGCCGGCTGGCATGGCTCGGACAGTGTCGATGTCGCAGAATAGTGTCTACTCCACTCCGGGCACGCCAGGTATCCAGCCACGGCAGAGCTTCTACGCGCCTCAACAGCCTTCACCTCGCATGTCCGCTGTCGATGCCAGCGGCTGCGTGGTCGACAGCACCGCCTTCTTCGTCCGCGACACCGAGTCACATCGCGAAGTCCTTATCTTCGGCGACGTAGAGCCGGATTCCATATCATTGAGTCCGCGAACGCACGCCGTATGGAAAGAAGCTGCGCACAAGATCGCCCACGGCTTGCTTGGCGGCATCTTCATCGAATCGAGCTACGACGACAGTCAAGCCGATGCGTTTCTATTCGGCCATTTGAACCCACGACATCTGATCGCGGAGCTACAGACGTTAGCCTATCTGGTCAACCAAGCGAAGCACGCCTTGATACAAGAAAAGAGCGCGAAAAAGCGCAAACGCTCTGGAGCGAATGGCTCAGACGTCGTCGCTCGCCACGCCATCGCCGAGAACGACCGCAAGCGCAGCCGTAGCCTCGCGACCCGTGGCAACCTTACAAGGGACCGGCGGCGAAGCAGCGTGCCTGATCATAGTATGCTGGACGCTCTTCCCGGCCAGCTTTCCACCGAGACATCGACAGAATCACTGGATCAAATCCAGAGCGCCCATGTGGAAGCCTCCCTGTCCGCAAACCATGAACCTGTTTCGCCGAAGGCGGTGCATCCGCGTCCTCCTCCTTCTGCAGCGGCTGCGAATGCCGGAGGAGGTGGTGTGGCCGAACCGCCACTGGCAGGGATCAAGATCATCATCATCCACATCAAGGACACGATGAAGGATGGCCCGCACGTGCGCGACAACGTCCTCGCGCAACTCAGGGATTATGAGACGCAGTTGCAGAGTCAAGGTCAGGGCCTAGGATGCGAGTTTCTGGTTTCGAGGAGTGGGGAGAGTTATTGGTTTTGAGCGCTGGGATGTGTTAGATATTGGTATCGGTACTCTCGGGGTTAGTGTGGCCTGGCTCCCGTCGAGATTGGCGTTGAGGGATAGGATGGCGTTGGTTGATACGGCTGTAAAGCGAACGCATTGGGTTTTGGAGGAATGGCGGATGCTTTGACGAATGCTCCTGTGTTGTTATGACGCCTATGTACACTGTTTCAATCAGCTATGCCGGCGATGAGCTTGGAATGACCTCGCCGTTTTGTTTCCAGCATGCCTGCTTGTCTCAGCGTACCTGGTATCGATCAACGGTTACTTGTCCGGCGTAGAGTACAGCAAGCATCCGCAGCAACGGCCCTACTGTCCCGTCGAAGGGACCGAGCAGCTGGACCAGCCGTGTCGAATGGTGAAGTGCATGTCGTTGTCCGAGATGAGATCATCTTTCCCAACCTCTTCTTTCTCCAGGGTTGACAATGCACTCTGCTCGTGCAGACCAGCAACATGCAGTCCAAAGCTGAACTGTATGCAGAACAATCTATCTTGCATATCGTACGTTGTCCAACGAATCGGACGCCAACGTTCGACGGGGTGCTGTGGGGTAGATAGAACGCCACTGAGATTCAACCTTGCACTTGAGGTCTGGGCTGATGGTTTACCGCCGACTTATCGCCACCAGCTGTGCTAGAGCTCCTGCTGGGCCATTGCAAGGTAAGCTGCTGGCACCCGGATGTGGAGCCCTAAAGGTAGAGTGCGGGGATTCAAAAGTCGGAGGAGTAAAGCAGGCAAGGGTGTCGAGATCGGGGAAAAGATACATTTGGTTGGATGTAAGGGAAAGAAATAGAAGGTTGCGGATAGAATAGAGGTGCAGTGCGGTGAGCTTGATCATGACCTACTGACTTGTGGGCGCGGGTCTAGGTTGTACTGTAGACGTGTGAGGCGTGCGGTGGTAGCACAAGCCGGATATGCAAGTCATAAAGCACGACAGGGTAGTTGGTTCGCTCGATGGCGAAAGCCGGGCGGAACATTTTTTCTCGTTGAGTTCGCGGCTCCATCACGACGCATGAGCTTGATCGGGGCCAGCAGCCCGCGAGGGAGCTCGCCATGCAGGTGGTGGCGGGGAGCTTAATGAGCTTGAACCAGGCCAGTGTGTTGTGGGGATGGAGGGAGGTTGATGAGGTGGTGCATACACCCTAATGATTGCCGCATGCATTCACGCGGATCGTCGGACTGGATGACCAGCATATCCCAAGCTGGGGCAGTTCGAGGCTGCAAAAGAAGCGTGGGGTCGGCGGCATAGAGAAAACCAGTGTCTAGAGTCTCGATCCAGTTTGCAGGTGACTAGCAGGTGTTGGAAGACATCATAACCTGTGGCAGACGAGTAGATGTAGTGAATCACAACCCGCAGCAAAAAGAACAGCAAGATGTCGTTTCTGGCATCGTCGATTGGCTCTCGACGCATCGAGTGCAAAACGCCACGGCTCGGAAGTGTCCCTGACTGAACACGCAACGGCCGTGGGGTGAAGACCTGATGCGAAAGACAGGCCGGAGGGCAGTCTGGGCGGTTTCTTTCGGTGGTCGCCATTCGCTGGCTGCAGCTGCATCGGCAGGGACTATTTTCGAGTTCGCATCAACGTGTGAGAGCGTGAGACTCGCAAGTCGGTGAGCAGACAAAGTCTCGGAAAGTTGCTGCTGCACGACGGAATTGCGTCCGGGGCAGCGTAAAGGCAAATCATTTGATCTCGGTGCAAGGGTTGGATAGAGTTCGCAGGAGAAGCAGCGAAGAATGATCTTGTTGAGTGGAGAGGATGCCGACGAGCCAGTGTTTCAGGCTTCCTAGATCGCCGACAGCGTGTACAGTAGACGGGTGCGCTGACCTCTATATATGAGAGTAGGATTGCCTCCTGTTGGTATGAAACAGTGGAAGATGAGGAGGAGGTCTAGGGGTTGATGAAGAGCTGAAGTTCATCTACTTTACGAATCCTGCGCGGTGATGCTTGAGACATTCGATAGCTTGGCGGCACGGGGTAGAAGCTTTCTGTGTGGTTGTGGTTGTATCTCGACGTGCGAACTTGGGAGCCGCCTGATCTATCTCTCAAGGAGGGTGAGCACCTGGGAGTAACAACTGGATAGCCCGGTCGATGTTGTGCCCCGTCACAGACAGCGGAAGAGCATCGTTGTGCCAAAAACATCGTATATGCTACCCACTCTTATCTTGTCCGTCGATCCGCTAGCTCTGAACCGTTTTAGCGTTCACCCTCAGTCTCACAGTCAGTCCTCTTGGTGCGCTCATCCTCCCTTAACTGTGCCCATCAACCCTCAGCGGGCTGTTGTCTTCTTGTTGAACACGCTGCTATTTGGCCCGAGGTGTCTTTAGAAGCTGTAGCTGATCGGAGTTATTCTTTTGCTGGCTTTAGGGAGCGTCACGGCCTTTGCATTCCTTGCAGGTTTCCAATACTCGATAACAGGGGCACAGAGCGCCCGGACGCTGCCATCACGACTCCCACTCCCATCTCTCACGACTCTCGTACGAATTAACGACCATCGGCACGCCTGCAGTCGAACAAGCACTGTGCCTTCCTCTGCATTTCTCCCGATGCCGGTTTAAGCCGTCAGCTGCTCCGGCTGGACGCACTTTCTGCAGAGGACTTGTTCGAGGTAAGATACATCACATCGCCACACTGCCTCTACACACCACCCCCCAAAACAGACGTGCTGCCTGTTTTTCACGACTCTCTACCACGAGCAGCATGTCTTGTCCGCACTTCCGGCGGTTAGCATAGGGCCAACACAGCTGCTTCATCGATCCCTTACCCTCCATTCACCGTCTCTCACTCACCAATGAATGACGTTGGCATCTCCTTCACCCAACAGCGGCACTCCAATCTTCACGTGCTGATATTTGGCTGGCGCAGTAATATACTTAACTTCCGCCTATACATTCAGCGACCTCCATCTCCACCGTCGTCCGCCGCCACACGCCATCCACAACGCGAGACCCGATGGCTGACGTACTGCCACTTCCCATGTCAACCTCGAACTCCATCGGCCTACTACACTCTCGCCCCTCGTCCGCCGACACGTTTTCCACATCACAGCAATCCTACGCTCAGCCTCAACGGCTAGGGCAGGCGCCAAGGAGCATGTATCATGGGCAGAACAACAACTCATACCGAGGAGCCACGGCACCTGTCCAACCGTACGCTTTCCAGTCGACGCCCACTCTGAGGCAGGATATGAGGACAACATCGGCACCCACCACATCACACGGTCCGATTGGCAGCCATAGAGCAACGGCATCTGTGTCGACCTCGTCCTCGGATGCCTCTTCAGCTGCGAAAGATGATTCCGTGATAGGCGGTCGGCCTTCGTCATTTATCAACTTGTCGTCGAGCATTCCTGATCTATCGCTGTCGTTGGACCCGCCTGTGAAGGCATCGCCTGACAGATATCGTCGACCAGGTCAGAAACGTACTGATTCGACTGCCTCTGGACCCGGAGCTACCTCACCACAGCTAGGTGGACCCGTCGCCGCTCTATCGCCAATTACCAATGGCGCTCAGCAGCCTCAGCATGTGCAGCAGGATGCCAGCGTTGATGACACCGCGTTGCCTAAATCCGGCCAGACAGATTTGGCGAAGTCAAGGTACAGGCGCCGAAGTCTCAATCAATTGGAGACACAAAACCTCGCCCTTCCATCAGGCCAAGCAGGACCGGGAGCACAACGACCCTCATCTGGTCATGGCACAAGTGCAACTTCAACACCAACGACCATCCGACCTGTGTCATTGCATCCGCAAGGGAGCGATGGTCCGGCCCAGACGGCATCAACCGAGCCAGCAAAGGCTTCTGCAGCCGTGCCGCGTACCGAGCAGAAGTTGGCTGTTCCCGCCCGAGGCTCCTCAGAGGCCAACAAACGTCTGGCTGCTCCGTCGCCATTGTCTAGGCAGGCAAGCGACACGGAAAGCCAGCCTCCTTCGGTCACTGCCTCACCGACCAAGCCAAGGACTTATGCTGCCGTAGCACAAGCTGCTGTCAACGCCCCTTCGCCAGCGGCTGCACAACTGGCAGCTGTATCTGATAGGGACCTGAACAAGGGCATGAAGTCTCGCTTACGGCGAGCATTCTCCTTTGGTAGTGCACAGGAGCTTAGGCGAGCTGCTGGTGAGAACAACCAAGCACAAAACCATCCAGTACAAAACCGCCAGGCACAGCAGATGAAGCAGCAACACCAACAACAGATCGATGATGGACTTGATGCGGAGCAGATGGAGATTGCACGAAGACAAGAAGCAGCCGGAATTGGTGCAGGCATCTACTCGGGACAGGGTGGCTTCAGCGGCTCTACCGACAATCTCTCGATCTCCTCCACAGCATCGTCAGCTTCAATGATGCTTCGGAAGATGGGCCGAGGAGCGAAGAAGAGCGCTAGGAGTGTCAAGAGTCTCTTCCGGCCAAAGTCTGTCATCGGTGTGCCTGCCGCTGATGGTCCGCTTGAGACTACAGTTGGGCCAACCGTGGCTCAGGTGTCTATGGTCACCGTGGAGGCCGAAAGACAGAACGTGAATGTTAACGCACACCCAGGCGAGCTGCCTGATGGCAGCACGGGTTATCCAAAGCTGGAGAGAAATTCTTTGGATGCCGCCACGGCAGCAGCAGCAGCAGCTGATAAGCAACGAGGTTCTGCCGACGGATCCGACTCTCGGCGCAGCATTGTCGGGAGCGACAAGGACCGAGCAGAAGTTCTTGCAGCCGTCAAGAAAGGCATTCTCAAGCGTTCCGGAACGAGCTCGCCGAGTGCTTCACCAATAATGAGGCCGAACGATGCGAACCTGACTCCCGTCCCACAAATCACAGAGAGTCCAACCTCCAGCGTGCCTAGCACACCTCGCGAGGCACCTCAACGACGCAGCTCATCTGCACCGAACGTCAACGGCGACTACTTCGCAACACGCGTTACTATGACGAAGAGCATGCCGAACACGCCTAACGGGAGCGTTCGCTCGATCTCGTTCAGCCCTCGGATCCAATTCCACGACGTCTGGTCGAGCACTGAGTACGATCGACGAGGTGAGGTTGCCACGTGCAACCGCCTGACACCAATGCTGGCTCAGCAGATCAAGGAGGAGCTCAACACCTTCAAGATGGTATGTGTTTCTTAATCCATCACTGCCTATTCTGAGCGTATGCTAATCTGTAATCAACAGGAAATGGAAGTCCATGAAGCCAGCAAGCCACATACCCACTTCTTCTAAGAGACTCGACCATCTACACGCCCAAATAAACTTTGACACGAGCACGGCGGCATACTTCCACGAAGACATCCAAAAGCAAGCAGCACACATTACCCGTGGACCAATAGAGGCCATCGCCGGGAACCAGACATATTTCCTTCCACGCTCGCAATTGGGACGAACAGGCGTTGAAACGGAGTATCGGGGCGCGGCAAGGGGCTATGGAGATGGATGGGTGGGTGGGACTGGCACTTTTCTCTCTCTCTCTCTCTTCACCTGGATTAGCGATTGCATTTGTGTGGACAGGAGCATTGGGGTTGCAGTGCTTTTCGACTTCCGCTCGTTGAGTTATCTGCGTATCCTCGTTGGGCTACGATGAGGCGGACGGGAGATAGTAGAGATAATGGACGGTACGGCTCGTGCAGATTTGCTCTCTTGCTTGTTTTGATGTTTATCAGCGGGCGTTTTCGTGGGTTACTTCTAGTGTATGTGCATAATGATCAGGAAGCTCTCTCATCACAACTCTCTCTCCCTCTCTTGCCTTCCGAGGCCGAGGTATAGTGGATACAATCACTCATTTCATGGTCTTCGCGTGGTGAAACAACAGCTGTGCCACGCTTGCTTCTGCAATTGCCCTTCTGGTCTCCGTCTGTGAGTTTGCCTTTCGGGTTGTTTATTAAACGTCCTCGGGCCACTGCAACCTCATTCTCACGCAGCCGTCCGAAGGCACAGCGTGGCGGAGCCAAGGTTTGACATCGTGGAGACGACCCGAGCCGCGAATGACGACTTGCGCCGATCTTGGGGCGACCCGCTGACCTGGATGCGATGGTGGTTTGCCTTTTGATCGTCGCTACAACCAGCAACCTCACTCACGATCTCTGAACTGGTATCACTGGACAAGGGAATACGGCAAGGATGGCAGCTATATTCATCGTCGCGGGATTGGCGATAGCGGATAAGGTGGAGAAGAGGAAGGAGGCGAAACGGCTCAAGAAGGAACGGGATGAGGTTCGATACCGAGAACTGCAGGTTGAGACGAACAGGCGGCTTGCGACGAAACAGAGGGGGGATGGAGGTGGGGATGTGATTGACAATATTCCGGCGTATGAGGAGGACGCGGAGACGAGTGGTGAGGAACAGATGAGGAGTGCGGTCGATGAGGCGTCGCCGCCGCCTTATGATGATGTGGTTGCGGTGGGGGAGATGAGGGAGCGGAATTGGAAGACGCAGATGCAGAGGCGGAGGAGTAGTGTTACCAGTCAGCGGAGCGGTGCTCAGGGGCAAGTGGCGAGTCCTACGTGAGTGGCGTGAGGTTGTGGTAGCGATCTCGATGCAAACGACGACGACGATGACCATTACGACACTGATAACGGTTTGTACAAATTGATGTTGGTGGTGGGAAGCTGTGTTCGATCTCTGTATCGAATTTGTTCGAGGGTTGCTGTCAAAGGAGGTTCGCACTGTTAATGTACTATATGCATAGCAGAATTGAGCTCGAATGACACTTCCGCTTACCGGTTTGGTTGACCTGGCATAGGGTTGTGTCGTGCTGGACACTGACGACGGATCACGTACGGAGATGGCTTGTTGTCGGACGGGAGAGCGGAAATGGCTGACAGCTTGATGTTACACGGCGCATTTCTGCGGAGGATCAGTCAACTATGTACAGGTAGCAAGTAACACCGTGTACGCGGCATAATCTCATGCTCCGGTGTGGCGCGATCCACCCTTCGTGACAGTCGCCTTCGTCCCGCGAAGACGTGTCAATTGTAGCACTCGCTCGTCCGAGTGCCTAATCGATCGAGATGTGCTAGAATTAGTCATTGTAATCATACATGCCATATCAATGTGGCGGTGGTGGTATTGCGGCCTTTGTCGCCGACGATGGCGTATGTGAATCGACTCAGTGGGCTTCTAGTACGAGCCGAACTAGCTGTAGGTCGAGCCAAGAGGCACGCCTGGGTATAAGCAGCGGAGCACGTCCGATAGGTCGTTGTTGCCAAATCTTGCGCGGTTATGACGCATGGCTTGTTGCATTAGGTGAATATACGCATCGTTTTAACAGATGCGCTCGAAGTATCTCATCGCCCTCGCCTCGTGTTGCTTGCAGAAGCCATTGCGTGAGGACCACCCTCACCAAAGCGTTCATCGGTAGGTTCAATTACGGCTTGACAGCGGAGAAGCACTATGATATAAGTCAGCCAATGACTCTGATTTCCTTAGCATTGATCCGGCAACTCACACTCGATGATCTCGTCCTCAGCAACCCCAATTTGAAAATCAATGAGCCCCTGCTTATCCACGCCATCGCACAGACGCACAAGCTCGTTTCCAAGGCGTTCCAGGCTCGCGGCATTCAACAGCGAGTGCGGATCTCGTGGTTGAAAGCCTGTTTGATTCATCTCCTCCGTCATATCGAACTGCCTCTGAAGGGTGACCAGCCACGCTGAGTTGAACTCTGCCCACAGCCTAAGCCTATCGGCATGAAGATTCTCATCGTCTCTGGTGAGACCGAAATTTTCTGCGTTCCCAATCAGGTATGCTGCAACCTCCAATAAGTGATTGTCGATGTGCCGTAGCGATCCGTCATGAGCGAGAGTGAAGATTGTCCTGATCTGGTCGTTGTATCGATCGAACCCTTGATCGAATGTCGGCTGCTGTGGCACTGGTGGGTATTGCGGTTGCTGAACGTAGGCCTGGTACTGTGCTGCCTGTCCTGGGTCCATCATCGCGGCAGCATAAGGCTGTGGGTTCGCGGGTCCTGGTTGCGAGTATGCTTGAGGTTGCGCGTATTGCGGAGGAAGGTGATGTGAGGACATCTCAGCAGCTGAAGTACTCGTCTGTGTGGGTTGCCCTGGTATGTAGTACTGGCCGGTTTGAGGCACACCAAAGTGGGAGCCGAGAGGTTCGGTGGCCGTGTTTGTGCGAGATCGATGTTGTGTGACAGGATCGTACGGCGATTGCGCGCCATGTGGCGGCGCCATGCCGTAAACAACGTGTGATCCGTACTGCTGATACGGCTGTGTTTGCTGCCTCTGCGACTCAGGCGTCTGCATATCCTGGCCATACTGCAAAATACTTGGTTGCATGGCGGTAGCCGAACCGTACTGTGCACCTGGCGCGAAGCCATATGCTTGCTGCACATCGCTTCCTCCCCGGGCTGCAGACGCTGGGGTGGTCGGAGACTCTTGCATGAAAGCAGATTGCCTATATCTTTCACTGCCTGCCGGTGTTGCATACTGCCCGGACGTGGGAACGAGCGCTGGAGGAGCCTGTTGTGCCGTATATGGTTGCGGCGCATACTCTCGTCGCGATGGATCATGATGTTCCATCACAGTACGGCAGGATGTCCAAGGGTCTAGTAAATCACAGTCTGGATCGTATCGCTGTGCCAGCGGCGAGATCGGCGGAGTTGCATAAACCTCCGCCAGCTTTGCGAGTGCTGATTTGAGATGGTGCGTGAGTAGGGCTAGGCTCCACACAGAGAATGCACTTCTCGTTCGTCCTGGCTGCCTTTGAGATGGTGCGTGAGTAGGGCTAGGCTCCACACAGAGAATGCACTTCTCGTTCGTCCTGGCTGCCTTTCCGGTCGTGTAAGATGCTGTTCGAAGTCAGGTGTCGATTTCTTGACTGAAGCCTGTTGTTGAAATTGTCACGTTTTCGAGATGGCTGTGAGATGCTGGAAAGTCGTGTGTCGCGTGATAAGTTGCTAGATGCAGGATCCAAGCGAGATCTATCTTACACGGCGCGCAGGTGACGAAAGGTGAAAGCAAGAAGGCCGCCGGTTCCCAAGGTGAAAGGACGTCGATTTGATCAAACGAGTGACTTGGCCGATTCCCAAAGGTGGTCTGAACGAGTGAATGTGCTTTTCGCAAGCGAAATGAACGAAGCAGTCAGATTAGAAAGGCGTGCAGAAAACACAATGCTCCACTCGGTGGTGGGATGTTTGGGTCGAAGAGTTGGTAAGGTCAATTAGCGCGGGGTCGCTGAGTCGTGAGTCGTGCTGCCATCGGCAGCAGTTACGTCCGATGAAGTGTTGATGTGCCCTTGCACGGCGCTGAACGCAAGGCACGGTACGTCTGAGGCAGGTATATGACGAGGACTATGAGCGGGTCCTGCTGGTGTAACGAAGGTTATAACCGTCGAAGGCTAGTCGCCGGAGGATAAAGTGAGGCTTGACCTTTGCGTGAGGCTTAGAAGAGGTCCTGCAGCGAGTTTTGGTCGTCTCACAGACTCGACCGAGGATGAGGAAAGGAGTTGGCAGTGAGACAGTCGAGTGCTCTCACAAGGGCCGGCGGGAGCCCAAAGCCTCCAGGATGGAACGGCAGCCCAATAGTTCCCGTTTTATAACGCAACAAAGCCGTCAAGTGAGCATTGAGGTCATGATTGGCCAGGCAAGATCGGACACCAACGTGGTTGACGTGCAGAAGGTCTGCAGCGGGTCTTTTGTTAGTACTAGTCTTCTGCCTGGTCTGACGAGTTGACTGGTATATCTTTAGAACCCGCGGTGATCTTTGATGCCAGACGAGCGACAGCAACAACGATGCTGACGTGCGTTGTTCGAGCAGCTCTCGATAGCAAGGTAAGATTGTCTCTGTTCGAAGGGGTCTGTGGCGAAAAGTACAACGAAAGTAACAACTCGAAACGGCCAGCCGTTGTAAGCACAGAGTTCTGCTAGCTGAATCTTTTTCTCGAGTCCAGCCACAGCCTGCCGTGCAGTGGCGTCGCATGTGGAGCCATGTTGCAAACTCCGAGTAGAGTTTGGACTCTGTTCTGATGCGAACTGTCGTGGTAGTGAAAGTAAGGATGGGCCATCCGCCACACTACCAAGCAAGGTGCAGTTGCGGATGATGATCCCAGTACGTACCTGCACCCGTGGCGCCCAAGAGGCCCAATCCTTTCCAAATGGCCGCGGCAGGACGCGATGAGCTGCAGCGGGCCAAGATCACGACACCCCTCACCATCCTACGCCTGGACTCTTGGGAGTCACCGGCAGTGACAAGTCAGCAGCAGAGCATCTGGAAACACTCCCATTTTACGGATCTCATCTCGCATGGCCATCTGAAACACCTAACGGCCGCCGATTGAGCACTGCTCCTTCCCACTGCTACGACTGTGAACTCGCGGATGAAATCGAAGAAACGCGTGAAAGTCAAATCGCCATGCACGACGACAGGAACATCACTGCCAACGACGTCGCTTGTCCTTCGGCTCACGGCGAGATCGACGACGCCGCGCGCAGATCTTAGGGCGGCGGGACCGGGACCGCAGGGATGCACGTCGCTGTCTTTTGGGCATCACCGAACATCTCCAGCATCTCCCGCTGTTCCTCTTCTGCAAGGTAGGCGCTTCGAATTTGTCAACAAGCGACGGTAGATGAACGCCGTTCGCGCGCAGGTCGCACGGCATTCTCTTCCGTCTTCCGGTGTCAGAACAGGCTAACGAGCATAATGGACTCGATTACCGGGTCGACGAGCACCGCCGTTGAGTAGGGCTGAGGCTCCACGATTCAAGACCATGGCAATCCCGGTCACGTCAGATGGGCTGCTCGGCATCGCGGAGAATATCTGTGACAAGAACAACTTTCCAGTTTATGCCACTATGTTGGATGCCCGAGATCAAGGTCCTCACGCAGAGTGACAGTTCAGCGGACAACAGCATTCAACAGCAGCTTGCCTCGCTTGCATTACAGCCCAACGCATTGATGCCATACACGACTCATGCTCCGCCTTTCTAGAAGCCGGTTCTTCGTTATCTTCCGCAAGGAATGGCCTGCTCGTATCATCAGACAGCCGAAGTCACGAATGCCGGTACCTGTAGCAATCCTAACGCCCCGGCAATTCCTGTCAGTTTGACACAACGTCCTTAGGCGCGAGAGGCGATTACCCGGTTACCCGGTATTACCTTGCACGCCATGCGTGATGCGACTGATGCCCAAACTGTGGCTGAGCTTACCGTGACAGTGATGGATAAAAGCCAAAGAAGTTTCTGATGATAGCACAACCGGACGGCATGTAATTGCCGCCGGGCTTGTAACGTCTATATCATGCTTTAACTTTTGCGTAAACATCGTGGAGGACGTTTCGGGTATCATTGCCACGTGCACTGAAGACCATACCATGAAAGTCTTGTTGTTGAAACACCATCACCACCACCAACGCCGCCAATGATCATGTTCGTACTTGTCCGAGATTACGATGCGGTGTAAGTCTTCTTCGGGAACGGATACCTGAGCTTCGTCAGCACAAAATGTTCATGACACAGGAGGATGATCTAGAAGAACGTACGAAGGACCAAGCTCGCGCAAGCTGAGCGCTGCGAGCCAAGAGCCCATATCAATGCACCGCTCAAGCGATTCGCCTTTGACGACACCGGCCATGAAGCCGCCGGCGAATGCGTCGCCAGCGCCGGTGGTGTCGGTGATCTCCTTCGAGTCGATTGGGTGGACAGGGAAGCTTCGGACATCTTCCTCGCCTTGGATAGCAACGATGGTCGGGTCGGTACCTTGAGTCACAATGGCCGTCCGCTTTCGCTTGCTGTTCTTCTTCGGGAGATTGGCGAGGTGCTTTGCAATCGTAGCGATGTCGGTCGTCTTGAGGTCGTGAGACTCCGCGTAGGCTGCAGCCTCACTTTCGTTGCCGACGACGTAGTCCCAGTAGTGCGAGGTCTCGTCGAGTGGATCCTTGAAGAACTGTGGGATGAACGGTGCCGACAAGGACAGAGCGAAGATCTGCCAGCCATCAGCCATCGAAACATAGACTATAGTCTAATCAAACATACCTTGTTCTCCTTCGCCGCCTCCTCGGCCAGCGCCATAACCGCAGGCACACAAACCGTCAAATGGAAGCCTCCCACAAAGTAGGCATTGCTATTCTGCACCGTCTCCCAGTTCTCCTTCAAGTGCTCAATCTTGTAGCAGTTTGCCGCCGCAAGATCAGTGCACATGCTGCGGTTGTGTCCCGTAATCACAACACCGCACTTTCCGGTCGGCTGCTCTTCATCGTATCGATACCTCACCTGCAGTCCAGCCTCCTTGTTCGCTGCTTGTAAGATGTCTGCATTCTTGTCCTTGCCTACGCAGCCGAAGAAGACGACTGAGTCGGCAGGTAGCAAGTACTGTGCTCCGCGAGCCGTGTTCTGTGCAGCGCCTCCGGCAAGCAATTTGGCCTCGCGGTTATTCATCAACTCGGGGTATAGCGACATGTGCTTTTCTTCGGCGAGGATGGCGTCGTTGGCCTTGAGGCCGTATTGCTGGAGGAGTGCATCGTCACTATGCCATGTCAGCATTAGGTCTCAAATGGGCGAAGAGGCATTGAACCTGCCCTTGCGCTTGGATGTCCAGCAATGGGTTCTCCAAGCAAAGGAGCTCGAACTTCTGTGTGGATGCCATGATTTTGGTCTTGTTAGTTATAGGTAGTTTTTGTGATCAATGGACGTCGTCAGGCAAACGAGCGGACATTTTCTTGAAACCTTGCTTGAAGACCCCTCCAAATATGCCCCGCTGACCTCACTCCCATCACTTACGGCACATTCAACATTCACATACGGAGCTCGGAAGATTAATGAGATCTGGGAACTTCTAGCATGCTCAGGGACTCGGTGTTTCTGTCATTCATCACTACTCCGTACCAATGTCATACCGTTCTCAGGTCCCGCGTACGGGAGATGCTCAGGGTATCACCTCCAGAATGCAACGCCATCATAATGCCCAAGTAATGCCCGCTCGCTCGCTCGCTTGATGAAAAAGCACGCTCAAAGCGCTATCAAATCCACGTTGCTGAAGTCCGGCGGACTCCTTCTGAATACCACCTTGCCTCTGCCATTCAAAGCAACACCCTCGTTGCTCATCCAGATATTCGTCTTCTCCACTCGCCCTCCCTTCTCGCTGTCGTGGACAGTGATCGTGCTCATCTTCTTCGCGCGCTTGATCTCGTCATCACTGACTCCAAGCTTGTCTCGTGGGATCCAGACGACGGGCCTCTTGGCTCGTAGCGCCGCGTGCTGGAAAGCGTAGCGGACCAGCAAATCGCGCTCGTCCGGCGTCAGGTCCTCGATCTCGTCTGCGAAGCCAGAGAACAGGACATCGCCAATGGATTTCTGAGCCTCCACATCTTGAGACTTGGTCGTTTGCGGGTTGACTCGTCCGCCATTGGCAACTGGCTTCTGCTTGCGCTCCGCATCCGCAAGATGGCGTAGCTGAGTGAGGGGCTGAGACGCCGCTTCCTTCCAACGATCAGTCTTCCATGTCTGCTTTGGACTCCTACCATGCTCATGATGCCAGCTCGGGGGATGAGTGTTATTCGTCCTGCGCGTGCCCTCCGTACCATGAGTACTGCTGTCTCGCTGACTTCTCCTATGCTCCGCGATATTTCGCATCTCCTGGTCTTGAGCCCTATCTTCAGCATCCTCTTCCTTCTGCTCACGCTCCTCAAGCACGTCTTGGATGTCTCTGTCATCTCCTTGTTGGCGCTCCTGCATCAAAGGTGCAAACTTGCTCGATTGCGCACGAGCAAACTCTTCGTCACGGACGACTGCCTCATCCTCGAGCGTAATCGGCAGGTATTGAAACAGCGGCTTGAACGCAGCATTGAGCAAGAACTGAAACGTGATAGTGAAGACCATCGCAATGACCATGATGACGCCTTGGGCAACGCAGACAGAGGCCTGCCCGTCTCGTGCGATGAAGAAGAAGCCGATCAGGCACAACTCCATCATGTAGAGTCCGGTGAAAAGCTGATTGACAGCGGTCGGGAAGAGGAGTCCTCCTGTGTCGTTCCGGAATTGATAGACGTATAGTACGTTATACCGATAGACCAGCCAAAACAAGGAGAAGATGACGAGCATGAAGACCAGGATCAACGGTGCCAGTACGGAATAGATAATCCCAATGACCGCAAAGTTGGTGAACGGCGGGAAGAAAGAGCCCCATTGCACATTAGAGAGGGTGGTCTGGCGTCTCCATTTTGCTCTCGCAGTGCTGTCAACCATGGGAGCTAGGATGAACCAGCCAAGCAGTGCGCCAACCTGCAACAAAGCCGAGGCCGACACCGATAGTGCTTGAATGGTCAGGTATGAAAAGAAGTAGTTACTTGCTCTCGGTAGAGAGTTTCCCAGCGTGTTCAAGATGGTGCCTGGATGGTCCGCAAACTGTGAAGCGAGATTGGTAAGCCCGCCAGTAATTGACACGACCAGGAAAACCTGAATGAACAGAAACGCAAAGTACCACTTCTGTACTCCAAGTTCTTGGCTGTTTCCCGTAGCCACGCCCTGCTGCTTGACAAGCGCTGGAAAGATGATGGGCACTAATGCCAGAATGATGGCAAGAACCAGAGGGGGCGCGACACCCTGGATGATGGTGATAACCACAACCGGCGTGTCTTTTAGCCAATGGAAGTAAGGGAACTGCTGTAGTGTCGATATTTTGCTCAGAAGACTGGTGAAAGTAACCGGCACAGCGTAGAGGACGATTAGAGCCGCAGAGATGATCAGAACCACTCCAGTCCGAAGGTAGCGTTCCCACCACTTGATGGACATGTTGTCCCAAAGAACATCGTCAGGGCTGATCTCTACCAGTCGGGGCGCCATATGCTGCGGAACATGGTGCGACAGAGACTGGCAGGCCATATGCGCTGCCACTTGATGATTGAACTGAATGAAAGCCGAATTCATGAACGGGAACTTTTCCACGTCGTTCTGGTCGATCTCAATCTCGAAGTTCATCCGCGCGAGCTCCCGGCGGATGTAGTATATCTTGTCGACCTTGTTGCCGATTAGTGGCAGGCTTGGGCACCACGTTGGCGACGCGACTGGCACACGCATGGTTTCGCGATCCTTAGGCTCGATATACCGGCGCCAGTACGGCTCACCATCTTGATCCTCGTCCAGACCTTCGATGATTGCCTTGGGATACTCCTCCGGAACGTTAATGTCCGTTGGCGTTTTCTTCTTCCAGAATGCCAACTTCTCGAAGAATTTGCTGCCGCGGACTTCTGGTCCCTGCTTCCCAGTGCCATTCGTTATGGTGTTCGAGTGAGCTCCATCCCATCCGTAGTCTTCCTCCTCAGCGGTGTGGGGCTGCGGAGACGGCATCGCAAGTGTGCGGTCGTCATTCTTCCACACCTTCCACTTCTTATGTGAGACTTGGTGTTCTGCGGGCTCCACGATCTGCATCTGCGACCGTGGCTTTGATTCGATCGACGGTCCGGCCATGCGGATGTTAGGTGTATCCTGTGTGCCCTCGCTTCCCGGGCTCTCGGCGAGTCCGCTATCAGGTACCCGTGCAACAGTCGCAAATGGGTGTGTTCGTGCAGCTGCAGTCTGTTGTTCAATTGTCCCACCATAGCTGGCACCATCGACTTGCCTACCGAAAGTCCTACGTTCGGGCATTGGTGATTTAGGTGGTGGTGTAGGCGGTACACTGCCCTGGCTGTACTGTGAGTTCCGATATAGATCGTCATCCATCACAAAGCCAGAGGGCAGATTTGCGACGTTATCGACCCTTTGATCCACGCCTTCAGCCGCTTTGCGAAACCCGTCGTCGACATCGCCAACGAGATTTCGTCCGAAGTTGCCAACGCCTTTGCCAATGTTGGTCAGGCCCTGACCAATCGTGCCAAAACCTTCGCCTATAAGTCCTAAGGGATTCGCAGGCTTGTGCTGGGGATGTTCATGCTCTTCGCGCCTCTCCTCCGCGTCTTCTGCATCGTCAAGCGCCTCCCGTAGCCCGTGCGGTATATCGTGCTGGTCACCAGCGCTGACGCCGCCGCTCTGCGCCATATTCTCTGCTGCTGCATCGGCGGCTTTTTCGTCTTCCTGCTTCTCTTTCTTCGACTTTCTCGCCTTGCCCTCAGCCTTCCTCTTCTGCTCCTCCATCTTGTCGTGCTTTTTCCGACACATTTTGATCAGGTTGGTCTCCGCATCCTCCAGGCTCTTAGCCAGGGAGCTACGGTACTTCACCTTGTCGGAAAGGGCGTCAAAATTGCGGTTGATCCAGATGTTTCGTATGCCGCCAGGGAATACATCGTAAAGGCCGTTCAGAGCCTCCACCGTAAGCCATTTACGTGGGATACCAGTGACCAGCACTGTCGTAGCCGATGCTCGAAGCCGATGCTGTGGACTGGTGAGATACGCTTGACGGACACGGATGTAACCTCTCAGCTCGCTATAGAGCACGTAGCATATCCACAAGATAATGCCAACGGCCAGTATCAGATGTGCCCAAAGCCTTGTACCGAGGTGTTTCGGAGCGATATTGGAAATCGAAAGCTTGTCCAAGGACTTGTTACCGCCAGAGAACCTGTTGATCGGCAATAAGATCGGCATTACCACCAGTGCTATTGGTAGGAAGATCTTGAGCAGCATGCGGAGGTACCTGAGGAAGAAGTAGGCATCCAGGCCACATTTCTGGATGAAAGCCAGGTTGGAGGTCGTGAACAGTGGCTTGATCCATCCCACAATGCCTCGAGGCGGCGCGGCGACACGTTCTTTCTCTGGGACGAGGTAGCTTCGAGGCCGGTAGATGCGAGACAGTTTCAAGCGGAGCAGCAGGAAGAGCAGCGTCTGAACCCCGAAAGAGCCAAGCGCAGCGACAATAGCTGCGATGAGCGAATTCAACGTCTGTCCTTCGCTACTGGCGGCAGACCCGGAGCCACAATTAATGAATGCCCAGAAGCTGTCGGTATTGCAGTTCTTTGGTACGTCCCCGGACACCGACATCTTGGTGGTAGATGTGGCGTTGCTCCGGTATGCGTGTCGAACCCTTCAACTGCCAGCGAAGGTGGGTGATATCATGGAGTATGCATGAGGATAGAATCTGCAACAAAGGAAAGGCAAGGCACGTGGGGGAGGGTGGTGGATAGGTGCACTCGGCAGGTGAGGAGCGACAAACAAGAAAGGGTGTTCAATGGCTTGCAGCAAGTGTTTGTTCCTTGACGATGGCAGGCGCCACATACGCGCTCGTGCTCTTGGCAACCGTAACCGAGCTCAAGGTTTCGATGCTGGCCAATCGTTTGGTCGCCATGCTCTGGCTTCTGACAGACCACGCGAGGCCGTTGTGCCTTATTTTGCCGTGAACTCAGACCTCACCCGTGAACTCATACCTCACCTGGGTGAAACCTTGATCGTCATAAGACTCCGGGGAAGGATGTCTTGCCCAGGACAGCCTCCTCGAACCGACGACGACGCTCGCACGTGAACATTATGCGGACAGCACTCTTCCACGTCAGGGCTAGCGACCATATAGTCGTGTGGCCGGCTATGGCGTGAGGCTGTTCCCGGCAGAAGCAAGCAACAAACCATCGTAGCAATCGCAAAAGTCATGGGAAGTACGGCAGTTGACCTGTTTGAACCGAGGACTGGGCCGAGCAGATTGGCATCGACTAAGGTAGTACTTAAGTCTCCTCGCTAGCATTGCAACCGAACATTGTACTACCACAGACTTCAGACCAACCACCAATCTGAGAAGCCACGAGACCGCTGATGATTGCCAACACTGACGAGTACGACCTGTGTCTGAACGAGTTCAGGCACGGTATCGAAGCCATAGAGCACACCCAGCACTCCATCCTGGCAGGTCATCCGCATTCGGATGCAGAGTTGTCGCTAGAAACACAAGCCTCGGTGTTTAGAGCACAAGCATTAACTGGTTTCTTACTGCGACTCTGTGCCTTGGTAGATGCACAGACCGGGACCACTCGGGCCCCTGCGCAGCGAGCAGAGAACGCCTGGCTGTCTTCTCAGATGACTGACCTGCGATTGCATTGTCATCGCTTCTCGGTCGCAAGCACGAGGATGGTAGCCGCTCTGGAGACCGATCTGTACTTGAAGCGGTCGAAGGCCAGAGAGTCTCTTGAGGAAGCAGGTTCCGCAAGCAGTACAACTACGAGTACAACCTCATCCAGGAGCTGTTCGATGTGTGGCGCCCCCGACTGGAGCAGGCCATGCAGTCCCTTAGGATCAACTGGCAGCTGGACCTCTAGTGTCGGCTCAGATAACGTATTATCGTGGGGCCGTCGTGGCGAAGCGACCGTCCAAAACGGCGAGATTAAACCCGGCTGGAGCTCCTCGAGTGGCACATCAGAGGGACATCCCGAGCACTGGTGATGCTTTGAGCAACGATCGCGGCGGGAGGAAGATATCTACAGTAATAATCGTGGGTATCAAAACAAGTACAGGCTACCCGTTCAGCGGATGTCGACCAAACTGACTCCTCTCACCAAGCATAACTCCGTGCTTCTGGTAGTCTCGAGCGTATTGCATCACTCTAGACTCGTAGTCCTGCTTGTCGAACTCGCCCGTCATCCAGAGCCCTAAAGTCAAAGCATCGAACGCCGCCTGGCTCGTCGAAGCAGCCGTATGAGGTCGAAAGCCGGCTAATGCATCTCCCACAATAAGAACCTTCCCACCCAAGAAACTGTTCTGCGAAGCAATGTTGTCCGTAATGGCTTGCACGAAAGGCTGCTGTGTCTTACCCACGGCTTCAGCGAACTGTGGCGGCAGCACTTCCTTTGCATGAGCTTGCTGCTTCTCCCAGACTTGCGGCTTCATCGTGCCCACAGGCAGCGTGATCGGATGCCGTTTACCATGAGTATCGGTCATGAGGTCTTCTAGCTCTTGTGAGCCGTCCGGGTGATTGCAGTACCAGACCCAGTTGAATAGTCTTTGACCCTTCTCGAGCGTGCCATGCTTTCCTGGGATGAGATAGCCTAAGATCTGAATGCCTTCTTGATGGAAGAAGGTAAACTTCTCGGAGAGTGCGTCCGTCGCTGTGGTTGATAGTTCCGTTTCGGAAACTGTGCCTCGCCACGCAACGTAGCCGGCATACCTCCTTTCGACTTCTGGCGCCAGCAGGCGTCGGATAGAAGATGAGGCGCCATCTGCAGCAATGACCAAGTCTGCGGTAGCAGTCTGACCCTCTCCGTGATCCTTGTGAGTCCAAGTGAGTTTCACACCCTCAGCGCCAGCATCTTCGATATCTGTGACTGTGCAGCCGTTCTCGTACACCGCTTTTGGTCGCTCGTCTTGTTCGAGGCCAGCCACATACTCGCTTTCCAGCCCTTCGACTCTCCAGCGGAGCAAATGGTACAGCAGGTCCCACGAAGTCATCATCTGTGCCCGATGCTCGACACTGGCCGGCATTTCGGTGCCTTTCTTGTCCAGATAATGCCGCATCGGACTGCGGACTGCAATTTCGCGCCCAGGCCGGACATACTGCTCGAATAACCGCAGAGTATCACCTCCGGCTACCACGCCGGCTCCTTGGTTATGTAGAAGAGCTGTCGGCGAGCGTTCCAGTATCCTGACCTGAGGTGGTTTAGGTAAGGAGAGAAGTGTCAAAGCATGCATTAGCCCTGCAAGAGAGCCTCCGACAATGATGACGGATCTTGGTTGTGTCGTGGCCATATTGATTGAGCAACGGTGGATTTGTGCTATACGGATGGAGACGTCTTGATGTTGACGTTGATGGAGAAGTCGTTGAGAAGAGATGCAGCTTTTTTCGACGGAAATCGTCCGAAATACCTTAGTACGCGAGCATCGCTATATGCGATCCAACTTGCAATGCCTGCGTATCGATGATGAGATATAGTTCAATATCCTTGCGGAGATCTAAAGCTTGAAAGTGAAGTCGAGGCAAACGTCACTTCGGGAGATGCGTCGGCTAGCTAAAATCAACTTGCTAGTAGGCATGATTCTGTATTCGACCTTGTCAATTCTTCGGTCAAACTGATGAATAGAAGGTCTCTCGCAGATAGCATCAAGCGCTATGCGGCGCTCTGAGACCTTCCACAATCGACCCTGGACCGGAGACACTTGCAAACCCTTCTACTCATCAATTTTGGCACTTGATACTCCGAAGAACGCCATGCTAAGTCCAAGGATCCTGCAACAAACATCCATAACACAACTCAGAACGTATGCCCATGCCGTGGACCCCTCCTTGTCTCCCTAACAGACCACTTCCACGAATCATTCGACACCATGATCTGCTCCGCGAATCGCTGATCTCTCTGCAACAACTGCATCTCAAACGGTCCAAGCTTGTCTTCCGGCATTTCTCTCGTGCTGCTCTGCTCATCGCCTTCATACACCCAGCTGATTTGTCTCGACTCCACAGGGCTCATATCGATGTCCCAGTTTGGCTCGAGGTGCGAAGCATGCCCGTCTACCAGCCGCCAGCCATGCAATGGGCCGTCTTTGCGCTGCGGTTGGTAGGTTCGAGGTGATCGTCCGGTGAGACGTCTCCAAGCCAGAGTGAGCCATGGCTGGATGCTTAGTCCGTGTGGGAAGACTTGATCCCAATTTGGCTCGATGCCACGGCCTCCGAGGTCGATGCGTGCGCGAACGGAGGAGTGAATACGCTCATGCGTGTCCTCGAGCAGGCGTTTGCTATCTGGCTTCCCGGTCTCGTAGAAGGTTCCGTGATAGCGTGTTGGACCACGAATCTTGGTGCCGGTGAGCGACATTGGGAAATACACGGTGGCATAAATTTTGCCTTTGCTCCAACCGCTGTATACGTCGTGTTCGACGCTTGTGTCTGGATCTTGACACCCGACTGAAGTTCGAAGGTAGTCGTCGTCGAACTTGAGCCAGTCTCGGGCAACAAAGCCTTTTGAATGGTCCGATGTATTTCCTGAAAGATTGTCCATCATCTACGAAATTAGATGGTAGATTAGCCTAGCTTTCAGACTGAAACCACGCAGTATCTCAGCGGAGGACACTCTGGCCATTGAACTTACCCATGCAAGCGTAATGTCTGCAATACCAGTATCCGCATAGGATCCGCCAACATTCGAGTGAGAACCTGGAAACCACACTTGTTTCAGATTCGTGCGGCTGCCGCTCCGTTTCTCCCATAGCGTCGGCGTGAATGGCGCTCTTCGTTCGTCGAGAGCCAAAGCTTGGAAGGCATTTTCAACGTGCTTGTCCAGCCTTGTGTCGAACCACCTGTAGCCACGCAATGAACTTGGCAGGAAGAACATTTTTTGTAGCAAAGGGCTTACGGGTACTCCGAGTGCACCGACCGTGTCCCATACGCCGATGCACTTGATCTGCACTTCCTGGGTAAGGTCCATGGCGAGCAGTATCTTGAAGTACTCGTCAATGTATTCGTCAAGTCGATGCTGATCTCTGGCGAGCTCGATCGAAGGTGCACGTATCTTCAGATCCTTGTGATGCTTGAGGTAGCTGTCGAAGAACAGAGGGGTGTATTTGCGGTCACCAGCATGGATCCAATCGGTAAAGATTTCGTAGAAGTGCGACATTGCTGGCTTCTTCAACAGACCGATCGCTCCAAGCAGTCCAGCAATACTCCGAGCTGTGTATGCACCTCGGGAGAAGCCGACCAAGAAGATGGAGTCCGGTGGTACACCAGGTCGATCTGCCACCTTCTCTCTGTAATTGCTTGCCAGGAAAGAGTATGCTTCGCGAACATTCTCCTCGAGGCCAAGTCCAGTGCCACCACCCAGCACATGGCTCATCATGCCAATACCAGTGCCAACGCCGGCTTGGTAGTACCTAAAGTATTGGAGAGAAGGTTAGCAAGTGTCCCGAAAATCGTACTCAACTTCGGAAGGCGTTGAAGTGGGCTGTAGCGCCTGATCGTATCTTGGGGAACCCTCCCACCCATCGACTTGACTTACACAATCTGTGGATGCTTCGAGTCGTCCTCAGCACTAATAGCTCTCGCTATACGAGTCACGTTCGACGGTGTCTGTAGTTTGCCACCTTAAATGATGAGTAGGAGGGTCAGCGAGGGTCTCCCACTTTTGATCTGGGCTGAAGGGTCTCAGAGCGCCGCTTGGTGTGGGATGCTGTCTCCGAGAGCCCTTCCGCCATCAGGTTGACTCACGTTGACCCCATGATCCCTTGACGAAGCCGTCGTCAGAATTCATCCACGTTCCTGGCATCATCGGTCAACTTGGACTATGCTAAAGTGATGATGGTCACTTACCATCGCAGCACACGATCAGCTTCTTCGGTCGTGTAAAGTTGTTGTCGTCCGTTGTCGAGCTATGCCGATGGTGATCCTTGACCTCTGCGAAGTCGCGCGACATGGCGATGAGAGCAGCGCAAGCAGAGATGGAAGATGGTGTTGTTCGTCCTGTATTTTGAATGCCAAAGGCTCCAGCCAAGTGTATTCAAGACAAAGACCTGTACCGATGGGACGTGCGGAAGGTAATGTGTGCTAGTACTGCGAAAGACGTGCGAGAGAAAGGATAGAGTTCATACTTATACCAAAGAAACTACGAAGTATTCAGGTAGAGGTCAGTGTCTACGGCTGTCAAAGGAGGACGATCACGTTCACTAGAAACTGCCTTCTTCTTATTTTAACAGACCAATAAGGAGATGAGATGTACGCCTAGTCGATCGGGCGCAGCCGTAGGTTGTCTTGTTGGCTGAAGCTCGAAGTGGAATGAGTACGGAGATCCGAGCGAACGGGGCCAAGTAAAAGGCGCCCGCGCTGCTTGGCGGGAGCGGTGGCCTGGGGTCCATCTGATCAGATGGTTCTCCGGACTTTGATGGTGTGGTGGAAGGAAAGAAGACAAATGTTGATGAAAGAGCGAGGTTCGTAGGGCTGAAAGATCGAGCTGATCCAAGCTTGGGAGAATCAACGGGCGTGAACACTTGACCGCATGTCAACACCACCTTTGCAGAGAAAAGGTCGAGACGGTCTACTAGGTAGGTTTGACTGCAGTAGTACGTATAAGAAATCTGCACCTCAGGCGGACCACATCACCTCTATAGCAAGAACAGGTGGAGCGTGTTTGGGGTACTATGTGCATTGACTCGTCGTGTAGATTCAAAGTCACAATCTCTTGGCGCTTTTCTGCAGCGCCAACGGACTTTGAACCTACACAACGACATTGAACATACCAACTCTACAGGGTCTTGCCCTGATGTTCGGGAGGGGGACATCGAACCAAAAACAGACGTAAATGACAATGGGTTCTAAGCGTCGGCAGCAAGATCTAAACACGCGAGGATACTGCGTCCAAGTTGATGGAGGTCGCGAACCCGCCATCATGTCGACCGCCCAAACCTCTCCTTGCCTGCCCCTGACAGATGTCACATCTGGGACCCTCCTGACCGAGATGTCGATGTTGACCCCGAACAGAAGGCCGTGGAAGGTGGAGTTGAAGCCGTCGCTGGAGTCGGCTGCGAGTTGCCGCGTTGTGATCCAGTCATCGCTAAAGATAGGATGGTTCAGCCCCCGCGGTGACGCTGTCTCCATGGTCAACAGCTCCTCAGCCCTTTCGGCCTCCGCCAGCAACTTCTGTTTCCGCGCGCCCCAGTCGTAGTCGGAGGGAAACACCACTTGGCAAACAGGACGGTGACTGGTGAGATCGAAGCCCAATCTAATATATCCATAGCCCGCCGCCTTGCGAAAGCCGTTCCATAGGCTAAGCATGACGATGCCTGCGGTTCCGACCTTGCCTTCCGGTAGCAAGAATCGGTCTTGATCTGCAGTCCGCCTGTTGAGGTAACGGTGGGCACCAACATGTTTGCCGTAGAAGTCCAGTTTCCGCAACCAGAAGCCGGGGTAAAGATTCAATGTGGTTGCTGATGGTTTCAAAGGCACCACAAACTCCCTGAGACTGTCCGCATGCTTCACAGTCATCACAATACTCTCGCCAGAAGGCGTCATTGTTCGAGCGAAACCGCGGTCGTCACGGAGATTGGCCAGTAGGAGAGCGCACCTGCCATTCGATTGGGCTCCTTTGGTGACATTGAGATGGGCCTGATGTACACCCAAGGCGACCGTCGTTGCAGGGACCCTGATAGCAAGGCCAAATTGGTTGATAGCGAATCCCTGGGAACGACCGGTATATGTGACATCACCACACTTCGCGAACGCGGCCGGCGATTTGGCTAATAGTCCCTGATGAACATATGTAGCTATGCTCGCTCCATCTTTCGGTACCTCGAGGTCCCAGACAAAGATCGACTCGTCAGCCGATGTCACAATAATTTGCGCTTGGAGTCGAGCAAAGGCTTCTTGCCCTCGCTGTAGATCATTGGCATGTTGACGTCGAAGAGACCCATCAGACTATACGCCCAGTCCTCGGGTCGCTTCGTCGACCGCTTAGCCGCCCACGACATACGCTGCGCGATCGAGTAGGCTTGCGGAGGTTTCTTGTTCTGCAGCACTTCGCCTGGGATGCCGGTTATATCGCCAAGGCTTGTACTGAGACTGGTTTTATCACCCAGAGTATCCCAATCGCGGCCATAGAATAGGACCGTCCCTGGAGCAATCAATTCTTGTAGTGTCCAGCCTCTGTCGAACCACTCACTGTCTTTCATTTGCGCAGAGTCGGTGACGTCTTCGAGGTACGCTATACAAGTCTTGGCCATTGAGTCCCACCGATACATCGATCTGATAGCCTCGCCTAGCTCCACAGAATCAACCTTGTTTATGCAGGAAGTGTCGATCCAGAGAAGATCGAAGCCTAAGGACTTCGCCAGCGAGCAAGCGCCTGCGAATTTTGCGTAGCCATCTTTGTGTTTCACTGCCGGATCTGTCGAAAGGATGTCCACGTATACGATTTCCTCGTCGCCGTAGGTCCATCTATGCGAAAGGATAGAATAGCCGCTTTCCAACTCATGGAATTTCAGAGATGTCGTGTTGATGAAGCGCATTGTGAGCCGACCTCGCGGTAGTTACACCGCTCGAGATGTCGGAAGGTACCTTAGTCAGGTACTTGTACTTTGTCGGTCGTTAGAGGCTGAGCTGCCGAAACAACCCATGTTGAGTAACATTGCCTTGCCCTGTTAAGGCGCTTAGCCTGCCTTGCCCGAATCTCTAATCATCGCTGTCCCGCCATCGTGTATGAATGGCCTGGAAGCCTAGAGGGATAACAGCCTTGCGCGATTCATCTGCCTAATAACAGGGCTCCGCAACGTGAAGTGTAGTGGTCAGTAAAATAGAGTCGGTGAAAGGGCAAGCCCGTGGTGATGAGCTTGGGCGAATCAACGCGCATGGCTTAGATACCTAGGTACATTACCTGACGGCACCGCACATCGACCTCAGGCAGTCAAACACAACCCTTGTCACGTAGGACCATGAACAGTACCCGATCTGCTTGACCAATGGTTTAGGATTTCATACTTTCCGAAGCACTCATCCCATCAACTGCCCCAAATCCTCCGGCGGCCATCTCGTCTGCGCGAAACTTAGACACCGCTTGATCCCCTGCACCGTCTTCCTCGTCACCTCGTCCGCCAGAATATGCGCTTCCTTCGCTCCTCCCTTCTCGCTCTCGTGCAGTTTCTCTCTCGCTGAGCGCTCGTGAATACCTACCATCGTCACACCGATCGGCCACGCAGCCTTTCCGATACTCAATCGTAGGTAGGCGTCGTTGGCGTTTACATACCGTTTCTGCTGGGCCAAGCTCACGATTTCGTGAATGGGCGCCAGCAGAGAGGGTTTGACTGTGGAAGTTTCGATTTGCCGGAAGAGAGGCGTGAGGTTCGAGACGGCGAGAGTGTAGTTGGAGTAGGCTTGTTTGCCGGTAAAGGAGACTTTGACGTCGGCGGGACGACGGGAGAGGGCAAGAGACCATTCGGTAAGGAGCATGTTGAAGTAGGAGGCGATTTGGCGGAGCAGGAGGGCTTTCCCGTCATCGTCGGATGGGACGCTGGCCGGCACTTTCATATCCTTCTCCGCGACCAGTTCGATCGTCGTGGGTATGGGACCATCGCTGAGCTTTGGCGCGAGTGCCAGAGCCTGTAGTTTCCGGTAGCGGCGTGATCGTTGAGCATGGCTTTCGCCGAATAGTCGTCGAGGCTCGTTTAGGTCTTGTAGTCGTGAGAACAGCTCCTCTTCGTCGGGATCCTCCTCGCCATCCTTCAACAAAGTCTCACCTTTCTCTTTAACCAGCTCCGGTAAACCTAAACGCTTCCTCCGCGCCGCCTCTTCAGCCTCTGCTTCCTGCTCCATCCGGATTTTGCTCTCCTCCGCTAACCGCCGCTTCTTCTGCTCCCGCTCTCGATTCCGCTCGGCTTCCTCGTCGTCTCTCTTACGCTTGTTGTCTATACGTTCCACTCTCGCCTTCTCCAGTTCTGCCTGTTCACGAATGTAGTCGGCTTCCCGCTGGGCTTCTATTTCTGAGCGTTTAAGGTACTTCTTTCCGGTGTCACTGCCTCCACCGCTGGGCTTCGTGGCAGCCATCTGCGACTTCATGAGCGAGGCGAAGTCCATCTTGGACGGAAATACGGTCCTGTTCGTGTCGGTTATTTGAAGTCAAATACAAGAAGATTTGTAGAGCGTCAGTGGATTTGGCTCGGAGCCAGCAATTTAAGGTTTGCGCCGGAGAAACTCCCTCCGGTGTGTAGCTTTTGCTTGAGCATACATCAACAGCAAAACGTCTCCCTCCAAATACAATTGTATCTCAGTGGAACAAGAATTCCACACGGTATCAATCACCACGCAAGACATTGACAGCAGGCTTCAAATGTCGACAACATAGCAGCCACACCACCGCCTCCCGACATTCCATATCAATCATGTCCCTCCAACCAACCAACCTCCCCGTCGACCGGAGCACAACCACGCCCTTCCTCCTCCGCCTCTTCTGGCGCCAGTCATCCCCGCTCTCCCCTCACGAGTTCGCTATCGCCCCGCCCGCCGATACCTCCAACATCCCCGACTACACGTCCCTCCTCCCGTCCTCGATCCGGCAGCAATCGGTCCAAATCTATACATGGCCTACTTGCACGCTTTCGGAACTCACGGGCCTTTTGACGAGTGTACTGCCCGCAGGGCTGCTACCAAGTCCGAGTGCGGGGACGAGGTTAGTGTTTAAGCTCATCTTCCCGGACACGAGGGGCCAGATCGATGAGACAGGGCGGGGACGGTGGGTGGATCGGCAGTTGGGCAGTGTGGTATTGGGTGCTAGCGGAGGTGGAGATGGGGATGAGGTGATGGGGGTGGACGATGTCGTGAAGGTGGAGGCATTATCGGGAGATGCGGATAAGACGCTCTCAGATGCTCGATTCGTGATTGGAGACTATGTCGCATGCACTATCTACCCTCCTGGTGCAGATGGACGAGTCGCGCCTTTACCGCCGCCGATGTCTGGACGGGGGCCGAGGGACGCGTATGCTGCGCCGAGGGGAAGGGAGAACGGGTATGGGCCTCCGCGGGGTGGGAGTTATCGTGGCTCGTATGGCGGGAGAGGAGGAGGTGCGGCGCCACCGGTTAGTGATTGGAGGAGGGGAGAGAGGCCGCCACCACCTACAGGCGGATATGGTGGAGGTGGTGGATACAGAGGAGGTGGAGGAGGTGGGTACAGAGGTGGTGGTGGTGGGGACCGACGGCCGTACTAGGGAGATGGTTGGAGTGCTTCCACTGCGATTACTGCACCTACGCCCGAGTTTCCGGGTATCATGAGTGAATCTCTGAGAATGAAGAGCGAGTCGCCATATATCAAGAGCGAGTTTCCGGATACCAATAGCTACTTCCCGGTCGTCGAAAGCGAAGTTCCGGTCGTCAAAGGCGAGGTCCTGGTCGACGAAAGCAAGTTTCCGATCACCAAGAAGGCTTAGAAGGCCAGGAAGTTCACTTCAAAGCGCGGAGATGGCCGGCTGAGCCGACCGAAATTCAAGCGAACAAGGTCGCGCAAGACGCAGGCTACCACCGCGCTTAACATGGAGCTGTTGTCTGCCATGTTTGGCGTGCAGCTGGCGACAGCGAAGCTACGACGAATGACCCTGTGAGACGGAAGTAATAATGGAGGTCTGAGGTTATTACTTAGCGAGGCGCTAGTGGCTGAGATCAAATCCTTGTAAAAGTTGACGACAAACGAAACACAACCGAAGCATGTCCATGTCATCGTGGATTTCTAGGCCGTACCCGATTCTAGGTGATGGTATCACGTATGTCTCGTAAGTCTGTCCTCTCATGCATCAATGCCACATGCCCCAGGTCAGCATGACAATCATAGGTACCCAACCCTTCCACCGTCTCGTCTCGCAGACTCAGCACACAGCATGCGTCTTCCCATGCTTCCCCTGCAGACTGTGCTTCTCATCCGTGAAATGCTGGTTCATGTTCTTCCTCCTATGGTTCTTCGCCCCATGACTCTTCATATGCTCCTGATGCGCCTCCAACTTCTTTTCGTCCATCTTCGTCAACTCATGCAACGCCAGCTCCAAATCCGCAACCAGCGCATCGCACCTCGACCTCGAAAAGTCCTCCCTCACAACCACCCGCATCAACTTCATCGTCTCGCTGTGCGGCGCCATCGTGTACGCCGGCACCACCCAGCCCCTTTCCCGGAGCTGATGCGCAATAGCGAACTCGTCGAACTTGTGTCCGTCGTCGAGATTGAGGCGGAAAGCGACAAGGGGGAGACCCTGGCCGCGGGTCTTGGACATGAGGATGAAGCCCATTTTCTGGACGGAGAGGGCGAGGTAGTCCGCTGTACGGGTCAAGTTGCACATGATGCTACGATAGCCCTTTTTGCCGAGGCGGATGAGTTGGTAGTACTGCCCGATGACCTGGCTAGCGCCTCGGGAGAAGTTGAGGGTGAAGGAGGCTTGGTCGGCGCCGAGGTAGTTGATGTTGAAGATGAGTTCTGCAAAGATAATCAGCACGAGTATAAGACGCGGTGGGGGACAGGAGTCTGGTGTTACCTTTTGGCAAGAACTCTGGATCACGCCAGACAGCCCAGCCGACACCTGGGTAGACGAGGCCGTACTTGTGGCCGGAGACGTTGATCGAGACAACCTTCTCGAGACGGAAGTCCCAGACCAAGTTTGGGTTGACGAAGGGAGCGACGAAGCCGCCAGACGCTGCATCGACGTGAATTGGGCAGTCGATGTTCTTCTCGGCGAGCAGGTCGTTGATGGCTTTGGTGTCCTCGTACTCGCCAGTGTAGGTCGTGCCCAAGATCGAACAGATACCAATTGTGTTCTCATCCACAAGGTTGACCGCCTCCTCTGGGTCAATGACATACCGATCGTTGGTACAGTAGACGAACTTCTCCTCAACATCAAAGTACCTCGCTGCCTTCTCCCAGCACACCTGAACGGCGGAGTTCATGATGATGTTCGGCTTGCTGAAGTCCTTGCCGGCCGCCTTGCGCTTGTTCTGCCAGCGCTTCTTCATGGCGAGAGTCGCGAGCATGATGGCCTCTGAAGATCCGACGGTGGAGGTACCCATGGCGTTGGTCTTGTCGTCGTGCGATGGGACATTGAAGAGACGAGCGATCATGTTGACGCAGCGATTCTGGATGTCAGCGCTGACGGGATATTCTTCGTAGTCGATGAAGTTCTTGGAGAAGGATTCGACCATGAGTTTCTCGGCCTCCTCTTCCATGTAGGTCGTGACGAAGGAAGCAAGGCTTAGCCTCGATCAGCTGTGGTCAAGCCGTGTCACGATGTTCGACTTACTTGAGTGTGGGAGTGCCATCGAGAGTCAAGTCATCCCTGGTATTGGTTAGCCCAGACTTGCAACACAGGCATTACTGTGAAGCCAGCTTACTTGATAAGGCGGTAAGCGATATCACGCGGCATCTCGCCTTCTGGCATCTCATGCTTGGGGATGTCCATAGCTGTGAATTTGCTGCCATAGACGCTCGTCCCGAAGTCACCATTGTCTTCCGGGCCGAGCTCAAACTCCCCCATCTTGTCATTGATGTGCTTGGTCGTGTCGGCATCATTCGTAACTTTTGCGAGATGCGGCATTGTGGCGGTTGTATCTGGAGGGTAGGTAGTAGGTAGCTCGAGTGAGAATACGAAAAGTACAGGAAGAATATGTGAGATGCAGAAAGTGATGTCACGAGAGGAGCGTGAATGGTTCCCGCGGGTGTTATAGAGTGGAAGAGGGACAAAAAGCAAACGGGAAGGCTTGACACTTATTCCTTGATTCCAGGAACGTGGCAGGATCGTTCCTTGCCTGTGGAGCTCAAGTAGCTCTTGCAGATGCAGGTGCATGCAGTCAACAGAGGTTGGTGACGGAGTGATGTTCACGATTGGAGCAAGCTTCGCATTAGGCTCAAAGATAGAGGCTTGGCAAAGCTTAGCGGTGAGCTTCGACACGTACATTTCGGAACTCTCGTAGGAACTGCGTCCGCGTCAAGAGATTGTAGTCGCTCTGCTTTGCTTGAGCTTGAGTACCAGCACGGAGACACGCATCTCACGGGCTCGTGCTGCTGTATGGTGGGCACGCCGACATCGTTGTAAGCACGGCACCAAGCTCTGCCTACCTTAGTCAGAGATTTGAGGGCTTCATGCATGGACGTGGAAACATCGAAACAGAGAGACCAAGCCTCCTTCTGGAGCATTGAAGCCCGTTCTACAGCTTACTCTTCCCACCATCACCCTCCCGCAACCATTTCAATACCTCATCCAAGATCGTCATGCCCTCCACCAGCCTCCTCTCCTCCAGTCTGGGTGCAACAACCTGGATCGTCAACGCGCTCCCAAGATATACCTTCCGATCGAAGTCTGTCCACATCTCCCTGTTGATCTTGTCCCAGCCATTTAACGGCTTTGTGGACGTTACCTCGCCTTGCATGTCCCTCTCAGAGAACGTCCGCACCGGCATGATGCCGGCGGGCAAGTCAAGAAGATTGAACATGGAGGTGTAGTTCGTGCTGTTCCATCTATCGATCGCCGCAACTGGATGAGGAGCTCCGGCACAAATGATGAGGTCGAGATTTCTGTCGCTCTTTCCTTTCGATGGAGTCGAGGACCGCCAGTAGCCTCCGCTTTCTTTCCAGACGTCAAGGAATCTGGTATGTAGCTCTGTCCGCTGTGCCTGGATCTCACGGACGTCATTCAGGCTCTTCTGTGATCGTCGCTTCAGCCTTGTCGAAAGCCAAGGTGACAATGGCTCTCCGGTCTTCGCGAGGATATCAAACCAGGTGTTAGCTCCATCGATCGACATAACTCCGTTGAAGTTCTTCACGCATGCCGGCCCAAAGGTGGATACATCGACATCTACCACTTCAATACCAGCTGAGCTCGTAGACAACGTCTTTGCCACATCATCCATCAAGCGCTGAATTGGCGGCAAAGGCGTCACATGCCCATCTGTCCGCATTATCCCCACACGAAGCTTCGGCTCACCAGACACCAGGCCATCCCTCAACGAGCTCTGCTGCACCCAGGTCTGCGAGAGTACTTCCGGATCCAGAGCTGTTGGCTTCGCGTCACAGATAGCCCGCAACAGCATCTCGCAATCCCGTTGCGATGTTGCTATCGGACCGGCCGTAGCTTCGATCATGATCTTGTCCGTTCCTGGCAACGCGCCACCTTCTTGACCAGCATATGGCACGCGTCCGTGGGATGGCTTTACGCCGTACAGCCCGTTAGCGAGTGCAGGAACGCGAATGCTACCACCAATATCAGTCCCAATACCTAGCACACTTCCTCGCATGGCGATCAGAGCGCCTTCGCCACCACTGCTGCCGCCAGCGGTCAGAAGTCTGTTTGCCGGATTGAAAGTGCGGCCAAACACATTATTATGGCTGTCCAGCGCGGCCATCGTTTGCGGAACGTTGGTCTTGCAATATAGCACCGCACCAAGCGAAAGCAGCAGATCTACGAGAGCCGAGTTGATGGTCGCAGGTTTGAAGCAGAATGGCGTGACGCCGACGGATGCATCGTAGCCTTTCAGCTTGAACGTGTCCTTCAGCGAGATAGGGAGGCCATGCAGAGGGCCAACTGGCTCACCGGTCCTGGCAAAGTGGTCATCGAGTACTTTTGCGCGCGCAATGGCGTCGTCGAAGATGATTTCCGTGAGGCAATTCGTGACTTGCTGTGCAATGGCCGCACGTTTGCAGAAAGCAGTAACCACATCTACGGATTTGAGCAGGCCATTAGACAGGCCGGCGACCAAGGCTGTGGCATCAAACTGTTCTGTCAGGCGCAACTCTTCCAGGGTCAAGATGCCGGATTCTCGCGGTACATCCAAGACGTTCAGACGCTGATCGTCAGGTAGAGTCTTGAGGAGCCATTCCTTGGGGATACGAGAGTCGCGCTCTTCTCGCTTGCGCTGGGCGATTGGTTGCCAGCTTTCCGTCATGCTGAAATATGGCAGTCGACGTTGATAAGGTATTGAGAGTATGGATGTGTTTAATCGGAATGAGGTGGCTGCTGATGTCGTGAAAGCATGCGGTCTCGCGAAAAGCGATGAAGCCGAGGTTCATTTCTACGGCTTCATGAGAGGTTGCGTAAGGTGAGATTCCTCGATTTACATATATTCCTACATTGTTCAAGTTCAATTACAAACGAGGTGGAACGAAAATGGTTGTTCGACAGGCACTGGTGGCGGGAGTTCGACAGGCTTGCTGTGGCGATAGGTGTCGGGTCTATCGATCACCGGCGGATGTACATCAAAATACGGCAGGCCTGCGGAGTCTGCACCTTCTCGATAGTCCGGTGGCACTGTCTTTTCTGCACGACGTTGTATGCAATATCGCCATAAGCTCAGCCGGGACACCTACGACCGTCGAGAATCGTTGAGCCAACAACGGCGTCGCGTTCGGTCAGTCTCTGTAGGACGCGGAGACTCCTGGAGAAAGTCGTTCGGATGATGCCCAGCATGGAGGTGATTCTTTGCTGATATACCCTCCTTGGTCGGCGTTGGTGGAGCATGGCGTTCAGCCAACAGCTTCCTAGCGCGCCTGGTCGCTTTATCTCAGACTCGTATCCGACACAACGTGCGGAAGGACCATGAATATGCGGGATGTTCAGCTCCCAGGGACTGGTCTTTGATCTGGAAGGCTGAGTATATGATTTGATCCATCGCTTGCAGATCATCGCGGCGCCTGTAGTCGCAGACCGCGCTTATTCGACTTCCCCAGATACGACGACCAAACAGCTTGTTTTGATGTTGAGAGGCCAATATTACAACACGCTGGCCGCGGCATCAAGCAAGGGGAGGAGTGTGCGGTCCCGGAGAGGCAACAGGTTACAGCTAGGTCTTGTCGGCAATCCTTTGCATGGTATTCTCTGGGGTTGCACGGGCACAGCCCTACATTTGCTGATCAAGCGGAGCCACTACCTCGACGATCGTGGGACCCGATTAGCAAGGCAAGTAGTGTCCATCGTATGGCGTCACTCGAACACCTGGTCGCCTTCGCGGGCTTCATCCTGCGGTCCCAAGGATGCACCCATATGCGTCCGCAACGTAGTCGTCGCCTGTTGCCGAACTGGGAAGGGGAGGTACCAATATTTGATCGCATCAGCGTTCGACTGAGGCAAGACAAGCAGGCGAGGAACCATCTACGGCCGTGCATTGCTATCGAACCCTGTCGTGAGACCTGAAGAAAGGCCGGTTTGACGTGTGATAGGAGCTGACTGCGTCTCACCCCTAACGAGCGACTTCGGTGGGCGAAGGAGAGTTGGGCCTCGATGGCAAACGCATAGATTGGTCTCTTGCAGTGATTGCTGATCACCAGACCCGCAGCATCAGTCCTCGGGAAGCACAAGTACTACCCGTGCTAGCATTACTGTTCGACCAGTCTCATCTTCAGCCCAACTACCAGTAAGAGAAGGATTCGTTCCTCAACATGCGTGGCGGTCAGCAACTTTTAAATGGCATGTATTGAGCAGGGCCTCCGGCGTGACTAGCCAACCTCAGCAGGATCCCGACGTTGACCTCACCTTCTCAGGAGGTTGGTTGCGTGATGGATGATGTCGCCGAGACATCGGCAGAAGAACACACCCGAGCTCCCGGATACGACGGTTGTTGAACTTCTCGTCTTGGTTGCGAGTGTAGTTGCGATAGGTCGTTCTTGAGACAAGAAAGTCACTCGTACAGCAGCGAGTTGAAAAAGCTCAGACATGAGGAGCTAAAGATAGTCAGGGGTTGATGGTGTTTATTCATCCTCCCGTGAAGCCGTGAGATCTGAAAGCTTGGATCGTGGCGCAGTAAAAGGCTAGGAACTCCGGACTCCAGGCATCCGTATTCTGTTGACCGTGACAGGACTGTTCGTGACGATGAATATAACAGAAAGATTCGGGCCACGAGTTCAGCTTTCTTCCGCCTCCACGAAGAGCTTGTCGCAGGTTCGACCGAAACGCACCGGTCGATGTCTTCAACAAATTGAAAGCATATACGTCATGCGAAATCCGCCGGCATTGCCGAGGGTCTTCAGATTCCGCCGTTACGCCGTTACGAAACCTTCCACTGATCGGGCGCCACGCCACGAGGAGACTCTAGAATACGACCGTCGACACGAGAACAATTCTTTTATACGTTCTTGTTCGATATTGGCAAATAGCCGACTCACCTAGTGGCTCTATATTCGTCCTGGTCGTGCTAGGTCGACTTGCCTATGCAACATGGCAATAGTTCCTGTATCACAAGATCAATGGCTTTCCTGCAAGCCTCCAGGACGTCCAACCCAAACGGGGCACACCAAGCGAACATTCGAGTCAAGCCCGCAAGATTTCACTAATCCGCCGCGTGGTCTGGCCCCGTCCTGGTGGTCGTCCGCTTCAGATCGAGGATGCTTGGGAGACAGAAGGCTGTTTCACGACCTCGTGTTGACATGGGCAGTAGGGGGTAGTCAGGACAAACGATGAACCATCCTGACCAGTACTGTGAAAGACAGTGAAGTCGGCCTGTGGCCCCAGTCAGCTCAGACACCTCCGGTAGTTAATGAAGCTTTTTTGCCTCGTGTGCACGCGGCGCTGATTGGTCGGCTGTTATTCTATTTATACAGTGAAGCCACTACTACTGTCACCTCACGCACACGCACCGTCGCGGCTTCTCCCTCTAAGACGCTATGTCATCTCAGCAAAAGTTTACACATCCAGATACAACATTTGACGAAAGGCCGCGCCCGCTTGGACCCTCGCCGACCTCGTCCCTCGACGCCGGCGTCATCGTGGAGGTCTGGTGGAGAGCTGACCGCCTGGATAGGCGACTGTGCTGTGGGTAGCACGAGGCTGTGTAGACCCGGAGAACCCAGTGCTCCATCGCAGGCCCTACCTTCCGGCTCGGGCGCGTTCCTCACCGCATACCCGCTGCTTGCGTCGTTTTCTAGCTCTTCCTGGTCTGGCGTACTGGAAGTGTCGTTACCATCTTTGGCGGCTGATCGGCTCCGACTGATGATTTTGGCTATTCGTTATCCAATCAAGGCTCGACTTGCAGTCTTTGCCTCCAATGCTGACAAGAGGCAACTCTAAAGGTGTGAGCAAGGGCTGCCTTCTTGACGTGCAGGTCTGTGATCTCATCCGTTGCTCGGACCGCACGCTTTAGACACTTGATGCGCACCTAGGGTCCGACTGAACCGTCTCTCATCCAGCTAGCTTGGAGGCAGTCTATTCTAAGATTGACTGCAGGTATGTCAAGTATTATACCACCTCGATCTAAGCTACCTCTTGAGGGATGTGGTCTCAGTCGCAGTACATATCGCCTGCCGGCCTCCACCGGATCGAAAACTCATCGAGAGGTTACCACATTCGCTTGGGTTTGCGTTGACTACATTCGCTATACAGTCTATCGTTTCTTTGTACCAACCTCATCGCTCTCTCATACCGGTGCAGAACTACACAGTCGCTTGTGGCCGTTATCTTAATTCAAAATCTCCATTAGGCTTAGTTCCATCCGAAGGGCCTGTTCGAAACCGCATCCTACTACCTTCGATCGATACTCAACTAGAGCGGCTCCCACACCAGCCCCTCCGAACTGATCATTGATTCTCCAAGCACTCTGGGTTTGCGCGAGTCTTGATCAACCGGTGAGATGGCTGGCCAAGGAGTCGGGGCCGGCCCAAGTCGACGCTCGCATACCAAAAGCCGCAAAGGTTGTAAGACTTGCAAACGGCGGCACATTCGTTGCGACGAAACCTTTCCGCAATGGTTAGTTGCTCCCCACCGCACTGTACTGTCGGTCCACTGACTCTGAGTTAGTCGAAACTGCACAAAGCACCAGGTGACGTGTGATTACATGGAGAACCTCGGATCGGATACAGAGATGCAACTCAGTCCCGAGCAGCCCACTGTTGCGCTCACGCCCGGATCCGAAAATCGCATCGATGTCTGGCAACAGACAGGAAGTTTCCCATACCCAGAGCTCCAAGTCTTCCCTCCACCTCCGACGCATGAGTATTCGAAGAACGAGCTCCGTTTGATCCACCACCTCTCATCTATATCGAACGATCTTCTTCTGAAAGGCTCTACCAAGCTTACCATATGGACTCAGAAAATGCCGAAGTAGGCAATCGACCCCCCAGCCAACAGTATTACATCATATTTGCTTGCTGACTTTCCATGTAGGTTTCTAAGCATAGCCTCGACCTACCCTTTCGTCATGCACGCTTTGTTATCGTTCTCCGCCAACCACCTGGCGTGGACTCATCGTTCGAACGATGCGCGCAATCTACATATTCATCATGGGAGCATTGCGCTGCGAGGACTTCATGAGGCTATCGGAAGTTTCTCGCCGGCTAATTCTGACGCCGTGCTGGCGGCTTCCGTTCTGATGCTGTGGCAGGCTACAGATTGGTGAGTTTTCATATCTAAATCGACCAGAAGTTAGGCTAAGTGATGTAGGCGAAGTTGGTCCTCACTTCGGGCAGGAATTCAATCCGTAAGTAGGATCCACTTCTTACGCGTTCACAGTATACTCATCTGTAGCAGGTCTTAAACACTATGCAGTCTTGGACACACCGTGCGATGTTCGCTGAGTTTCTCGCTGAAGAAGACCTCGTTGCGACTTCTTACCGGACGCACCGGAGGCGCTCTTCGGTGGACTCCAACGAAAGAGGCGGCATACTTAAGCGCACTGCTCAGGCCTTGCAACGAGCTCAGGTTGCGCTTGCCGGACACGAGACCGAATTACATTGGCTAGGACAGCTTCTCACTTACGTGCAGCGTCTCCAGGGCATGGCTCCGGCACGAACGCCGGAGGAACAGTTTGCGCAATTCTACTATCTCAGGAAATGGCTGTACGCATACCCACCAATAGCTACAAGTCCGTCTATGTAGGAAACTGCTGACGTTCGCCTTTGATAGATTTTGGGTTCCAGTGGCTTTGCTGCAGCGAACTCAAGGCCAAGGACCGGCGATGCTGACACTGGCCCAGTTCTACGCGACAGCGCTGGCACTGGAGCCACTCTTTCCGGACCTAGGGTCGTCCTTTTGTAGCGCAATCGCCCTTCCACCCATGGAGGCGATCATCAGCGTCACGAATTCTATGCAGTCAGAGCAGATGATGAGTCCTGCGTTGATGGAGATTGCCAATGTGATGCAGTATCCGCTGCATGTGGCCCAGCAATACCGAAGCCGTGCCGTGCAAATTCAGCAAATGGCCATATCACAAGGTATGTCCTTCACCGGCATCAGCCCAGCGACGATGGGATCTGCATCCGTTGGGAATCTGAGTCCCGCATTCGCACCACCTGCGCTACACTACTCCCACTCGCAGGCGCCTTCTGCAACGCAATCACCTTTCCTCGAGGTGCCTCCGACCCATCCTGGCTTCAGCTATGGTACCCAGGGATGGGGTGCCGTTCCTTCGCCTGGCCTACCAGCGCAGAATTACCAAACGCAAGATGAGCAATTATATGGCTACTTATCATCAAACAATCTCGGTGGAGGGTTCGTACCATCGCCAATATGGACATGAGGAACCACCGGGCTAAGCGCGTGTCCAGGACTCCCGAGGCAGGACCATCGAGCTACTTCCCACGATAAGTACGAAACGAAACATCGGCAGAATGAGGCGACGGAGACTTCTGTTCAGGTTGGGCGATTGTCTTCATCGGCTTCCTTCGCGTCGCGTATCGACTCCACGTCCACACTTGATAATCACGAAGATGTACGGACTAGCATCATACGGCAAAGTGGCCTTGGACATGAGGCTGCTACGACTCTCTTTTGCATAAATAGGATGAACGGCACAGCGGCTCTCGAAAGAGAACTGCTACGACTCTCTTTCCAGTCAATCAATTACATGAATGTGCATACTGCGGCAGCACATTGGCATGGTGACGGCCGATCGGATGACGTTTGGTTGATGTAGTACAACTTGCATCGAGCGAGCGACGACAGAGCATGGCATTTTGACCAGGAGCTTGTCGAGTACGATATACGGACGAACAACATGTAAGATAGAGGAGATTTAGGTCGCGATACCTAAGAGCAATGACAGTGAACGGCGAGTGCTTGTTACTGCTGGCGAGCAGAGAAACCAAGTCTGCTAGACAGTAATCATATATCTGCAGACATAACATGCTCTATGATTGACGAACAATCGCAGCTACGACCTCCACCGCACAGAGTGCGCCTTCTTCAGAACTGAGACCAGCACAGAGAGGAGCCTACTAGCTGATGGGTGCCTGGGCTTCTGGGCTCGTAAGAAGGGTTTCGCGCTCCTTCAACGCTAACGACTCAGCCACCTCCTCGAGGTCTTCCGACCTTGTGGACCTGATGTGGACACCATCCGCGCAACGATGGCCCGAGGCAGCGGCAAAATAGCCTGCTTCAGTAATGGGCCGACAACCCAATATCATCATTGCGACCGCATTGTTGCCCACGAGAACATAATTCGGTACTGATAGGTCAAAACAGAATGTTCTCCTTCGAGCGAAAACCTTATGCTGCTGTACTACCTCTTGTTCTGCTGAGTAACTTGGCTTCAACCGCGGAGACCACAAATGCTCATCAATGCTGGTGGTCCGCTATCACTGCCTCCAGTTTTGACAGCAGTTGCTGTTTCCGCGGCTCGTCACACCAACTGCCGTGTATGCTTGCTTCACAGATGCTTTTCCATTCCTGAGCAGACAGACCGAACGCATCCTGGACGGCACAGTAGTTGTCCAGAATATAATGGTTCCCAAAATATGCAGGATCGTCTGAGTTGATCGAGAATTGAACACCAGCATCCAGGAACAGCCGGATTGGCAGCTCCGAAACAGATTTGGCGCCTTTCAAGAAGACGTTGCTCCAAGGGCAGACGGTCAACAGAGTTTTTTGGGCTGCAACTCGTTCCAGAAGTGCGGGATCATTTGCAAGTCTGATGCCATGGTCTATACGGCCGACTTCCAATGTATCGAGCGCATCGCGGATATATGAAGGAGGGCCTTCTTCGCCTGCGTGTGCTGTACGTCGAATGCCCAGAGCTTTCGCCTGCTGGTAGATGTCCTTGAAGAGCGTAGGAGGAAAGCCGTTCTCGCTCGAATCGAGTCCAATGCCAACGACCTCGCCACACCGGATGCTTGTTTGGAGCTCGCTGAGGTTGAACGTTGCAAGAGAGTCGGTGACGGGAAGATGTCGTAAGAAACAACAACTAAGTGTGGTAGAACTGCTGTCAGCGTTGCTCCACAACGTGGTGGAGGTCATGCTCACATCAGCTCACTTGTGATACCGAACTTCTCGAAAGCGTGGGCTTGGGCTATTTTAAAACCAGCTAGGATTGCTTTATATGATACACCCCTGACGAGATGTGCCTGCGGATCAAAGAATACCTCAGCGTGGGCGACACCATCGCGCGCGGCGTGTTCGAAGTAGTCACAGGCCAATGCTTCAAAATCAGACGTAGTAACTAGTACGCTCATGCCGATATAGTAGTAATGTAGGAAGTCATCCAGACTAGCAAACTCCGAATATCGTTGATGCAACGAAGCGACGGACCTGAACGCCGGATCATCTGTGGGAAGCTGGACAGCGTTGCTCGATGCCAGTTTGAAGAGTAGTTCCGGCGTCAGGGCTCCTTCGATGTGAATATGGTGTTCGCCTGGTACGCCATTAGCAGCCGTAACAAAGCGTGGGAGGAGAGAATTTACATTTTGGGAGCGCATGGAGGAGGTTATGGAGCGGAGATTGACACATCGCGCCTTCCGTTTCGAGTGACAAGATCGAGTATCCAGATGTCAGGGCCAGGAGCTGATATTGTTGGCACAACAAGTATCCGCTTGCTTCAAAAACCTTGCTTCAAAAAGGGAGAATTTGCTGAGATGTTGACCTAGACTTTGCAGAATTTGCTTACCGCTAACAACGTCGTCGGTCAGGTCCGATGTCCTCGACAATCAACTATTGCTACTCGGAGTATGCTCGCAGTGTCCAGCAAGGCCGGCTATCGTTGCCATGGATCACGTTCTACGATAGCTCACTGCAGGTCATGAAGTCAGGGCCGAAGGCTGCAGCAACTCTGCTGAAAGTTGAACGTGAAACGTTGTGTAGCAGGACACCACGTGATCAATCGGTCCGAAAAGATGAGCCCGTGGACGTGACAAGAGCGAGAAGGGTTTCGCTAACGAAGGTAGATGAGAGTCGGGCCATCAAATGCTGGCAAAATTCAGTGTTGTAGCCGTTCCGGGATCCGCAGCTTCTGCGTGCCATCGGACCCTGCTCCTAGCCTGAACCTTGCTCGCGCCGCATGGGCCTGCAAAGATCCAGAGCTGTAGGAATGGAGCCAGGGCTTGAGGTTGTGACAACCTCGAGACAATTATTTTCATGTGTGTGGCAAGGATGCACGGCTTGGTTGGTGAAGAAGTGTAGCGGACGACAAGCCTCGGTTCACTGGCCCCTGGCACTGTCGATATATGCAGCAAAATACTCCCCGTTATGCGCTGCTGTCAAGGAAGAATTCCAAATCCCGTGGAGAATGGCACCTTCAACGGTGAGAACGGGGGAAGGGAAGTGCTGGGGTTACTTGTTAGCCGAATGCCACGCGATGATCTTCGCAGATCTCGTCAGCCTTGTCCGACATTTGATGAAACGAGAACGTGCAAATACCCGGAAGCCATGGGCTACATTACTCGTGAGCTGTGGGTTGAGTCGGGATTCACGCCCTCATCGACTGCAAACGCTTCAGGCATCCACGCGCGAGAGCCATGGTGCAGCTTCTCGGCCATCGTCCTGTTCGGGGTGTGACGCTCATGTTTGGCGTGGAGGCAAGTGTCTGCACCAAAGCCGCTGTGCACCTACAATACAGCTACCAGCTAGGACGCAACTCAGCAGCCACTCGGGAACGTTCCAGTGGCGCTGATGCTGAAGGCGTCGGCATCGTGAGCCGAACGGGCTATAGCTGTAGAACTAATCAATTCCTCCCCAGCGAACTTTATTACGGGTATTGGGACCTGCCTCTTTGGGCAAATGTTATGCGTCGTTCCAAGGCATCTCCCGGATCGTCAAGAATGAGTTCCAAGGCCTCGGCCTCAAGCTCTACTGCGTCGAATTGCACTTCGCTGCGTGACCGAGGTACAACCTTCGCCACGACCAGAAGGTGTAACAGCGCCCAACGACTCGAGTGAGATGGTCTTGTGGGGTCGTCCAGACGTAGGGCTGCGCCTAAGACCCGAATCTAGATCAACGTTCTCGAAGCCACGCACGCGAGCCTTCTCCCGTTCCCTAGCGCGTGCATTGGGACTGCCGAGCAGGCGATCTCGGCTATAACAGTCGTTCGGCATGCAGCCATACGTTTGCTCCCGGCATGATGTTCAGCGATTCTGATTGGAAGTGCCTGTCTTGTCAGGGGATTGAAGTCTGGTTCTGTACTGCCGTGCCATCCTCGAGCGTGGGATCGACCGAATTGCAGTTCCGACGTTTTCATCATCGGCCTGTGTACCGGTAGCGTGGAAACATCCGTTAAGGTTGGATCATTGCATATAGAAATACCGAATTCAATACTGCTTCCCCGAGCGTTGCTGGAGCAGGCTGGCACGGCGGGGTCTGCTTCGAGCTTTTAGAATCTTTGTGCTCTGGCAGAAGAGGTGGCAGTGTAGTACCGTAGTTCGCGTGTGCGCTCGTGGTTGCCGTGTGCCTAGGCAAGCTACCGTGTCGCTGTCTCGCTTGTGAGGCTTGTAGTTCTACTAGCCGCTCCACCCCTTGCACTTCCAACGACACATGCCTTTTGCGTTACCGTCCATGCAGGCGGCGACCTCGCGTGGTCCAATGCATGTGAGAAGATCTCATCTTACCTTATGCTCCGCGCAGTTTTAGCCAAAGTCAAGTTCTGTGGCTGTTGGCCTCCCGAAACCCTGCTGCTGCTTGCTACAACCCATCTTTTTATCTACGCACACACTTCACTCTACTCCGTACTTCTCCCAGCAGCCACATTTCGTGCCGGATTCCGACATTACCTGACCACCGGGTCTATCATCTCTTCTCTAGGCCAGCGTGGTGTTTCGAGGTCGTATTCTTCCACTCCCCAGTAATGGAATTTGCAAGGTCACCACCATTAGCCCGTCAATGAGCGACGCCCATCTTCTGCCGGACGAGAGGTTCGCGTGGTGAATACCGGAAAGCACAAAGGATCTTCACCAACTGAGTCAGGACGTCGATCTCCACGTGGTACGGGTGAATTGGGTCTCCAACCTTTGATCAGGAAAGAAAACGTCACAGATGGTGGTTGACTGCGTTTCGGTGAACTCATCCTAACTTATCCTACCATACCACCCGCCTCTGCTTGAAGCGCACTTGTCCGCGTAGCCCACTTGGAGAACTGGACGTCCCTGGCATTTGATTGCGATTGTGTTCCTCACAAAGATACAACCTTTGCAATCAACATGGACAGACCGAACGGCGACATGACACACCGTCGGTCGCCGGATCAATCACAGTCGATGCAGTATGATATGCCTGGGCCTTCACAGGCTTCGACTGCACCGCAACTGGCACCTCTATCGGGTAAGTCAGCGTGGACATGACGTCCTCCGGGAAACAATCAACCACGATGCGGCATGCTATCCAAACGTTCAGCTCGATCACAATTTCAAGACACCTACTAAGCCTTCCATTTCAGGACCATATGCAACACCTGGACCACAACATCCAGCAGACCACATGCCCTCTCCTGGGCCCTCTGGACATTCCCACCCTCATATGAACGGCATGACGCAGTCGTACCCATATCCGGGAATGCCGGGCCAAGCAGCTCCACCACCACCACCCGCCCTGATGCAGGATCAGTACATGAACCATGATCACATGTCCACCCCCGGAATCTCACCTACACATCAATCTGGAGGAGGGCTGTCTGCCCAGAAACGTAAGTCGAGATGAATGAACGGGCTCTCCGAGATAGCATCAAGCACTATGTTGCACTCGAGGCAAAGCTCATGCCCGAGACACATGCTAACCCTTCTAACCGTTTAGGTGCCTATCGTCAGCGGCGGAAGGACCCCAGTTGTGATGCTTGCCGGGAGCGAAAGGTCAAATGCGACGCAACTGACATGACGAGTTGCTCAGAATGTTCAAGTCGTGGCGTCAAGTGTCAATTCACGAAGGAGACTAACCGTCGAATGTCGTCTATTAAACAAGTACAGGACCTGGAGAAGCAACTGCAAGTCGCGAAGTCGCAGATCGATTCACTACAAGCGAGGTCGCGAGAGGGTGGCACAACCGACTTGGAGGCAGGCAGTGGTAGCATCCCGACTCTCAACCTCCCCGACCTGAGTACGAAGGAACGACGTCCAGGACCACCAGCGATCGATGGTCTCGATGAGACCAGACTGAACATCCGCAACTACGCCAGAGGCATCTTCAAGCCACCACCACCTTATCGATTGTTTGGTCCTCAACCGAGCTATCCTCATGCTGCCCACACGCTTCCGCCCAAACACATCGCTGATCGTTTGTTGTCGCACTACCATGGCTCGGTGCATGTTTATGCGCCTCATCTGCACTGGCCGACGTTCATGCAAGAGTACGAGAATGTCTACCGGCTCGGCAGCTTCCAACAATCCTCCCATATCTGGGTATCGGTCTTCTATGGCGTGCTCGCTTGCGGCACTTTGATGGATCCGCAACCCAATGCGTCAGTACAAGAAGGAGAAGGCGCTGCCTACCTGGAATCTTGCATGAGCAGCATCAACACGTGGAGTGACGAGCTCACACTAGACACTGTGCGCGCTGCGTTACTCATCAGTGTGTACTTCATCGAAATAAACTTGCGGTCAGCGGGATGGATGTGGCTCGGAGCGGCTATAAGAACGGCACAATATATCGGACTGCACACCGATCGAGGCCCATATCCTCATGTCGAAGCAGAGATGAGGCTTCGTATCTGGTGGAGCCTCTACAACTGGGACCGGTTAGTACTTTCGATCCACTACATTGGACTGTTCAGCTAATATTGAGTAGTCTCGTCTCACTCGAGATCGGCCGACCCTTGATGATCGACGATGATGACTGCGATGTCAGCGAGCCTACCCCCGTCGACGATGAGTTCATCCGCTACACTGGTATCGTCCAACCACCTGCCGGAACCACAGCTACCAACGGCCTCTTCCCTGTCATTCCGGTAGTCCGCAACATAGCACAGCTGAAGAAGACGCTCAAGGCGCGAACGATCGCGCCATCAACCCTGGACACCTACGACGCTCATTTTAACAGCATTATGGACACCTACCCTGAACCCTTCTCGATCCGTACGCAATCCTACCTCGACCCGCGACTGCTCACGACAGCATGCATCCTTCAGAGCGCGCGATTCTTCCTTTACCGGCACAATCTCTCCCCTGCGTGCCGTAGACCGGACAGACGAGACGCGCTCGATCGATGTGTACGCGTGAGCCTGGACACAGCACACTACGTACAGCGTTCGATGCAACAGGGTTCACAATCGCCGAACGCCGGCTTCTACTCCCCAGCCCACATGGCCAACTGGGCCGCACGAATCCGCACCATGGCGCCGGCGTTCTTCTGCTCGCACCTTTGGCGCTGTGCCCTCGTCCTCTGCTTACGCCTGGAGTTCGCGCAAGCTCTCACGATCGTACAAGCCTCAGCAAGTATCGGCGACCTCCGCAAGAACAACATTGCCTGCGGCCGCAACCTGGCTTTCTTCCTCGACAAGCTCATCGGCCGCCTGCGCTCCGGCGCCAGCAGGGAAACTCTCGAGCTCGACGAGGAAATGCTCGCGTACGCAAGCGGCGACCTGCAAGGCTGCGGCGAGGAGAGCTGGGTCTGGACCGGCAGCGACACCGGTGCAGCGCTCAACAAGAACGCTCCGAACGGCTTCGCGCCGGAGCTGCAGACCAGTAGTGCGCTGTCGGAGCGCGAGACGCAAGAGTGGGGAGGCTGGGATCATGTTCATCGCACCTTGAATCAGCTGCTTCAGGAACAGCAGGCCGCGATGCCTCCGCCGCAACAGCAACAACAACAACCACTTCAGCAACAGCAGGCTCAACAGCAAAACAGTACGCCGTACCAACAACAGTCGCCGATGTATCCGCCACCAGGGACGTACCCGCCTCCCCCTCAGACGCCTGGATTACAGCATTTGGCGCCGCAACCGTCGCATCAGTCTTCGCTGTCGCCGGTGCATAGCAGTAATAGTGGAGGGAATGGTGGGAACGGGGGGAGTGGCAGGATAAGTATACAGGATATCATGTAGCTCTACAATACACCAACTTCGACAGATACAGCACTTTGCGGTTTAGCTGGGCGTTCACGGGCTTTTGTTTCGGGTGGCTGCAGGTGCGGATACGTGGACAACAGCAACGCAATAGTAAGCGGAGGAAACAGTACATGAGCAATGAGGAGTACACGAGGTCTGTGTAAGATTACGAGAAGGTGGCTAGTGGGCCACAATGGTTGCTGAAATGTGAGCGTGAAAGGAGACCTCCACGTAGAGGTGCCAGCCAGACTACGTCTCCTTACTTCCGTTCAGCCAGAGACAACGAAGTTCCGCTCTTCGAGACGGTGATGCTTGGTGCAGGAGCGTCGTGGTGCTCGGTCAGGTAAGTGGAAGTGCCTTCAGTGCTAAGTGTGTGAATCGATATATTCATCACTGGCGTGTTGCTTGCTTTGTTTCACGATTCAATGCGTCAGAAGACATGTGATATTCAGAACTTCACCCAATGGGTAACCTCCCAGGTGAAACTTCGTACTCCTACATCCTCCCCTCTTGCCTAACTTCCACCAACAAGCACAGCATGGACGGTGCTAGTCCAATAAGACCATCTCTAACTTCGACATCCCTCCGCATGCTTCACGGCAACATGGCGCCACTAAAGAGGAAGGCTCCTTCGATGGTAACGCAAGCAGATACGACGCAAGCAGATACCACGCAACCCACCAAAAGCGGTGGTCAGGTCGCATGCTGAACAGCGGCAAGCTCACCAACTCAGCGTAAGTGTAGATGCGACGTGTCACATGCTCATACTAACCGAGCTGTAGCATACAAGGAAACGCTTCGCAGTCGCCCCTCCTATCCCTTCCACCTGAAATCCGCAATCGCATCTATGAGCTTGTCTTAGGGGAAGACACACTCCACGTCTACTTAAGCTCCCGAAAGAAGGCGAAGAACAGTCACCACAGCCGCTACATCGAAATCTATGTCTGCACCGCGAAAGTCAAAGATCACGATGCTGCCATGGCCCTTCGTCATGGGGTGACGACTACCGAGCCCGAGCTCGCAGACTGCCGATCACGACACGCCGCATGCTTTCCTGACGCCCATAACGAAAAGCCTGGCACCGGTTATCGTTACACTGTGGCTCTGCTCGAGACATGTCGAGAAGTGCACAGCGAGGCTGCACTCATACCCTTCAAGATCAACAACTTCACCTTCGATAGATGCATCGGAGCAACCACGCTACACCACTTCGTAGCCAGGCTCATGGCCACCCAGCAGAAGAGTATTCGCAGTATCACTTTAGGCCCCGGTGCTTGGTTCGGGCGTAAGCCGAATCTAAAGTTGTTCCAGAAGCAGCCGGCGCTCCAGAACATCCCCGTCTTCGAACAGCTGCGCCGCGGCTTGGCAGGCACAGCTACTGATCCGTCGGACATCCAGTTATGGATGTCCCGCGAACGATTCCAGCTCCTTGCGGCTATGCTCAAGTCCATGAGCCTCAATTGCGTAACCGTGTGCATCTCTGAGACGTGGGTCGCGGAGCGACCACGATCTCCAACATACACGCCTCCACGTTCGGCCAGCACGGCAGACAACGTCTCACTAAGCGAGGACATGGAGAAGAAGCTGATGGGTACGGCAACCGCAGACGACAAGCCCCAGGGCTAGGAGAATATCAGGTATGCGCCAAGGTCTTTTGGTGGCCCACTGAAGCTAATTCTTCTCGGTAGGATGGGGACTGGAAGGTCGAGGGCCGTGAAAGGTCGAGGATGGATTCTTCGCGATCGGGCGAGCATGGCAGACTACCGGAAAAGATGTGGCGGTACTTTCCTCAGCAGCTGGTGAGTCCTCGAGCTCGAGAAGGTCCTGCTTCTCCTTGGTAGCAACACAACAGTGAAGGAGGATCTTTGCTGTTATATCCATAGTAATGTTCAACCTACTCGAGATCGTTGAGCAGCTCCAGTGCCACTTTCAAAGCTTCGACTGTGCACAATGCAAGCGAACCTTGAGCTTGTGTAAAAGTGGCGAACGAGGCATAATCATCTGACCATATACATATCTATTTCACCCATCCCCACGCACCCCTACAACCTCCGCCTGTCTTCCACCATACCTTGCTTTGCTCTCCAAGCACCACCTAGTGCTTACCCATCCACTCCCCGCTCAACCACCTGTTAAGCATCTCCAAACTCGCCACCGGCTGGTCATAGGGCACCATGTGCCCAGCAGCATGCAACCTCATGAAAGTCATGTTGCCCGCAGACTTGACGGAGCCGATCTTGGTCTTGTCGTCCGCAAGCTTGAAGTCCTTGAGCTCGGCCTTGGCGTAGGCCTTGTGGCCCGACCATTCGAGCTCGGTGGTCCACGCGAGGTTGCCGAGCCAGTTGCACTAGAACAGTAAATGTTAGCAGATGGTTCGGTTTGTTGTAACGGAGGGACACAGGGGTGGAAAGACGTACGATGAAATCAGCATCACCAGCATAGATGAGCACCGGAATCTTCTCAAGAATACCAGGCACCAGACGGTGGAACGGCTGCATCCAGTCACCCTGGAACAGGAAGTTGCGGTTGATATCGAAGTTGCAGCTGTCGTACTTCTCGACTTCTGCACCCAGCGCCTCCATGACGCTGTCGCGGTTCAGGTACTCCTGTATCCAGTCCAGCTCGTCGTAGCACAAGCTGTTGTCGCCGCACTTCTTGCGGACATCGTACGGGTTCATGCCGGTGCGCTGGTATGGGCCGATCATGGCGTTGTTGCAGTAGATGGAGGCTGGGACACAGGACCAGACGCTCTCGCTGTCGTAGCAGTTTTGAATGAGGCTTTGGCAGCGAGGGAGAGCGTTGTCCATGCTGGTGCATTCACCTTCATCAAGGACTGCTGGCCAGCCGCCGTCGCCGCAGGCCATTGGGCGGTAGTACTCGTATTGAGTGAGACCGTCGGTCAGACCGTTACCAATGAGGACGGACTGCAAGTTGATGTTGCGGTTCTTGTGGGAGAGAATCTCCGAGGCGAAGACCGGGATGTAGTGGCCAGCGTAGGATTCGCCGGAGATGTGGAACGTCTGGTTGGAGTACTCTGGGAACTGCTTGAAGAAAAGCGTGAGGAGTGCGTAGACGTCCTTTCCTGCGGCGATTGTGTTGCTGACGCTGCTTCCGGAGTAGGAGTAGCCAACGTTCACGGGCTGATCAAGGAAGATGACAGATGCGTTGGCGTTCCAGCTGCTGGGGTTGAACTTGGTCTTGCCATCCTTGGTGATCGAAGAGGGGCCAAGCTCCATGAACAAACCAGTAAGAGAAGAGCAGCCAGGGCCGCCGTTCAGCCACAACACCACAGGGTCGTTCTTGGGATCGTTTCGCGACTCGAAGAACCAGTAGAACAAATGCTTGTCATCCTCCTCGTTATCGAGATAACCAGAGTACTGCTTGACCTGATCCACGCCCAGGCTTTTCGGGTCCACCTTCTTCGTCCTGAGGTTGAAGTTCTCGAAGTTGCCATCGACTTGGCGCTGCTGCTCGCCGTTCTCGTCCATGACCCACACATCCTGGACATCCTTGCCGATGGTGTGGAAGTCCCAATGGCTGGCCGGCCGCTTGTTGTGCTTCTTTGGCGGGCTGATGAAGGACGCCTGGCTCATGCTCTCCGGGAACATCATCGCCACTTCGTCCCATGTGGCGCGTGCCTCTTCGGTAAGGTGCTTGAGCTCATGTTGGAGGTTCTCGAGCGGCTTCGTCCATGATGACGCCTTGTCGCTGACAGCCTTGAAGGCGTTGTTGACAGCTTCGGGAACGATGAGTGGTTGTTGCTGCGCCACGGCCGCGCTGGCAGCTCCAATGAGCAGCGCTGAGGTGAAGACCTTCATGATGGTCGGTTGGGGGAGTTGGTAGGTAGCCCAGCCACCGAGTGTGTTTCGCTTGGGTAATTGTAGGAGAGCTTTCACGAATCCAAGAATCGCTGCTGTTCATGGACAAACAGACAGCAGATGCAGATGATGGGGAGAGGACGAGGAAGCAGAGTCAAGAGGTCAAGAGACCAACAAGCTGTAGGCAGTAGCTCGCCTCGCCGTTCCCACAGCAGCGTCACACACTCGACCTCAGCCACAACTCTATCTCATCCCCCGCCGAACCGCCGACATCCGAGCTGCAAATCTTGGCGATATGAATCACTTTTGAGAACTCACAACTTCCTATTTCGTCAACACCACATCCTGGGCACCGCCAATACTAACCACACACACCACCGCCACCATGCCCGCCGCCCAAATCAACCAACCCTCCAACCAAATCCGCCTCACCAACGTCTCCCTCGTGCGCCTCAAAAAAGGCAAAAAACGCTTCGAAGTCCCCGCCTACAAAAACACCGTCTCCGCCTACCGCGCCGGCACTGAACTCGACCTCGACAACGTCCTCCAAATCAACAACGTCTTCCTCAACGTCTCCAAAGGCGCCGTCGCCCCAAACGAAGACTTGAAGAAATCTTTCCCTGGGATGACTCGAGAAGAAATTGTGTTGGAGATTTTGAGCAAGGGGGAGGTGCAGGTGGGGGAGAAGGAGCGGGCGCAGGAGCTGGAGCGGGTGCATAAGGAGGTTATTGATATTGTGGCGGGGCGGCTGGTGGATCCGAAGAGTAAGAGGGTTTATACTAGTGGGATGGTGGAGAAGGCTTTGGATCAGTTGAGTAGTCAGGGGGGCCATGCGGGACGGCAGGCGGGGAAGCAGAATGGGGAGGGGGCGGAGGGGAGTAAGAGTCGCGAGAGGAGTGCTGCAGGTGGGTCGGGGACGGAGACGCCGAAGACGGATGGGGAGGGGGATGTCAAAGTGGAGAAGGTGAAGCCGGTGTGGACGGGTGTGGTGACGACGCGGTCGGCGAAGAGCCAGGCGTTGGATGCGATGAAGGCGCTTATTGCGCACCAGCCTATTCCTGTTGCGAGAGCGAGGATGCGGCTACGGATTACGTGCCCGAATAACATCCTGAAGCAGAGCATCAAGACAGCGGCGAAAGCGGAGGGCGAAGAGGCGCAGTCGGGGACGGTAAAAGACAAAATATTATCGTTCATCGAGCAGGTGGAGAGCCAAGACGTGCTGGGCGAGGACTGGGAGGTAATTGGCTTCGTTGAGCCGGGCAGTTTCAAGACATTGTCGGAGTTTGTGAGCACGCAGACGAAGGGGAGAGCGAGGGCGGAGGTATTGGATATGGCTGTCACTCATGAGGGCGATTGAATGTGCTAGTCGTTTGAAGTCATGCTATGATGAGCGTTCGAGCGTAGATACCATTGTATACTGCTGTGATCTGTTCACTGATCGATGGGTGAAGTTTTCTTCGACATAACAAACGAGCACTGCACGCCACTGTAGAAGTTATTCCCGCAAGTTTGAACCCGAGACACTCACCTCCGCCGTCCGCCATCAGCCTTACAGTAGTCTACCTCCCAGAGCTTCCGATGTTGCCCCGCTGTCAGCATGTTCAGTGCATACAACATCGCCTAATCAGAAGAACAAGTAACAGTATATACAGAGAGTTCCTTTACTTCCAGACCGGAGAATCCCACATCTCATATTCTCTGCGTTCCACGAAATAAGAGCCTACCTTACTCGTAGCAGCGGATTCCATCCTTTCGAGCCTCTCAACAAACTTCATTGACCACAACAATGGCGAACCAAATCTCCATGCCAGACGAGCAGATCAATTTCGTCCCGATCAAAGCCGGCGAGGTCTTCAAACTTGGACCCATGACCTGTCGCATCCTCGAAGATGGCTCTCACACAGGTACCTTTCCCCCTCGACCTTCGCCACACACCAAACCCCAGCTAACACTCCCCCCCCCCCAGACAACCGCCTCGGCGTAGCCGAACTAACAATGCCCCCCCACACACCGGGCCCCCCTCCCCACTGGCACGAAATGCACGACGAGACCTTCTTAATCCAATCCGGCACCGTGCGCTTCCACGTCCCGGACACCGACAAACCTGGCGAGGACAAGAAGACCGTCGACGCCCACGCTGGAGACTACATGGTCGTGCCGATCCGGGCGCCGCATACCTTCTCGAATCCTGGGGATGAGGAGGCGAAGATTTTCTTCACCAGCACGCCGAGTTTTTATATTAATTATTTTAAGCTGTTGAGTAGTTTGGCGAAGCCGGACGAGCCGTTGCCGGGGGAGGTGACGGCGAGGGCGATGAGTATGTTTGCTACTATACAGGTGGATGGGAAACCGAGGGTGGGGAAGTGAAGGGCGGGGCTGCACTTGTTCGCGGTGAAGTTGAATGTTCATGTGCTGGTGCAGTCGCTGCAGAGCAGCGAGTGGTGTACTAGGTTGTGGAGATTGGGGAGAACTCGGGCGGTGTGTCGTCGCTCTATCACCACTTCCTCACCCGTCTTGCGAGGAGATCCTCCGACATAGCTGCACCGTATGAGCTGTGGTGGGTTGATCAAAAGCCTGCTAAAGTAATCTGAAGACCGTACTTTTTGCCGTTGTACCCAACTATGACCCTACGTCCTGCGATGGAGTATTCTCTAAAAGCTTAGCTTCCAGTTCCTCGCACATGGTGGTGATCTTCTTCTGAACAAGTCCGACTTCTTCGTCATCCGACTCATCATCCAGCTCATGTTGTCTTATATTGAGACAGACTGTGGCCACGGTCAACTTCGACTTTCCAAACATCTCCAAAAACTGCTGGAGTCGTTTCTTCGCCCTCGCCAAGTTCTTGTCGTCTGAACGTCCATAGTATTCCTCGAACACTGTGACCTCTCTTAACCTCACCAACTGCTTCACAAGGTTCAATTTATGGCAGGGACTTAGATTGCCAGTTGTTATGCTGCGGATGGCTTCCCGTTAGACGGCCAGAAGCTTTGGCACGAATCTGTCTAGTATCCAATGCTTCTCGAACAAAAAGGTATTGAGCTCGAACGGCAGCAAAGCAGTCTCGCTATGCACTTGTCGACATGTCGCTAGTAGCGCCACGGAGTACCGAACGGGATATCGCAGTCCTTCTGGTGGGTCTTTCGGGGTGCATCCGATGTGTCGTGTATGATAGGAAAGAGCATTCTGGGGTTCGATGCCGTAGCGAATGGCCATCGCAGCTTCGCGGTCTGTAGGCCCCGCGTCGCAGACATATGCAGAGATGTGATGGTCGCGGGGATATTCTTTCGAGGTGATCTTCTGGCTGTCGTGTGCAATATGAAGGGTCTGCCCGCCCAAAACTAGCTCCCAGATATAACTTGGGATCTCAGGCGGAAGTGAAAGTAGCGGTGACTCTGAAGCGTTGGTGTCTTGCGTGCTGTGGTTCCGAGTCAGCTACAGTGTTCTCGAGGGTAGTATGATCGGTCTGGGGGTCAGATCATGAACGTCGTGAGCGTTGCGACGGTGGAGAGAACAGGTAGCAGCTTCTCGATAGCGTCATGACTTATGACCTGGCGAGGAGTGAAGGTGCCTCGAGCCGTATGCTCACACGTACCTTGCATTGAATTCCCTCCTCTCACTAGTATTCAACAAGCGGCCCCTCGACCTCGTCTTTGTCGGCGGCAGAGCTATAGCCATCGTGGGCTCGGTTACCAGATCTTTCGCCTGCTTCGAGCTCGTCATGGTGGCGTCCGTCAATTGTGCCTTGTGGTAACGGTACGGTTGGCGAGCAGCAAGAACACGGTAAGAACGAGAGTGGTGATGAGGGAGTCTGTGAGATTCAACAGAGCCATTGACATAACCCGAAGCAGTTAGATGCTGTCTAGTCTTTCATGTGACAAAGGGCTTTTGGCACAAAGGTCGTGCCACATGCAGCCATTCCATGAACATGAGCTCAACATACCTGCACCGAGTAGACTTCGGTGTGAGCGGGAGATGGACGAATGGGATACCTACAGTTTTTCCAAACACTTACCTACTTTGCCAGCGTTTGAGCGTGGTCTAAATTGGACTTGCGGACGTCTCACCTCGATCCACTCATTTATCACATCTCGCTCACTTACAATACCTCGCACATGTACCTTATGCGCTCCTCTGCCTCGGAACGCTCCACCAACGCGCCTTCTCGTAGTACTCCCATGACTGTCACTCGATCGGTGGTGTGCTGGGTCTCGGCACAGCCGTCCCAGAAGAAGTGCTCATGTCGAGCAGAACACTGCCGTCGCTGTGCTGGGACATCGACGTGTTTTTTAAAGCATCAAGGAGCGCTTGAGTCTTTCTTCACACGTTGTTAGAGGCTCTTCGTGTTGGTCCAGCGCCTCTTTGTGTTCGTTCGTTGGTCGTCCAATATATTGCACTTGCCAGGTGTTCGACAGTGGACCGCAACGTCCCCACGCCTTCCACACCTCCGACTCCAGGCTTCGAAGCATTCATACCATTCTTCACATGAGGTACATGTACATGTAATGAAGACATAGCCGAGCGATTCGGGTGATTCAGGATGGTCAGCACGCCCTCCCATTGGCCAGCATGACGTAGGTGTTTCTTGCGTTCCCGTGGGCTCGGCAGGTCATCTCAGACCTCATCCTCGTTGTCTTTGACTTCACCATATACTAGATCCAACCAAAGACTCTCATGAGAGTGCAGAGGCGAGAAGAGTTCGTCCTTCCGCGCGAAAGCGTACCAACCTTCAGGAGCGACGGACCGCCTTGGCGGGACCTGTGGCGGTGCATCGTCACCTCAACGCCTTCCAGATTGCCTTGTCTGAACAAACAGATACATGAACCGTAGGAGCACTATCTCTTCCTTGTCTTCATACCATCACTCCCCAACATGTCTCGATCAGATCCAGATCTCCACCACGCTATCTCGCTGCGACCCTCGCCCTTCCACGTCCATCCGGAACGAGTCTCAGAGTCGCATGAACGCCCAACACCTGCGCAAAGCTCAGCGTTCGACCACAGCAAGGGCCCGACGGTCAACGACCCTATAGTAAGGCCAGTCTATACTAGGAATAGCTCTGAGAATGATCGCGAGGATGTTGAGCAACAATCGCTGCCTGCGTACAGCGCCGACAACGATCCGTACTTCCTCCGAAACGGCCTGAAGACGGTGGAGGAAATCGATACTATCAAAGCCAACACCTCTAAGAAGCGGACGGGATGTGTACCTGTGTCTCAGCCGAAAGATGCCATAAGAGCTCACAAGATCAAGGGTTTCTACGAGGCGCAGAATGAGCGGATTGAGAAGCTGCTTCGACCTGTTGATGAGCACGTGAGGCTGGCGAAGGAAGAGCAAGGCGCGGATGCGTTGCAGTTCAAGATTGCTGTCAATGCCAGCTTCGCCGCCAATATAATCCTAGCGATTTTGCAGGTGTACGGAGCTACCAGCTCTGGCTCACTGTCACTCTTTACTACGATGGCTGATGCTATCTTTGATCCTTGCAGGTGTGTTGTGTGAGTATTTCACGAATGATATTAATGCTAACTCCTCGACAGCAACCTCACCCTCATCCTCTGCAACCGCGCCGTCAGGCGTGTCGACCCGCGCCGCTTCCCAAGCGGCAAAGCCCGCATTGAAACTTCCGGCAACATCGCCTTCTGCTTCATCATGACCGCTGTCTCGCTCATCCTGATCGTCGAGTCCATCCGCACCCTTGTCGAGGGTAACGACGGTGCCGAAACTAGGACTTTCCACCTGCCCTCTGTCATCGCGGTTGCCATTGCTTTCGTCACCAAATTGGGCTTATTCATTTACTGCTGGGCACTCCGCCACAAATACTCCCAGATCCACATCCTTTGGGAAGACCACCGCAACGACCTCTTCATCAATGGCGTCGGTCTACTCACCAGCGTGCTGGGTAGCAAGCTCAAATGGTGGATCGATCCAATGGGCGCCATCATCCTGTCCGCTCTAATCGCCTTTCTCTGGCTCCGTACCTGCTACTCCGAGTTTCAGCTCCTCATTGGCGTGTCCGCGGACACGAGCTTCTTGCAGCACATCACATACATCTCCATGACCCACTCGCCACTTATCAAGTCGCTTGACACGGTCCGAGCCTGGCACTCCGGACCCCGAAGGATTGTGGAGGTGGATATCGTGATGGACCAGAACATGACGTTGAAGGAGACGCATGACGTGGCGGAGGAGTTGCAGATGAAGCTGGAGAGTCTGCCAGACGTGGAGAGGTGCTATGTCCACGTTGACTACGAAACGAGTCATGCCCCGGAGCATTTCTGGAAGAAGGAGCTGTAGATTTGCTGGCGCTCGTCATCCTAGGTAGACCACATAATTGGTACGTTAATGAGTTACGACTAATGAGCTTGTCTTTTGCTTCAACTTCAACTTATTCAAATGCTACTGTGCTGATAGGAAACTCGACGTTGTTGATTATTTGGATTTACATGTGAGAGCGCGATCGCTCTTTCCGTTTTCGGCTGACGCTGACGTAGCGTGACGTCGGAGCTTGGCCAAGCCCCCACTCGACTCTCCACTTAATCTCCGACTTCTTCGCCGCTGTTTCCATTCCTTCCTTCGACGAACACACCAACATCCTCATTGAACTTCTCATTCTCCCACACAATCATCGATGACTGCTCCTCGCCTCGCACGCACGCTAAGAAACACGACAGCCATCCACGCCGGTAGGTACTCGCCGAGGCGAGGTTCAATCACGTCTGAGACGTTGCTGACCTTGTCTTTTTGCACTAGACCAACAACCAAGTGGTGTCCGGACAAAATGGTTGTGTCTACGCCATCTCGCGCACACGAAGCGGACGGCAGCCACCACAGTCCTGAAGTGACACCTGTCTTGCAGATCGTAGCTCATACATGGCTGGTAACGGCGCACGTCGGAAATGGGCCCGATTCGTGGTTGGTACTAGCGCGGGTGAAGGCTGGACCGAGTCAGCTGGAACGCCGTTAGCAGTATTGCGATCCAACTGAGCAGACAAGCCTAGGTCGCCCTGCTCTAACTCGGGTTCAGGACTGGTAGCGGATTTATCCCAGAATGCGCCCGATTGTATGCTGCATGTTTCTGCATGGCTAGAACGGACGAAACATGACGCGACACCGAGAATTGCATCTGTTTGCAACTTGGTTCCCCTGAAATCTCTCCGTCTTTGAGGGATCAGTCTTCGAGGGATTGCGGTGCGCTGTCGTTGTAGCTGAGGCGAATACACGCATGTTTGGACCGTGAGCTCCGCAACGCTGCCTTGCTGGTTCTTCTCGACCTGTCAGAGTCGCTTTTTATGGCTGTTGTCCCGATGACATTTACTGCGAGGGTTGGAGTTGGACCGGCAGGTAGCCTCTTGGGCCTTGCGCCAAGCATTTCCGTACGCTGTTCCTCGTGTGGACAGCTAGAGAAGTATTCCTTTTCCTTCCTCCTGTTGGGTGCGTCGTATCACGGAACCAAACCAAGAGCTTCGGCTTCTTGTTTCAGTGCGGGACTGCGGTGGCCGTCTGCTGCTTCGGGCACGCTGCGGCCAAACTGCATAACGCCATGGCGACGTGGTGGCGAGGTATCCCCGCTTGAGGTGCCCTGACATTTGCGCACTGTTGTATCACCAGTCGCAGGCTCTGCACCTCTAGCCTCTACCTCTGAGATCTGACGCTCGCTGCATTCAATGCGGGTGGCTCGTGGCTGCATCCTGTCGACCTTATCATATGTCTTTCTATTGTGAACAAATGTTGTATGCGGATCCTTCGTGGCCGCCCACTGACGCCTTTCCTAGGCCATCAGAGTCTGGCGTGTCTGCAGACATGCTGGCAGCTGGAGGCTATGACAAGCACACGCTCAAGAAAGAGAGTTGGGATCAACACGCAGCTTGACGGCATCAGTCGTTCAACGCAGATCGTGAGTCTTCAATGCATGGGCATATTCTTGCTAATATATGCCATACCATCGACTCGCTGCTCCCGTCCACAACAACCTTCGGGGTGATTTCAAGCTTCAATCCACCCGCCACGACCCGATTGGGCAGGCAACAATCGACTTCACAGTTCTCCTGGACGGCGACTTCTTGCTCCTGAGAACAACCATTCTCCCAGTCAAACGCAGCTGTTCCGTGATGGTGTGAAGCATGGTGTAGCACCATGGACTCAGGAAGGTCGAGGAGAGTCAAGCCGCTCCACCTCGACCGCATGTGAAGTTTGATCGCGGCCTTTCGTCCCGCATGGCGTCATCTTGGTCCATGAGAACATCAAACGAACTGAATTACGGTAATTCGGTGTCGATGAATTGCTGGAATAGATGAAAAGATCGGTTCTTGTACTTTTGACCTTACTGATCCCTTGACCGCAGTCTACTGTGCAAGCACACCTATCTACCTTTTTTGCCTTCAATCTAGCAGCACGAGGATAATCTTGCCATGGCTTCCCCAAATAGCAAGCTCTTCAAGCCCCTACGCATCGGACCCATCCAACTCTCCTTCCGCATAGTAATGGGACCCGTCTGCAGCGTCCTAGCCGACTCAAACAAAGTCATCGGACCCGGCGCAATAGACTACTACGGCTCCCGCGCCAACGTCCCAGGAACATTGATCATCGGCGAAGCCTCCTTCATCTCGCCCCAAGCCAGCGGCACTCCCGAACCCCGAGCCGGGATTTTCAGCCAGGAGCAGATCGCGGCCTGGAAAGCTGTCGTTGACGAAGTCCATCGGCAAGGCAGCTTCATGTACCTGCAACTCTGGGCGCTCGGGCGGTCGGCAGATCCGGAGTGCAAGAAGCGAGATGGTATGGGAGATGTCGTGAGCAGCTCCGCCGTGCCGGAGGAAGGGGGCGCGGTGCCGAGGGCGTTGATCGAGGAGGAGATTTGGGAGTATGTGCGGGACTATGGGACTGCTGCGCGGGTGGCGGTTGAGGAGGCTGGGTTCGATGGGGTGGAGTTGCATGGTGGGAACGGGAGTTTGATTGATCAGTTTACGCAGGATGTTGTGAATCAGAGGACTGATCAGTGGGGAGGCAGTATTGAAAACCGGTCAAGATTTGGTTTGGAGATCACCAAGGCTGTGTGTGAAGCTGTTGGCAGCGATCGTGTTGGGTTTAGGATCACGCCGTGGAGCACGTACAACTCGATGGGGATGAAAGGGGCCGTGGAGCAGTTCACGGATCTAGTGAGAGGGCTTAAGGAGCTCAAGCTCGCGTACCTACATCTTGTAGAGTCTCGGATAGCCGGACGAGTCGATGTTGAACAAGGAGAGTCACTGGAACCGTTCATAAAGACGTGGTCAAACACCTCGCCCTTAATGCTCGCTGGTGGCTTCTCACCCGAGAGTGCTCAAGAGGCCGTGGACAGCACCTATCGGGACAAGGATGTTGGAATTGTATTTGGGCGTGCATTCGTAACGAACCCAGATCTGGTAAAGAGGCTGAGAGATGGTATCGAATTGGTAGACTACTGAACATTCTCTCCTTCTCGATACCTCCACGAGATAGTTCAGGCTACCAGCCGAGGGTAAGGAGGGTCAGATCTGTCGCAAATGCTCCAGTTGTGAGGCTGGAGGTTCCCACGACCATTGGAGGTAGTACGTTAGCACACGAACCCTCCGACTCGCGGAGAACAGCCGTAGCGAGAGCACAGGACATTGCTGATTCTCCAACATCGCTATCCCATAATCCATCCACGAGCAGCATCCCGATCCTATAGGCCATCACGGATCACTCTTCAAAACGATACCCATGAGCAAGATGCGACAGGAAGGAGGAATTGTACACCCCTCAATACGTTCCATAAGTTGCGTTCGTATATGTGAAGCACGTCCCGTTTCGTACAATCGCCTCACCCGCCAGAGCAGCGCAATACAGGTCCAGCCCCCAACGCCCTCATCGTGTCACCTTGTTCTCAGCCTGCCATAGTTTATGCATCTACAGCCACAGCAACAGCCTTGACCTCCTCAACCGGACTCGCTATCCCCGTCGCATCAAGCGGCGCCGCGTGCAAAGCCGGCTTCGGCGCCTTCCCTATCACGCCCCGCTTTCTTCGATCCAGCGCTTCAATCACCCATTCGCCTACTTCGCGGTCGACGAAGTCTTGCTTGGGTTCTGCAAGAGCACCTTCTGCACCTTCAGTCGCTTCGCCTGCGCCTGAGCTGACAGCTGCGCTTTCTGCCTCCGCCGCGGCTTCGGCAGCCTCCTCATCTTCCTCCTCGATTGTCGCGGGTTTGGCTAGTGGTGCCAGCCAAGCATGCTGTAACAGCATCGGGTACGTAGGTCGGAGTTTAGGGATCTTGTTGAGGCAGCCGGCGACGAAGTCGCGGGAGATGGCGGAGAAGGTGTCTGAAGGAAGGTCGGGAGGTTCGCCGTCTACGATGGCCTGTAGAATAACAATCGTTAGCATCGATTTGAAAGAAGAGTGAAGAGTGGAGGGTGAACTTACGCTCAGTTGCGAGAAGATGTTGTCATAGGTCTCCGGCGGGTATGGATATCGGCCCATAGCGCACTCGATGATCGTCAAGCCAAGAGACCAGATATCGCTCTGTACGCTGTACGTGCCCATCGCTGCGCCAGGCTGCGCATTGCCACCGGATGAGATTCGTTCTGGCGCCATGTAGCTCTGGCAGCCGATGTTCGTTTTCGCTATACTCGCCACCAAATTCCCACTCACGCCGAAATCGCAGATCTTGACCTGTCCTCGGGTGTTGACTAGGATGTTAGTAGGTTTGACGTCGCGATGGATAATGTTGTGCTCTTCCTTTAGACTCTTCAGCCCAAGGACAGTGTTGAGCGTGATCTTCCGTAACACTCCTTCTGGAACACCATCGCCGTATATTCGATCGCAGGAACCGCCGTCCATCCACTCCATACAGATATACACGCTACCTTCCTGGAAGAATGCACCGTAGAAATCGACAATGTACGGCGACATACAGCGATGCAGCACGTCGAGCTCCATGATAATGGTGGCGAATTTTGCATCGTCAAGCTCGAGTCGCATCTCCTTCATCGCCATGACCATGCCTGTGGTGCCGCCTGCGGTGGCGGAGCGAGGCGATACAGGCGATTCGCTTTCTTCGGGAGCATTGGGACCGCGGGATTTGTTGCCAGCAAGACCTTGACCAGTTCTTCGGAACTTGGGTCGCGAGTGGCGTACTTTGTATACAGTGCCGTAGTTGCCCTTCCCGAGCTCATCCAGGGTGTCAACCTCATCCAAGCTGATGCTGAAACTTCGACCAGAGGCGAACACCACACCCTGACCGTCGATAGTCGCTTTGTTCTTGAATATCAATGCGCCAGTCTTTGTGTCGATCATATCCGCGTACTTGTCCAACTGGCTCTGTTGTTTCTGCTCGCCGCCATTCTGCTGTGTTGGTGCCGCATCCCCGTTCGCCTGCCCAGCTCCCATCGCCGATAGCGTCATGCCCGGCGGCTTCTTTCTTCCTCCTGCAGCTGGCGGCGCTGTAGCTTGTGGAGCTCCTGGTAGCCCACCCGGCAACTTCATGCCTCTCCTCTCTGCCATAGACATACCCTTAGCTGGACCCTTAGCCCCCCCTGCTATGCCTGGCCCCGTGATCGCAGGCGAGCTGACTGGCGCATTGGGTAGCACAGGTCTCTGCAGTTGCGGAGGCAATTTGAAGTTACTAGGAAATCCAGAGTTGCCCGCAGCCACAGGACTCGGACCGGGAGATGCAGCAACAACGGGACCAGGCGGGAGTGAGCCTGACCGGCTTGGCATAGCTGGCTGACCTTGCCGGGAGACGGAGAAGGCCTTCATCTTGGCCATGATATCGGGGTTCATCTGGCCGCTGCGGCCAGCTATGGAGGAGGAGGCGGTGGGTGGTTTGCCTCGTGCTGCGTTCAGAGTGCCTAGGGGTGTCGAAGTTGGGTTCATGTTGGCGATGGTGCTGGCGGAGGACATGGAGCCGATCCGTGGAGGTGGAGATATCGGAGGCGACGACTGCGTGTGTATGAGCGGCGGAGGTGAGATTGGTGGGGGCGAAGACGGCGTGTCCGAGTCGGGTGTTGAAACTTGTGATAGAGAGGTCGGGTATTCGTTGGGCGATTCGAGGGGTGATTCGAGGGGCGATTCGAGTTCGGATTCGGGGGAGGTAGGGTCGGACATGGTGGTGGTATAGGATGACCGGGCGGTCTACTGTCGAGGTGTAGGAAGTGCCAGGTGGGCGTGGAGGGGTGCAGATACGCTGCACACGTATCCGCCAATATCAATGACTTGGCGACTCGATAGAGCTGCCCTACACGTTTCCACCTGCTGACCAAGATGCGTAGGTGTAGGTGAGGTGGGGTCCTGGTGAGGTGAGGTGAGCAGATGTGTGTTTCTGGACGACGATCGGCAGTCTTCCACGAGGGACGTGTGGCTGAAGGCTGAGCGATCGAGGCGCAGCTTCTCGAACTCGTCCAACTCCGCTTCCACTTCCAACTTTTTCTTACCTCACTCGTATGTACGGAATACAGTACTTTTGCACAGAAACCACTGAAGGTGATACAGCGCAAACCACGTGGCTGAGAATGCTTGAATTTGCCACACGGAAACGGCGGACCGCAGGCGGCAACCGCGGAACCGTTGAGCAAAGTCGTCCTCGCGTCCCGCGAGCAATGCCGTAGCCCGGAGATGCTTCTGGGCCATCAGCATCGACAAACCACATATCGACGAAGCATCGCTTAAGCGTCCTGAAGCAGAACAACTGTTGTCGCCGCGTTCGCGACGCGGACGAACCGTCTAAGAACTACATGTTCTCGTGGTATACTTGGCGAACGCTCCTCTTGTCTGCCAGGCTTCAGACTGCGATTTGTCATGCTTCGGATGTTCGAACACGTCTGCAAGATCGAAACAAATGGCAGTCCGAAACTATCGAGACGGAGGGAATCCTCTCTGGTATTGACAGCATCATGCTTTTAAGCCACTTGGCCGGATCTTAACAAACCGGTCGTCCGGCCGGCTTATCTCCAAGGCAGAAAATTACCTGCCGATGAGACTGGACTGCTTCGCAAGCAGCTTGCAGGTTTTCCCATATCTCGGCTGTGCGAGTTGAGCCACCAAGCGAATGGGTTCCAGGCTATCGTCGACCCTGCCCAAGCCAGGGAGGAAAGCGGTCCATAAGAGCTCATCTCGTCGCAGACTTCACGTGTCAGGTATTGCGGAGTCGCTGGCAGACGTGGAACTAATACAAGTAACGTGTAGATCTTTCAATTCGGCCTCTGCGACGTGATTGCACATGAAAAGGTGATGGTGATGGTGCTGGTGATATATCTATGTTCCTTCATCTCAATCTTTTCTTCCTTTCCTTGTCCATCAACCACAGACAGTATTACTTTTTTTCCTACACAAGAGGCACACAATGCCACCGATACGTAACTCCAGGAGGATACCGTACGATCAACCAAGGTATCCTTATCCTCGTAAGCATTGACAATGTGTGTACGTTGACAGTCAATGAGCTGATACGACCAGACAACACCTTCGAAGACGTCTGCAAGCCCTCTCACTACACAACTCAGTCACCCACCGCCAAGGGCAACACCCTCCGTGACCGACGTGACAAGCTCGCACACCAGCCATACTTCCAAGCGAAGCGATACCCGGTCGACGTCAAGGACAATGTGGCCCCGTCACTGAGCCATGTGCTCGAACTTGAGCTCGAGAACCAAGCACTTAAGCAGCGGACTGCGGATCTGGAGGCGCACGGAGAGACTCAACAGCTGGTCTTGTAGCTCGAGAAAGCGGAGAGAAAGCTCACGCGGAAGCTGGTAGCCTGTGAAACGAGAGTGGCAATTCTGGAGACGAAAATCGAGAGGCAGAAGTGTGTGGTCGAGGCGGCGGAAAAGCTGGCGGGTTTGAGTAGTAGGGTGGGCTGGAAGCGGAAGGAGGGAGCTGTGGATGAGGTGAGGGAGGCGGTTGAGAGGTGCAGAAGTGTTTAGAGATATTGGGCAGTGGCATTGAGAAGAGGGTGGAGAGGAACGAGGCGATCGACTGGCTGCAACATGGCTTGCGAGCCGCAAATGACAAATCTAGGTCACATGTCCGGCTTTCTTCAAGATATCGACCAAGTGAACCAGATCTCGCGGGGAAAGTTGCACTTTTTGCAGCAGCAAGACTTCACTTGAGTGTCGGTGATGTGATTGGACAGGGGAGAGCAGGTGAGATATCATATATTCTTGGCCGGTCTCACACTCTTTCGTTCCTCAATCTTTCGACACACTTTGTCACCGCCTCCACTAGCAAAGGTGACGTCGACACTAATGCCGGGGACTCGTCAGTCTCCACGAACACCGCGAGAGCGACCTGACTACTGCTGTAAGTTCTGCTCCTTATACTCATCATTTCTACCTAGTTGACAATTCTAGAGCCGACGGCCTCGGCACTTCATACAAGAAGAAACCTGCGATGTCTCAGACCCGTTCCGAGAACGTATCTGCCGATCTCGACACCGACGATGTCAGAGGCGGCGAAGAGGACATCACCGTGCTCGCCGAACGCATTTCTCGTCAAGCGCAAGCAAAGGACGAGCTGAAGAGGAAAGCGGACGAGGACGTGGCACGGTTGCAGAAAGAGAACCGCGATCAGAAGAAAGCGTTGGACTGTGCGTATTTGAAGATTGGATATAATGGTGGGAAAGCGCAGAAGCGTCTAGAGGCGCTGGATGATGCGCGATTCAAGCTCACCGCTCAGCTGGGAGTAATCGACGCAGCGAGGACGCTGATGGGTCTGGGAGGTGATGTGGGCTGGCAGGAGTATATGAGGGTTGCGGATGAATTGAGGCAGGCGTTGAAGGAGAATGATGGGCTGGCTCCTATTGTTGTGGAGATTGCTGATGCTTAGTAGATGGGGGATGGAGGTTGTGGGGCGGAGGAGCTGGATTCCGCGAAGGAGCCCGACGATGATGAGCATTGAGCGTGATGATCTCCAGTCGGGTCGCAGGAATCACGATCGTTCGCGTTGAGTTGAGGGTGATGATGAGAGTCAACTCATGGAGGGCGGGCTCGCGTGCACTGATTCCACCGGAACCACCCACTCCGTGCGGAGCACATTTGCGAGGGACTCCGGTCGATCGATTAGTATGAGCCCGTCGCAAAGCATTGGATTCACTCGCTGCCTTTCAGAGTGCCCCTAGATCGACGAGTGTGCAGGTGATGGTGCACGGGGCACGCAGACCATGTGATCAAACATGCTTCTTCGATCTTGAGTAACATCCAACTGCTAGATCCACTTTACACAAACGATCTTGCTGAAGCCGGCATAATCGTTACATCATCAAAGCAAGGCAGGTGGGCCAGGGCTCTTATCTGTTGTATTCACCACCGACAAGCTGACATAGCCAGACACGATGTCCACAAGTAGAAAACGTGGTCGTGCAGCCAAAGGGCTCGAAGAAGAACATATCCCACTTCTCGAACTTGTGAATGAGCTGCGAAGAGAGAAGAAGGAGCTGAAAGCGAAAGCATTCGCCTACGCCAGACACAAGAAAGACGCGGAGAAGGGAATGATAGCATTCGGCAACAGGCTGGGTGCAGAACGAGACGTTGTGGATGAAGGGGTGAAGAAGTTGAAGGATCGTGTCGGCAGCCTGCAGGAGGAGATTGCGAGGGTTGCGAGTGAGCTCGAGGGCATCACGAGGGAGTGCAATGGTTTGTCGGCAAGTTTTCAGTTGTGAGAGGTGTTGAGTTGGTACGAAGGGTTGAAGGGAATAGAATGGTCGGACTTGAATTGGAAAACCTCAGCGTTTGACCACGAACAAGGGGTGCTCACTAGTGGCAAGATCTCACTTTGCCTCATGCATGTGATCAAGGAAGTGAACCAAGCAATCACGTGCCAAATCACGGCCGGCCAATCACAATCTCTCTTGTGTCATAAGCTTTGTAGCCCTCGAACAGTTTGATCTCTCCCTCTTCAACCTGCAGAACTCAGCTCCTTGTAGCGTAAGCGACCACAACACGTTATACCTCTTCCTGCACATCAACCCGAACAGGATCTGCTTGTCAGTACTTGAGCAACCAAACAACATCTTCACCAGTACGTCTCTTCCTCATCTTGCTGTCTCGCAAATACCACCATACTGATTCTTCCAGGCCTAGCCCAACATGGGGCTGAAACCTTCAAAAGGCGAACTCAACGAACCAAACCTCGACCCAGTGAAAAAAGTCGTCAACGACCTAGGTCGCGAGCTCATCAATCTGAAAAAAGAAGCGCCTCCTGCCGACAAAAAAGTAGTAGACAAGCCTGCACCGATGCCACCTCGCATAGCTTCTGGCTATGGGTATCGTAGCCAGAAGAAACCGCAGGAAGAAGCCACGGACAAGATCCCGACGAAGCGCGAGGCGTGGGAGGCGAAAGCCGATGGTGTAGGTTCGCGAGCGCACGAGTTGGTGGATGAGCTCATGACGGCCGTGGAGGGGTTGCAGGACTTGTCTCGGGACTGTGAGAAGGTGCACGGAGCGAAATGAGCATGTTGTGGCCAAAGTCTGACCGTTGTCGGTGTGGAAGTGCTGGAGGGGCTTCAGCTGGATGAGCAAATTACGGATAGACTCAAGATTCACCGATGGCGACTGCTTGATAGCTTGCTGCATCCGATCGTGCATGTGAAAGTGATCGTCCACGTGGCTTCCCGCTTTCGGCTAGCCTCCTTACGTTATGTCCTTCTTCACCTCCAACCAATTTGATCCTTCTTTCTCTTGACCACCGACAACTCAACAAATTCAACACCTCCTACCGTCTGCCCGCAAAGGCGGCTGCGTCAAACTGGTGTGCGTAAGCAAACACGCTATCACTTCCAATGCAAGTCTCTCCATTCCCACTCATAGCCGCCAGCTCACTCAGAGTCTAGATACTCACATCAATCCAACAACCACTATGTCGGACACCGAGCGTTATGAGCGTGAGCTGGATCCCCTCAAAGACCTCGCTCTCGATCTCGAAAGCCAGCTGTTTGATCTCAAGAAGCAGGGCGAGGACTATCGGAAGTGTCTTGCAGCAGCAAAGCAGTGATGCTATGTTCGTCCATATGGACTAAATGAGGTGTATAGGTATAGATTAGCATATGGACTAGCACGTGCTAGTCCATATAGGTATGGATATGGATATGGACCTATATTATGTGAATGTCAGCCTCCTCGTCGTCGTCAGACACAAATTGAACCTCGTCGTCGTCTTCTGCTAGCTTAATGAAGTCCTCGTCGATTAGACCGCTCCTTTGCTAGTGTTTAATACACTCTAAGGCCTTAATCAGGCATATAGCGCGTCTAGATCGATGATAACGAGTCGTAATCGATAGGTTAATGTTGTTGTTGTCCTAAAGGAGGGAGTCGAAGATGAGAAGTCGTCCGGAATTTGAAGAGCCGAGGTTTAGCCAGCCAATCAGAGGCCTTGAAATTAACGACTCTATGGCCAAATTACATACCACGATAAAGGACGGTTATACCAAACACACCTCAGGCACTGCCAAGAGGACTAATCCATACAGATACATATGGATATGGACTACTACTATATAGGTATGGATATAGATCTGTCAAACTCGGTCCATATCCATATGGACTAGCACATAGCATCACTGCAGCAAAGGCCGGTGGTAGCTACGCATCATCTCCCAAAAAGGCGTCATACGGCGTTTACCATCCGTACGGACGTCCGAGCAAGCCGGCGACCGACCCAGCATCTTTGCTGAAGAAGGAGCGCTCGGCGTGGATGCGCGAAGTACGCATTCTCATTGATCGCGTAGCTGGGTTGGAGATCCAGATCAAGAAGATTGTGGAGAGGTTGTGAGTGCCCAATTTGTTCTCGATCTCGGATGTGTAGAATCGTCGCTGACAGCTCATGCTTGTGTGCGTTAGGGTCGTGATCGAGAAGGACTGCGAGAAGGCGAAGAAGACTATGTGAGGGTGTCGTTGCCACTGCAAGCTGGGCATGATTGGGGTTCGACTGCTGGGAGGACTTCAGTCTTGCGAGCGGTAGACACGAAAACGCAGATGTCGGTCTGCAGTGTCCAAGGCGTTGGACGAGGCTTTGACGTTCACTGGGGGCGAAAATTCGCTTAGTCTCGTGCATGTGATGCTGCTCTTCTGATGAGCGATCACGTGGTACATACTATAAGTCCACTTACTCACCGAATCCGATCTTCGTCTCTCACGAACGACCTACGACTCACTCTCAACAGCTCGGAGCACTTACCAAAGCATATTTAGATCCCCGAGATAACCACCACCTGTAAGTCGTTGCTTCATCTCTCCAGCTTCCACCAAATTGACCCAAGCAGGACTTCATCTCTACAGCACAGCCGCGATGCCTCCCTACACCCACGAAGCCAAGATGGTTCCCGTCCACGAACTGGTCATCGAACTGCAAGAAGAGGTGACCAATCTCAAGAAGCAAGCCATCGCCTACCATGCAGCCAGCAACGAACCACAGTCCACTACTGCCACGAAAAACAAATTGCAAGCCGAACGTAAAGCTTGGTCAGAGGACACCAAAAAGTTACAGGCCCGCGTCACCAACCTGCAGGACCAGATGCAGCAGCTCGGGAAGGAGATCAAGGGTGTGGCGGCGCAGTGTGGGGATGTGCAGTCGACCATGTGAGAGTGGCGGCTGCCTCTGGGTTCTACTGCTGCAACGAACGAGAGGCGATGTTGAGCAAGTGGAGGTGAAGGATAGAAGGATAGAAGGATTCACTAAGCTTCGACGGACGATAGAGTGCTTGGTTCAGCGATCTACTGCAATTTGGTAGCATCCAAGAGTCTCAGAAGCTTTGACAGACCTTCATTCCGCTACTCCAACACGCCTCACTGCCGCCGACTCCTCGGATCCATCGCCTCATTCCGCCTATACTGCCTCTGCTCCTTCGTCCCCAAACTCCCACCCCCTCCCTCACTCCTCCTCTCCCACCCGCCCATCCTCACAACCAACGCCGTCGCATTATCCGCATCCTCACTGACCTCCACCGCAAACCCCACCAAATCATTCGCCGCCTGCGCTGGGGTCTTGGCATCTTTCACCACATCCACAATCTCCTGGTCGCTCAGATGTCCGCTAATGCCATCGCTCATCAACACCATGAACGCAAAGCCAGCAGGCGGGACCTGCACCTTGGTGATCTGAGGTTCCGCGCTCACGCCGATGCGTTTGGATGCGATGTCGCCGAAGGCGCGCGTGTTGGCGAGCCCGAGCACGCGTTCTTCGCCAAAGGAGTCGGTGGTGAAGGAAGCGGCGTAGCGGCGCATTCGGGTCGCTTCGACGGGGGCGGAGGGGTGGTGGTTTGTTGTCAAGGGCACTGCTTTGCCGTCAGAGGTGCGGCAGAGGAGGATGCGGGTGTCGCCGACGTGGGCAACAAGGATAGTGGAAGGCGAGGACGGGTTCCAGAAGGGGGTAGGGGATGATGTGGAGATGAGGGCGACGGAGGCTGTAGAGCCGCCTTTGAAGCGCGTGGAGCCGCCGATGGGAGCGCTGAGGTCGGGTGATGACGAAGGTCGGGCAGAATGGCGGGAGCGGAGATTCTGGGAGGCAGGACGGTCGGGGTGGAAGAGGAGATCGTTCTCGTTAAGAGGTTTGTCGGAGAGAACAGGGTCGTCGGCGGTTGCCCTCTCCTTTTCGGTGTGCTTGCTGGCTTGAGCGGTGGTGAAGTCCAGGTCGGCTTTGAGGAAGGCGTAGGACATGATGGTCTCGACGGAGCTGTTATTAATATTCTCGGTTTTGTCGTCGTCGTCTCGAACTGCCACTGCTGGGAAGTATTCTGGTTTGAATCGTTTGAAGTACCCTCCAACAGTCTCTCGCCACGTGCTGACCAGACTTTTCTGCAAATCTTCCGCGTCCTGCTCTCCCATCACACCGCCCTCTGAGTCGGCATCCTCCACACTCCCCGGCTGCAACGACGACTCCATTCCGAATAAAAGTGCAGCCTCTTCAACATAGCCATGCAATCGATCCCTCAAGAACTCCGAGCACTCCGCCCCGCCATGCCCATCGTACACACCGAAGAAGAAGACCTGCGGATCGCCGCTCTCACTCTTCGCACCCTCTACGTCGTCCTCTTCACCACCAGATTTCCGCCGAGCATGGCTGGTAGGCTGCCTCTTCGCGAACGATGGAATCTCAATCGTCCCTGCTTGATATGTATCTTCGTTGTACGGCCGACTGCCTCGACTCACGCCTGCGCCAAAGTGGTGCTTTGCACTCTTGATTGGTATGCGAACGATGGTGGTGTCTCTGCTTCCTTGGGAGGTGTTGGCACTTCGTCCAGATGATCCTGAATGCGGTGAAGACTCGTTTCGGGGCAGCTTATGATGTCCCCCCTGTTGCCGATCCGGTGCAAGAGAAGACGATGGCAAGTGCGTGACGAAGTACTCGTGGAAAGCTCGTCGTTGGGTAATGGTAGGCCCCGCTCTCCTGACGACCAATGTCTCATTGAAGGCGGCTCGTAGGGCATTGGTGATGCTGTAGGGAGTCCCCAAGTGCGCCATGGTATCGGCCGGTAGGCGCGCCTGGCGCTGAAAGCTTAGGGATATTTACAACATGTCTAAGTTTGTGTTGGTGAAAGCTCGCAGCGGGGAGGTCGTGAAGTGAGGTCGTATACAGCACGTGGAGCCGATCCAGCGCGCCATTTATCCGAGGCCACCACTTCACCCTGATGTCACTTGTTCGACCACTTCACTTCCATCTTCCACCAACAAAAACCCCAATATTACCCATTCGAACACATCACCATATCGAGCGCAACAGACAAGCGCGATGATAAAGTCCACTACAAGAGCACCAAGGCCTTGACTATCTCGGATGGAAAGATACACCACAATACCTGCATATGTCGTGTCCCAGCAATCCCAGTATGGCTGGCAGCGTATCTCGTAATGTCGTCGTTGGAGGCGTAAGTAATGTTTCGATTTGCATAGTGCATAGGTAAGTCCAGCGGTACCAGTAGGTGCATGTGACAGCACATGTTGCGAACAGACACTAGGTGACATCGAAACAAGCAAAATCATTATTTATCAACTGGATCCTTATTTCCATCATAGTTTGGAAGATGTGTTGCGATCAGACGGCAGGACGATATGGAAATTGAATGCTGGATTGGAGAGGGCGATGCAATTGGACGGCATGACGCATCTGGGAGTGAATGCTCGACCAGGGACCCACGGGTCTCACATTCACTCGAAGCATGTGAATCCGCGCTAAGCAAGTTCACCTGGATTAGCTGCCTGACGTGAGAAATCAACCTCACACTCTTTACCTCACCATCTCAAATCTTGTACCTTCAACATGGCGGCTCAATCCAAGTTCGACAGGATGGACGACAGCGACGCAAACCTGAAGGGCGGTCACGGTGAATTCGAGCAGGATCTTCAAGCAGTCGTAGACCTGCACGCCAAAGGAAAGCTCAAGGAGTGTGTCGAAGCTGGAAAACGCAGCATTAAGAAGGACAGCATACACTCCGGCTACGTCCTTCAACACCTGCTTACCATGGCTGATGCCGAGGGCGACTGGTGGGAGGCAGAAGTGCGTACACTTCCAACCTGCGACCGCCATTAATCCTATTGCTGACACTTTTACCACAGAAGTTCAGCCTGCAAGCTGAGAAGTCCTATGTCGACTTGAAGTCCAAGACTGGGACTGGTAAAGCGGAGCAAGACGTTCTAGGTGAGCTACGAAGGGATCTAGACACGCTGAAACTGGGGATGAAGGTGCAGGGTAGGCCCATCGCGGCGAAGATGGCGGCCACTGCCAAGAAGAGCGGTCAGAAGATTGATCAGCCGGAAGGTTGGATCCCGGAGTGTGAGGTGGTGGAGGTGAAGGGGGAGTACTACCGCGCTTTGAGATACGTGCCGGTCCATGATGATCCTGAGGTTGCAAAAAAGGTCGACGCTCTGGGTGGGGAGTTCGGCAGACGCAGGCGGAATGGTCTCGCATGATCGGGCGCTGGAGTTGATCTGGGCGAGAAACGCGACGCAACAAAGTTGCAGGCTGGCGAGGCATCAATCTGTCCGGGACGAGAAGTCGGCAGAAGCACTAGGAAATACGAACAGTACGGTATAGGCCTCACGTTAGAGCAACCCTGCGTAAGTCAAATTAGTGAGCCCTGTTTCACACTTTCACATGAACAATCTTGGCGCAGCCTGCGTTTGCCGTGGATCCCAATGAAAAAGTTGCAGTCTTATGAACTTCACCACCTATATCACAACGCATTCACAACCACCCACGACATCAACGAGACATGGCGTCTGCCTCCACAAACGAGAACACACTTCGTACATACTATGCCCTGGACGAGAGCGTGAGTCGGTTTCCGATCTCTCCGCACCTGTATAAAGCTGACTCCGTGAAAGATGATGAAAGACCATCGCAAGGGTGATGATGCCAGTCATGTTCGCAGTCGCCAAACCGCAAAGGAGCTTTTGGGGCATGCTGAGCTGCCGCTCATCGTAAGTGTATACTGCGAAAGGTATTGCTGGCTACTGACACTCTTCTGTTCAGATCCGCGCAAGGGCATGCATGATACTGGGCTGCGGTACTGAATCCGGGTACCTCGACATGCGAAGGAGGGGGTGCGGATCGCTCGAATAGTGAACGATAATACCACTTCGGTAAGTGGATCTGCATGATTTCCCAGATGGCCCAAGTTGCGGAGCCCCGCCTGCCCTTGCCCTTGTGGGCTCGGTGTGAACCAGAGACCGTGATCAAGGCTGGCGGTCTCTTTGCCAGCCACGTACGTGAGCCCTGCTTACGCATTTGGGATGCTAGCCGACCGACTATCAAAAGCAGCCCCTCGCAAACTGCAAGACGGTACTCGAAGAGGCTCAGAAGGACTACGAAGAGACTGGCGATGGCGTGGACGATGAAGAGAGTGTCGAGGACGCGCCAGGTGATGATGAGGTCGTCGTGTGGGAGGCAAGTGCGGATGGGTCGGGAGAGGTGGGATCGGAGGGTGCTGCTAGGAAGGCAAAGAAGGCGGAGTAAAGAGGTAGCTGTCTGCATAGCGGACAGCTGTGTAGATGTGATGTGGTCGAAGTCCGTTATGCTTCGTGCTGGTTTATTCCACGCGCTGCATATAACGCTGCCATGCTGGCGGATCTGCAGCTGTATAACAATGTTTACAACAGTGCTGCAACGTTTTCGTGTAGTAATGCGAGTTCGTACGCTACGGGAATGAGCTCGAAGATCTGGGGTGGAAAGAGAGATAGGGTGAGGAAGGAGCATGCCACGTGGATGTCGACCTCACCTCATCGCATGGATCCTCGAAAGTTGCACATACGAATGCACAAGCTGCAAGCTTGTGCATGCGACGAGTACGAACGGTTGTGAAACCCGGGCGGACGTTTATTTGCGGCATTCATGGTTACACCCGATATCCCTTTGGAGTGTAAAAGGCGTCGCTGCATCCGGTAAGGCGATCGAAGGACGACTTCGATCGCACTACCGTAGAGCTATCCTTACTCTTTCTTGGACATGGCAGAGTGCTCCAACATGGTTCGTGGCAGATATAACCTCACATCGATCAAAACACTGCTACGGGAACGGAATTCGTCGTAAAGATAACAAAATGAAGCTGAGCGGTTTGTAGAACAGTTTCGAATCGATTTGAATAATCAAGACTGTACGTAATGCCTAAAAGGGAAGCTCTTCTGAGCCCATATGTGTTTGACAATGCGAGACGTTGCTTGGAGTCGTTTTCCGTCGGCGAATCCTCGGGAGGAAGTTGTAAGGTATTATAATGGTAGTTTAAAACAGTTTCGGTATTCAACCACTGCTTGCCCCCATAGTTTAATGGTTAGAACATCGGTCTCATAGCTCGCTTAGGCGTTATGATCGTGTGCAAAACATGCGGATATCCGGTGATCCAAGTTCGATTCTTGGTGGAGTACGTTGTCGACCGATTACTTGTTGTTTGGACATTGATTAACAGTGTTCATTAGGGCAGACAACCAACCATATCTTTTTGCCAATCCCATGGTCGATCTGGACAAGTAGATGCACAACTTCTGCGGCTCTACGAGCCTACTTCACCTAGAAATAAACTTCTAGGTGCTATCTCGAACTTGGATCAACCGGATATCCGCATGTTTTGCACACGATCATAACGCCTAAGCGAGCTATGAGACCGATGGGCGCCGGCCGCTTCGCGGCCGGTCAACTCAATCTGAAGTTATCAATATTTTCCAGCCTCTTACCGTTTTGGGCGTTGGTGAATGTTGGAGCAGAACAGTCACGTGCTAAACATCCGGAAAATAGGTAGGTTGTGCTTGCTATAGGGTTTTCTCTTTTGCAATTTGCATCTATCAACTTTATCTGCTATCAACATTTCACGGCAGGGGCAGGAAAGGTAGGCACGTTTCTTTCAGTGCCCAGAACGGGAAATCTTTTTATGCTTGGAGGCTCTGGCCACGTGCAAGATCGACTGGGTAAATGGCCCCAGCTTCTTGGAGACCATTTGGCAACTCCGTTCTTTTCAACCAACGATGTGCCATTGTGGACTCGCCTCGAGCCACGATCTTCTCCGGGAAGCCATCCTGTCAACAATGTTACAGTTGATGGTGATATAAGATCCACCTCTTGTACCTTGCTTCAGAAGAGCCTACCTCTCCAGGACAAGTACTACTATTCTTCCCCATTGTGCCATCTCAACCGCTTCTCACATAAAGACTTCAGGCAAGATGCACGCGCTCACCCGAGTCGCTGCTGTTGCAGCTCTCGTGGCCTCTTGTTCCGCCGCCTTAGATCCATCAAAATACGTCCAATACTCGACAGTAACAGGATACTTCCTCCAGGATGAGCCAGACACCAACTCCTCCACGTTCGACTACGTATGCTCTCATGCCCTTTCATGGGCAAGATCCGTACTAACACCGAACGCTCCTAGACGGAAAACAACTTCGGCCTGATCAAGCGCAACTATCCTGCTACGAATGGGCTGTCGGCAAAGCTCACGCAGTGGCAAAAGTTCAAGAAGCAGGTCGATGTACTCAATGCAAAGGCTTCTGCCGACACCGTCTACAAGGTGTTGTTCCTCGGACGACATGGCGAGGGCTACCACAATGCAGCAGAGAGCTTGTAAGTCCTTCTTATTTTATGCTGTAGTACAGTTACTAATCTCCTCCAAGCTATGGCACGCCGGCTTGGAACTGCTATTGGGCCGAGCTGAATGGCAATGAGACCGTCCGCTGGGCAGATGCAAAGATCACAGCTCTCGGTATCGAGCAGGCTCAGGTTGCACACGATTTCTGGCAGCAAGAAATCGACGAGCAAAAGATCCAGGTTCCGCAGTCGTACTACACCTCGCCGCTCAGTCGGTGCTTGCAGACGGCCGAGATCACCTTCTCCGGTCTCGATCTGCCCGCCAAGTACCCTTTCGTCCCCACCGTGAAGGAGCTGCTTAGAGAGGGGATCTCGATCCATACTTGCGACCACCGACGGAGCAAGTCGTACATCGAGGAGAAATTCCCATCTTACGTCATCGAAGCCGACTTCAGCGAAGACGATGAGCTGTGGAATGGTGTAACGAAAGAAGTTCCCGATGCTCAAGACGTTCGCTCGAAGAAGTGGCTCGACCAAGTCTTCCACGAGGACGACTCCACGTGGATCTCGGTTACTTCTCACAGCGGCGAGATCGCATCGACTCTGCGTGTTCTCGGGCATCAGGTATTTTCGCTAGCCACCGGTGCGGTGATTCCTGTGCTGGTCAAGGCGAAGTTCCTGCCAGCGAGTGAGAAGCCACCTCCAACACCGATTTCGTGGACGGCCAGCTCGCATTGCACTTCGCCACCCAAGACGAGTATCGAGTCGAAGGATCAGGGATGCAGGTGTACTGGATCAAAAGTGACAACGCCCTTGGTCAAGGTCACGAACACCAATACTGCCGGTCCTACGAGTTATCCTGGACCATACCGTCGGGGAATTTGAGCGGCTGGTCTTGCGAGTGCGTCAGCTTCCAGTGGGAACCATGATCGTTGGAGATAAGATGGTGGTTAGCAGATCCGCATAGCAGCAAGCATGTGCAAAGCTCTGTAAGGTAATCGAACTGTAGATATTTGCAAATGAAATTTATCTCAATGCACTTGCTGAGAAATGGATCGCCGATACCGCAGGCTGTAGGGCGTAGTCTGTCACCGTACGGGCTGGGGTTCTTGGGAAGATACCTTAGATCTGCACAACCCCACTCACTTCCAGAGCAACAGTTTCCTCCCAACTAGGCAGGTGCTCATAGCCACTCGACGGGCGTGCGATTTATATCGTTGCCTCCGACTCAAACTTCACTCTCGATCAAGAAACAATGGCTCCTTCAGAGAAACTAAAAGAAGACAACCCAATCTACTTCGGCGGCAGCTGCGCCTGCGGACGCATTACCTACGAATCTCGCTGCATGCCAACCAGCTCATCGGCCTGCCACTGCGTGACCTGTCGGAAGTTAAGCGGCGCCGCATTTCAATGCTTTCCGGACGTTAGCTCCAAGGAAGTCACTTTCTACGATAACAAGGAGCATCTCCGACACGAAGGTCTACCAAAGGACGACATCGGTGGTCTCGAGTTCCTACGACTCTCGTCAGCCGGCGAGAGAGCTTTCTGTGTCGATTGCCACACGCCGTTGGCGATGCGGTATAAGCACCAGCCAGATGTTACTGGCATAACGTTGGGCTCCGTGGATGAGCAGACGATTCTAGATGAAAGGGTTAAAGAGGCTTTGAGGCCGAAGGCGAGGATCTTCATGGAGCAGAATGCGTGGTGGTTCGAACCGAAGGACGATGGATTAAGGACGCATCAGAGGTTTGGTGGGAGTTTCGAGCAGGACATGAAGGCCTGGGAGCTTAGAGCGAGGAGAACTGCGAAGATGTGATCTAGCACTAGCTTTGCGTACCACATGAACAAGATCTAGCTGTCTGTGCCACAAACAGGCTTTCGCCTCATCCGCTTGGAGATCTTCATGCATGCGCCACGGCCTGTATCGACTGCGCAGATGTCACTCCCAGCCTCGCATATTGTCCTAGAACTTCGTCATCTGGTTGGCTGCAGCTCTGTTGCTTCGAGCTTGATCGATCAGGCCACGGCTTCTCCCTTCGACCTATCCGCAGACCCGATAGTAACCTCCAGCCTTGTCCCGTGGGCTTTATCAATCTTGATGCTGCCGCTCCAGTGGAATGCGGGAGCATCGTGGTTGAATTTGCATGACAGTCAACCTAGACTCATCGAACATGCGCAATCTGTTCGCTCAGGTCTTGTGTCGCTCAGCTGTTAATCGCCTCCGCCAATGCCGACTTCAATTTTTGGGGCTACCCGCCCTGCGCGCAAACTTATGTCGAAAACCTCGCACCGGCTCGCTGCGACTACGGCACAGCCGACCTTCAGGAGACCGCCAGAACATACGATTGTCTTTGTTCAGACGTGGAATTCCTGAAAGACATTGCATCAGCGATATACAACAACTGTGGTTGTAGCGACCTTACCAGCTCCGCGAACTGGGTATGGAATGGATGCGAATCAGCAGCTACACCTTCGGTTCTTAGCACAGAAGAGATTATTGGGGCAGGAGACGGTGGCCAGTCTAGCTGTGGTGACGAGGCGGTAAATGGAGGCGGTACATCTTCTGCTATCGCATCGTCGAAAGCAGGCACTGAAGGCGGCCCTGCTACCTCTCCCACAGCGGCTTCGACTGGCGGGAACAGCGACCCGAACGATTCTCCAACGAGCGATAAGATAGCGCTGGGCGTGGGTATTGGCATAGGGCTGCTGACGGTCGTCATTGCCGCAGTGACACTATGGTTTATGATACGGCGACGTCGGGGGTGACGGGTCTTGGTCGTCTGCGTAGGCTGATGAAAGTTGCCGTCGAGAGACCAGGTAGTTGTAGCAGTGGTAAGGTGATCGCGTTCCCTGGCATCATCCAACCCTAGCGTGAGGTCATACATCGCCGATCTGCGGTTGATGGACAATTATCGGAACAGCCTGCAACGATGTGCCGCTCTCTCCACCTCCAATACTGAATCTCAGGTCTCCTACGCCACTTTCCGGCACATGCTCAGTCGAGTAGGCGAAGTCGTCTAACCGGTATCGAGTCTATACGCCAGATTCCGGGAATCTTCGGCTAAGAAAAATCCGAATGGTTCTCAGTTCGCCACGAACATTAGGTCTCCAGCAGTTGAGTGTGAACTGGACTTTACGTAGATTGTTCCGCTGATCGAAAATGCTGTTGTATTCCCACGCATCGGCGGACGGTATAGGCATGCGGATGCCTTGTTGTGTCCAGCTTAGCCCTCCTTCGGCGCGGCGGCTGCTTTTATCTTTGCCCTTGATAGTCAACGCTCCGCAGTCTCGAAAACATTGCGGCGAAGGTGCCAGAAGACCCCAGTCGCCCCGTTTACATTGGGAGTCGTCCATTGCAATTGGTAGATTGTGTTTGCTAGCTTTCCAGGCAAACAACGATTCATCAGTGGACTGCTCCATCAGCGCCCGTTGGAGTCTTAAGAATGACTTTTCCCGCTCTCCGTAGACTGGCGTCAAGTTGATGTCGAAGAGTCCAAGAAGACTGTAAGCCATATCCTCTATGCGCGTAGTCGTCCTCCCCGCCATCCAACTCATCTTCGTGGCAATGCAAGCATCCCTCATAGTTTTCTTTGCTGTGAGATAAGCGGAGTCGATGCCAGTGATGTGTTCGATCTTGCCAGCTAGGTTGAACTTCGACCCGATACAATACCAGTCCCGATCGAAGAAGGCAAGAACTTTGGGTGCCAGAAGTTCCTGCAGCGTCCAGCCTCGTGAGAACCATTCCGAGTACCGCGGTCGTCTTCCACTGTTCTCAGAGCCAGCCACTCGAAATCCAGACGCTCTCGTCACATCATGTAGGTAGACGTAGCACACTTTGACGCCACGGTAATATCGAAACATGGAATTGATAGCTTCTGAGAGTTCCGAGCTGCTGTCCTTGTTAATACAACAAGTGTCCACCCACAGCCACCTGAGGCCATCTACTCGAGCCTGAGCACACGCGCCTCGGATTTTCCATGCTTGAGGCGTGAAGCGTCCTGTCTTGGAATCCACAGTTCGGAGCTTAGCAGGGTCGTGGTCTTGAAAGGTGGTCTCGTTCCCGGACCAACGATGAGAGAATATTGCATACTGCGGGTTTGCTATGAACTCTGGATTGCTATCATCGGTAAGCGAACATGTCGTGGTGTTCATGAGTCGCATTCTGGTCGACTACTATGAGAATGCTGTGCCTGGCCTTGACGCCATGGAAAGGCTGCCATTGCCTTATCAAGTACGAGACTCCACTGCGGCACCTGATGTGGCTCAGCCCTGCATTGTAGCGCTATGCAGGCTGCAGGCTCAGGCTCAGCTCGTGGCAGTGCCCATTACGGACCCCTACATTATACGTGAAGCTGCATAACAAAGCCTGGTCGCATCAGCGCTGGGCTCAGGTGGAAGACGAGGAAGAAGAGACATAGAAGTAGGAGTAGGTTTGTAGCATGAAGCACGTGAAAAGCCAAGCATGATGTTCGGGAAACCGAATAGCACGTCGCCGGCACGCTCCTCCTTGGGTCTAGTCTGTCAAGCTGCCGTTCTAGGCGATATCGCTGACTCCACCTTTAATGGTTCTCGTAGCGCATGGTACGGTACATGCATGAGAAGGTTGTGTTCTTGTTTTGTCGTTTTGCTGTGCCCGAGCACAATGCTTTCCTTTCTGCCGTGTAGATAATATTGGATTATGGCGACGCCTGGGGGACTACGCGCCGTGCCTCGGGCTCTACAGAGATTGAGTGCGAATGCCGCGAAAACATATGCTACAACTGCGACAGCAGTCGACTACCCAGAACCGGACCAGTTCCTCCCGGAGCATATACCTCCTCCCGTTTCACCACGGACGGAACGAAAGCGAGCCATTGGCGATGCCAAACCTTTTTCCGAGTTCCTGACAGACACCTTCAACCGCCAGCATGACTACCTCCGCATATCAGTCACCGAACGCTGCAACCTACGATGTCTATACTGTATGCCCGAAGAGGGCATCGAGCTGTCGCCAAACAAGCAGCTCCTTACCAGCGCGGAGATCTACTACCTCAGCGCCCTCTTCGTGAACCAGGGCGTGAACAAGATCAGGTTGACCGGTGGCGAGCCTACCGTCAGGAAGGACATTGTGCCGCTGATGCAGCAAATCGGCAGTCTGAGGCGGAATGGCTTGAAAGAGCTCGCGCTGACGACCAACGCCATATCTCTGCACCGCAAGCTGGACGCGATGGTTGAAGCAGGACTGACTGGAGTCAACATCAGCTTGGACACATTGGACCCGTTTCAATTCCAGCTGCTCACACGACGGCAAGGCTTCGATGCAGTGATGAAGAGCATAAACCGCGTGCAGGAGATGAACAAGCTTGGCGCGAAAGTGAAGCTCAAGATCAATGCTGTGGTCATGCGTGGCCTGAACCACCACCAGATCTTGCCTTTCGTGGAGAAAACACGGGAAGAGGACATCGAAGTCCGGTTTATCGAGTATATGCCATTTGGCGGGAACAAGTGGAGCGAGAACAAGATGCTGCCTTATGCCGAGATGGTCGATATGATCCGCAAGCAATACCCAGGCCTCGAGCGGCTACGAGACGCAAAGAACGACACTTCGAAGACGTACCAGGTACCTGGATTCAAAGGTCGGGTGGGATTCATCACAAGCATGACGCACAACTTTTGCGGGACATGCAACCGGCTTCGAATCACTTCCGACGGCAACCTCAAAGTCTGTCTGCACGGAAATGACGAAGTTAGTCTGCGAGACCTGCTTCGCTCGGATCACGGTGGCGACCCGATGGACGAGGCGGCGTTCGATGCCATCCGACAGATCGAGCTCGACCGAAGGAAAGGCAGCGAGCTACGCTACGATGGCGAGGAAGGCTGGATGAGCAAAGAACAGCAGCTTTTGAAAGTAATCGGCGCAGCGGTGAAACGAAAGGAGGAGAAGCATGCCGGCATGGGCGAGCTGGAGAACATGAAGAATCGGCCTATGATCTTGATTGGTGGGTAGGTTTGTTCATTTCTTGCAAGATGCGATGATGTAGACGCACGATACATGAGTCACGAATTCATGAGGTTGTGAAAAAAATCAAGCCTTCTCTTTTAGGGTCTTGCTACCCACTGCTGGTGGGTATGTCTCTTTAGCCCTTTCAACTGACTTTGGTGCAGGTGAGCAAAGCAGATCATCATCCGGCCATCCCATATCGTTGGACGAACGCCGGCTTCGCGCACAACAATTTCAAACAAGAAGCCGGCCTCACGTACCGCTGCATTTGCTGCACACATCACACTCGGGCGCAAACCAGGTCCGATATAACTCATCGAAAAGTACTGGCACCTCGGACGGGCTTGAAATATGGTCTTCACCAGATACAAAATCTTCAGCCGAGGCTAAGGCTGAATCAGGCTCGGGGTCGTTCTTTGGATTCCAGAGTCTGAGTGCACTATTTGCATCCGCAGAACCACGCCGGCGGTATAGTCGACCGGACGACCATAGAGATGCAGCAGCAACACCCGCACCACCCGAGACACCTCCTCCTATGCCGGCACCACAACCGCTCAGTGAGAGTGACGTGAAAGTCGTTCCGGCGCTCTTTACATCGCCGCAAGATATTGGAGAGTCGCGGCCGGATGACACCAGCATTCAGCGGGACACATCTGGCGTGCACGAAGACTTGTTGCCGCGTGCTGCTACTAGCGAGGATGCGCCTGCTCACAGCACGCAAGCAGATCCAGCGAGTGTGCACGACGACCTGTTGCCGAGGGCTTCCATTAACAAGGTTCATGCGACTACACGGAAGAGCCGGGCTTTGGTCCGAAAAGGCCAGCGAGTGCTTCGATTGGGTAATGGCGCTCTCAAGCCGATGGGTCCGCGGGACAAGGCGGCTTTCAAATATTTCGATGCACCAGCAAACCTCGCCGATGGGCGGCCTTCGTTCAGCCCAGACGGCCCTTTCCGAAGTCCACCCGCTCTGGGCCAACCTTCATTCAAACCACTACCTGTCCTGAAACGGCGGGCGAGCCCTGGCACGTCTCAAGTCAAGCACCCAAATCAGGCATGGGGTCTGAATGTCGTGCAGGCATCGCGCGAAGCACCAGCGAGTGAAACCCCTCCTGACGTCGAGCCAGCCCGTAGTGTTGGACCAGTCCATGTTGTACTGAGAAAGGTGTCGAAACCAGTTTTCGAGAAACCGGTGAAGCCGGCACCACGGCTAACCCACGTCAAATCCTCCGGAGAGGCGCACATGGTCGATGTTGGGGGCAAGACTTCTACGACACGGGTTGCGATAGCTATCGCAACTGTAACCTTCAGCAACCTTGAGCCCTTCCGCCTAATTTCAGAGAACAATAATAAGAAGGGGGATGTGCTCGGCGTCTCACGCATCGCAGGTGTGATGGCCGCAAAGCGGACGTCCGACCTTATTCCCCTCTGCCATCCGATCGCTCTAAGTAAGGTGGATGTCGACGTTGAGTTGGTACCTCCAAGTCGTACAGGTGCCTCTGCCAAGCACGGCAAAGTCACAATCAGGGCTCAGGTTGAATGTGTTGGGCCGACTGGTGTGGAAATGGAAGCTTTATCAGCCGTCAGCGGGGCGGCACTGACTGTCTTCGATATGAACAAGGCAGTCGACCGATCAATCACGATCCGCAACGCGTCGGTGGTCTATAAATGTGGTGGCAACAGTGGCCTGCATGTCTCTGCCAATTGGGCAATACACAAGGGAATGGACTTCTTCATGGAGCGCGGGCTTGAGGTTCCAGCCGAAACAGTGCAACACATGGGGCGGAAGGGGAAACAACGCTACCAGGACGGGATATGGGTGGCGACGAAGGAAGACCAAGCGTCCTAGCGAGGAATTCTAACACCACAATGTGCTGTTACCTCCAGCGCTGCCACTCTGAGAATGTTCCGATCCTTCTCACAACGCGTGGATCACTGCAGGTGCGACGAAATGCAATGTATCTTGACCCATGGGGCTACACTCAGTCGCTGCTAAGAGCAACCAGCTAGAGGCTTGAGGCGAACCAGAAGTATAGCGGAGCAAAGAGGTGAGGTGAAGTTTTGATTGCCCAAGCGCGAAGCCAAGCTACAACAGAATGCTTGAATTGCAGTATCATCCCAGTTGAAATCTCTTGACCCGATTCACTTCAGTTTGATTTGGCCTACGAGCGACCAGACCTCAACCACCGTGGTCACAGGCCGCTTTACATGCACATCATCTCTTCTGCAGATGCTGCACATTAGCCTGAATACCCAGTTCGCACGGATCTTGCATGCCGGATCCAATGTTACAGTCTGGCCGCCAGGCACATCGACCGGGGACCCGCATCTTAATGCACGGGGCAAATCTCCCTTGCGGAGAAGGATGTAGTCGCATACGAGGCTCACACACTCTATTCATATGCCAGATCCTGCATCTCCAATCTTGGCTAAATTGCTTGGTAGGATGCCGGCCCAGAAGCGTGTCTGAATCTTCAGTATATGGACGGCGTTGAAGCCATGTCGACGGCCATTTTAGCCAGTGATGCCGGTGAGGATACGCATATAAAAGCAAGACGGCTTTCATCTTGAAACACTCCTTCAAGCGATCCTTGACCGACCAGGAGCAATTTCGCCACGATGAGATTCCTCAGTATAGTGAGCCTTACGGCACTGTTCACCATTGGTCAAGCTGCCACTCTCGCTCCGAAGACGCCATCGTTCGTGAACGCAACCATTTACAACCCTCCGGCTGGATCGCAGACTTCGTACGCACGATCGACTTTCCTGGAGGTTGGCAACACCAAGGTGATTCCTCCGGTCCTAACGACCTACGCTGGCGGCGATCACTTCGTCATCTACCGTTCCAACGATGGCGGTAAATCGTGGAAGTCGATCTCGAAGGCTTACTTCACGAATGGAAACTACACTGGCGGCATCATCCTTCGGCCTTTCCTGTACGAGCTGCCGGAAGACCTCGGTGAAGTCAGCGCCGGCACAGTCTTCTTAAGCGGCAATGCTATTCCCGGGGACTTTTCTTCCACCAATATCGAGCTCTACGCATCGACAGATAAGGGCAGGTCTTGGTCATTCGTGTCTGTCGTGGCAGTCGGCGGTCCGCCAAACACAGACAATGGTGCTCCTTGCGTCTGGGAACCATTCATCCTACTCCACGAGAGTCAGCTCGCTGTCTACTACTCCGATCAGCGTGACCCGAAGCATGATCAGAAGTTATGCCATCAGATCTCGACTGACGCTCTCAGCTGGGGACCGGTTATCAACGATGTCGCTTATGCCAACTACACCCTTCGCCCCGGCAAGATCACAATGGCTCAAATCGGCAACGGCCAATGGATGTGCAGCTTCGAGCTCGCGTTGGCTGTCGATGTACCGTACGCTGTGCACTACAAGCTTGCCGACTCTCCATTCGATTTCCTCAAGGCGAAGCCTATCGAAATGAAAGCGTCCAACACTGGCACGATCCCGGCTGCCGGGCCTTTTATTACTTGGCCAGCTGCTGGTGGCCCTGATGGCACGATCGTGGTCAGCGATTCTAGCTACAACCAGCTTTTCATTAACAAGAAGAACGCCGATCCAGACTCGTGGATTGAGGTCGCTAGCGGTCATGGTGTTGGGTACACGCGCTCGCTATACGTTGTGCCTGGATATGGCGAGAAGCTTGTCCTTTTGTTCAACGGCGGTATGTATGGTGAGATCGATACTTTGGTGTCGGATGGTACCTTCACTATGCCGGTAAGATACTCAAATTGGGTGTCCTTCTATCATTTGACCAAACACTAATCCGTCTCAATGATGTAGGGCCCTCCAGCTTCGTAAGCGCTTTTCATCGATGTGAGATGCGGTTTGGAGTTCATGGTCTCAGCCTGTGCGCTTCTTGTGTTTTGTTATATAGCGTTTATGGGCCAATATACTGAGTGTATGCCTGTATCGTCTCTGAATACTGGAACCTGTTTGGACGTGGCGTAGACTTGAGAAAACCTACGGCAGCCCACAATTTTAACTCTCGCAAAATACACCACAATCCCCTTAAAACTTTCACATACTCAGAGTTGCCGTTGCGATGTCACTATATCATGAAGCTGCGCAGGTGATCGATACTGTGATCAAGAGTCATGGCTCTCTCAAGGCGGCCGTCTTCAACAAAAAAGGGTGGAAGAGCGACCAGAAAACTCGGTACGCCCTAACTACAGAAGCTGTGAAGTGGAGTGAAATCTTGTCCGAAGTTATCGAGAACAGCGGTCTGCTGCAACTTGATAAGAAGGTGAGCGCCCTTGAGGTGTGAAGCAATCTTCGTGAGATCGAAAATGCTGATACAAAGCCATAGCTCACGCCAACAATCGCACTTCTCCTCGCCCATGATCTTCTACTGGCACGGAAGGGTGTCGCATTGCCTGCCACACATGGCTTGCACGCATCTGTCGCTCGACACAAGGCCCGGCTCACTTCCGAGTTGACGAAGTCACGGATCCGGCGCGGTTGCTCCTCACTCGAAGCACTCCGTACTCTTGTCAATAATGCCGGCTCTCAGGCTGCCCACCCGCGCTGGATACGGATCAATACTTTACGCACGACGATCGAGAGTCAGCTGGAAACGACTCTAGATGGCTACAAATGGACGGATAACCTCAGCAACTTGAACTCGCCGGGGCCCAACGACAAGTTTGTCTACCTTGATAAGCACATTCCGGATCTAATAGCGGTATCTGCCAATACCGACCTGGCCAAGACTCAAGGCTACAAGGATGGCATGCTCATTATGCAAGACAAAGCTTCTTGCTTCCCAGCTTACCTTCTCGACCCAGCCCAAGCAGGTGGCGATGTGATCGATGCGTGTGCTGCTCCTGGAAATAAGACGACGCATCTAGCTGCCCTTGTCTCTTCCGCTACAAGTAATTTGCAAGATGGACCTACTTCCAAGATCTTTGCATGCGAAAGAGACACCGCCCGCTCTCAGACTCTGGCCAAGATGGTCAAGTTGGCTGGCGCTGACAAGTTGGTATCGATTAGAGCAAGCCAGGACTTCCTGAGACTCAAGCCCGACTCAAAGGAATTCGCAAACGTGACCAGCCTTCTACTCGATCCAAGTTGTTCCGGGAGTGGCATCGTCGGTCGAGATGAAGCAACCATCTCCGTCCATCTTCCAAGCGCAACCAAAATTGTCGAGACAGCACAGCGAGGCAAGAAGCGAAAGCGCTCAGCCAACCCTCCTGCGAACGTCAAGGTCGATTCGAAGCCAGCGCACAAACCAGAGGATTTGGACGCTGAAGAAGCTTCCCCAGAAGTCCTAGAAGACGACGGCGAAAAACTGCAAGCTCGGCTTACCGCGTTGTCTGGCTTTCAGCTGCTCCTGCTGGAGCGCGCTATGGCTTTCCCAGCAGCCCGTCGCATCACATACTCGACTTGCTCGGTGCATGATGAGGAGAACGAGAATGTGGTGGTTAAGGCATTACTGTCTGATGTTGCGACCGAGCGAGGCTGGAGAGTTTTGAGGCGGGAGGAGCAGGTCGGTGGGCTTCAGAAGTGGGAGAGGAGAGGCAAGGTGGAGGCTGTGGAGATCGCGGTCAATGCGAATGGGGATTCAGGAGCGGGGCTCAAGTCGGAGGAGGTTGCAGAAGCATGTATTCGATGTGTTAAAAGTGGCGAGGAGGGAACAATGGGCTTCTTCGTCGCTGGATTCGTGCGAGACGACGGATCGTTGCACACTGCGGCCATCCCGAAAGGAAGTACTGCGAATGGCAATGGACTAGGGGGTACGATTGTAGATGAGGATGAACAAGAAGAGGAATGGTCCGGCTTCGGTGACGACTGAGGTTGTTGTAGTATTCAGCTTTTACGCTACGTGCTACGCAAAATCAGCAAGCACTTCAAGACAACTCATTGACTTCAGCACTGTCTATGCTCAAGCAATGCTCGCAAGCTCAAGATCGTTCGGCGGCTCTCGTGATTCATGTCGTTGTGGGATGAGGTCGTTGAGCACGTCAGCAGGCTCATGAGCAGCCTTTAGTTGTTGGTCCCACGATCCTGACGAGACTTTCCACCATGCTCTGCCGCCACTCCCGACGCAGTTTCAGGCTCACGCTCCTGCGCAGGTGCACCTCCATCATTTCCACGCCCGATAACCGCATCGTCGTTGTCGATGGCGCGGTGGTTCGCGAACTTCGGGTCGTGCTCGTCAACCGTCTTGAACGCTCTCGCCGACCCGCCTACACCCTCTGGACCACCCTTGCCTGGGTTGTTGCGTCCCCTCTCGCCATCGTGACGGAGCTCGTTCGATGTCTGTCCTTGCACTGGCTTACCGAGTCCCTTGTGCACGTCACCAGAGGTTGCTCCACCGATCGTGTCCGACGCATGAGCCTGCTCGGACTCAGGGTCGGCATTGTCGGACATATTTGCCTGGGGTGGGATGTCGGAAGCGTTGTTGGGCTTGAACGTGCGATCTGCTGGTGCTGAGCCGGGGGCAACGGTGTGGGCTTCGAATTCGGGGACGTTGTCGTTGCCTACGAGCTTGCCGGGTTGATGCTACAAAACGTGTTAGATCAATCGCATGAGTATGATGAGGGGGTGGACCTACGCCCGACTTCATGAGTGGCTCATCACCTGGCACTTTGGCGTGGAACTCTCCTGAAGACATGTTGGTATTGGTAGTGTTGCTTTGGTGAAGTAGTGAAATTGAGACTCTTCGAAATAGTTGAGAGGTCGCAATGAAAAGTGTCTCGTGCTCGATTGAAATTGTTTGTACCTCCAGCAGATCGTTCACGTCACTGCAGCATCATCGAGCTGCTGCTTGGCTGCCACTTTCATCTGGACCATTCTCGAAGATATGAGTTCTGTCCATACCTTACATATCTCATGATACTGCGATGGTACGCTGATCTTGGTTACGAGAAGCGGACGGCAAGAGTCGTTCATGCCTATGTGTTATCAAACACTGTCGCCGCGCTAGTTGAACCTACGAGGTGGTGAAGTCATGATCGGACTTGCCTCCGTATACCACAAATGGTGCCGGACTCAACAACATCCATCTCGCCTCGCACAGCCAAATGAAACCGGCACCACAGTAATGATACGGTAAAATATCAATACTCGCTTCTCGGTCCCAACTTCGGCCTACCGATGCGGCGCCAACGAGGGAACATGAGCTGCTCAAGCAGGGCAGGAAGAAAGTTTGCACCTTCCGGTACTTCCGCAATCATGACATGAACACTTCACATCAGGCGTGCCTTCCCGGTTCGTCGTCTCATCATTTCTACTTTATTTCATTTCTTTCTGTCTTCCTACATGTAGCGAAAAGAGACATTTCATGTCCTCAGCTTAGCCAACCACAACCGCCACCATGGGTTCCCAAATTGTCCACTTCATGGCCAACTCAACGTCCGATCTGGCCACGCAATACCACCCCTACCACCCCCAGGACTCCCATATCCCCAACTACGCCCCCAACTCCTGGTCCGTCCCGGCCCTACTCTCCGTCTTCTTCGGCGTCTGCACCACCCTCTTCTCCAGCACCTACTTCGTAGCTAACGCTCTCAACCCCAAACTCCGCAGAAGCGACCTCATCACGATAATGTGGTTCGTCCTGTCTGGCTCCATCCACCTCTTCTTCGAAGGCTATTACGCTTTGCACTGGTCGACCCTCGGCTCCAAGCAGACGCTCATAGGCCAGATGTGGAAGGAGTACGCGTTCTCAGACTCACGGTATCTGACGCGGAACTCGATGGTGCTGTGTCTGGAGACTATGACGGCGGTATGTTGGGGACCGGGATGTTTGCTCGTGGCCTGGTTGATTGTGAGGGATCGGCCGGAGAGGTTTCCAGTGCAATTAGTTGTGAGTGTTGGGCAGTTGTATGGTGATGCGCTGTACTATGCCACGAGTATTTTCGATGAGGTGGTGACGGGGGTGCGCTATTCGAGACCGGAGGCTGCTTATTACTGGTGCTATTTTGTTTTGATGAATTCTTTCTGGTACGAAAGTGATGGGCAAAACCCTACCTTGTCTAAGACGACCGCTAACCCTTGTGCCTTTTTGTCTGTAGGTTGTTTATTCCAGCAGGTAAGTTGAGAGATGCAGGGTCTATGGTAGGTCGTCACAGATGCTGATGAGATTCGCAGTATTGGTGTACCAGAGTGTAACGCGGACGGCCGAAGCTGTGTCGGTCGCTCGGCGGATGGAAGGTTTGAAAAAGGCAATATGATGCCGCGGAAGTAATCGACGAAGGTGATGGTGGCGAGCGGTGGCCAGCGAGCCATATCGATTGACGACTGTTAGTCATTCAGCGAGATTGCGTTAAGGATTGTACGCACCATAGACCTAGATTGCATGAGCTCTGTGATACACGGGAGCACCAACGCATAGAGAAGCTAGATAGAGAGGCAAGGGCCGCCAGGCTCGGTCATCCATTATTACTACACACAGCTCTATTTCTATCGGCGTGTTCCCGTTCATTGGCCAGTCGTGCAATTCTGCTTCAACTTCGACTTCGACGCCGCCCAATGCTCGCTAAAACCACAGATCACGAGGCAGTCTCATACCTTGCCCTCCTGCATCGCCTCAGCATCCTCCTGGATCTTCTCCTTGACCTTCAAGTTCCGGTTATCAAACACCGCCGCCGCCACAGCAACACATACCGCCACGCCTCCAAGCGCGATAGCAAGGCTGTAACTATCCTTCAGCCCAGACATGTAGGCCCTCAGAATACCTGCCAACTGCTGTCCCGACCAGTGGTTCCGCAGCTCGCTGGCGCCAGTGACGACGACCATGGCTGGGTTCACGCCTGGCACTTTCGATGCGACCTCGGAGAGCAACTTATTCGTGAACAGCACCTGCGCCACCGAGATGAAGATAGCGCCGCTTATGGTCTGGAAGAATAGGATGATGGCGGAGATGCTGGAGACATCACTTGGGTCGGCACAACCCTGCGCGACGATAATAGGTATCTGGAATGAGACGCTTCAAGAATGAATGGATAGATTAGTCTGTGTCTCGGCGGAGAGTATTCTGGCTACTGAACTTACCCAGAGCCGACACCAGCAAGGATCTGGTAACCAATCCACTTTCCGCTTCCGGTGCCGATATCCAGAGTGAAGATGAGGCCAGCACCGATGGTGGAGAGGACAGAGCCGCCGACCATCCAGGAGACGTAGTGGCCGTTGATCGAGATGACGACACCCGATAGAACAGTGCACAGCGCGATAGCGATGATGAAGGGAAGGTTTCGGACGCCGGAGCCCGCGGCGGAGACGTCGTCGATGCTCTGGAAGTAAATTGGGAGATAGTAGATGAGGATGAAGAAGGCGGCGCAGTTGAACTGGTGCAGGCAGTTAGCAGGAGGTCGTCCAATCTCCATAATAAGGGCAGCAGACGTACCATCACATACGCTGACATGAGCGCGAACGTCTTGTTCTTCATCAAGCGAGGAACCAGTAACGCGCGCTCGCCCATCCACGACTCGTTGGCGATGAAGACAGCGAGGATGACGACGAAGCCAACCAGCGTGCCGATAACGTCTGGGTGCGACCATGGCTTGGTGGTGCCGCCCCACTGGAGAGCGAGGATGAGACAGACAATAGAGGACATGAAGATCAAGGCACCGCCGAGGTCAAGCTGGAGGAGCTTCTCCCTTACGGGTGCAGGCTGTGGCTTGGCTCCTTTTGGAGGCACGAAGAGGAAGAGCAGGATGGCGCCTGCGAGTCCGCCGATGGGAAGGTTGACTGTGCACGTTGTTAGTAACCGACACGTTTGGTTCAGATGCAAAGGCTGCTACTCACTATAAAAGCACCAACGCCAGCTCACGTTGTCCGTGAAGGCTCCGCCGATGAGTGGTCCCACCACGGAAGCTATGGCGTAGGTTGCACCGAGAACGCCGGTGTATGCTGGCACTTTGGCTGGTGGCACGGAGAATGCGAGGATGGTGTAGACACCGCTAGCCACTCCAGCACCGCCAGCTCCGGCGATGGCACGGCCGATGATGAGAGCCTTGCTGTTAGGTGCGACTCCGCAGATCAAGCTGCCCACCTCGAAGATGAAGACCGAGAGCATGAAAGTCCATTTCATGTTGAAGTATTTGTAAGCCTTGCCCCAGGAGGACTGGAAGGCGGCGATGGTGAGGAAGAACGCGCTGCCATACCAGCCCACATCGTCCAGAGATCCGAACTCGTCTGTGATCTTGGGAATTGCGGTCGCAACGATCGTCATGTCAAGGGCGACGAGGAACATGGCCATGCAGATGCCGGCCAGGATGGGAATGAGCTTTCTCGGGCCGGGATACATGCTGCTTTCGATGGGTTCAAGTGGGCCGCCATCTTCCTGTTGCTCTGGCTTCTCCATGCTGTGAGTGGAGGTGGCATTTGATCGTTCGGTTTCTTTTGGCTCGTGAAGACCTTCCTTCTCCTCTCTGCTATGAAGTGAGGTGGTTGTGGAGCGGTAGAGGGGTGTTGGCACGACCGTGCTTGTGTCGTCGAGATCCTTCTTGTCGTCGCCCAAGTATGGAGACATCTTGGCGTGGTGATGCGGTCAATCAGTGAAGAGACCAAAGTGAGAAAGGTATCAACAAGAAAGTAGTGAAAGCATGTGAACACAAACCGTAAGTGTAATTGTGGCACGATGACTTCTCCTATATATCTGACATCTCCCTCCAAAGTCCGAAGGCCGTGTTTGACTCTGGTTAGTACATCGATCACACGGCGCAACCTTTGCCATGTGCCGGACATCTATTATGAATCATTCTTCACGTGAAGGTCCATGCCTGGAGACAAACAACAAGCACGGTGGCTCTAGGGAGATACGGCGACATTGGTGCGCTGAAGTCCGAAAAATGCCCAAACGTGCATTAGGGTGGAGGCGGACGCTGCCTTACTGGCGATAAGGTAAATAACACGGTGGCACTCGGATCAAACGAGGCGTCCGCGATGCGAATACTTCGTTGGGATAGGCTATGTCTCCGGCGATGTCCTAATAGGGTTACATGTGTGTCTTGTAAGCCGCAAGGAAGGGGTGGAAAAGAAGAAAACTGATGAGTCTTGTCTCATCATCGGCCGCACGACCCACCTCCGTGGAAGCGATTGGGAGGTTCAATTAGAGTTTCCTGCATAATATATCGTAATCATCATGTTTGAATTCCGATGACATGCTCGCACTTTTCTGCGAGCAAATACTACATTGAGATTCTTTGCTCGTGAGGCTGGTGATGGCAGTTTGGCTGAAAAAGTGATGGGTACCACAGCCCTGGACGAGGCCTACAACCACCACAATCATTTTATAAAGTCTTTTCACTGTTCAAGACAGCTCAACCCATTCGCTCCACAGCCCGGAGTACCCAGTCGTAGTCTCGTCTCAACACCACAAATAGAGAACCCAGCCGCTACCACGAGGCAATCACCAAGCTCACCAGGCGAGAGCGGCGCGAGCGCAGTGAAGCGGGCGGATTCTTTCCCCCGTCCGCCTTCTCTCCTGACTTCACCCTACAAAATTGTTCCGGCCCTCCCCCACGGGCTCTGCCACTACTGGATACCATAGTGGAGCCGGCACATCCCTTTGTCAGCAGTAAAGATTCAAGCGCCTCGTGAACAGATCGAGCACGTTTTGCGCGCGGACGGTGCCCTGTCTACGGATCTCCGCACCAAAAGTCCTTGGGTGGCCTATGCGCGTAGGGAGGCGGCAGTGGCGGTAGCTATATATTAGCGCTCCCGATCTTAATCAATTCGACAGCTGTATGTTAAGGGAGTTGACTAGACAACTATCCTAGCTTTGAACCGGATCAACTATAGCCTTTAATCATGTTTTGAAGGCCATATCGACGCTATAAAATAGCTCCCGTTCACCTGCGCACGGTTCGCCCAAGGACTTTTGGTGCAGAGATCCGTAGACCAACACCACCAAGGGTTCTCGGCCTTCGGACCTCAGCGCTCTGGGGCGGGAGCGGAGGGTAGATATAAGGAATGTCTCCTGCGCTCCGTGACTTCACCCTCATCCTCGAAGCGGTTGTTAGTGATTACTGACCTAGTCAAAAAGTCGCCGGTATGTCGTCGTTGATTAGTTTTGCGCATAGGCTATGCTGGAGACTACGTGCACCGCGTCAAGCCCGGTAAGAAGTAACCTGGAAGTGCGAACGGCAGGATCTCATATACAGGTCGCTCCGACTCGGCTTGATGTATGACTACGGCGGAGGATGTACAATTCTGTGGTTGTAGCATACGAGCGGTTCAAACAACCACAATCGGAAGGGCTGAAAAGTGCACACTGCCTTGATAGATCTTGCATCTCATTGCCGAGCACGAGGACTCCATCCCACGGATACGTCGTAACGGTAGGTGGTCCAGAGGGGCAACTGGCACAACTGCTACGGTATACGAATCCGAGCGGAATCATGACTGCATGAAACAGGAGGTTCGGCATCTGACGACTGCATACGACTATCTCTATGTCAAGCTCCGTCAGCTCATGCACCACTACCTCTACCTTCCACCTTCTCAGCGCTCGAGCTCGCAGTGGCCGTTGCTGCTCCCGCATCCTGCCCACCACTGGCCTCTCCATCGCCACCAGCAGCAACGGCATCAGTCTTGCCCGCCTCCGCCTCCGCAGCCTTCGCAACCTCGTCGTCAGCAGCCTTCTTCTCCTCCTCCTCCTCCCTTCTCACCCGCTCCCGCTCCCCCTCCTCCCGCAAGCGCTCGGCGTCGGCCTCCTCCCGCAGCCTTCTCTGCTCCCTCACATGCGCCTCACCAATACCAGGCCACAGACTCGCAACAAACAGCGCCGCCGCCCTTTCCACAGGCCGGATCTGCTCGCGCAACCAACCCCTACGATCCTGGTTTCGCTCGGCCTGCTCGTTAAGCAGACGTTGCGCGACTTGTTCCGGCGTAGGCATTGGTTGGCGATTCTGTACGCCGTCTTGGCCAGCTTGAGCAGGCGCACCGTCGTTCTGTGCGTGATCCCGATTCTCGCCATCTTGTCCCTGAGCTACCTGCGCGACTGGGCGTTGGGGAGCACCAACCACACCGTCCCACCATCTGCGAACTGCCGCTCCGTCACCCAGCGCACCCATGCGGATAGCCCAGAACACCATCCCAACCCCAGCCAAGATCATCGGCCTCGTATATCCCATGTTCGTGCCCAAAATGAAGTAAGCAAAGATCAAGATCCTTAGCAGCATCCACACATGCGCAAGGATAGGCTGAAGTGGGCCAAGCGGATCTTGCGCAGCAGCGGGGTTTGCTTCGCCAGCTGCACCTTGCTGTGCGACAGCACCTGGTGCGGCGACCTGGCCGGCTTCTTGGGGTCCGGGCACAGGCTGCTGGCCCTGCTGAATTTGCTGATTCGCAGTGGCTTGAACTGGGCGGATGCCGGTGGTGCGAGTAGGTGTTGGTTGAAGTGCACCTTGGAAAGTGCCATGCTGGGGTGAGAAGAGCAGCGCATGCGGACCTTGAGGACCGGATAGGAGGTAGGCAGTAACTTCGGTTGGGTTACGAGTTGATAGCTGCCGCGGTTGCTGCTGCTGTTGCTGTGCTTGCCATCCATTTAGTCGTTGCGCCAGGCGCTGATAGGCCTCTGGTCGAGCGTTCGGTGGGGCGGACCGCCTGCCAGTCGTGTCATTACCAGTTGTAGGAGTAGGAGTGTTGGTGGGTATCGCGTTGAGTGGATCGATGTAGTTGTTCACGCCAATAACGCGCTGCTCCATCGCATCTAACCTCGTGCGACGCTCCTCTTCGGAGGGTACGTCAGTCTGATCACGCATTTCTGCCAGCATCCGTCGCATCTCAGTCATATTTTCTCTCGCGCGATCCAAAGCCGATGGGCCGTTTGGCTGGCGAGGTGGTGGCACTTGTGCTTGACGTGGCAATGGCATCGCGGGCGGGCCTGGGAACCCCTGCGGTATGCCCGGTTGCATGTGTGGCATGGGCAGACCGAATGGCATTTGCTGGCCTGGCTGACCAGCAACCATATGCGGGATATTGATTGTTTGCTGGTGGAATTCGAAGCGTTGTCCATTTGGCCCTACACCTTGCATGTGGAAACCCTGCCCACTGACAGGCCGGCGCTGGCCCTGCTGTTGTGCTTGTTGTGGATCGAGACCGGTCGTCTGTGGTTGTGTGCCTTGCGGCGTTTGTGCAGAGGTATTCTGTTCGTCAGTATGTCCTGGAGCTTGTCCGGTAGCTGGTTGCTGTTGTTGCGGAGGCCAAGGCATCTGCGGTGGCATCTGCATGCCGTGTGAAAAGTTCATACCCATAGGCATCCGCATGCCACCTCCCATCATTGGCGGCTGTCCTGGCATATGCGGGGCGGTGAATGGAGGCATCGCACCCTGTTGTTGATTTGCCTGCGCATGCTGTGGCGGCATATGGGCTGCTTGGAACGCCGCTGTCTGTTGACGTAGCCGCTCCGCTGCTTCTCGCAATTCCGCCGCTAATGGTGGACCCTGCCCTGGCTGTGGAGCTGTTTGTGGTGTACCCGCAGTTCCCACCCCCGAGCTCAGGCTTGCGGGGGCCCCATGTGGTCCAGCATTCGCCCCATCGCCCTTAACGAGGAGGTGAACGACATAGACGGTCTGACTGACATCTCGCTTGGTGTTGAAGGCATCTGCCAGCGTTTGCTCGTTGTCAATCAATGCTCGACCGCCATAGAGTAGTCGCTGTCGCTCCGGTGCAGGATTGGTGGGGATAGAGGTCTGAATCTGCTGTCGGAGGGCGCCAACGGTGGTGGAGACTGGCAAGGAGCCGAGATCGAAGGAGCCTTGTTCCGCAGTCGCGCTGCCGCCGTCGGGTATGGCTGGCAGTGTAAGGTGTCCAGGCGGGACCTTGATCTTGAGGTTGATCGATTCGGGTGGTTGTGCTGGTGCCATCGTGCGGTTTCACGTTGTCGAAGATGTGATGGATAATACTATCGTGGTTGTAGGATATCGGGATTCATCATCGCCACGGAGAAGTTTGTTGAAGATCGAAGGATGTTCAAGCGAGGTGTCATCTTCAAAGGTGAACCAGCGCGTTTCGGGCTACATGTACGCGAACGGAACCACCCGACGTCATAAACGATATCTTTTCTGGGGCATAAGGCACACGATCTGCCTCGTACTTTGTAGATACACCTGTATGATAGAGGCGCGAAGGAGGACAACGACCTGTACATTCCTATGATGAACCCTACGCCTAGACGATAGACACGCCCCATCATGCCGCCGTCAGCGAGAGCCGTCCTTCGACCTACGCTCTTCCGTTCACCCATCACATCTCGACCACGCCTCATCTTCCCGCGGCAACGAAGAACATTTACAAATAGTCAACGCTCAGCCTTCAGTCGCCGGCCGCCACACCGCAAAGAGTCATTCGGCACAAGAGCGGGCAAGGCCTGGCGCGGAACTCCGATAGTATGGAAGCCCATCCCCATCGCCCTCGGCGTCGCCTTCCTCGGCGTCTTCCAATTCTACCGCATCCAGGAGCGCGAACGTAGGAAACAGGAAGAGGAATGGCTGCGCGAGCGGGAAGAATACGGCGGCGAAGATGGCGAGGCGGGTTCGGCACGGCCTAAGAAGCGACCACGCATTCGCCCCTCGGGTCCCTGGTCGGTTCAGATCATGAGCACTTTACCATTGAAGTTCATGAGCAGGATATGGGGCAAGTTCAACGAGTTGACGATCCCGTACTATCTGCGGGTTCCGGGGTTCAAGTTGTATGGGTTCGTGTTTGGCGTCAACTTCGACGAGATATCCGAGCCGGACTTGCATACCTATCGAAACCTAGCCGAGTTCTTCTACCGCACACTAAAGCCCGGATTACGGCCACTCGACCCCCATCCGAACGCCCTTTTGAGCCCGGCAGACGGCAGAGTGATTCAATTCGGCTACATCGAGCACGGCGAAGTCGAACAAGTGAAAGGCGTCACCTACTCCGTGGACGCTCTCCTAGGTGCCGAGCCAACCACAGGCACGAACCACCACCAACACCAAAGCGAGCACACTTCCAACATCGCCGATTCGCCAAATTCACCTCAACCCAGCAAAGACCGCCGCAAGGAAGACGGCGAAAGCGAAGTCATCCGCTCAGACGAAGAATTCGCCCAAGTCAACGGCATCTCCTACACCCTCCCCAACCTCTTCTCCGGCGACACCAGCAGTAAAAACCGCATGAACCGCCACCGCGAAGGCGGTCCAGCCTCCAATACCGGCTCCGATACTCTCCTCGGCGGGCCCGTCGATCAATCCACCCGCCCAGCCCACGGCGCTGAAGCCGAAGTCAGCGCCGACCTCGCCTTATCCCCGCACGCGCCGAAACCATGGTACTACCCTGCAACCGCCGACGTGCCTATGGGCCTCTACTACTGCGTCGTCTACCTCGCTCCGGGAGACTACCACCGCTTCCACAGCCCCGTCAGCTGGGTCGTCGAAAGCAGACGGCACTTCGCTGGTGAACTCTACTCTGTATCGCCTTATCTACAACGCACGCTACCCGGCCTCTTCACCCTAAACGAGAGGGTGGTATTATTAGGAAGGTGGAAATACGGCTTCTTCTCCTACACCCCCGTCGGCGCCACAAACGTCGGCTCCATCGTCGTGAACTTCGATCGCGAGTTACGCACCAATAGCTTACTTACCGACACCCTTGCCGATCGCGCCGCGGAGGAGGCGCAGAATAAAGGTGAACCGTATGCCGGGTACGCGGAAGCTACTTACGCTTCTTCCAGCCCTGTGCTCGGTGGCCACGCGCTAAGGCGAGGGGAGGAGATGGGCGGGTTCCAGCTTGGAAGCACTATTGTTATGGTGTTTGAGGCACCGAAGGGCATCAGACCTAGTTTTGACGAGGGTGTGACGGTGGATGCGCATGGGGAGGTGGAAAGGAAGGGGGGCTGGAGGTGGAATATTCAGAAGGGGCAGTTGGTGAAGGTGGGGGAGAAGTTGGGGTTTTGTGATGGGGATAGGGCTGTTGGACCCAAGTCGTGAGGGAGGGTGGCATATGCTCCACTTAGCCTTTGGGAGTGTGTTGTGTATAGTTCTGTTGTATGAGCGAGCATGCGTGCTTTGCCGACACCTAGCCATCTGGCAGCTCCGAGCTTCAGGTGCTGTTCATTGGTCAGTGGAGTCGACACGACGTTCCGTCTCGGACATCATTGTGTGTACCGCGCCGATGTACAATTATACAAGTACCTTTCTCGACCACTTGAGCCTTGCGATCACCCTTGTGCCTTCCTCACCCAGGCTTGGCTTCGTGGCCAAACGGGGAAACGACCGCGATTCGCTTCCGACCTCCGACTATGACTTTCTGACCACACCTCACTCAACCTGGAAGCTGGACTTCAGCACCAGCGCGCTGCTGGCCGCATCCGGATGGCAGGTTGTAGCCTCGTGCCAAATGCCTCGAATTGATGTCCTTGCGACGTGGTGCGTTCAGGTAGGTCAGTTGCGCTGATAAAAGTGATCTCAATCCCTCTCGCCGCGCAGTGAGTTCCACATCACTAACTTTTGCTACGACTGTTTTGCTGTTTCGTTGCTTCTGTATCTCATCTCCTTATCCCACAACCACATTCCATTTCATCCAAAACCTCAAATATAATGGACCTCGAGCCCATCCCTGGCCCCCGAGGCCTTCCCCTCTTAGGCAACATGCTCGACCTGCGCGACGAGGAAGCTCCCTTGCGCGCTATGGAGCGCATGGCAGATATTTACGGCCCTATCTACCGGCTCAGACTCCAGGGGAAGGAGACATTAGTCGTCTCGTCCGCGTCGATGATGAAGGAGATCATGGATGAGAAGCGGTTTATGAAGACCGCGATCCCTGGGTTATCGAGAGAGGGCGAACCGTCTGGGGTCATTATTGCCGGGACGTTGGATCCGGATTGGGAGCAGGGACATCGGATGTTGAGGCCGGCGTTTGGGCCGATCAAGATCGAGGATATGTTTGATGGGATGAAGGATGTTGCGTATGTACGACCGAGTGGGAGTTGGTATATTGGGCTAATGCGGATACTTCGCAGACACCAGATGATCATGAAGTGGGCTCGCTTTGGACCGGACGAGGAGATCGCCATTACGGAGGACTCCTCGAATCTGACACTGGACACTATTGCGCTGTGCACGATGGACTTCCGGTTCAACAGCTTCTATCGGAACGGCGCACATCCTTATGTAGCGGCGATGAATACTGTTCTGGGCCATGTCACGCAGAATCTTACGTCAAAGCCTATCATCACCAAGACAATGTCATATTTCGGTGGCGATGCTCCGATCACGGCTCAGACCGCACACGAGGCACAATCGGTAATGAACAAAACCGCGCAAGAGATCATCGAGACGCGCCGAAGTAGCACAGAGAGGAAGAATGACTTTCTCGATATGCTGCTGTTTGGCAAGGATCCCAAGTCCGGAGAGGTTATGCGAGACGAGTTGATCAAAGCGCAGATGTCCACATTCTTGGTTGCTGGCCATGAGACGACTTCTGGACTCCTCTCCTTTGCTGTGATCAAGCTGCTGCAGAATCCGGAAACGTACCGAAAGGCCCAGGACGAGGTTGACCGCGTCCTCGGAGGCGGTGCGATCACACTCGAGCATACCCGAGAGCTCAAGTACATCTATGCGGTGCTGCAGGAGACATTACGACTTATCCCGACTGCTCCGATCATTTCTAAGATCCCGCACCCTCACAGGAAGGACCAAGTAACGACACTGGGTGGCAAATACAAGATCGACCAAGGTACTCGAGTCCGCCTCCTACTAGGCAAGTGCATGTCAGATCCAAAAGTATTCGGCGAGGATGCACGAGAGTTCAAGCCGGACCGCATGATGGAGAGTGACCCAGGCTACCAACAGATCGAGAAGTACTGGCGACCGTTCTCGGAAGGTAGCCGAGCTTGTCTTGGTCGACCGTTCTCCCTCCAGGAAGCAGTCATCGCGCTCTCGTTGATCCTGCAGAACTTTGATCTGAGGCTGGCAGATCCCATGTACAATATGCGCATCAAGCAAGCCGTGACTGTCAAGCCTTTGGGTTTGTCAGTGAAGGCTATGCTCAGGCATGGGATGACGCCGTTAGATGTCGAGCAGAGACTACACAGTGGCAAAGCGCCTGCAAGGCCGAAGACAGCGAGCTCGAAGCAGCAGAAAGTAGGGAACGGCGATGGCGGTGCACCGTTGACCATCCTCTACGGCACGAACACCGGTACCTGTCTGGCTCTGGCTCAGCGACTGGCCTCTGAAGCGGCCTCTACTTATGGGTTTGATCCCGAGGTCAAAGATATGGACGCGGCAGTTGGTCGCTTATCGACCACGTCTCCAACGATCATCATCACATCTTCCTACGAAGGCCAACCACCAGATAATGCATTACAGTTCGCGCAGTATCTTCAGTCGATGCAAGGTCCACAACTCAAAGGCATCAAGTATGCCGTATTCGGCTGCGGTCACCGAGACTGGCGCGCCACGCTTCACCGGATCCCGAGACTCGTTGATGGCGCCATGGAGACACACGGAGCTGAGTGTCTTGCCAGCATGGGACTGTCGGATGTATCGCAGGGCAACCCGGTCGCTGACTTCGAGTCGTGGATGGATAAGATCCTGTTACCCGAGCTGAAGAAGCTGTCTCCAAAAGCAGGTGAAGCTGCGCTGGATGCCTACGCTGCTGCTGTAGAAGCGGATATATCTACTGGTGAGCGAGTTGCTCTCCTCCACCAGGATCTGCAAGTTGGGACCGTCAGAGATGTGAAGGTCTTGACTGCGAAGGGCGAGCAGCCCGAGAAGAGACACATGGAGGTCAGCCTCCCCGAAGGCTCGTCTTACGAGTGCGGTGACTACCTCGCTATTCTTCCGCAGTCTCCGGAGCCCAATGTGAAGGCAGTGATGGCACACTTCAAGCTGCCGAACGATGCAACGATCACGCTCAAATCCCAATCATTCGCACCACTGCCGCTCGGAACATCGCTATCAGTGACAGAGCTATTACGGAATTATCTCGAGCTCGCCAAACCAACATCAAGGCGTGGTCTGTCTCTCGCACAGAAGCACACTTCGCACGAGGTAACGAAGGTGCAACTCCGCTCATGGCTCGACGACGACGACAAGTTCCGTAAGGAGATCACAGAAGCCCAAATGTCCCTCCTCGACATCCTTAAGCAACACCCTCAAATCGACATGCCTTTTCCCGAATTCCTATCCTGTCTCCCACAGCTCAACATCCGCCAATACAGTATCTCATCCAGCCCGTTACCAAACCCAGAACGTTGCGCCATAACCTACAGCGTCCTCATAGACGAAAAGGACGCCCAGCGACCCTTCTACGGCGTCGCCTCGAACTATCTGGCAACCCTCAAACCTGGCGACAGGATTCAAATCGCAATCCGCCGTACAGCTAAGCGAGGTTTCCGCCTGCCTCTCGATGCTGAGAACACACCATTACTCATGTTCGCTGCCGGCACCGGTCTGGCACCGTTCAGAGGGTTCATCGAGCAACGCGCTACACAGCTCGAAGGTAGTACGAGGACCAGGCTCGCGCCTGCGTATCTGTTTTTGGGTTGTAGGCACTCTAAGCGCGACCGATTGTATGCGGATCAGATGGACAAGTGGGAGAAACAGGGCGCGGTCAAGATCTTGTACTCTTTCAGCCAAGAACCAGAAAGGTCTGAAGATTGCAGATACGTCGCCGACCGCATGTTGAAGGAAACGGACGTGATCTCGTCAGCCTGGCAAGCAGGTGCTCGCGCGTACGTCTGCGGGAACAGAGGTTTCGCGGAGAGTGTTGGCGCAGCGGCACAGGAGTTGGTCGACAAACGGATGCAAGCTCGTAAAGCAGAAGGCTGGACCGACTCTCAGGTTGAGCAGAGGAAAGCACAGATATTCGGCTCGTTCAGCGAGAGAGCGGCGGATGACGTGTTTGACTGATGGTATTCTGCATGCAAGCGCTTTCTATAGACAAATCTAAGTTTACAGCTCGTTGTGTTCGATCTGAGTTTGCGTCTCTCTAGCTTCCGACACCATCTTCAGAATCTCTTCTTCCGATGGCATGTCGACTTTGAAGCCGTCTGAGGCTCCCCAGGTATGCGCCCCGTCCTCCTCAGAGGTTGGTGTGCTGGTGCTCTTGGCCTTCTTGCTCGACTTCGTCTTTGAGCTCTTCGGCTTCTTCGATGAGCTGCTCTTGGGTGGCGCCTTCATCTTCTTGTAGAGAAGGTCACGCATGACCTCGCTCAGCTCGTTGGCTTTCTTCTCGATTGCGTCGGTCGTGAGGACTGGTTCTTCGTGTGGCTTGAGCTTCGCTTGCTCTGCTTCCTTGTCTGCGAGCCACTTCGTGACGGACTCGAAGGATTTGCTGACGCCAGCCAGGTCGACCTCCGTGTATGCACTGAAGTCTGCTGCGTTGCTGTACTTTGGTCCAAGTGGGTTCTCAGGGTCCGACGGCGTAGCGACATCAGGTTCCTCGAGGTCGTCAAGGCCTCCAGAGGATCCACCTGTCGGCGATGCTGAGCCTTCTGCACTTTGAGACGCATCGAAATCTTCCGCCTTGCTCCTGGCATCTGCAGCTTGCAGGACCTGCGCTCGAACCATCTCGACCAGCTTCTCCGTCTGCTCAAGGCTGGTCTTCAGAGCCTGGATCTTCTCTGGCCTCGCGGTATCTTCCTTGCGTCGTATCTGGATGGGCTCGACTAGCTTCTTCAGCTCATCGTGCTTGCCTATGAAAGTCTCCCTCGTAGCCTTGGTAATTTCCTTTGGGTTCTCCATGAACTCGCGCGCACTCGACAGGAGCTTGCCGATCTCCTCGCGCGCGGACTTGGTGCCAAATGATTCGTAGTCTGCGTTCTCCAGGAAGTCGCGGACGTAGTATGTGTAAGCCTCAAGCACATTCAACGCCTCCTCACGCTGAACACGAGCCTTGTCCGACTTGTCGAAAGAGACCAGGCGATCACGCATATGCTTCATCCTCTCAGGTGCTGGCTGCGGGTTGCCTTGCGGCATGACATTGAAGGCGATAGCGATGCTCTCGGTCCGCTTCTTCGGCTTCTCGGGCACTTTTGAGCTTGAGGCGGATGCGTCACTCGAAGACGCCGTGCCTGACTTTGACTCGGCTTCTGACGCAGATGTCGACGACGACGCTTCGACTTCTTCAATCGGCCCGTCCTCGCCCTCAGCGAGTGGGTCTTGATCCTTCTTCTTGCCGAAGCCTAACCAGTCCTTGACAGAGTCGCCTATGCTCTCAGTCTTGCCACTGCCCTCTACTTCGCAGCTTGCGGTACCAGAGAGGACCTCAGGTAGGCCATCAGCGGAGCTCAGCTTGATGCTGAACTGGGTGGTCACATCATCCTTCTCGCAGCCAAATTTGTTCTTGAGCTCCTGGACAGATGCGGTAAGATTCTGGACCTCGATCACAGTAAAGGCTCGGTCAACTTCACCGATGCGCTGGTAAAGCTTGAATGCAAAGTCGGCCTTATCCTTGAATGTGACTTGCTTCGTGGTTGAGCCATGTCCGACTGGACTTGTTGCACTGAACAAGATCTGTTTCCGTGGCTTGCCGTTGTCGGTGTAATTCATGCCAGCTGGGTATTGAGCGATATCACTGTCCCGGATCTCCTTGACTTTGAAGCTTGGGCTCAGTCCGGCACCCTTGAAGGCGGCGCCGAACACTGCAGACTCGTCTGCATTAACGTTCGATCGTAGCTTGGAGGTGCCACCAGCGATCTGTTCGAGCTTTTTCTGAACGAAAGGCGTCCGTACTGCTCCGCCGTGAAGGATGATGGAGTCGACATCGTTCATGGTCAGCTTCGCCGCAGCTAAGGCATCCTTGATCGGCGTCTCGACCCTGGCCGCAAAGTCCGAAATGAGACTCTCGAACTCGGTGCGAGTCAGCTTGGACTTGAAGTCGATCTCTGGGAGTAGCTCCTCGAATGATGAGCTGGTTTCAGTGTTTGCAGAGAGGACGTTCCGAGATTGCTCAGCCTGCTTCCAGAGCCTAGCCATCGCACGAGCGTTGCCCTTGATTGTCTCGATGTCGATTCCTCGGCTCTTGATCACTGGCTTCGTCATGAACTTCATAATGAGGTCGTTGAGAACGACATCCGTCAGGCTGTCGCCGCCTAGTGTTCGATCCCACCCAGTACCAAGCACAGCCACTTCTTGCACTGTTTTGTTGAATCGACCAACGTCCTTCACACTTCGGCCTTGGAATCGGAGGAGTGTTGCAGTAGTCGATCCAGCGCCCATGTCGAACACGATGTGATGCTCCGGCTTCTCGCCTTTCGTGATCTCTGGGAAGGTCCGACTCTTCGCATAATCCATTCCCACAGCCATACCATCCGTGATGAGACTGTTGACGACCAACCCAGACAACATCGCTGCCTTCTCGATTGCTCGTCTTTCGTCCGCAGTGTAAAATGCTGGAATCGTGATAACCACATCTTCCACAACGCTGCCCTTCCCAGCCATGCTCTCCGCGTTCCGTTTGATGTTCGCAAACTGCATGGCCAACAGTTCTTCAGCGTTCCATGGCATCTCCTTGAACGAGAATGCCTCGCTCCGAAGCAACGTTGTGCCAATCTCATGCTTCCACTCCGCATGAACAGCCGGATACCGCTCCTTGTACGTTCCAATAGCGCCCTCGGATGTATCATCACTCCACAGCCCCAACAGTTGCTTCAAATTAGGGTAGACCTCGCCGGGTATCCGTCCCTGTAGTGCCAACGCATCCGATCCATATGCTCGTTCCGGAAACTTCCCCTCCTCGGCGATGATGTTGTTGTCCGAGTCTCGACTGGGCTTAAACGCTACGGCCGCTACCTCTTTCCGCTTCGAGTCCTTGCTCAACACAATCTCGAGAGGAATCCCAGGCTTGACCAATACCGCCTTCAAATTCAAGGTTCCAAAATCGAGCCCAAGTACACTTGACGCTGCGCTGGCGGTGGAAAAAAGGAGAAATAGACAAGCCAGGCACTGTGCTGTGGGCGACAGTGCGCCTGCACGCCGTCGTCCTGGAGGGAGCATATTGAAGGAGATGGAGGTGTTGGAAAGTTGAAGAAGCGTGCCTTTTCAGAGCAGCATCTGGATGCTTTACCAAGGTCCAGGGAGGTTAGGTGTATGACAGTCCCAGTTCCGGCCAGATATGTGTTATAAGCACGGTTCAATCCCAAGACGAAAGTTGTTCTTTATTTACATCACTCTATTGAAATCTGAAGACAACTGGCGGTATCGCTTTGCCAAGCAACACCCCCGAGCGCCGCAATTCTAATAGAAATCGTTCCCCATTGGTCGAAGTAGAATGATGCTGTTAGAATTGAGACGCACCTTCCCATCAAACTCGCAGTCCAAACCTTCTCACCACATCATCCAGGCATCACCGAAGGTGGACCACAGTCGTCGCGCTCATTCTCTGGCATCTTCTCCGTTCGAGGGCGATGTGACAGCACGATACCACGATGGAGGGATTACCGGCTTTCGAGAGAGTGCAGCTTCGTTTTCCAGATCTCCCACTGAGCCTCCTGACTCGCAGCTATGAGGATCTCGAGTCCAGCAGCCTGTATGACAAAGCATGGCACGCGGCGTACAGCCTCTGTAGCGCGATGGCCGAAGTTGCGAGGTTTGAAGTCCCGCCCCCTACAGAGCGCCTTCATCGCCGCAAACGTCTCGACTGTGGTATGACAGCAAAGGATTGTCACGATGCCGGGGAGAAAAAAGCCATCGAGCGCGTCATTGATATCGCTCAAGTTTTTATGGAACTGGTCACGATATCTGGGGGAATCGTTGGATATGAGTTTGCTCTAACGGGATTTTGGTCTCTGGCTACGAGTCCCCGTGCATTTGACCAGGCTCTGCATTACTTCTGCCAGTTAGCGACCGTCAACCTGCAGAAGATTCGATCTCGATCTTACCACCTCTTGATGATGGAGCACTACGCGGCACATTCCGACGATGAGGTTTTGCTCAAAGAGATCGCAACTCACTGGTCCACACACGTTCGCAAGGGCAACATAGTCTGAAACCCGTCTGGGGCAATCGACAGTATCGTCAGCTTCCGTTCAGCTTCCAAGCGTGGCAACGCGGAAATACCGGCCTTACCTGATGGGACCGAGGTGCCCGACAAGCCCTTTTTTGGCGACAGCTACACACTACTTCGATACATCCACCGGCAAAAGACTGCCCATATGTTGGCTCTCCGCGTCACGGGCGCTCATCTCCCTCCGGAACTGGTCAACTGGGTGGCCGACCGTCTCTGTGATGCTGCAGCTCTGAAGCAGATGGTAGCAGATGGCCTCGCAATCCGCTAAGGTGTTCAGCTCACAACATACCCATGAGCCGTTCGTCTCAGCTTCAACAGCTGGGTGGCATATTCGACCGTCGGTCAAAGAGCTCTCATCAAGCGCGTGGCTGCAGTTTGTGGAGGTGGTCGCTCGTTCTTCTGAGTGCTGTGGCTCTCTTCAACAATGAGCTTCTAGTCGTGCACTGGTAAGTCGTTGACCAGTATGGCTACTCGATGTCTCGATATGATCAACTGACTCGTATCAAACGCTAGCGGAGACAGCTGTCACTTTAGACTTCGCTAGCGTGGAACCTACCACGTCTCCAGACCGCTGGCTGCGGATCTCGACATTGCGTTCACGACGGAAGACAAATTTGCGCATCCCTAAGATCGAGAAGATGTAGCTGCAGGGACGAGCGATACGGAGTATGTGAGCATGGAAACGAAGGTTCGCCAGGCATGCAGAAGTCGTGAAACATTGAGCTAAACCTTCATTTTGTCGTGCATGGCCCTAACCTTTGCTAACGCCTCCTCCCACGTGCTTCACGTGAGCGAAACTTGTCAGAATTGCGTCAAACCGCCGCACGTGTGTCGTGACCCCAGCCTCTCGCAATTGCAAGGCTCCTGCATGCATCCTTCGTTGCTGATCGCCACCCCAGATCCCGGTCAACGGGTTGGAAACCCTTCCAGAAGCCCGATCTCTAGTTCCTTATCTTGGTGCAACCGTGTTTGATTCTCGCATGAGAGATCCCTACTATTGTAATCTGGAGAATCCTGCTGGAAGGTCAAGTACGAAGCCTCTTTCTGATCAATGACCTTTTCTCATGTCGTTGTACAATCCGCCACGGAACACTTCCCGAAAGATGTCCACTCTTTACCTCGTTGAGGCTACTTTGCATCGGGTACGATACTACAACGCTGACCTCAACCTTGATATACTATGGCTTCACGAGCAGGAGATATTGCAAAACGACTTGGCAGGAGAGGTTGCTGATCTAGGGGGGTTGCGCGCGCCACAGTACAAGCTCTCCACTGATCGATATCATATTCAGTCAACCAGAGTACGTCCCAGATATCTGCTCTGGATGCTGCGGTAGCGATCGTGGAAGTACTTGTCTCGACGTACGGCGGACATGGCGACCGACCCGGCAGCGGACATAAGCACGCCCTACAAGCTATCAGTCTACTGGCATCGTCCCGCCAACGCTTTAACGTAGCGATTGATCTCTTCTTCGATCTGGTGGACCGATTCTGCTCCCGTCATCGTGGTCAAGGACTCCTGCGGTCCTACGGTGCCGCATATACGGATGCATTGATGCAGAACTACGACCAGATATTTGTTCGCCAGATCCTCTCCAGGCACTGGCCATCTGGCGGCATTGATTCGTGTTGCAACATGGAGAATGCACTACAACGGATCGATACCTTGAAGCACGATTACGAGTTTCGCGACACTCGTGCGTTGAGCTGGCTCAGAGACCTGGGTCTCTTCCGCAATACACCTTCTGTGTTCTGCGATAGCATCAAAGTCCTTCGCAGTATGCAGCGGAGACGGACCTCCGATGCTTGGAAAGCTCGAGTAAGGCGGTCCGGTATGCCAACATATCACATAGACAACCTCACTCGGTCGACGTGGAGGAAGAGCCTGATGACAGCTACCGACAGTACTGAAAGTTCTAGTAGCCATGGTAGGGAATCTAGCATACAGTATGCTTACGGGTCGGTGTTTGCGCTTCATGGCGACTGCGATCATCGTCGACGGCACATCAAGGACATTGTGAACTCGTGAGTGAACACAATTTCCGCCATTGAAATCCGGAAGATCATTACGAATGCACGACCGACGACGAGAACAAGAGCAAGCAGATCACATGTCCCAGCAACGGCGCATGACGCACCAAATGTTACGAAATGCCTACGCCGATGCTCACTACCACATCAGTCATCCTTAGCCAAACATGGCTGGCAGGCTTCGTGATGCTCTTTAAAGCTCGCATCGTAGCCAATGAACCGCTCATACAGGGTATCATCCGCCCTCTTCAGCCACTCGAAGAACCCAGCGATCAAAAAGTCACCATAACTCACGGTTCCTCCAAGCACGAACGGTCCATCGTCTCTCTTGTGCTTCGACAACTCAGCTTTCAGCGCCTCCAGACCATGCTTCACAGCGTCCCAGGCTTTCTCGCCGCCTTCGTCCTCCTCCAGTTGCTCGAGCGATTTGCCGAACCTCCGCTCGCGATCTGCCGCGTGCCAGGAAGCTGATGGTTCGCGGAGAATGTTCCGTTGCGCTGCCGGGATGATTGTTGATATCGATGCATCGATCGTGGACGCCACAGCGCCATACACCGATTCATGGACTTTCGTGTCCAGATACAGCGAAGGTTCCGGATGAAGCTGCTCAAGCTTCTCGACAATCTTCTGCGAGTCCATTATATGCTCGCCATCTGGCAGACGGATTGCTGGGCACGAGTAGTCTGCCCAGGACCCTGGTGGATTGGTTTGGATGCCACTACCGCTACTTCAGGATTTATCTCGCGAGAGAGGCCACGACGACGTACAGTGCAGCCAGTTCAGGAGCGATATCCGGATACTCTAGCCACTCTGTTCTGTACGGGAGTTGCTTGTAGTTCAATACCAGTCGCGCTATAAGGAATCAGCAAGAGGGATCATTGTCGTTGTACTAGACTGACTCTTCCAGGTGTTCGGAGACCAGCAGGAGCAACGACCCTTGCTAGGTATGTCGAAGAGGATAATCTCGGAGTTCTGCATCGTCTTCAGTGCGCGAAGGCTTCTCAGAAATCTACAGTCGACGAAAGAGGCAGTGGCTGGTCGTCTATATATCCTGTCGCATCTGAAACATGGTCTTGACTTCGTTCCACTAATACGATAATACGACGGGCCGGTAAAGAGAACGGCACTGCATGCACGCCATTATTAAGCAAATGTGGACATCACTTCGTCCTGCAATGCACGCTTTGCCGAACTATCAGGCGGTTGTCACACTCTACACTTCACTTCTTGTTGCGATTCTTTCATTCATGGTGCAACAAGACATAGAATACGAAATTCTCGCAGACGAGCACACCTCACACACTTCTGCTCAGCTCAGTCGGAGAACAGTATCCGTGAATACGGTGGAGCTCCAGACTTCATGGTGCGGAGGTATGGTCTACCCACGATAGTTCTACCCTAGTTGTACAACAAGGCAAGACAGTTCCTGTGGTTGTCTATACTCCATCTACTACGTTCAGTCTTCGAGTTATTTCCATCTGATTAATCAAAGTCTCACTTACAACACAAAATGGGCTCCAAAGTAGCGATCGTAACCGGCGCATCGGTATGGCGTCGAGGGCTGAGTCGACTCCGGTTCAAAGCTAACCGGCCGACAGTCCGGCATGGGCGAGGCACTCTCTCGAGAACTGACGAGCAGGGGCTGGACGGTAGCGATGGCAGACATACGCGAGAACAAAGCTCTGTCCGAAGAACTGGGATCCAAAGCACGATTTTACAGTAGGTCGAAGTTCACTAATGCTTGTTCAATCAACAACTTCTAATAACTTTGATAGACTGCAACGTAGCCGACTACAGCTCCCAGGCCAAGGTCTTCGATCAGGTCTTCAAGGACTTTGGCCGACTAGACGCTCTTTGTGCCAATGCTGGAATAGTCGACAGGAATAGTGCTTACCTCGTAAAAGCTCGAGGGTCAGACGAGATCCCGCCAGCGCCGGATATGTCGTGTACTGATGTTGATTGGAAGGGTAAGTCTTCGACATGTGGAGTCCGCCAGGCGATGCTTTTTCCAGGCTTCGTGCTGTTTCATAACCATCCAGTACAATTTGCAGACCATGTCGAGCTGCCGCTTATACCTTAAGAGGAGTCTACTATGGCACGCTGCTGGCCACTCACTTCATGAGGAAGAACAAGACGCCCGGAGGTGCCATCGTTGCTACTGCTTCGATTGCCGCAGTCCACCCGCATCCATCATATCCCGAGTACAATGGTGCCAAGGCAGCTGTAAGTCACTTCCACCAAACCCAATCTCCCAAAGACTTGCTGATTTTCTCCTTCGACGATCAGGTATTGAACTTCGTTCGAGGTAGCGGAGAAGTCCTTAAGATCAAAGAGAACATCCGACTCAATGCAGTGTTGCCTGGCATTGTTAGGTAAGAGATGACGAGTAAAAGGGTGGCTGTTGACATATATCTACGGAAACTCACGTTCAAGACACTGCTGACCCTTTTATCCTTCGCTTTCAGCACAAACATCATTCCGCCTGAGATGGTTGCCGCTGTCAAGCCTGAGTTGTAAGCTGCATCTGTTCATCCCACGTCAACTGACAAGGCTGACTATCACAGTATGACGCCAGTCAAAACGATCACCGATGCTTACATCAAGCTCCTCGACGATGAGAGCCTGTATGGTCAGGCCATAGAAGGCTCAACAGACAAGCACTTCTTCTTCCAACAGCCGCCGTTGATGAACGGCGATGCAACGAAGCGTGCAATCACTGTTTGGGACCCCTTGTTTGAGTCACTCCACGGCGAGCTGTCAGAATTACCAAGAGCTATACCTGGGAAGAGCTTCAAGTAGTCTTTGTATGTACACTAGATATAATCTACCGTGCAGTACATTCTCAATTGTGAACTTTAAATATATATATATTTAGGCTCCTAAGTTAGACCCTTTACTACCTGAGGCTACTAGCGCTAAGTCTACTTACTACTAGCGTAAAGTCTCTTCTCTATTAGCGTCTAGGTAGATTAGGTAATTTTCTAACTAATAAGAGCTATTTATAAGGCCTTTGTCCTAAAGGATCTAATATATAATAGCGCTAGTCGTAACAAACGTAGGTATGATACCCCGGTTCTGCCTGGCTGATCTTCATGCGGAGGTGCACGTCATATCGGGATCCATGTGTTCTAGACTTGATGGCCGAGTGTCTGGCTGAGCTGAATGGAACATTGGTCATGCTCCCTGCTGACAGTCTGCTCGTATGCCTGTCCGATCTGAGCCTCGATAAGTTGCGTCTGAAAATGAGCCCCATGTGCTACGCAGGCAGTCTGATGGTCTCGGCGGGCCAGTATATCTCTTGCGCCTGTACAAACCTGACGTTCATTATTCCCTGCTGATCCGCGAAGCTCATGCAAACGGCCGTAACAACGTTCAGGCGCACGATAATAATCAGTTTGTGGGTGTCCAGGCTGATGGTTCTTGTTGTATTGAATGCAGTAGGCGGGTCTTTCGAGTCATGGCAGATATAGCCCTTCCCCGTGCGTCCTGAAAGCAATATTCAGTCGTTACTGGGTCATATGCAGCGTCCACCTGTCTTTTCGTCTTTTCACTGGCAACTCGCCCACCATAGTTCGTCACGCTCGTCCAGTACCTCGAACTCAAGGATTACAAATTTACGATGGCGGACATCAGCAACCCCTTGCAGTGCACCGGAGATGGTGTCCTTATGCTGACTGGCCTGGCTTTCCACGGACAGAGAGAAAGCTGCGGAAGCCTCCATTTCAATGGCAACCCCGACAAGGCGGGCAAAAAGTCAGTAGGCAAGCCAGTGGCGTCATGATGGCTCGAACAATTCCCCAATCGAAGCCATGACAGCCAGCGAGGCAAGCTGCACAACAATCATCAACGCCTATGTCTTACCCGAGGAGTTCGCCAAGAGCATCAACAGGGAGTGTTCACCAGCGTAACGGTGACCCTCTTGATACAACAGCGGCACTCCTCGCGAGACATGGACCAACAACGATGTGACCAACATCGCCACGAGCATTTTCGATGGCGTGAAGATCATTGAGGGCCGCTGGGCAGGCACCCTCGCTCCCAAGGGCGAAGCGGCAACCAAGATGATGACGCTCAAGGGCACCGTCGACGTGATGGGGGAGGCACTGATGCGCAACCATCGTCTCTTCGATTCGAGACAGACGGCAACCAGGATGTGCCGTCGGGACGTAAGGCACCAGTATAGAGATTCGCTAGCCAGCAGCTTATGCACGGAAAGGTACACTCGGCAGCCAGCCATGTACAGTGCTCAAGGGTACCTGGTAGATCTGTACAGACCGGGTGCGCCAGTACCAATAATGGTGGTGTGAGGATCCTGGACGTTCGCGCCCAAGGCTGAGTGATATGTGCTGTATATCTCTTCTGATCATCTGCAGGAGTATTCTGACGGATATCGACTCCGAGATGGCGTAACAAGACGCTGCGTGGGCCCGTGGAAAATGAGGAGGCGTTCATATTGAAGTTCAGATTAAGCTTCTTCCGAATTGGTCCAGGAGGTAAACTTTGCTCGTGCTTTCCACGTGTTCTTGTTTAGCGCTTCGCACCAATCGATGATCTTCAGTGTGTGATGATCCAGAAGTCTGGAACTGATCAAGGATGGACAAGATACAAAATCTATGCTGTCGCGGTGGCAAGGTGCCATTCACTGTAGGTTGTCAGCCAGAGCGCTCCGACACGAACGACACTTGTCTTACGTTCTGCTCTATCAAGACACAGGAGTATCGTCGCTACAGGTGCAAGCGAGTGGCTTTTGAGGGCGCGTCTTTAAACTCTCGAGGCCAGACCCGATTGATCTGCGCGGCCCAGCCAGATCCACCGACACACGGACCATCCCATCGAGACCTTACCCCTTGCGGTGAATACAGACCTCCAAATATATCTAAACAGGCTTTCCAACGGCTACCGAACAAACACCACACCACCGCGACTCCACGAGGCTGGCTGCGTTTGCGCTTGGGTATATACTTTGGGATCTGGGCGCCCTGTTACGGCGAGGCGTCTTGTATGGCTCCACACAACTGCCTTCTTCCAGTCGCTGACAGGAGACAAACTGGTATGTGCCAACTCAAACTTCTCCTTCAACGCGCCGGCGCGCGGATGTGAGTTCGACATGGCGTCTTATAAGGTGGGAGTGTAACCGTTCGCGTCGTTTTCTTCTTCCTGCAAGTCACTCTCTCACTACCAACGCTTCCAACAGTCAACGTCGCTTCTTTCTTCACTCTTTTTAGGACCGTCTTAGGATCCATCCACTCGTTTCAAACAACTTAATCCACAATGAAGTTCTTCGCTACCGCCTCGGTGCTTGTCGCCATCGCCTCCACGGCTCTTGCAAAGACTCAGGGCTGCCTCTCCACGAAGCAGGCCTCGCAACTTGTTTCGCGCTTCTCGAGCCTTCTCAGCCAGTCCGACTCTGATCTGGGTGACTACAACACGACCGGCAAGGCCATCCTCGCGAAGGAGTACATCGAGGTCTCCGACTCCATCCTGTCCCTCACCCAGCGACCAGTAAGCTACCTCCAACATGTGGTGACTCGCCTGTTCATGAACGGTACATTAACATCTCGACCAGCTTGGCTCAACCACCTTCTCTGGCCGTGACGCCTACCTCGCTGGTCTCGGCCATGCTCCCCCGGTCACGGGCATCCAGACGCTCGGCATCTACGTCACTGGGTGCTCCAAGATCGTCTGGCAATGGCAGTTCAACGGTGTTGGATCCGCTGAGTTCCCCGTCAAGGGCTTCAGCCTCTTCACCACCAACCGCAAGGTAAGCAATGATTCCTTCGACTTATGGCTCACTTTGTTTGAGACAATGGCTGACCCTCACTCAAGAACCAACTCACCATGACCGAACTCGAATTCAACTCCGTCGCTTGGGGACAGGACATTTCGCAACTTCCGTGCGGCGACTCTGAGCCAACATCTTCCGGACCACCATCAGCTGGCGGCTCTGCTCCCCCAGAGCCTTCTTCCGCCGCACCAGCTTCCGGCCCACCTGCGTCGACCTAAACACCTGAAACCCACTCGAATCGAATAGGAGGGAGCGATGTACTAGCCAGTTGGGCTGCAGCCACACAAGAACTTCATCTGTCATTCCTTCTCATATGCAACGACTGTTGGGCGCTGGGAGCGGAGGGGGATCTCCAGCACCTCTGTAAACGAGATATGGAGCCACTCGGTATAGGGAGGCAATTAATGGCCATAGATGATATCTAAACCCCGAATTATCAACATTCGGATTCACTTCTCTTCACAACCATTCACGCTTCGTTCAAATCGAAAGGTCTTGTTGCTACCGCTTGCTGTTGAACAACGAGAGGTACTAGCAAAATAGTTTGTGAGGACGATGCATCTTGGATTATCAATAGTGATGGTCGCGACTCGTATCATGAGATGGTGGTGTCTGCTGTATGTCGTTGAAGGCTTCCGCTTACCATCTCCAGAAGCTTAGAATCGAGTGTGGCTGTCCTTCTTGTCCTTCTGATCCAATGCCCGATGACACCGCAAAGCTGATCTCTCCAGCTCTCCAGCTTAGGCGCGCTCGCCTTAAGTCGCCACCATCGCCACATCTCCTGCTCCGTACCCAACCTCCTTCTTTGGCGATGGGTTCGCTTCACTCGTAGCCTCCGTGCCATCAGAAAAGCTAACATTAGAGCTCTTCTCATCGATCTCCATGCTTGTTGTGCCGTGAGTACCATCGCTCGTCGCAGACGCAAAACTGTTGTCATCCACCAAGCTCGACTCTTCCACCCGAACACCCCCTTCCTGGCCCTTCTTCTGCATACCCTCCCCATTGATCAACCCCTCATACGCCGACGCCTTCCCTCGAAAAGCAATCGAGTGAAACGCCAAGCAAAGCAGATCGATCGCAACCCCGTAGCACGCAGCTGGATGCTCCTCAAACCGCTTCTCGAACGGCTGTCCCTCGCTTCTGTTGTCATGCACCACCCTCCACGCCGCCCTCGCCCACAACTCTCGCGTGCTCCAGAATTTCGTCTTCGCGTTCAGTTCGGCGAACGATTTACTGCTTGTCATAGGTTCAGAATTAGCTTTGAACGCCTCATCGTCGCCTCCACCGAGGCAGATTAGTAGAAGGTCCTCTTCCAGGCCGGCCGGGTTGTAGTAGTAGCCGGCATCGCCGCTGTTGATCCATTTGATAGCGTCGTTGAAGCGTTCCGATCCGCTGATGCAGATGCGATACCAGTATGCGAGGTGCGGTCGGACTGTTGGGGATACGATCCAGGATTCTAGGTTCACTCTTCCGGTTCCAAGTAGACCCGCAAGGTACTCTCGGCCATTGGAGTCGTAAGGGTTCAAACGCAGGGAGCGGCGGATGGTGTCGCCGTCCATGGCGATGGTGCTTGGTTAGGAGCGCTGCGGTACTGGCCTAAGGTTGAGCCTAGTTGTATATCAACTGTGTATGCGATGGTATAGAGAAGAGAAAGGCATCGTGAAGGTGCTGGCGAAGTGATATACAGCGATCACATGAGCTCTACCATACCGCAAGTGAACTTGAGGGTCATGTGAACCTGTTCGGTAGATTCGATGCAGCAGGTCATATGACATTTGCTTCTCTATCTTTCGTAGTGAGGTTATTTGCTATAGCCTTTTGGGTATCTTACATCCTCATGTTGCTTCGTGAATCTTCCTCCATACTCATAGCCTTCGATGGCATATCCGTCGTCACGTTATTGCGGACACGTGAAGTACGCTACTTCTTTGTAGCAGCCTTCGACAGGTCGGCGAGAGCCTCGCGGCGCTTGAACTTCGCGTCTTGGATCACACCTGGAGGCTCGTATCAGCATGACGTTCAACGGTCGCAAAGAGCCATACTCACCAGCATCAGCATCACTAGAGAAGTTCCCAGTCCACTCCACAAACGTGCTGCCCTCATTCTCGCCGCTCGTGACAGGGTAGCAGCGCACCGTCGACAGCACACTCGTGTACGTGAGCTCCGGCTTCGCGGTGATGACGCTGTACGTGATGTAGTGGTTGATGGTCTACCATATCGTCAGCACTACGATCATTTGCATTCTCCTCGCCATTGCGTTTGCAGGCTAGGAATTTGGTGCAGTACTCACACTATGCTCCTCCTGCTTCACCTCCACCTGCTGGCCATCCTTGAACGTCCACGTGACCACATCCGTCTCCTCATTCGCGCCCTTGACGAACTCGCTCTTCTCGACCGCAGACCAGAACTTGGAGAAGTCCTGCAGCTTGATGTAGTGCCAGACGTGGGCGAGAGGGGCTTTGATGACGGCCGATTCGACGACGGAGGTCGAGGTTGGGATGGACATGATTGTTGGTTTGGGTTCGATTGAAAGTTTGTGAATTTGGGCGGTAGTTGGTAAAAGGTTCCAAGAGAGAAGATGGAAGCTTCAATGGTCAAAAGTTTTTGGATGAGGTGTTGTTTGCATTGGAAGTGGCAGAATGTGCAAGCATGAGGTCAGCGGGGCAGTCAAGTGGAAGGCGGTGAGCAGAGGATATATGCACGCAAACACAGCTTCGACTTTAGGGATTTGATAGTGCTACTATCTACTCGAATAATCAGGTTTGTAGAGCACCGCTCTACCTCTCGTCAACTCCCTCAAAGCCATCGTCGCATACTGGCTGCTGCCCAGCTGCATCTTGAGCACCACCGCGATCTTGAGCGGTCTCTCTTCCTCTCCGTCCTCGGCCTTGATGTCCTCGACCTTGATATCTTCTAGCTTGATGTCTTCTGCTTTGAAGCCATTGCTGGCAGCTTCCGTAGACTCCGGCTTGACCTTTGCATGCCTCTCCGCATTCAGCTTCTCCAGATCAGTCTGCACCAATTGCTCCTCATCCGCCGCGTAGCTCTTGACTTCATACTTAAGGCCGGCACCAGGCCGGGCCAGCATCTTGCGATAGCTGCCAGGTAGCGAGATGTCCTTCCACGAACGACGCATGTTGTGTGGATCCATCTTCCCACCGGCTTCGGAACCCATGAAGTCCTCATAGTACTTGCCGATGTCGTTGGCAGGATACGAGACATCAAAGCCTGGCAGAGGCAGCACGACGTCGAAAATATCGTACTTGACACTCTCAGCTTCCTCTTTCGAGAGGTGGCGTGCACGAGTGAAGGAGTCCTCAGTGCTCGGCGCACTGTCGTCCGCAGCCGGATGAAACACAACTTCGCCATCCTCGTCCACTTTGTCCTTCTTCGGCTCGTCGCCGTCTTTCTCCCCAACAATGACCAAGTCACCTTCAACAACTCGGCCACCATAAAGATCCCACCTCCTGCCAACCACGGTGTTCCACACGAAGCTCTGGTACGCGTGCACATACATCAGCCTCAGGTTCCTCGAGATCTGCATCAATGCGCCCTGCCAGTCATTCTTCGACAGCAATTTGCCGGTCTTTTTGTCCTTCCTGCCAAGAAACTGAATGATCGCGCTTTCAGCTTGGAAGCGTCTAGGCAGTTTCGCAGTGGCATCGTTGGCTGAGCTAGTGTCATTCCAGATCCGAATCGCATCTGCTCGGTTGATGTCGTCCTGTGGAACTCTGGTCGTCTCCGAAGTGTCTACGATTTCAGGCAAAAGATCCTCCGGGTAAGCCAGGATCGACTTGATGGCACCCTCGAGGTCGCACTTCAGCATCTTCAGGCCAGTAGCGTGAGTGCCCGTGCTAAAGGTGCCGAACCGTTGCAAGCCGTAGTAGTTAAGGAAACCGTTTTCTCGAAAACATTCAGTTGCTTGAGCAAGCACTTTATCTGTCCATTCGATCTTCTGAGCATGCGAGAGGCCTTCCTCGTCGCTGGCTCGCACGTCTCTTAACGTCAACAGGAACTCGTTCCCAGCAAGCTCGCCCAGTTGAAGGCCATGCGTCTTGTACTCGAAGTCACCCAATCGTGCATTTCTCAGCGTTTTGTTAAGTTGTTCCATCCGCTCGGCGTACACACGGAATATGGCCACACGTTGCGCAGTGACCGCGCGTCTGTCCTTCGTGCCCGCAAACTGGAAGTTCCTGGCTGGTACCTTCAGCTGCGTGGCCAGAAAATGAAGCACTTCCATCGTGTCCTTGTTCTCCTTATACAATGTGAAGTGGAGGTACTCGCCACCAAGATCGTCCCACCCCATCTTCCCTTTCGCAATCGCGCCGTTCTTGTCGTTGCCCTGCCTTGCACGAGGGCCAGTTGGACCTTTCACAGCTGCAGCTCTGATGCGGATAGTACCCGGCATGTCTTGCATGGTTTCGGTTTCGAGCTTCGCGAAGAAGATCGCTCGAATTGCGCCGTGCGCTGCCGTTCGTGTGGCCTTCTCCGCAATGGTCTCCGACAACACCGTAGGTTGGTCACGAGGCTTGCGGTCGGGACGCATGAGAACATTGGCGTAAAGATTGAATACCAGATCTGTAGTATTCTCGCCGAAGATTCCGTGCAGAGTACTCTTGTCTTGATCTGAAATCTCAGAGATGATTAGAGCTTTGCGTTCGGCGTTGGTGGCTAGTAGTGATGTGTCGGGGGCCTCTAGTTTTACGTTGGCTTGTGGTGTGTCGGTAGACTCTTGCTTTGCAACGACTGGAGGAGCAGCATTGTCTTCGCCATTTACTCGCTGCTTCTTGCTCGGACTCGAACCAGCTTCATCACTCTGCTCTTGTCCTTCGTCTCTTTTTCTCTTCTCGACAGATTTCTCCCCAGCATCATTGCTTTCGGCTTCGACCTTCACGGCATGATCGCCGTTCGCCTTCACCTCCTGTGCCTGCTTTTCCTTCTTGATCACACGATCATTAGTCAGGTAGAGCACTGTCCCATTAGGCACGATCTCATTAACCAGGAAGTCGGTGTAGCGGTGTTTGAATGTGCAGTCGAATCCCGGTAGATCTGGCGCGACATATGCAGATATGCCAACCGCCTTCTCTTGTTTCTGCGTCGCTAAGGTCGCCATTCTTGTTCCCCCAAATGATATGTCCTCCAGTTCGTCCCACTAAAGCTGTCCGGGAGAGTCCATTGCGGCGAGTCTATGTATGGTTTCCGAGAGTCCAGGATATTCTGCTAAGACACGGAGGAGTAGATTATTACGCCGTACCCTGAGAATATCTTAAGACGTGCAATGAGTTGAATGTTGTTGGAGGTCGTAACTTCTGTTTTCTGTTCAAGAGAAAAGTAAAAGTTTAGGTAATCCTTCGGCGCTCGCTCAATCATTGATCCGAATGTTGCCCCGCGCCTTCCTTCTGTTGATGGGACTGTTGACGACGACGACCTCATCTCAACAACCAGTACACCAATGGCGCTCTCGGCCACTTCACAAGGCTCACATACGACTCCATCCCCTTCAGGTCAGTACCTTGCATCCATCTCACCCGGGAGCAACACACTCCGCCTCCACGCCACTCACGTGCCGGATCGATACACGGATGTCTCGCTCAGAATCTCATCAAAAGATGTCACTGGCCTCCAATGGAATCACGAAAGCGATCGCATCGTAGTCGTCAGTGCCAGACTGATTGAGATCGTTGACCTGGAAGACGCCGACCACCGGATCCGCCTCGACAATGGCAGCGGCGGTTTCGGGAAATTCGCAAATGCTGAGTTTGTCGGACGGGAATTGTTACTTGTGGTCTGGGAGTTCGGCAAGGTCAAGCTTTGGAACCTCGAGAGCGGGAAGGGTGCCGATCTTTGTGATGTGAAAGGATCGTGCGATGGAGCGAGGTGGCAGCTACGTCCCGGTAGGCAGGCTCAGACCGGCACGCTTGCAATGCTTTCGAAAGTGAATGCAGAGGATGTCCTCAACTTGTACTTGCCGGCAGCGCAGAAGTTGGTCGGGGCGGTGAGATTGCCGACTTTGGATGCTCAAAGCATTCAATGGTCGCCAGATGGGAGGTGGATTAGTGTTCTGGACGTGGGGACTGCCGTTCAAGGGGTGCATTTCTTGACACCGGATGGCAACTTGTACCGGTCGTATCCAGCAGCGAAGGAGAGCGAGGCACTAGGGCTGGGAATCAAGTCCATCGTCTGGGCGCAGAACTCGCAGGCGCTGGCGTTGACGCGGTACGATGGGACGATAGTGCTGCTGAATACGCGGACGTTCGCTCCAAAAGCCGTGATTGAGCACACGACCACGATCGATCAGAGGGCAACGACATCACCGGAAGAACAAGCTCCGATCTGGGAGGAGATTGTGTCTGTATCAGGCGGCAATTCTCACGCTTCAGTCGCACAACCCTTCTCACCACCACTATCACGAACCAAGCCAGCCACAGAGCCAGCAGAGCTAGGCGTAGCAGAAGCACAATTCAGCTGCGACGGTAGCTGGCTTGCTACGCGAGACGAGCGAATGCTCAACACTGTCTGGATCTGGAATATGGCCACCCTCAACGCGCACTCAGTGCTCGTTCAGCACAACAACGCGCGAAAGTTACACTGGCACCCTACCCGACCAGACGAGCTAATGCTTGACTGCGGCGACGGCACCGCGTACTTCTTCTCCACCACCTCCGCCAACCCGCCAATGCCCATAGGCATATCAACCAACACAACACTGTCATACCTCCCCACCCCCGCGACCTCCAAAACAGTAATACTGGCCACCGCCAAATCTACCTTCCGCATGCTCTACCCGGACGGCCAGCCTGAAGAACCCGACTTCCCAGCACAATCCGGCGCAACCCGCGAAGCTGCCAGTGTAGACGAGTCCTTCGAAGACGGAGCAAGTGAGGACTCCCTCCTCGATCTCCTCTCGGGCCGTAAGCCCCTCCCAGTCAAAACTGAGCAATCCTACACCGAGCGCGTGGACCTCGAAGTCGAGACCGAGGAAGAAGACACCACCGCTCGGATGGACGACACATTCCGCGAGAAACGCTCTCGTCAGCCACCAAACACAGGCATGGAGGACGAGGTGGAGCACGACCCATTCGATGATTCCGAGATATTCTGAAGCACCATCTCGACCGCACAACGCAGCACCAATGCTCAATCGCCATCTCCGCACCGGATGCCACGTCAATTGGCCACGCCACCTACGCGCTAGCTCACGTCCAAAAAGCTCGTGCTACAGGTGTGTCTGGCGTACAACACCTGTACTCTCACGTTAGCTGCCCCAATCACGCCGCTAGCTGATGTCCAAAGTACTCGACCAATAAAGTAGCATGCGGTACGATGCGGTACAACATTCAAACAACCTTTCACCTCTCCTCTGCTCTCCTCTCTCTCTCTCTCTCCAACGCCCATTGGCCAAAGCAAGACGCAGCTAGCGGAAGTTCCGCAGCACCGCCGTCGAACACCAAAGTCACCGAATCATCGGGCTCGCAGAGGTCAAAACTGCGCGATAATTGGTTGGAGGTGGTATGCGGCTAGTTGGGGTTTCCCGAGGGGGTGGATGGATTTTGGGCGCTAAATCCCCTGTTTGGAAATGCTGGAGGGGCACGGATTTGAGAATTGCTGTGAAGCGTTTTTGGTCACGGATCAGACCAGGCGAGGAAGTGAGAACTGTAGTTTGTACGAGATCAGTCACGGTACAACACTGCGGTCTCACAGAAGCGCAAATGGAGAAGCTGCGATGGGAGGGTGCATCGACCAAGGACGATTGATCGCAGAGGCAGGCCGTGGCGTTGGATCTGATCGACAAGCGAGATAGCAGCCAACCTCATTCGTGTAATCAATGTAAATAGCCAGGGTATCTATAAGACTCCCGCGCCAACACCTTGCCAAAACCCTCGTTACACACTTCCTGACACCAACCTAACAACAACAGATCAACCCCCAACCAATCTCGTACAGTCACACCATTTCTTCTCCTCCCTCAGCGGCCACCAGAATTTCGTTCGCATACACATCGCACAGTGCTGGTGCGCAAGCACCCCTCTCCGGCTGCACTCAGCGCGAATTTCTGCGGCCGAGCGATCGCGGGAGAGGAGTCATCCAAGCAGCACGGGCTCTTTCTTCGGATCTAGACAATTGATCTCTAACGACAACAAAACGCCGTTCTTATCAGCAAACACCGTCTGCGCGATAGCGGTAGAGCCGAGATCCGGGTCGCGGAGGCGTTTTGTAGGGGCCGAGCGGAGGTCTATAGGGGCGAAACCGTGGAAGGGGTCGTTTTCTTTGACTGGGGTGGTGTGGTCGGGGGGTAAGGCGATGGTGGGTGGGGTTTGCTGGATGACGCCTGTGCCGTTGTTGGCGTTTGAGAGGTCGGGGCCGTTGAGTGGGGAGGCGGGGAGTGGGGGTGGGGGGTCGGTGGTTAGGATGTTGAAGTGGGAGGTGTGCACGCGGCAGACGCAGACGACTTTTATGGTTGGGGAGGGGTAGTGTCGTTCGGGAGGTGCGGTGGTGGTAGTGTGGCGGTGGGAGTGGTGGTTTGTGGCTTCGCCGTGGGGAGGGAAGTAGTTCCGGATGTCGCGTTCGTGCTTGGAGAGTTGTGCTGAGCCGGAGGGGAGGTAGACGTTGCGGACGCCGTCGATGATCTCGTCGAGGCGGCTGTCGTCGGACCAGGCCTTTAAGTTGGCTTCCGGGGTGTGTGAGTGGTTCCATTTGTTGCTGCGGAAGCGGATGTGCAGTTGGCGGAGGTGGGGGAAGTCGGCTTCGAGGCTGCGTTTGCTGTCGCGGGAGGTGAGGTAGGACATCCAGATTCGCGTGTCCTGGGCGCGGATGTGGAGGTTTAGCTGTGATGTGTGTGGTGCGAAGGAGGGTGAAGCGATTGCTCGAACGAACATGTTGGCATCGGATGGGTGGTGGAAGGTGAGGAGATTGAGGGTGTAGAGGAGAGGTGCCGCTTCGTCGTGGATGATCCTGCACGTTCGTGCTAGCTGGGGTTGTAGATGGCAGGCTTTGTGCGGTGCAGGCCATTCCACTGCCAGGTTGTCCTCTGCGGTCAAGCAAAACGCGTAGACTCTATCTCGGATCTCTCGCGGTAGTAAAAACAAGGGCGACTCGGCGACGCTGTCCGGCAGCTCGGGGATGTCGTTGAGCTCCATCTCGAGGCTGTAGTCGGAATCGTCCGTCATATCCGTGTTACGACGGAGCAGGTGGGCAGTTGTGCCGCTCACACTGCGACTTCGCGTGGCATCGGCGGCTACACTAAGATACGACAGTGATCGGGTCGACAGGACGGATTCACGCCATTGATATGGATCGTTCGGGTGGGCGGAGAGGTGTGTGTTGGACATGGTGCTGCTGTGTACACTCCTCCCTCAGCCCTGCGAGCTGGTCACACAACTCGACTTCGTCCGTTTCAGAGCCTGAGGCATCGACTTAGCTCGGGCTTGGCGCTCGCACCTCCGGAAAATCACAGACGACTCATAGTGCATATCGACCTCTCACCTACTTCCTTACGGCGCATCACCCACACCAGCACCACACAACACCTTCCTCGCCCCTTCCCGATAGCAGCGAAGATGTCTGACGGCGAGGTCGAAGTAGAAGCGCCTCAGGGCTACCCGGTCCTCCCAAAAGAAGTGACAGCAGAGATCGGCTCGACGAAGCTGTTCAACAAGTGGAGCTACGAGGACGTCGAGATCAGGGACATCTCCTTGACGTGCGTCATCAGAATCACTGGGAATAGGAAGAGAGAATGGCATGCTAACAGGGATGGGACAACAGAGATTACATCCAAATCCGCCAACCCGTCTACATCCCACACAGCGCCGGCCGGTATGCCGTCAAGCGGTTCCGCAAGGCCCAGTGCCCCATCATTGAGCGCCTCACCAACTCCCTGATGATGAACGGCCGCAACAACGGCAAGAAGCTCATGGCCGTCCGCATCGTCGCCCACGCCTTCGAAATCGTGCGTCGATATATCCCACACTCCAATACACCACCACAACGAGATACTAACGAAGAGTGTGTACACAGATCCACATCATGACCGACCAAAACCCCATCCAAGTCGCCGTCGACGCCATCGTCAACTGCGGCCCCCGCGAGGACTCCACCCGAATCGGCAGCGCCGGCACCGTGCGCCGCCAAGCCGTCGACGTCTCCCCCCTGCGCCGCGTCAACCAGGCCATCGCCCTCCTCACCATCGGCGCGCGAGAAGCCGCCTTCCGCAACATCAAGAGCATCGCCGAGTGCCTCGCCGAAGAGCTCATCAACGCTGCCAAGGGGAGCAGCAACAGCTACGCCATCAAGAAGAAGGACGAGCTCGAGCGGGTGGCCAAGTCCAACAGGTAGACGGATTTGCGGTGGCGAGCATGGAGCGGTGTTCATGGGGTGCGGCGGTAGTGGGAGTGCTCGAGCGAATAGAGGGTGCCTCTGCTATTTGCTGCAGCCGAGGTTGGCGTGTCGCGATGAGCTGCTAGCTAGGCTGGCTTGCCCTTTCTCAGCCTGTGATTACGGCTATGCATGAGTGGCATCTTCGACAATGAAGCAAGAAACATTCAAATCACATGACAGAACTTCCATTCCGTTAATTCATGCCGTGGGTGAGGTGAGCGGGATATGATTTCATGGTTACTTCAACAACTACACCTTCTATTCCTGCTTCAGCTGACCCTTCTGCGGAGACTCTGCTTGCTTTTCCGGCTTTCCTTGCTGCTTCTGCTTTCCTTTCTTCCCTTCCGTCTGCTTGCCACCATTCTTCCCTCCCCCACCTCCATTGCCTTTATCACCATTCGCACTCCCCTCCGCAAGAACGTCAGGCACCTTCTCCTCCTCAGCAAACAGCCTCAAAAGCGCCGGCGTGAACTTCTCCATCTGCCAAATCTCCCCCACCTTCACCCGCATGTAATCAAACGCCACACAAACTTTCATATCGGAGTTCAGTTTGAATTTGGCCGCCTCGAGCTGTGCGGTGGGTTTGACGGCGGGCATGGGGGAGAAGGGGACGGTGTCGGTGTTGTTCTTCGGTTCACGTTTTGATGGGAGGTTGTGTTGTTCGCCACTTCCGTTGGAGGTTACTTGGTCCGGGAACGTGGCCGCGACATCCTCGAGAGGGCCAGAGAAGGCGTCGGTAGGGTTGGCCGAGAGCTCCGCGTCGAAGTCTTCAGGCTCCGACTCAGCGTCCTTGATCGTCGGTAGCTCTGAGCCGCCCGACCCGCCAGCGCCTCCCTTCTCCAGCACAGGAATCTTCTGATACCGCTGCGAAAAATGCGTCAACACGCACGCCTTCGCCCTCATCCCCTGCGCCACCCCCAGCGCCTCGGACGTCGTACTATGGTTCTTCGCCTGCGCGTCCCCAGCCAACTCGTCGTCAAAAGTCGCTTCGTGGATACAGACTGTGCTGCCTTGCCCGATAAGCTCGAAATGCTTGGAGGGTCGGCAGTCGCCGGAGTAACTGACTTTAAACCCCGAGGGGAGGGTTATAGATACGGCCCGGGCGCCGTGGCAATGCGTGACGAGTACGGCCTGGATGTCGGAGAGGTTGAGGAGGGAGGCGGGGAAAGTGTTGCGTTGGACGCGCTGGACTTTTGCAGCTGTGGTTGGTAAAGAGGCGAGAGAGCTGGGGGCCACGAACCAGTTTAGGGAACTGGGTTTGTCGCGCGGAGGCCAGGCGGGGCTGATGTTGAGCGGGGCGAGGCGGGAGAAGCCGAAGTCTTCGATGGAGCTGTATTCGGAGAGCCATTCTATCATTGCTGGTTCGGAGATCACTGCTAACCTGCGCTGGGAGGGGTCGAGCAGAGGGCGGTTGTCCTCGTCGTCGGTTGGGAGGGGTGCCGGGGTGGAGTTGTGGACTTCGGCATACCAGGCTTTGATGACGCTGGCGGTGCCGAGGTGGTGGTCGGCGTGCATGTGGCTGATGAAGATTATTCGTAAAGATTGGAAGACTTCGGCGAGTTCGGATGGAGTGAAAACGCGGCGGAGTTGGCCGAGGGTGTTTTCGCCGCAGTCGAGGAGGATGGAGCCCCATCCGGGCACGCGCACGAGGGTGGCGGAGACGTTGCGGTATTTGGATGGGAGCGCGGAGCCGGTGCCTAGGGTGATGACTTCCGCGTCGCCGTTGGGAAGGCTGTCTGCCCAGGAAGTTTCTTCGGGCGAGGGAGTGAGGATGGCTTCCTGGGCTTTTGCTGCTTCGGCGAGAACGTCAGGGTCCATGACGTCCTCGACGGAAGAGATGTCGAGTGGTGAGAGGACCTGGTTGCGTTGTACCTCGAAGTTAGGTTCGAGTTGAAGTATCAGACCTCGCTTGGCCAGTCGGACGCCATTTGTGGGAAGAGGATGATTCTTCCGCATCGCGAGGTAGTTGTCACTGCCACCGTGTGCTTGAGCGGCGGCCTCGTCGTCTGTATCGTGTACAGGCACACCATATCTCGCAGGGTCGACTTTGCGTAAGCGGATAGTAGACGCAGCAGGCGAATCAAGAGCGATATTGTTCGGACAATAATCCGGCGACGAAATCACATGCTCCAGCTTGCTGAACGTCCGCATAAAGTTATGCACTCTAGCATCTGTCGCAACATCCTTCCCACAGATCCACACGATACCACCAACACCATCCATAACCTTCGGCTCGTGCCACTCCGGTCTATCGAGCAAGTTGTCAATGTACGAAATATCCGGCACATCAACCACAGCGAAGCCTCCGCCCGGTTTACTCGGCCCTAGAACCATTTCCGGTGTGATAGTCTCGCCATCCGCGTTCTCCACACTATCGCCAGCAGCCAGCTTTGCCCGATCTTTAGGATGCTTGAGGTTCATTCGTTCAGCTGCTTTTGGATCGAGTTTGCCTCGCATAGTGTGGTTCCGGATGATGTAGCTGATCGCCTCCTTGGCCGGCTCAGTAGCCGGCAAGGTCTCTACTAGTGCACCAGGCCATGGTCGTCGGACCAAGACTGTAAGGTTGGGATCTGGCAGCGGCTTGTCGCCGCCAGGAAGAGGGCCACGATAGCGCTCGGTCTGTTTCGTTTCCGCATTTCGGATAAAGATCGTAGCTGGCAGTTTCACCTCGGATAACGGTGTTTCGTGCAACACATCCAGTCGCCACGACGAGTCGAACATCTCGGATACCACGGCCTTGACGGCCAATTGGTCTCGTTCCTTCTGCGTGAGCTCGTCGTTCATAACTGTTTTCGTGGTTGACTGCCGATCGTATACTTCGTCAATGGTACGTTTGCGAGGCGTGATCGGTCTACTAACCCTTGGTGTTTGTGGTTTAGGCGCTGAGTCTGGTGATATGGACATTGCCCAGACCTTAATATTCTCATCCGCCCAGTACGGCGCCCACTCGTCCTCGCCCTCTTGCTGGAAGCGATCGTTCGTGATTTCGTGAACATCGACTGGCATACCTTTCCGAAACACGAATCTCCGCGCAGTCGCAAGAGTACGATTCACATTCGGTGGCGAGAATATCCTCAAAGAGTTGACCTTCACCTTACTCTTCGCCTCGTCTTCCAATTCTCGCATCTTTACCCGGTCGTCGAGTACACCCAGGTTCTTGCCCTTGTGCCATGCCTCCCTAATCGCGTCCTCCAAACCGTTCTGCCGACTCGACCCCGCCTGATCCGCAAGTGTCAATATCATTCCGATCAAGCCACCAGTATTGCTCCATTCTGTTCGTCCGGTAAGAAAGCAGTCCGAGCACTTCAACAGCCTCGCTCCCATCTGCACACTCGCCCTCTGGGTCCCCTCGCCCAGACTGCCAACCAGATACCGCTTGTTGTCGAAGTGCAGTAACAGCGTCGTGCCCGGCGTGTCCGCCGTGGGCGTGGTGAGGATCTGGATGAAAGACTTCATCCTGGGATGGATGGGGATGCGCTGCTCTTTGCGCTCGGCCTGATCTGGTGGCTCAAGAAGTGCGCGGTGATGCGGCTTAAAGGCTACCTCGTCTGTGCCTGGAGAAGCCCGCCTGACTGAAGCTGTGAGTCCTCGTGACTCATGCTCCGCATTATGCTTGACGCTGGTGGGCAGCACGTGTCGCTCGCGCCACTGCTCGGTCGGGGTTGGACGTGCAGCGTAGCTGTATACCTTAGGCACGAACTCCGCGCGCAGCCACTCGCTGTCTGTCGAGGTCGGGGGCTGCTTTGGTCGTTGCGGTGTCAAGGTTTCTTCGATACTGGCCAAGTCTTTCTTTTTGGGTGCAAGGAGGTCTTTGAGAAGCCCCACTACTGATCCTCGCTCGTTCTTTGAATAGGTTCTTGCTGTCGAGTGGAGTTGGCGATGGGGCGAAAGACAGTGTGCTCTGTTCCAGACGAGCGAATTATCGTAGACGTCAAAGAGTCGTGAAGTCGTTGCGGTCGTTATGCGCCGTGCAGTGCTCAACGCCAGCGCCAATGCGAATGACTTCCGTATGGTACAGTCGGACCCAGTTCAACCCACCGAAATGCTACTGTACATCTGCACACGGGATGTCGACTGCCTCGATAACCGACGCGAAGAATGTCCATTGACTTTCGAAAACGCTACTTCCTCTTTGGGCGATAGCGTCGATCTCGGAACGGCTCCTCGTCGTCTTCCGTCCTCTTCTGTAAGACACTCTCACCTGTCAGCTAACATTATACTGTTTACCGTCCTCATCGTAGCGCTCACATCACACCGGAACAGCCTCGCGGACATACCGGAACGTGGATGAAGTCCCATGGCTTCGTTTGGTGCGTCCTGCGGCTACGGGACTTGGATCAGAGTTGAGAAACGACCAAACCCCAGTCCGGACTATTGTACGAAGGCAGTGACTATCTGCGGTAGTAGTGTATGTGCTCGACATCATACCAACATCTCGTTGCGCCACCAGGTCGTCCCAGGTAGGATGGTGTGTATGTATAAGTAAGGACTTGCCGCTATTCATTAAGACTCCATTGTAAAACCAGTCTCCCATTCCAACATGACTGGCACAAACAAGCCGCATGACGAGCAATCGCAACAACCACCAGTTACGGAACCAGCCGCAGCTGGCCGCAGGCCTCAAGACATCCTCATAGTCGGTCCCTTCTGCTTCCGCCCCATCTCATCAGACCACCTCCTTAATCATCCTCCCAGGTCGGCGGCTCCCTCTCCGGCCTCTTCGCCGCCATCCTCCTCAAACGACAAGGCCACAACATCACCGTCCTCGAAGCCGCCCCTTCCTCCGCTCGAGAAGGCCAAGCAGCCGGCGTCGGCCTCGCAGCAGACGTCAAGCGCTTCTTCGACCAACATGACCGCCTCAAGCACATCCCTTTCGGCACCGCGATGACTGAAGTGCAGATCTTGGGCCCGAATCTGGAACCCGTGCACCGGATCCCGGCTCCGTTTAGTCAGACGACGTGCGACGCAACCTACTACAGACTTCGCGCGAACTTCGACGGCCTGGTAAGCGGGTATTGTCCCGAGCCCCCTGCCAGGGAAGCTGGCGACGGTGAGCCGGGTTTTCAAACCGGCGCCAGAGTCCTCAAAGTCGACTCCATCTCCGGTACAATGACAGTCTCCGCAACAGACGCAGCGACCTCCGAGCAGCGCACATACGAAGCAGACATCGTCATCGCAGCCGACGGCGCCAGCTCCATAATCCGTCGCCAACTCTACCCCGGCGTTCATCGCTCTGAACCCGGCTTCCTAATCTGGCGCGGGATCGTGCCCGTGACCTCCCTCTCTGCCTCCTTGCTAGAGCGCGTCAAAGACCGAACTCTGCTCTACCCAATGCGCAACTCCTACCTAATCCTCTACACCATCCCTGGCCCCAACGGCTCGCTCAAGGAAGCCGACCGAGCGATAAACTTCGCCTGGTACGATTGGCCATCTGCCACGACGACTATCACTGGGATCCTGACGGATACGGATGGCCATACCCACCGCACTACCCTACCCAAAGGCAAGATGCGGGCAGAGATCCGGGAAGCGCAACTCGAGCGGGCACGCGAGATGTTCCATCCAGAACTGCTTGAGCTACCACTTAAACTGACTGAGCCGTTCGTATCCGTGATCTCAAGCGTCATGGCGCCGAAGGCTACAGCGTTTGACAACCGACTGTTCTTCATCGGCGACGCACTGGTGCAGTTACAGCCAAACTCAGGCCAGGGCACGAATCACGCGGCCAGGGAGGCAGTATCGTTGGCGGAGGTTTTCGCGGGGAGCATTACAGCGGAGGAGTGGGAGGCGAAGGTGTTGGAGACCGCGAGGGCAGAGAGGCTGACGAGTCAGGAGTTTCCGAAGAAGTGGCTTTATTCTGCGAGTGAGAACGGTGAGGTGAAGGCGTAGATGGGAGGGAGATTTAGATGATGTGATTGATATTTGTCAAGGTCTACGTGACTTTGTTCGTAGCAGTGGGAGCTCTACATACGCCGGACAACCATCCACTCCACATTCGCTAAGATTGAGAAACGCCTTCCATCCGTTGTTTTCGTAATTATGTTGCTCAAGAGGGTCTGTTCGTACTCCCAATGTTCCGTGCCGCGCCGTCGAGCTTGGCAAGTAGAACAGTCAGGTCATTATCGCAGGTAGTAGAGGCAGAGAGATCAGAGGCGAAGTCAGTCGAAGTAGTGCAGGAGAGTGGCAGGCGAGCGGGCGACTCTATGAGCAGGTCGACAGGATCAGGACCCTTCGGCACGTCTGTGACAGCGAAGGCATTGACCCGTTGGTAGTTGTTGAAGTTCATCGCGTTGAAGCCATTGATGTTGAGTTTGCTAAAATCGTTCTCCGGGATCATCGCAAGACCGATTTGCTCTGGCTGCTGAGGCTGTGGGATCTGGAGCTGAGACGCGTCAAAGTTCAGAAACTCAGGCTTGGAGTCCTGTTGAGGCTGCTGTTGCTGAGGTTGAGCGGGTTGCTGAGCAGGTGTGGCCGATGGGCGCTGTTGCTGCTGTTGCGGCGCAGATCGTGGAAGACTGTTAAGGAGCGCCGGGTCTTGGCTGAGATCTTTGACGAAAGGCGTGAAAGCTGGGTGGCGGAGCAAGGTCTCGATCAAGGTACGGTAACTGTCGTTCTCGTGCATGAGGGCTGCGTTTTGAGTGCGAAGGTTGTTGGCTTCTTGCACCTTCATCGCGACCTCGCCTTCGAGCTGGCCGATGTACTCTGTGATGACGTTAGTATTGCTTTGGAAGTAGCAGACAACGGCGACTTACCCTTCCTCCTAGACCTGAAGGCACGAGCAGACACCTTGTTCCTGAGCTGTCGTCGTTCCTTGCTAGATAGCTTCTTCCCTTCATCAGAAGCGAGCAGACGCTCATCCTCGTCCATCTCCTCCTCATCCTTCTTGAGCCGTGCCAGTTGTGGCAGCATGCCATTCTGGGAGTCCTCATCGTCATCTGCAGATGCATTGCTGTTTTGCCGCATCTGGTTGAGCAGGCGGGAAATGCTCTCCTCGACATGAGGCTCGGTGACATTAGACGGCTTCTTCGAGTGGCCATGGCTAGGCTGCGATGGCGCTGTTGGAGTCTGCGATGCAACGCTGGCCTGGCGATACTGTGCATGTTGGGCCTGGATCTTCATCTGGCGTTGCTGAACTGCTTGGACTTGAGCTGCTTTTTGCATGGCAGCTTGTTGAGCTTGTTGTGAGTGCATGCCTGGCCAGAGACGGCCGACGTTGCTACTGGGTTCTTCCTGACCACCAATACTGCTGGGGTCGATGAAGCTGTCGGCAGGAGTGGGTGGTGGAAAGAACATGGCAGGCATGGCGGAAGTGGGGTTGTTGAAGTCCATGCTCATCTCGGCGTCCATGTCAATGCCTGATGACCATCCACTTCCAAAGCCAGGGTTGAAGCCCATGTCGTCGATGCCCGAGCCGTATCCGCCAAACATGTCGTGTGGCGGCAGGTTGGCCATGCTGCCTGTTGGCAGACCAACCTGCTGCTTGTACTGGTTGTAGTCATGGCTAGGACCATTGAAGCGTTGTTGCTGCTCCTGCTCGAAGGGTGAGAGAGCATTCCAGTCCTGGCTCGCGCTCTTGGGTGTGGCGTCGTATCTAGATGATGAAGCAGTTGCGGGGGACTGCTGTGTTGTGCTTTGACTGAAGTCGAATAGGGAGTCCATGTCGAGTTGCTCGGTCTTCATATGCCCTGGGCGGTTGCTCATGGTGGCGGATCGAGCAGGTGGCAGCGATTACGTTGCTCTGTAATGTCCTTCAATGCCTTGTTACGCGGCGGTCGTCGATGTCTTCCAATGTCCTTATCTGGCTGCCTGGTCTGATGCGGCGTTTCGAGTCAGGCGACGTTCAGCTTACGCGGCTCGCGCTTTCCCAAATAACAGTCCGAATACTGTCTTCGCGCCTTCCAATAATGGTCGAGAGTAATTCAACGAGTGTGTCTGTCGTAAGTTGCCTGGTATTGTGATGGAGAGGTGTTTGTAACGAAAGTGTGAGAGTTGAAAACGAAGGTGACGGCGTGGAAACACACCTTGGAAACAGGCTCAGACCAAGGAGGCTGAGTTCTCAGCAACATCGGCACGGATACCCGTCCTTAAGCGCACCAATCGCATCGCCGACTCGCCAATTTTGGAAGAAGAAGCGGCGCAAGGAAGACCGACCGCCGAGCACTGAGTGCATTCTTGAAACACGGCGCAGACCTCGAACACTCCACTCGCTGACGACGCGACGTACCGCGGATGCGATCCGCCCTCACCTATACCTATACGTGCCTATGCTGGAATTTGGCGAGCGGCGGTGTGCCATTGAGCTGTGTAGCTGGAAATTCTGGTGCTGCTATTCTTATTGCAGATGTTCATCGTGGGTCGACCGATGAAGACACAGGCTTAAGCAAACTCTCGAGGACCGAGGTAAAGCCAAACCATCGGCGGTCACTGCGGGCATGGAAGCGTCGGCGTGGGCCTCCTCGCCGAGAACTGGAAATCCGAGCGAGCCGCTCATAATGTGTCCGCGGAGTTCAAAATCTCGCAGATGCACCAAAATCTGGTCGGTCTGGGCACGGCGCACGTGGGTCAAAAGTCAAGAAGAACTCCTGGGCACGCAAGAGGTAATCAAGCGTTGGCAGAACCACACCACCGGAATCTCTTGGATGACCTCACTTGACGGTAACGATAAGCATTTGAACAACTACCTCCTACTCCTCTGCTCCAAACACCGCCGAACTGGCCATCCCCAACCCTCCCAAGAGCCACAAAGCATAGGTCAAGACCAATGCTTCCCCATTACCCTTGATAGGCTTGAGCGCGGGAAACGACATTATGTTAAGGCCGTCGTCCACGAGACCGGACACCCTCCGCGACAGACTTGGCTGCCGCGCTCTTGAACTTCTCCGAGATGAAGCGTTCCTCTTCGTGGGCGAGACTGCACCACGCGACTGACTGCGCGGGCGACCAACACTTGCTCTGCGGGTACTCCGCGCCCTCGTGGTAGCTCGACCGTAATCATCTTCCTCGTCGTCCTCATCTGCTGTATCTGCGAAGCTGTGCATAGCAGACGCGGTCCTTCTCTTTGCTTCTTCCTTTGCCGAACTCCAAGCATCCCGGGCCTGGGCAAGAGGCTGGCTGTCCCGTATCTCTTCATACATATCTTCGGTCGCGTCTCCCAGTCGGCTCGCCACTTGACCAACTGCAGCTTGCGCCTCGTCCAGCCATGGGTTGGTGCTACACTTCAGCATGCCGTGTACATCGGTATTATTCACGATGATCCACACTTCGAGAGCGCAGAACGACAGAACAGCATCCCAGCCCAGCGCTCGCAGCCAGTGGTTCCAGACCTGCGCACCGGTGGCTAACACGTGTATCGTTTCCTTGACGAGGTCCCACCACGAGCTCGGATGTATGACCTCATTTAGGTTGTGTTGATACATCGAACGGTACGTCCCGGCTGCGATTTCTCCGTATGCCATGTAACATGAGTGCAGGTGCATGATGAGGCCGGCCATCGAGAGGGCGAACCAAAGGAACACCAGGATTCGCTTCGCGTCACGGACGCTTTGGCGTGCGCTGCCATATATCGACCACCCCACGAAGCTGTGACGCTGTTGCAGTCAGTCAGCACGGCATCGCATCAAACTACGTGCTCTTGTATGGACTTACCGAGATGCTGTGGCCAAGTGCTGGCTGGAAAATCACGTGTGCTTGTGCTAGGCTGAACCACACAGTCTTGATCGTTTGCGAGGACCGTACAAGCAGTACAGGCAAGCCAGCAACGAGCAGGACCTCAGACAACACAAAGGTAGCCGCGACGATGGGCTCCGGAAACCGAGCCGGTGTTCGCTCAGTGCGCGGCTTCAGGCGAAGAAGCGCGTAGAAGAGACACTGTGCGCCAGCCAGTCCAATCATCGGAGCAATTATGATGTAGGAGAAGATCTGCATCTTCGTCATACGACGAGCGCGACCTGGTTCTGGTTAATAGTTGAAGCTCTGAAAAGCAGATCTGGCTGTCGCACCTTGGACGCCCACGAACACTAGTGCGATGGTGTTAGCTACTATTGCTCACATCTTGGCAGAGAGGACGGGGTACCACTCACTTGCCCAAGCTGTATACCCCATGAACCATTGCTGAGTCCTGCAATCACAAGATTGGTCAGTCGAAAGAAAGGCATTGAGGTCATCCGTTCGCACGGGCACTCACCACCAAAATCTGCAATACGTTGCAACGTTCATCTTGAAGCAGTCCCAGAGGCTCTGGCTAAGGTCATATTCGTGGTACCGCTCCGCCTGCTGAACAAGATATGTGGACACCTTGTCGGAGGACGTGAGGGTTGGATACACAAGCTGGACGATCTTCCTCTTCGAACCCTCCAGAGCTCCCAGGACCGTGAACCATAACTTTTCAGGCCTACGGATCTGGTCAGCATACTACAATCCTCGAGCTCGGCGCATGAATGATGTACTAACGTCTTGTTGTGCCACTCTTCAGAGCCATGTATGTTCTGATTCAAGTGCGACAGCACGTCCATCATGCCCGACCGGAACCAGTTCACGACGATAAAAGATACCGCGGCCAAGGCGAGGAACAGCCACGCCTCGCACTTCTGGCGAGCGGAGATCGAGGATCGGCCGGACTTGATGGTGTTCAACCATATTCGGTAGAAGGGGTATATGGCTTGAAGAAAGAAGACTCCGAACACCATGCATAGAGTGACTGTGAGGAAGCCTTCGACATCTTTGGAACCTGGTAGGGCGAAAATGGGTTTCGAGATCATCTGTGTTGACTCCATGGTTGCGGTGCTGATGATGCTGGGGATCAAAAGCTTGTCACGGAGAGAAGGTGTTTTGAGAGGGGATACATTGTTTTGATGAGGTTTATGCAAGGAATGAGAATACATTCCGAACCAAATTGATAGACTCACCTCGGTGACGACACCTTGTCCTATTCAGACGACCTCTGAGGCATGACCATATCTGCGAAGGAGCGGCAGACCTCTTGTAGTAACTGAATATAAATCGGCTTTCAGGAGCAAGAGACTGATGCGGAAAATTGCATTACCTAACAGGCTACCTCACATGAAAGCAACATCCTCACCCCAGCTTGGCTCATCCAGCTCAACACCACTCCACCACTTCTCCGCAAACTCCTCGCAAGTGATGGGCTTGACATCTGGGAACGTCTTGTTGAGCTCGTCTCCAACCATTCCCCAGCCTTGCGCGAGCCCAACGCGGGTCTGATTGTAGAACTGCTTTCCAGGATTCTCGCTCTGCTTCTTCAGTTCTTCTAGTGAGTTGTTTCTGGTAAGCCATTTCCGGCCCTGCACCTTCTCGCAGATCTCAACAACCTCCTTGAAAGACTTGACATCGCCGCGCATACCAAGTTCCTCCGGCCAAGACTCGAGATCCAGCGCCCGGTACACGAAAAGAGCGACATCCCGCATATCAGTGAAGACCATGGGCGCCGTCCCGTCTCCAGGATAGTCGGCTGTGCCAGCTTTCATGTTGATGACGAAGTTCCCTAAAGTGATGGGTAGAAGGGTTAGCAAGTGTCTCAGAGCTTTAAGGGGGGGTAGAGGGTTCCGGAGCGCCACATGGTGCGTGACGCTTTCTCAGAGAACCTTTTACCCATCAGTTTGACGTACAGGGGCGTAGTCCAGCTAGCGCTTCTTCCTCCCCTGACTTCAGACCCTCACGCTCGCCGACTACGGTCATTGGCTTGGGTGTTCCGGTCGCCATAATGCTCATGAACAAGCCGCATGCGAATCGCGTATACTCCAATCCAGAGGTTTGGACAGCTTTCCAGACGACTTCCTTGCCTGCGTACAAGTCGACGCCTTCATTAGTGCGGCCAGCGTACTCGGAGGGTGCGAAGCGTGTGACTCCTGCTTCCTTGCAAGCAGGGATGAGGGCGAGCTGAGCTGATTCCATGGCCTCTGGTCCGCCTCCGATGACCGACAGGACGGTGTGCACGCCTTCGAGCGCGGAGACGAGTTGCTGATGATTGGCGTAGTCCACCGGACGGACGTCGATACCGCGCGCTGAGAGGTCGGGCTGTGCGTTACGGGAGAGGAGGATGAGGTTGTGTTTGCCGTCTTTGTTGTAGTCGAGGAAGTTGAGGAGGACGGTTCTGCCGAAGCCGGTTGTGGCTCCTGCGAGCGCTACGTTGACCATCTTGGATCTGTGGTAGGTGGATTGTTGTAGATAAGGAAGGGCAGTGGGTTTCAGAGAGTGTCTTGCTTGAGGAATGAAGAAACAGAAAGAAGGACTCCTTTTATACTTGACCTCGCCGTTCTGCTGATTCAAGGTCTTGTGTCAGCGTAGCGTCGATACTCGTTGTGCTGGAAGGCACCGTGGCACGCAATTGGTCACAACTGTCTTGTACTGATGAGAAAGTTGTCGAAGAGTTGCTCCGTGGTGGAAGACGAGGGCGTTGGGGGTATATATTGCTCCGGAAACTTGCTCATCACCACGTGACTGCCGAATTAGGTAGTTGTGGGGTAAGGTCGCGCTTGCCTTCTCCGTTCTCCCGAGGTACAACATGACTTGAGACTTGACCTTCCTCGGGGGCGGCTGGATCGTTGATGAGTGAGCCGCGGTGAGCTCTCTTCTCCCTCCTCTCGCCATCTCTTGGACCTCTTGCCACACGAGGCACGCCTTCGAAAAACCTCAACATCATCTCTGCACTGTACGCCAATGTCTGATCCAGCTGCGCAGCCTGGCGCGCCCACCGGCGGGGCCACGGACATTCCAGAAGCCGGCGAGAAGTCCATCGCTGCGGAGGTGAAGCAGCGTGTACCCAGCCGAGTGGTCTCGCTCGCTAGCACGCCAGATCGTATCCTTCTACGGTTGAACAAGTAGGCGCACAATATTCGTGAACCACGGTAGCCAAACATACTGACGCGTGCTCCTCGAAGGCTGCTCGCCAGCCCAGGAGGCCTCTCGGCCTTTCTGTCGACGCTCAACTACACTCTATACCTGCTCGCCTACCTCTCGGTTAAGACAGCGCCCCTCCAGGCTCGCCTGTATGGACTGCTCAACCGATTCACCGGTAGCCCGCCCAGTGGCACTATCACTGCCGGTACTGCGGGCGACTCCAGGATCATCGCTCTCGCATCCTTGTTCTCGAGCACCCGCGTGACGCTACGTCTCTTCGGCTTGCTCCCCATGTACGCATGGTTCAGGCAGCTGCTGCAAGGCCCGAAGCAAGGCCAGGACCAGATCCTGTACGCTACGAGCTTTACTCAATGCTCGCTATACATCACCTTCCAGTTCCTGGAGAACGTAGCTCTCCTCACGGACCACGCAGTCCTCCCGGAGCGCTACACTGAGCGCTACTTGGTCAAGTCGCCAGCGCCAGGTGCCAAGGCTACGGCGAAGATCTACCTCTGGGCTTACCGAGCTTGGTTCGCTGGGCTTCTGTGCGACGTTGTCCGCCTCGCAAGAGAGGCGCAGATTGAGAGCGGCAAGAGGTCCAGCCGGACGGAGAAGGATGTCAGCACAACGTCTGCGGATGAGGAGGTTGACAAGAAGTGGTGGGCGGATGCTGTCGTACCAGCTGCCTGGACACCAGTGGCACTGCAGTTCACTACGGAAGGAGGCTTGGCCTGGTTCAATCTGGGCATCATGGGTGCTTGCGGAGCGTTGGCTGGGTTGAGCAGGACTGCGAGCCTGTGGGCAGAGACAGCTTAAGCTGCTGCATTGGAGACTGGTGAAGAAGTCTCCACACTTCATGTTGGACGACACAAGGTGAAGAAGGCTTCGGTGGATGGCGACTGCTCTTGAAGATGATTGAGCCGAGAATGTGCTTCAGATTGCCAACGACGGAAAAATTGGACGACGGTAGCATTGGTTTGGGACAATGTGTGGTTGGGGTGTCGTGTGCAATCAACGATTGATTTTCGTAATATGTTCGAGATATCCCGTACATATCTGTAAAGGCGTACGTGGTCTACGTCCGAACGTAAAGTCTCATCGAGTCCCACAGTTGACCTCTTAGTTGGTGTTTCAAGATCAACAGCTTGAAGGCATATCATCCGTAAATCGTACAAGCCATTCCCTGACGACAAACAACAACCTTGAACAGCGGACACCAACTTGAAGCCCATGATGCAAAATCCACCACCAACCAATCCCGTTTCAAGACAGAACAATATTAATAGCCAACCTCAAGATTGTGCGAGAACGGTTTCCATCTAAGAGTCTCCGCCGAAAGCATCGCAGAACACCTGCACGAGTGCCAGCGCGCCAGCAACAGGAGGTGCAACGTCTGCAGCCGTAGCAGCGCCGCCGATCACACCCAAGAATGTACCACAATCGAAGTCGCTGTCGTCTTCGCTGGCGCCGTTTCATGGTAATCTGACCCTTCATGTCGGATTGATCATCGTACCTAGAGTCGAAAGTGTAAGCAGGGATCGCGTGAGGCAGAAAAGGGAGCAAGTAGCAATGATTAACATAGTTGCCTGGACAAAGTTGGCCATTGTGCACTGGTTGAGATCCATATCACCACAGTCTCGTGCGATGGCCGGTGTCTCTCTTTTCTTGAGAATACAGTGCTGCGCCGACTCCGTTGAGCATTGCACGGTTGGGATCACCGCTGCCGAGATCACGTTCAAGAGGTCGTCCGTCCAGGCTTGATTGTTGTTGACGTTGCCTGTCATTGTGAATATACCTCCCAAAGGCTCCTCAATGCCGGCACCGATGCCATTGTAGCTGAAGTCTTGGGGGCTGCCTCCGTCGCAGCCGTTACCGTCACCGTTGCGGCCAGTCACCTTCTCGTCGCCTCCTGGAGCTCGTCCTCTCGATTGTGTCCGAGGCGAGGGACCTGTAACAGCAGCGACGGCCTTTACAGGGTTTGACTGCCGAGCAGTTGATGCAGATGGCAGATGAGACATTGTTGATGTGTCTGGGGGAACGCTCCGAGAAATGTTTACATACGAAGACAAACTCCGAAGGCTGGACCGCGCCTTTTGTAGGAGAACCTTTTGCCGAAAGTTGGTCATTTGTCATTGCTGCTGTACCTCCGAGTGGTGCGAGCAAACACATGTGTGGAGGACTCGTCGCAGCCACGCCTTGTACGTCGGACTCATGCGTGTATGATGTGGCTCCTCGATGGCAAGAGTATGACTCCCCGCCCCTCGAACACATCGCTGGTGGAACCTTGCTGCTAACCTACTCACATGCATTCAGGGGGGCTACGTACTCCACGCTAAAACATCTCTGAACAGTCGCTCAACGAACAGTCGATCTCTAGGCTTCCCAGATACCATATTCACGTTCAATATGACCAAACGCTGTGCAGGTTTGTGGAAGTCCTCGGAATCCGTTGAAGAGCTGGACCTCTCCGAGTCGCATTCGAAGCTCGTCTCCGCTCGACCAGCTCACTCTACGCGAAACATCTCCAGAAGCTCGATCCTCCGAAGCCCTGCAATCAAGGCTCCGTTGGAGGCAACAACCTCTCCACGTAATCGGTCATAGTCCTGGCGGCTCTTGACGTAGTATGCCCATTTCTGTTCAGGTAAGCTCGACAAATTCAGAGCACTCAGCATGTGTGGTACTGGTAACACGGGGCCTCCTATAGTCGTCCAAAACGGCTGACGGAATCTAGGTAGGCCGTGCAGATCCTCCAGGAGTAGGAATGTTAGGCGATAAAGCCCTGCTGTTCGTGTTGCATTCCGATCTGCTGTCACTTCGCCAAGGGTATCCGGATCGCTCTTGACGTCGGTGCAATAGTTGTCCGGCGACTCGATCATCGAATACGATGGAAAGTCGTCCTGTTCTACAACGGTAGTGGAATGTTCGGTCACCTGCGCCTCGTGCACGGAAGGTATGTTCGTGGATCGCAGATGTGCTGGAGCATGCACATGCCGGTGAAGTCGTGCGAGTGCATGAGCTAGAACAACGAGATGGGTGTTTTTGACGTCGTAGTGCAGGTCTCCATTTTGGCGACAATATTCTTGGACAAAAATCCTCACAGAGTTCGAAGTGTGCGAGAGAGCGGCATGGATTGTCTTTTCGCAAGCCCACATACGGAAACACTCCATGAAAGGCCGACCACGATAGCTGTAGCGACCTCGGATACGCTTAAGCTCTTTCGTGGCCATATCATTCGTTATGGTAGTCATCCATTCCAAGATCAAAGTACGGCACTTCCGGTCTTTGCTCATGAGCCGACGCACAATGCTCGCAGGTAGCTCGGCCAGCACTTTGACTCTCAACTCCTCTGGCAACTTGCTCCAATTGTCGAACGATACTAGCTGACCTGGATCGTAAGAAGATCTTCCAGTTGCTTGTACGCTCACGACATCTAGCGGAGTGCTCGGATTTGGCGGCCCTACCTGGTTCTCACTGGCATCGGGACTTTCTGTACTACGACTCGCCTGCCGGGATCTCGAAGGCCCACGAGATGCACGATCTCCACGCTCGCCGGCAGTATCCTGTGCAGAGCGATCCGACCTTGAGTCTGTGGCGTGGTTCGCAGCCTCAGAAGACTCTGCTTGTTGAGACATGATATGATGGATGTTCTGATCTGGTACGGTGTGGTGCGACGATTCTTGGTGCTCGCCATACCTGGGAACTGCTTCATATATAACAGAAGCTGTCGACTCATACTCGACTGTTTGCCTCTATCGACGACATCTGCAGAGTCAAAACAAACGACAATGGGTACTTCAAGCGGCCTTGACATGATCTTAGGAGCGCAAGCAAACACGGTCGGACTCAGAGCCAGACGTATGTCAGAATAGTATGAGCGAACGACACCGTCACCGGAACAATGCTAAGTCATTGCACTACCGCAGCTGAAGCTTAACACAAACGCCGGTCGACAGCAAATGTGGACGACTTGGTGGAGCGCGCTGATCTGCGCTCCGACTAATCGAAGAACACTGCTGCAGATGCACATGCAAACCCGAGTCTACCTAGACTATACTACGTTGCTGCTGCTGCTCCAGCGATCAGGGTGCACTCACACTATCGCTCACCAGCATCAAAGCCACTTGTCTAAGGGTCGCTTCCCAGCCGCTCCTTCGCTAGCAAACCCAACCTTTCGACATTCCTGAGTCAACAATGGCAACGGTTAAGTCATCTATCAACGCAAGAGTAGGCCCACGGTACCTGCCAGCGAGGAGATTGAGCTGTTGTTTAGCCGGACTGACCATATATGCCTGCCGTCAATCACATCACATACACCTTCTCAAAGAGCTCCACTCTTCGTAGTCCTTGGATGAGGTTGTTGTTGTTTGGAGTGCATGCTGCAGCGTGCACTCGCCAGAAGTCCTGGGCGTTCTTGCAATAGTAGGCGAAACTGCCCATCCGGAGTGGCGGCAGGCCGAGTCTATCCAGGGGTTGGGTTGTGCCAGCTAATGTACTATGCGATGGGAACACCCCAACGTTAGCCATAAACAGCGTGGTGAGCCGAAAATGGTTTGGCGGTGGTCCAATTCTTGCCGTAACAGGTCCTAGCACGCATAGATCGGTCACTATGTCGTTGCAGTAGTTGTCCGTGGAATCAACCTTCGCCTAGTCCGGGAAGCGCGTCAATCCTTTGATCACATTGCACCGTCCGTTCCGTTCTGTAACGTGCCTATCGCTCAGACGCTTCTGTTCGTCGAGGGTCGGATCATGTAGGTAGGTATGGAGAGCGGTCAGATGCAGTGCTAGCTGGTGCAGGTCGTCCTGTATGGTGTCTGGATCCTCGCCATTGGCTGTGCGGTAAGCCTCTATGAACAACTCCACTGAGTGACTTCAGGCTAGAAGACTGGTACACAGCCCTCTCTCGCGCGTCCACATCTGGAAGCATTCCACAAATCCGCGGTTGTGGTACTCGTAGCGGCTCCTGAGTCGAGCGAGTTCCTTCGTTACCATATCGGCCTGGATTTGGACCATATGAAGGATAACGAACTCACGCTAGAATCTATCTTCGCTCGTTAGCTGGCGTACTACTTTCGTGGGCAATTTGACAATAACTCGGATCTGCATCTCATTCGGTAGTGTATCCCAATTCTCGTTCTATACTGGTAAATCTAGATCATAGGGAGGTCGTCGGATCGGCTCTGTCGCAGCACTTGACTGCTAACTCGTCAAGTCCGAGCCCTGAGCTGCGTCCCGGCCTCGAGAAGCATTGCGACTGCTCCTGTTCTTACTTGAGTCGCGGGAAGATCGTTCTGATCCTAGAGCCGACCCACTTGGGCGAGGAACAGTGTGATCTGAAATGCTTGAAGGCCAGGGTTGAGACATGTTGTGTTATGGGGCACTCGATTGTCGTGCAGGCTGAGCTTGTTGTGGTGATATTGCTGTAGTATCGCAAACCGGGTAACCACAACCCACAGTATATATAACAGGATTTGACTCATGTCTGGATGTCTCTGTCAACCCTACTCATACATAGCATCGATTGTGAGTATTCAAGCTTGCTCATGAGGCAGCCGAGAGGTAGCTCCGGAATCGCTATGTTTCTCGTCACACCAACGATCGTCAGTGTAGTCACGATATGATCGTGAGATCTGTCAAAGCAGGACATCGGGAAGAGTGATGACTGCTAGTTCATCAGTACCCAAAAGTATGCAAATACAGACCTCAGACCACTGCCCTGGGGCCGCCATATCATGCTCGCTCCCAGAACACCCACCGGCCGGATACATCAGCTGACTACTGTCATCGATCGTTGGTACATCAAACTCACATCACATACACCTTCTCAAGCAGCTCGACCTTGTCAAGTCCTTCGATCAAAGTGTTCGCCTGTAATACAGCCCGACGCACTTGATTGAAGTTTGCCACACCCCTAGTATAGTAAGCAAACTTGTTACTAGGCAGCAGCGGTATTCCAAGTGCGTCCGACACCAGCTGACGGTCGGTGGGAGTCCTATGGACTTCAAAACGTCCTACATCGGGCAGATCCAGCTCCGTTAGGGGACAATGCGTTAATGGAGGGCCGGTGTTTGCTAACGGTATCCCTAGAATCTCGGGATACTCAATGATATCATCGACGTAGTTGTCCTTGGAGTCGATTCTCGCGTACGTAGGGAACCGGTTCAATGCCTTGATATCGTCGGCAGTGCGCCTCTCGTCACTGTGACGATCCGTGTCGAAGATTGGGTACTGCCATGTCCCGGGGGTCCATGTCACAACAGCCAATTTGGCGAGGTGCTGACCGAGCTGGGGCAGCTCGTTGTTCGGCGAGATCGGCTCCTCACCATGGCAACGGCAGTATTCCTGGACGAACAAGCGCACGGAAGCCTCGCGAGGCGGTGCCGATGTGTATAGGCCTTTCTCGCGGATCCACATCTGGAAGCACTCAATGAAAGGCCGATCAGCATATTGATACCGCCTGCGAAGTCGACCAAGTTCTCGGTCCACCATGCGATCCACGATATATCCGATGTTCGCCTGAATAACAAGGTTGAAATTCCGGTCTTCCGCCACAAGCTGGCGCAGTACTTTGCTTGGGAGCTTAATCATCAAATCGACCTGCTGCTCACGTGGTAGGCCGACTCGGTTCAGATTCATCAATGGCTGTGTTGGGTCGTACGGCCGGGGAACCGTACTGGCAACGTCGTCGTACCTGGTGGTGCCCTCGTATCCTGTTGTGCTCTCGCGGCTGCTGATCGTTATGTGGGTTGCTTGAGTCTCGAAATATCCAGAACTGCTTCGTGAAGGTGCTTCAGGCATCGGAGTGTCGCCAGTCGAAGGCGGTGTACTGTGGCCGAATGACTTCCGGGGCCTTGGTCGGGACATCTTGAGCTTCGTGGTCCCGTTGCTTGACAGGTCGATGTCTCGTGAAGTGGGTTTTAGATTTTGTAGCCCTTATTCGACTATGGCTGTAGGCGTATTAACAGTCGATCATACCTGACTGTTTGCGTACAGAGCACCTGCCGGTACGCAAACAAATTCCCGACTTGAGGACACATGTGGGAGGATTGTTATCATGGGCAATGCCTTCTCGTGATAGCAGTCGTCCAGTTTTGATGGGCACTCACCACCTGTGCCGTCCATGAACGTTTCGACGTAGCATGACCGTGGTCGTGTTCATGGCTGAAAGAGAAGAGAGTGAAGTAGTGAATAGGCTGCTCGTTCGTGAGTACTCAGAGTTATGCAAATACGTACGAACCTCAAACACCTCGCTCAACCAAACAGACTACCCGTCCGAGCCATTCCAGTCCCATGTGTACACATCGCCGCCAGACCCACACAAATCTTCATCGTCCTCTTACACTCCTGAACGGTTTCGGTGCACTCGCAGACCCAGCCGCCTGACCAAGAGCCGGCGCGGAGATATCTCTTCTCTCCTTGACACCTTCCATCATCTGCTTCCGGGGCGTTGCTTGACCGTTGGCGATGGACTTCGCTCGTCCTCTTCGGTACTGAATGGCCGCTAGTGCCGCTGCTCTGTCGAAGACTGGTACCTCGGAGCCATCCGCCAGAATAGTGGAGTTTGGCGTAGGTGGGATGTTCTCGGTGTCCTCAGGATCGAAGACTGCAGGGAGGTGCTTCGTAACTGGAGTGAAGTGCATGGGAATGGTGGTCGTAGTCGTTACCGTTCGGATGGATGGTTGGTGGCGACCAGGCGTATGCTGAAGACGCTCGTTACGTGGTGGTGTTTGTGGTTGAGGAGTGGATGCAGCGACGGCGTGGTAGTCGTCGGTCTGAGGCGAAGTTTGCGTCTCGAACGCTGCTTCTACCTCGTAAAAACGGCCTTCTAGTGATTGCATCTGCTTAGGCGACTCTGCGGTCATCGTCGTGCTGCGGGCGGTGGTCTCATCGATAGAGTTCGAGTCGAGGACGATCTCCATCGGCTCATGCTCGATTGTTGTGTCGACATGCTCCACGACCGCACGCTCGGAACTTGTGACAGCAGTCATCCCCACAGCGGTCTCGACGGTCACATCAGCACCTTCCACAACCATGGCTTCGGTCTTCTCGAGCGCCACCGCCTCCACATCCATCTCATCCTCGCCAGCAAGATCAGGAGATATACTCAAGATGCTCTCCATGCCAGCTCGGACCTTCTCTACACCAGCAGCCAGCTCTGCATCCAGGTCCAGCGTGAGTTCGTGGCCGAGCCTAGCAGCGGTCTTGCTGCCGCAGCACCGGAAAATACACTCAATGCGCATGAAGTCGACCAGACTTTCCGCACGCATCCTCCGTCGCCTCTCTACGTCCAGTTCTTCAGCCAAGCGCTTGCTGTCGACCAACTTCTTCGGAGAAGTGTGAATATTCTCCTTGTCCTCATCGAAACTGCTGAGCATCACATTCTTGAGTGGCGATAATTGCTTCCGCGGAGAGCTCAGAAGTTCCAGATCCATGTCCTGGGAGACAGGCAGTGCGATCATGCCCTCTGCAGCGATCCTGGCGACTTCTTCCTCCTTCAGATTCGTCTTGAGAGCCTCTCGCTCTTCTTCAACTATTCGCAATTTCTGTCTGAGCATGTCGACCTCTTCCTGAAGTGGAGTAAGCCGATACTCCATCTCAAATCGCTCTTGCTCCTTCCTTTGCATCTTCTGCTTCTCAAGGTCGAATCCAGACTGTGTCATCCGTAGGGTGTTGCGCGTGGACTTCAGCTCCTCTTGCAGCTTTAGCACTGCTGACGAAGTCTTGAAAGCTTCCTTACGAGCCTTGCGTAGTTCCTTCTCGTATACGCTGTGCTGTGAGTCGCGGGCCTCTCGCGACGTACCAAATTCCTCCTACACCTACGTTAGCGAACATCAAATTTCGTGATTGAAGTAACATCCTACCATCACGACTTCCAGCCTCTTCGCTACCCTCCGCTCTCGCTCCCTACCATCGTCGCCCTCCTTCTTCAGCCGCCTCACCTCTTCTCGCAACCTCTTGACATCGCTCTCTGCTTCCTCCCGTGCAATCTGCGCTCGTCTCAACTCCGCTTCCTGCCTGTTCCTCCGCTCCGCGCTCTCCGCATCCCGATCGCGTACATCCAGATGCTCGAACCGCTTTACCAAGCCTTGTACATCGCTGTTAGTCCGTACATGCGATTTGAGAGCATGTATCTCGGGGAGCGAAGGTGATTGCGGTAGCGTGAAGCCGGAGACCTTGGAGGGGCTTGTGGCCTCTGCAAAAAGTGCCGCTTTTGTCCTTCGCGTAGGCGAGGCGTGTGGTGTTGTGAAGACATCGTGAGAGTCGACATCGGTGGAGTATGACGACTTGTGGGATGTAGTCGTCGTCGTGGTGGATATGCAAGGCACCGGTCTCGCATTGACGCGTTCGGCGGGCAATGTTTGTAGTGCGTCTCTCGCCGGAAACTTGTAGGGGCTCGGTGGGTCCATCGTGCACTTCGCTGAGGTGTAGTATTCGTTATTGCGGTCTATACATATCGAAATACTCGAGTCTAGTCGTGATAATCGAGGTCGGCCGCGAAATAGTCGTGGTAGAGTTCAAAACCCCAATGTTTACCAGTCGTCGCACACGGCAGCAGTTTTCACTAGCGTGCACTAGCGCGTCACGGACCACACGTTTGAACATCGCTTCGAGGTCACTGACGACGAGATGGAATAGGATAACGACACAGTCATTCGTCGCTGGGTCAATGACATTGTGGTATTCGTACAGCTATGCTAACAATCTTTCCTCCGTCTCATTTCTGAATACGGCAGACGAGCGTGCATGCTCGAACGTGTTGCCTAAGCAGGCTTCAACTCTAGAGACTCTCATATCCTCGCCCTCTAACATTGCGAGAAGCTCTAGGCCTTCCTCCTCCAACTTCCTTTCCTCCATCCTCAGGCTCTCTCGAGTAGATCGAGGATGCAGCGTAGGGCAGACGAGCCTCTTCGAAATCGTCGCCAATACCTGCCGGTGGCAACAATCGTCCCAGATCATCGTCAGCATCCGAGAACGGATTGCCTTGATCCTCGAAGAGCTCATCAGCAGCAAGATTCTGGTCGAACGGTGTGGCGGCCTCGGTTACGCTGCCACGGCTCTGTGCCGGTTGCTGTACTTGAGTCTGGCTCTCACGATGCTCGTGGCCCTGTCCGTTGATTCGGGCTTCTTCGACGAACCCATCGATGTAAGCTCGCTCGCCAGGTCTCGCAGCTTCTTTCCGGACCTTTCGCAATTCAGAGCCAAGCTGCCACATTTTGAGCACGGCATCTTCAGACTGGGCATGATCGAGAGAGTTCCTGATCCACGTTTCCACCCAAAGGATCCGCTTGCTCTTCTTCCAGATACCTGGATCAGTCCTGCCGATGAAGAAGGCGCCTAGAGCGACCATAGCCTTGTAGTTGCCACCAATCCTCGCCAAAATACACGCAGTGCACTTCGACGAGGTCAGATGTTGAGGTCGTGGTCGCTGTTCGCGGTGGTATCTTAACTCGAACTGCTCTGGTGTCAGCCACAACGCGCTAAGATCCTCCAGCACAGCCAGCAAGTCCTGCTGCTCTGCGCTCAAAGCCCTTTCGCCTCGCAGCGGGGCCCAGGTCTCAAGCGTGCAGATGTCGATCTCGTGCTGGAATGCCTCAAGTACGCTCATGATGGGTAGCAAAATGATCTTGTGGTGCAGCGAGCACAGCGGAGACAGCCATGGGATCTTGCATCGAAGACGAGACGGCAGGTCCGAGAGAAGCTTCTTGACGATGCTTTCGTAAGAAGCTGCTGTGGCAGACTTCGGATGCGATGGAGCATGGCTGAGGATCTTGGTGAGGATCGAAATGTCCGATCTGCTTAGGTCAACGTAGGTGGCTGGAGCTGACTTGGAGTGGCTGCGGTGGTGGTGGTGCCTGTTGTCGTAGAGTAGAGAGCCCATTTCGAGCGTCTGTCTGGTGAGTAGAAGTTGTTCTCTGTGTGTGATGACTGACCTGTTGGTGGTAGAGAAATGTGCTTCCTTGTGTAAATGTGTGGTTGGCAGGAGATGTTTGAGAGATTTGTTTCGAGAACAAGTAGCTGCGTACATAGATAATTACTTCTACATCTCTCACGACACATCTTGATGGACGTACAATGCGTTTGTTCTCCAACAAAGGATTGCTCCATGTCCAGCGGACGCCATCGCTGGGCGCAGTGCCAACACCCGATACATCGAAACAAGAACTATTCAACTCACTTCTCCAGTGACCCATGTGTATACGCTGAAACGCAGCAGGAACGTGCATATTAGATTCGTGGTAAATCGCTGTTAGTGCTACCACTTGGGCAGAGCGATCCGGCCGCTTCAACGCCTCGAAGGAACGCGTCGCCGAGTCGAAGGTGGAGGTCGAGTACAGAGCAAGCATGTAAATCCAGGAGGAGGAGCCTGCCCAACTAGTCCAACGCAGGGTGCATGGACCCAATTGGTGCACGAGTGACATTGAATGATCGGCTGGTCCGTGGACTGTGGATTCCCGCAAGCACATCGGATCGGCACAATCTCCTGAGAGGGTTGACGCATGGTTTGAGGTTGTTGGTAGAATGAGCCTTGCTGTTCTTGCGGAGAGATCGGGTGGCCAGACATGATACTCCAGCGCCTGTTGTGGGCTTCCAGCGTGGTCTCGGCGCTCGAAGCCGATGGGTCAAAGTTGTCTGTATTTGAAGACCAGCTCGTATGGAAGGAAGGATGTCGAGACTCGTCGGCCCCACCGCTGCTTTGTTGGAAAGATGCAGACACATCCATCGGACATGTGTCAATCGAGGCAGTAGAGCTCATAGTCACGCTCCGCCTGTTCTGATTGCGACTTGGCGTTGAACGTCGCAAGCTGCCTTGTCTCCGAAGCTGGGCCGTAGCTGCAATGGCTGCACGCGATGGTGCTACTCCTTTCTTCATCGATGCAGCAGAAGAAGATCGTGGTATGCTCAAGCCTTCGAGGTTCTCGAGGGGTGGGTCCAACCTTGCAGCTTTCGCCTTGCGCTCATCTCTCTTGTCAAATATGAAAGATGATGGTCGGCTCGGAGTTCTGTCGCTACCATCCGAGTCATCATCGCTAGAATCGCTGTCGAACAGAGCCGGATAGCGATCGCGCATCGAGCGAGATGGACTCTCCTCGGCGCGCTGGGTTTCTGTGCGAGCTCGGCCGTTCTCGTCGATAGTCAAGATGACGGAAGTACGATGCCGCGGCTTGCCTTCAGATATGGATCCAAGAGGAGGCCGGCCAAGACGTTTCACAGGCGACGCTGTACGAGTGATGTGATGAACGCTATCACTCCGGGTCAACGAGTCCACTGCATTCATCGACGGATGCATGCTCCTGGGCCGCGTAGTGCCGGTGGTGTTGCTGCGTTGCAAGCTAGATGTGTGACTTGATGTTGTTGCACTCGACAAGAGTGTATCGGTCCTGTGATGTGTAGCTGATGTACTTCTTCCAATCTCTGCATGATGTGCTGCGGCCTGCGACCGCGCATTATTACTCCGACTGGTAGATCGGACAACCGGTCGAATCGGCGAACTATACAGCAGCGACGGATCGACACTAGTAGAGACGGGCTCGGACATCATAGAAGGCACGTTGTTACCCGTCTGTGCCATAGCTGACGCGGGCCGTGGGTGCAAGGCTTGTACTGGAAAGCTGTTCATCGCTGGCGTGTCAAAGCTTATAGCCTGTGCATTAGACTGCTGTAACCCGGCGGAAGGCCAGCCCATATCGAAGCTTGCAAGCGCGAAAGGATCGTCGAGAGCGGATGAAGGAACTCGCTGCATAGGACTTCCAGCTTGTGCCCACATAATCCTCGACTGAGACACCGCTGGTGCAGATGCAGGACCGAAATTTGAAGATTGGTACATGTCGGGCGAGAATTGAAGCTGCGGGAACTGCATGGGGGTATGCTGTGCTATTGGCGTATTGCTGGGCAGGATGGCTGGTTGCTGCGGCGACATGAACCTGCGGGAAGCAATAGTCGATGGCGTGCCGAATGCGATTTGCTGTTCCTGTTGCACTTTCCTTGCGGAAGTACCCCTGGTGGGTGGCGGCGTTTGCATCTGTGTCGAGTCCCACGAGGTGTTCACCGGAAGCTGCATTGATGCCGCTTGCGTATTCCCATATGTCGGGCTGACCAGCGGCCCTGGTGGGGGCATACTCGCCCCAGCACTCTGATTACCCGATGCTTGTATGTTTGCATAATAGTTCGATCTTAAAGTGTCCGAGGAGCTCTGCGGTCGGTGGATCGGAGTGGTGGTGGGGTACTGAAAAGGTTGTGGTGTGGTATTCGCGAACATCTGAGGGGTGGAGAAGGCATCGTGAAAGTGAGACGAGTATGCGTTGTCCTTTGGGGTCTGGTAGGTATGTTGGCCGAATGCGCCATTCGATGGGGTTGCTGGACTTGGGAAACTCCAATCAAGGGGCACACTGCTTGACATCGTAAGCAAAGACAACCCTGGGACAAGACAAGAGAAGTGTAACCGATTCACCTGTTATAAGACTGATCAAACTCCATGAGTGCAGTAGGATCCTGGTCTCAAACTCCCACCGTACAGCCTCGGACGGAGAGTAGATATCCAAGAGGGTCGGTCTATTCACCCCAACACATGGTGGGTCGTGTGCTCTAAGATCTGTTCTAGCGGACCGGTGAAGGTAGAGGGGCAGTAACACGGCAGGGAGGAGGTCGAGATGAATTTGTCTCAATGGGAATACTCCTAGCTATAGTGGCTTCGACATAAAGGACGGGAAGGTAAGAGATATGAGTATAGAAAGCCTCCTGTGAACGACTGGTGAAGGTGCAGTATAGCAACGGATTGGCAACAAGGAAATCCTGGCCAGAACGTAAGGCTGCAGTGCCTCTTTGAGAAGCTAGGGCCTCGGTGAGCCGCGCAAGGTACGGACTCTGCATGTCGCCGTGTGGCATGAGTGCGGGACAGATCCATTCGTCAGAGATGCCGTCGAGTTGACGGAGAGACGTACCTCCGTCCAAGCTCGAGATCCAATTACCGGAGTGCCACACCTTCAACGCAGAACAACTCCAATATGATAATCTGCACACAGCCATATGGAATTTCTGTAGGTCGGATGTCTCCTTTCCCTGAACGCACATGGCTCGAATATTTGGCTTGTTTCTTGCAGTGGTACAAATGCATAAATGCTGCCGCAGCTCGCCACAGCGAAATGTCCCCCACCTCTTCGTTCACTTTTGCCCTGGATTCCTGACGCCGTTCCGAGCCAATAAAGATTTTAGCTTTCTCTTCCCGAGGACTTATTAATTTATTGCTCTTGCCTAATTGAAGATGAGCTCGCGAGCATCGAGCAAATGTCTTCAAGGATACTCCACGTTCGCCAGGTGGACTCGAGGAAGATCGGCTTCTCCATATTTTTGCATGCTGCAAGGTACAGACACGAGAGCCGTCATCCGAGTGGAGCGGATGCATCTGTTCCTTGGGTGACCACGGTCAACGTGAACACAGAATGCAGTGTTCTTGTATCGATGGCCAAGAGATGCCGTCTGCGCTGCCAGTGGAACCACCATCACAACGTTATGAATGCTGTGTAGCATCAGTCAATCTCTCAAAATTTGGTAGCTTCCGGCAGGGGCTTTTAGTAGCGCACGCGACATCTTGGATATCTTCGGCACGTCTCGACATGTTCTCGAGGTTAGTATCGGATGCGAGCTCGCAAAATTTCAGGTTTCGTTGCGTCGTGGGAGAGGCAAGAATCGACCAGAAGTATGGCCTTCGCTGGACTGGACAGCTCATGGGCGTTCTAGGCCGATACAGATGCTGATGCTAACGCACATGCTCTGCTCCCTTCTCCAAGTCTTCCAACGCTTGTCGACTACGTTGGCGCTCCCACAAACGCTGCTGCTTCTTCTCGTTGTCGGCCTTCTTCTGCTTCAACTCCTGACAAAATTTGCTGTTCGCCCGAATCTTGGCGCCGTACCTAATGAAGATAAAGGGTATGAGGCACATTAGAGCACTGAGTACGCCGAGCAATGTACACGCCCAATCAACACCCAGTCTCGCATACAAGGGCCTAGCTGCGAACGGTAGGATGACGCCGAAGACGCTCCGCGCGGCGGAAGTTGCACCCATAGCGCTGGCGGCATATATCTCGTATGCATCGACGACGTAGTTAATCAGAGCCATGAAGATTAGCAGGAAGCCAACGCCAAACGGCAACGCGGACAGTACGGGTACAATCCAGTGGATCTCCGGGCGCGCTGTCCAGCCCAGCCAGAACAAGCTAACGACCTGATGTGAGCAGATGAGGTCAGTAATGGTTGATAGGAAGAGGCTCATCAAGTGCTTACGATGAGTGGTCCACCCAGACAGGCTAGAGGCAGACGGATGAACTCTTCTTTCTGCGACCAGGCTGGCGGCGTGGACTTATGCCGTGCTCTGTCAAGGTAGATATCCCACCATATGTATATCCCTGCCGCGATCATTGACCCGACGCCAATAGGAAGGAAGGCTAGTCCGACTTGGCCGGGAGTGAACCCATATGTGCCGCTGAAGATAGGGTCGTAGGCCTGGAAAAAGACTGCAGGTCTGTCAGCAAGTCCTAGTAGCCAGATCGAAGCTGACTCACTATAGAAGATTCCATATTCGAGCGACAGATACAAACAAGTCGAACTGACAATGGCTTCCAAGAACATCATGCGTAGCGGCCTCGTCAACACTGTCGTTATTAAGGCCCATAATTCTTGCTCAACCAGTTCTGATCGGGCCAATATCTTAGAGTTTCCGGTCTGCTTCCTCAGCTTCTTCGCCCTGCGTTGTAGGATGACTGGTGGGTACGTTTCAGGCATCATCAGCAGGAACGGCCAGGTGGCTCCGGCGAAGATGAGTTCAATCCAATAGACCCAACGCCAACCAACACTCACGCTCACGTAGCCGGAGATCAATGGACCGAGAAGTGGACCCCAAGTTGTGGCGGCCATGAACGCAGTGATAGCCTACAGAACGGAAGGGTAAAAGGGTCAGTGATGTCTCAAAGAAAAGAGACCCGCAGACAGCCTTCAAAGGTACCCTTTGAGACATCGGTACTCACCATGCCACGAGCCCGCGAGGAGCTATACATGTCAGCAAGAATTCCACCGATCACAGACACAGGCGTCGACGCGCCGATGCCAGCAAATGTGCGAAAGACCACAAGGCTTGCAAAGGTAGGCGCGACAGCACAAGCCATGACGAAGATGGTGAACATGACGAAAGTGCAGATCATGACGATCTTGCGACCATAGGATCTAGGCTTGTTAATATCATGTACTACATCGTACAGTGCTCGCAGCTAGACGTACTCGCTTAGAGGTGCGAACACCATAGGTCCTAAGGTGATGGGTAAGAGGGTCAGCAGATCTCTCTGACTTCCAAGGAAGCTAAACGTTTGCACAGTGCGTCTCATCATGCTTGATGGGGTCGAACGAACCCACTATATATCCGATCAGGTAGATTGACACAGGCAGGACAAGAAGCTCTTCGTTCTTGACATCGAAATACTCCTGCGTGACGCCAGTCGCTCCACTGGGTAGTGCGCTTCCCATAGTACTGTTCAGGACCAACATCATCGCGGTGACGACAACGTAGATTTTCTTCTTCCGCGACCAATTGTACGGATTGGTTTCGTCGTCCTGTGTGAATTCGACAATGTTGCGATCATCCTCTCTGTCGCCATCGTTGCTTGGGGCTGGAGACGCAGGCCCAGACGTGTCTCTGGAGGTGGCCAGTTTTTCGTCATCCAGTTTGAGCTCCTCATGTAGGTCGTTCTCGTCCTTGGAATCGTGTATGTTGGGCTCCTGTTCTTCTCGTTGCTATTAGTATGGCACTTTTGTCTTGGGTATGGTCACTTACGGGAATAAGAGTTAGCCGAGGGTGTTGGAAAGTCTGTCCACTTGGCAGCCATCACGAGGGGTACGTCTGCATCAATGGTGCACCAAAGAAAAGATCACCACTAACAGCGTCGAACATTGGAAAGGTGAGAGAGTTGGAGAGGTGTAGAGATGTCGAAAAGTACAGGGTTGGTTGTGCTTGACACCAACCATTGCAGACGACGATCCCACTGGAAAACGGCTATCGGCACGCGGGTAAAGATATACTTTTCCTTTCCTGGTCACCGTGCTCGTGAGGTCGTTGGGCCTGCATGAACGACATAGCGGAAAGTAGCCTCACTACACTTTTTGCGACGTCTGCGGTATAGGTCGTCGATGTCGGCTGATGCATTCGACCGAATTTGCGCGAGAATTTTATGCTCAGTGATATAGAACAAATTCACACCAGGTCCTTCGCGGCTTGCCGCAGGCTTGTGCGCACCAGGCAATATTTATATGGTGCTTCGTGATGGATACCAGGACAAGTCCAGTGGTACGTACGTTCGTCACACTCGTATGAGGCTCGATGGGGGCGTCATCTCGTGGATCGCTACCGCCGGTGGAACGCTTCAAGCTTCGAGGTTGATGCTCCGGCCGAACCGCCCGTAGAGAGCGTCCTTCAAGTCTTGCATCTCGCCAGTAAGCTCGCCGACCCGTTCTTCCAGTTTCGTGACTTCTCCGTCTATGTTCTCGACTGAGGAAGAAAGCAGCTCCTGGACTTCGGCGACTGGTAGATTGAAGAAAGTGTCGCCGATTTTGTAGCTGTCATCCGTTAGTGTACCACCCATACAGCTCTCCGCCACGGATGTAGTTGCATACGGTACTTTGTCGTCCTCGTCCGCGAGTTCCAGCTCCGTGGAAATCTCCTCGAGGTCCTCCTTTTCTTTCTACATGGATGTTAGGAATGAAAGATGGCAGATGAAGCGTTCGAGAAGTTATGAAACCATACCTGTCTCGCCTTCAGTTCGTCGTCCAGAGCTTTCTGACGAGAATGTATGCGGCTGAATCGATTAATCCTTTCTTGGTCTACTTTTCGGACCTCTTTCTCCTCCCCAATCTCTTCTTCCTCCTCTCGCGACAACTGGCCTTTTGTCAGCGCGGTCAGTCAACCGAGTACTGAATCCAACGCACCATACGTCTGGACAGCATGTTCGCAAGACTATTCGATGATGCGTGGCAATAGGAAGAAAGTTCTTGAGCGATATGGGTTTGAAGATGCGAAGAAGGATCTCACGAGCTCGAGCCACGTGATTTAAGGTTCAACGGCCTCAGGCATCAGAACCCGAAAACACGACCTCACGGCATTAAACCCTCTACTTTGCGCTCCGACACGACGCAAACAGGTACCATCTCATCAGGTCTCCAAGCCGTAGGCCACATACGCAATATAGTGATACACAACGCTCGCTTGGACAGCCGAACGCCCTCTCCAAATAAAGATGCGGTCCAGACTGCGACAGGGAGGGGGAGGCTTGCCTATCTCTTGACCTCGCCTTATCGCGCGCCTCGAGCTGACAAGGTAATGCAGGCGTGATAACAGCATATTGATGGGACATGCCGAAAGTAGACCCCAGCTCCAAAGCTCTTCTGTGGTTCGAAATCTCTCTTTGGCACCATTTCTCAACTTCTTTCTCTTCCCGAACTGTCTTGCATCTTTCCTGAACGCTCTTACCTATCTGTGATTGGGAGGACGTTAAACAACGTCGATATGTCGGAGACCTCTCCAGTAGGCGAGGAGAAGCATCGACGAGCTTCACAGACTGCAGTCGATGCAGGTTTGGCCAACGCAGATGATGCCGCAATGCTGGGTATGATCGCTCAGGACCTTGAAGACGATTCCAGATATGAACTGAACGCCATTCAGCAAAACTGGGCTACAAGCAAGAGCTGCGAAGGAACTTCACCATGATTGAAGTCTTCGGGATCGCTTTCAGCATCATGGGCTTGCTGCCCAGTATTGCAAGTACTCTGGCCTACTCGATACCTTCTGGTAAGTCACATTGCTGGTGGAGGGGTTGTCCGAGATGTTACCAAGCACGATGCGATACTCCGGCACACCTGAAGCTCGACAAGATATCCGAAGCGTTCGCTAATCCTTTGGCCCCTCAGGCCCTGCTGGTATGGTATGGTCGTGGTTTCTGGCTTCGATGTTCATCGTAAGTGCAAGCCAGGATCAACTCCGTATCGCCTCTAAACATTGCTCACTCCGACCTTGCATGATGGTAGTTCGTTGTCGGGCTCGCCATGGCCGACTTAGGCTCTGCAATGCCTACAAGCGGCGGACTCTACTGGTGTAAGTGTGTTGACATCGACAACTATTGTTGCTAGCGTCTGCTGAATGTGAGCACAGGGACGCACTTCTTTGCCTCTCCAAAAACTCGTAACGCTCTATCGTTCCTCGTCGGCTACTCGAATACCCTTGGCTTGGTCGGCGGTCTCTGCTCAATTGACTATGGCTTCGCCTTGATGCTGCTCAGTGTCGTGGTGATCGCCAAGGACGGCGAATGGGCACCCTCCAATGGCATCATCTACGCGGTGTTCCTAGGCTGTGTCATCTGCCACGGCATATTGGCCTCCACGATGTCTAAGATCATGGGAAAGCTGCAAACTGTCTTCGTGGTGATGAACTTCATTCTCATCTTCGCGACTATCATCGCTCTACCAATTGGCCGAGCATCACAGAGGAACGACGCAGAGTACATTTTCACTCGGGTATCGAATTTGACAGCATGGCCGACTGGATGGACGTTCATGCTGGCATGGTTGTCCCCAATCTGGACAATTGGAGGCAAATCGTCCAAGCTGAGCACATATTGATAATCGCTGATGAAATGGTAGGCTTCGACTCCTGCGTCCACATGTCCGAAGAAGCCGCCAACGCCACCCGCGCCGTCCCCTACGGCATCCTCATGTCCATCGGCTCCTGCTGGCTCTTCGGCTTCATCCTCGTCATCGTCATCGCAGCATGCATGTCTCCCGACCTCCCAAGCCTCGTTGGAAGCAAATTTGGGCAACCCATGGCGCAGATCTACTACGACAGCATCGGCAAGTCCGGCGCGATTGGCATGATGACTCTACTCTTTGTCGTGCAGTTCCTGATGGGCCTGTCGATCCTCGTAGCGGCATCACGCCAAAGCTGGGCGTTCAGCAGAGACGGTGCTCTACCGTTCAGCCGCTACATTCGACCCATTAGTGTCAAGCTGGGGTACATTCCGTTCCGTGCGATTTGGTTCTGCGTTGCTCTCGCTGCAATACTCGGATTGCTGGCTCTGGTTGCACCTGCAGCGGCTCAAGCTCTCTTTTCACTTGCTGTTGCCGGGAACAACGTTGCTTGGGGTACTCCGATCTTCTGCCGTGTAGTCTGGGGACAAAACAAGTTTAAGCCAGGGTAAGTATGAATGGGTCAAAGGGTCCCGTTGACATTTGTCTGCGGGTCTCACTTATAAGACATTGCTGACCCTTTTACCCTTCTGTTCTGTAGGCCATTCTTCACCGGACGTTTCTCCATCCCCATAGCCTGGACTGCGATCGTGTTCCTAGTGTTCGGTACGCTACTGTCGATGTTCCCGGTCGGTGGACCTAATCCGACGGCCGAGACTATGAATTACACCGTGGTAATTAATGGAGCCGTATGGCTCGGAGCGTTGGCCTATTATTTCATTGATGCTCGAAAGTGGTAGGTACACTCTTGAACCTTCTCGGAGCGCAGACTAATGCGCAAACAGGTTCACCGGGCCGAAGATCACACTCAACTTGGACGACCTGAGCGAGAGTCAGGAACGTGCTATCGTTCACGAGGGCATCGAAGTCAAGCACGAGGCTATGCCTGAGTCTGGCACTCAGAACGTGCCACTTGCGAAGGAGGTGTCCAATGCCTGAAGAGAAGACGCATTTGGTCGCATTGGCCATCGTTACGGCGATATGGAAGTGAGTAGTATGTACAGCAGAATATATTTGCGCAATATATACAGCCCTCCACGGAGCTTTGCTCGTTCTGAGAGGAGTTGGTCGGATTAGAAATCGTTTGTTGTCCAGACCAATTTGTCCTGATCCCTATACCCAGTCGCGACTCAATCCTCCACCGTGAGAATATCTTCGGGAGCTTTCAAGGCGGCAGGTAAGATCTGTCGTTGATGCAGCTCGTCTTCGGCGCTCGTTGCCAAGGTTGAGTTGTTCAAACTTGCCACGTCAATCGAGTTTGTCAGCAAGAACTCGGTGTTGCTCAATCCTGATCACTGGCATTTTCGACAGCAGGGCGAGTAGCAGTCTGCTGGTTGAAGTATCCGGGACAGTGCCATCGAAGCTCTGCGAGCCTCCAAAGATCGGAAGACAGGTATTCCTAGTTTGCCACAGATGTCGCTGATGTCGAGGTAGCGACATCTTGACGTGCGCTCCCGTTCTTCTATTGATGCGGCCACTATCGTTGGTCTGTCGTCTACCCACAATCTCTTGATGTCGGAACATATTTATCTCGCGCCACCCACGAACCTCCTCATTCCAGCATCCTTAGCTTTGCCATTCTTGATCTTCTGCTTGGCCTCGAGAGGATGCTCCTTCTCCCATCTTTCATCATCCTTGTACACCTCCATCGCTAATTCAAGATCCCACTCGGCTTGCTGCAGATACAAGAGCGCAACGTCATATCTGAGATGTGGAGGGATACTTAGTCAGCTTAATCAGCCTTGCCAGCGTGTTAAAGACGCATATGTGGTACGGTCGAAGTACTCACTCGGCAACCTTACATCCAACCATCCACCGTCGGACTTTCTGTTTCTTGAGTTCTTCTTCCTCGCCCTCTAAGGGTTTGGGCGAGAAGGATACGCCACCCTTGTAGTATTCTCCTGGTATAAGGACTGTTCGACGGCCTTGCACCAGATGGTCTTGATATACATTGTTCGTTTTGCGTATGATATTGGCTGGTACTCCGTACGCCAGGCTGAGTGATTGTATACTATCCTCCGGAGTCAAAAAATGTAACACATCAGGTGCGGGCTCGTCTAGTCGTTGCTTCTCCGAGAGAACTTCGGAGTTGTGCTGCGTATACGCTAGCGGCTTCTCATCGTGGCCTCTAACGACTGGTATTCGATCATCGAGCGTCGAGTATGCTGGCGGCTCTCGGAGTCCTTGCGGTAGTAATGAGGGCCCAGAGGATATTTGGCAATATGGACAATATGTTTCGTATCGCTTATTCTGATTCAGACATCGTGAACATATGCTTCGCCCACAACAGTCGAGGTGTCTGCCTGGGAGGAGAGGTTTCTCAGATAGTGGTTCGAGGCCAGTGCCGTACTTTTGCGCGCAGGTGGCGCAGGCGGAGTCCATTGCACGATCTTATTTTGGCCTACGAGTTTGATCGCAGTGTATACAAGAAGGTGGATATGTCCATCAACATGAGGCTCAATTGATGACGAAAGTCAATCGATTAAGCATGGCTTAGCGTGCCGCTCTCGCATCCTTCCCGAGCATCATTTGCCACACGATCCAGGGTCTCTTCAGAGTTGTAGCGTGATCATTGCACCAGCTCATATTTGCCCTTTATTCAACCACCTCCTTCTTCAGAAATACCTTAATACCGATTGACCGCATACGCTCCTTCCAGACAAACAAGATAACAGCTTTCTAATACTCCCACGACTTCGATCCGATCCTTCCGCGCGACTCCGACCTGACCTGAGAGCCTCAAGAGCCTCCTGATCAGCAACCACCACTCCAAGGACACCTTCGACTCATCGGACGAGCAACAGCTTTTGCGCCGGAGGGCGCTCTTCACACTTTTTACATTCACACCGCGAACATGATGGATAATGCGACTGCGCCATCAATCGCCTACGATCTCCCGCCGCTTCCATCCTACACGCTCATACCACAGCCGTCCGTCATCCCAGGCATCGCGGATCAATATCTTCAGCTCGGGCTTCCCATATTCGCATACTGGGCGGTATCGCTCTTCTTCCACCTACTCGACACATACGACCTCTTCCCACAGTACAGGCTACACACACCAGCGGAGGTGCTGAAGCGCAACCATGTCAGTCGGTATGAGGTCTTCCGAGATGTCATCATACAGCAGTTCGTGCAGACAGTGTTTGGGTTGATTTTGGCGGCTTTTGAGGGGCCACCAATGTACGGGAAGGAGGAGTACGATGTGGCTGTGTGGGCGGGAAGAATTAGGATGGCACAGAGAGGAATACCGGTACTGCTCGGAATGGTTGGCGTGGATGCAGCTGGACTGGCGAAGAGGGTGAGCGGCGAACATGCCATGCTGGCGGGTGCGCTGTCCGGTGGCTTCTACCCGGAAGTCATGCAGACGGTCATGCTCTACGGCCAGCCGACGATAGCTCCAGCATTCGCGCAATGGGAGCTCACAGCCGCGAAAGCGATATACCACCTCCTCATCCCTGCCTGCCAATTCCTCGTTGCGATTTGCTGGGTCGACACATGGCAATACTTCCTCCACCGCGCCATGCACATGAACAAGTGGCTGTATACCACTCTACACGCGCGACACCACCGGCTCTACGTCCCGTACGCATATGGCGCGCTCTACAACCATCCCGGAGAAGGCTTCATCCTTGATACTGCCGGCACGGGTCTTGCGTACCTTGTTACTGGCATGACTGTGCGACAGGGCACGTGGCTTTTCACCTGTGCCACCATCAAGACAGTGGACGATCATTGCGGATATTCCTTTCCGTGGGATCCATTACAACATATTACAAGCAACAACGCTGGATATCACGATGTGCATCATCAGAGTTGGGGTATCAAGACGAACTTCTCCCAGCCCTTCTTCACATTCTGGGATGGATTCCTCGGCACGAAGTGGACTGGAGGCGATGTCAGCGCGCGGTATGAGCGGGCGAAGAGTGCGGCGCAGAAGAAGGTGGACGCGGAAGTGACACCTATCACGGCGTCCAAGCCGGAAGACAGCACTTGCGCAACGACCGCCAAGCCGTACGATCTCGACGAAATCTCCTCCATCGCGAGAACAGCACAAACCGTCAGCGAGCCTCGCATCCCTGCTGGAAAGGCGACATACCAAGCCCTCGCCAGCCGGCAGCAAATCCTCGACGACACACAAACCGGCGGCATCAGCGTCCTCGCCGAAGAGTCGACCGAGGAGGTCCGCGAGCAGAAGGCCGCCTTTCGGACGTCTAGGAAGCGGACGACCAGCCTCGGCCTGAAGGAATTCGCGGATAGGGTGGGTGAGAGTCTCCAAGGGAAAGGCACAGGTGTGCTGGGGGTGGAAAGCAGGCGGTAGCAGTAATGGCAGGTTCCATTCCCCTTGGGTAGGATAGACACAGGGCACGGTTGCCTATGATGGGGGGTTGTAGATTATGCAGTTCTGGTGTACTTATACTTCTTTACGATGGCCTATCTTTCATGGTAGAGGGTTGGGTTTTGTGAGATTGATATACTGCCTTGACTGCCTTGTCACAACAGTGACAGTAGGCCCACGCGAAGGCCAGGTACAGGTACAAACTCCTGCACTCGCCGTTGTGCCTGTCAGGCTCATATGCCGTGGAGGCCACCGAACACGAACACGAATAATGCGGCTTACCGCTGAACGTGGATCGATCGCAACAAGATCCCGCCGCCGCCGTCAGCGTCGTCCGGACGGACACTATTGTTTGTTGTTGCTTTTGAACTATGAACGCCTCGCGAGAGAACCGTATCGCTGATCCAGGCCCAAAGCCCCGCATCTGCAGCCCGCATCCACCGCCTGGAAAAGCCAACCAAGGAACAGCCAAGCAGCACGTGGGAGCTCGTGGTGCCCCACGCTCGAACAACACCTTCCAGAAACATCACCTAGCCTCGTCAAACCTCTCCCCAGCCGATCAAGACTCCGTTCGCTCGCCGCGCCCGCATGGCCAAGCACGCTTACATCGACAAGCCTTGCAGAGCATGGTGAATACATCGATGGTGATTGGTAGATCGCGATCACGGCCTCGGTGTTTTGGAGCTGCCATTGACGACATCTACGCCAGGCACGGCAGTATGTTTCCCGGGGCCAGCTGCGTGGGTGAGATCTGCGAGAGAGCTTCAAAAAGGCATGGCTGCCCTGCGAAAGCTTCTGCTCCTTCGAGAGGAGCTGTAGGATTTGCAGTGCAGCTACTCTGCCATCAAGACTTTCTTGCGGACTAGCAAGACGTTCGTCAGGATGAAGTTCTCCATCGTTTCGGCGCTGTCGTTGAGCAGCTTCGCTGCGGCGAGCTATATCAGGAACTTGAACTACAACTCGCCTTCGATCAACCACCCGGGTCTCGGAATCTCGCTCCACAAGGTCAATAAGCGCAATACTTTGCAAAAACGGTTCGATGCCTCTGCGCTCAACTTCACGCACAGTGTTGCGTCTGGAGACCCGTACTCGGACAGCGTCATCCTCTGGACACGATGTGCGCCGATGTTCGACTCGGTGAACGACAATTCGACTGTCAGCGGACCTGTGCCTCTCTACAATCATGGCCCGCTTCAGGTCTCCACAGCACCTGTGTGTGTTGAATATAAAGTCGCGAAGACCAGTGACTTTGCAGAAGTCGAGAGCAGCGGCACCGCATACACCTCCTCCGACATCGACTTCACTGTCAAGGTGGAAGCGGCTGGTTTGACCGCGTTCACAAGGTACTACTATCAGTTCAACGTCTGCGGTAGCAACGTCACCAGCCCGATGGGCCGCACAAAAACTGCTCCCGCCCCCACGGACTACGTGACCAAGATCGCGCTCGCCGTGTACTCTTGCTCCAACTACCCCTTCGGCTTCTTCAACGCCTACGGCAACCCAGCACGGAAGGACAGCGTGGACTATGTCATCCATCTCGGAGATTACATCTACGAGTACGCCGGCACTGGAGACTACGGCTACGGCTACAGCATCGGACGTGTTCCAGCTCCGTATGGCCATATCATCTACACGCTTTACGACTACCGCGCGAGGCTGAGCGCTTATCGTTCAGACGAGGATCTGATCTTGTCTCACGCCACATACCCATGGATTCCAGTTTGGGATGATCATGAGGTCGCGGACAACACCTACCGTGATGGCATGGCTTACTTGAACAACACTGAGGACTCTTTCATTCATGATGGTGGTGTTTCTACTGATCAGAGGAAGATGAACGCCGTGCGCGCGTACTTTGAGTGGATGCCTATCCGTACGTATGCCATACTGCCTTTGTCTCTCAGCGCAAGAGCTAACCCAAGCTTCTATCATAGGTCAAGTTGAGATGAACGACAACCTCCGTATCTGGAGATCCTTCAAGCTTGGCTCGCTGCTCGACCTGATCATGCTTGACACCAGGCAATACGACCGCTCTATCACGGATCTCTACTGGAACACCGACTACATCCACGAGATCTCAGAGGACGCCGGCCGCACCATGATGGGCTCCCGTCAAGAGAACTGGTTCTACAACCAGCTGTCCACTTCTGCCGACCGGGGTGCGCGCTGGAGACTGATTGGCTCGCAGACCGTCTTCTCCCGCGTCAATGAGTCTGTGTCTTACGGCAACGTCAACCCTCTTGACTACGACGCCTGGGACGGCTACACCTCCAACCGCAACCGCACGCTGCAGCATCTCACCGAGAACAACATCGGCAACAACATCGTCATCTCGGGAGACAGCCACGCCTCCTGGGTGTCCGATCTAGTCTGGCTCGGTGACGCCGAATACGACGCCGAGACCGGTAAGGGCGCGCTTGGTGCTGAATTCGGTGGCTCCGCCGTCACGTCTCCCTGCCCGTTCGGCCAGAACATCTCCATCAGCACCGCCAACAACATCTCCGACTACCTCGAAGCCGCGAACGCCGAGCTCCACTGGAATGACGTCTACTACAGAGGTTACTTCGAGCTCCACTTCTCGTACGATGCGGTTGAGGCGAAGTTCTTTGGTCTGCCGACGGTTATTACTCGGAACCCGTACGAGATCTCGCTTGCCAACTTTACGGTCAAGAGCGGAGACAACCATCTTTCGAGGCCGATTGCGGGTGGTAGTGCTGAGGTTGGAAGCCTGAAGGGTGGCAGCGTGATGCAGACGAATGTCACGAATAATACAGCGACGGGCCAGTACTTTATCAGTCACTTTAACCAGAGCACTTTGTAAGTCGTGGACGGAGAGGATGACGGGTGGGCTGAGGTCTAATTAAATGGATGGTAAGAGCTGAACGAAGGTAGATGTGATTTAGATATGTGTATATACGAACGGACGCAAGTATCTAATGCCATATCTCCAAGATCCAAATGAATATCAAGCCGCGAGGAGTCCATGGGGATGCTGGAGCTGGGGCACAACTCAGCTCGACGCGCACTTTTCGTGTTGAGGGGTAATAGTAAATTGCTGGAGCAGTTGCCAGTAGTGGACTTGCATTCTCACAGCTTTGGACAACTTTGACGACGCCAGCCAATATGAAAAGGATGCCACCGCGCAAAGAGCCCAAAGAGAACGTCGTCTACGCTGCCTCGAAACGCAAAGCACCTCCCTTCAAACCACAACGACCGTCAAAAGTACCGCGCATACCGACCACAGAATCCGAAGCGTCTACCACTGCAAGACCGACCAAACGTCCGCTTCCAGCAAAGCAGAAACCGTCACTGCATGATGCAAGCGACGATGAGAGTGAGAAGGGCGGAGCACAAGCAGAAGATTCAGACGAAGAGCTAGCCGACAACCCTCTTACAGCCAAACCACGGCCAGCGGCACTATCTAAGAAGCCACCTCCCAAGCCCAAACCGGCTCGTCAACCTTCCCCAATGGCCATATCAGACGACGACGACGACGATATTGGCCCTTTCATCTCACCCGACAGAGATGCAGTAGCAAGCAATGCTCTTCCCGGAGCCAGCCAGTCTGATGAGTCTGCGTCCATACCACAGAACCTCCTCACCCGGCTCTTGCACGAACACTTCGCCGACAAGACGACGCAGATCGATAAGCAAGCGATTCAAGTGTTCCAGAAGTATATCGAGGTGTTTGTGCGCGAGGCGATCGCTCGATCTGCGCTGGCGAACGAGGAGAGCGCGGAGGAAGGTGCGGTCGATGAGCTGGGAGGCAAGTGGTTGGAGCGGGAGGATCTCGAGAAGGCTGCTGGGGCTATGATGTTGGACTTCTGAAGTGTTTGAAGTCCAGATATGGCTGTTGTCGTAAGCGGCCAAGGGACAAGACCGCAGTCATGTGTTCTTGACGGCATTTCATCCGGTGCACTTGATGATATTTCATCCTTTACTCTTCGTCTTCGCCGTCGTCTTCGCCTTCTTTGCAGCCGGCCGCATGCCCCCCTCGCTCTCCGCCGCAACCCTCTTCCGCTGCTCAATCAGCTGCTGCCGTCCCGAGACTCTCGGCTTCGTCTGCGATTTCTGCACCCTCCCACTCTTCACCCTCTTTCTCGGTTGCCCGACCCCTCTCTTCAGCTGCGCAACTTTCCCCGCCTCAAGCACCCCCGTCCCACTCGCATCCTCCTTGAGTTGATCCCATACAGCCTTCTTAGCTTGCCGGCTCTGATTTCGCTGCGCTCGCTTCTGCTTCCTAGTCATGCGCTCCCACGGAATATCCTGCAGTGACAAAACTGGGCTGGGCAGAGGCTTGAGAACTTCTGCTGGAAGTAATGGGGCCCTGTAGGCGACTACGTTCTCTGGGTCGTCATCTTCCAGGCCACTGGCATCTTCGTCGGATGTGTGGTATTCCTGCTCGATGTCCTCTTCGTCTACCTTGATCACGACGTCCGATGTAGCTACGTCTGATTTATCGTCGCCCTCTTCGACGGGGATGGGGTCTGGACGAGCCATCTTGTTCTGCTGTGGTAGACAGAATACAGAAGCTGCACACACGATGCGATCATGAGAAATGGCTCAGATCCTTGGCAAGCATATCGGGGGCTGCGGAGGTGATCTTTTTTCGCCTTAGCTAGCACCGGGTTCGGCCAGCCAATGAACGGTTGCTTATTTCAGCGCGGACCTCTGTTTTGAAGAGAGGTGATAGCATCTCAAGGCCTGCGCTCCTTCACGGCATACACTAGTTACTGCTATATCGTCTCGTTGGTATCACTCCAATATCGTGCTAGGCGTTCAGCTTGTGCCACTCGCACTTCAAACCTGAATCTCCCGCGCGGAAGTCTGGACACCTTCATCCCCCTCCTTGGTCAGCCCACCATCGACAACACCACTTGATCCGCCTTCGGATGATGTTTTCTCGAGATACTCGTCGTCAGCCTCCCTGGCTTTCGCCTTCATCAATGGCCAGTGCCCCTTTTTCTCGTAGTACAACATGCAGGCGAATGCTACGATCACGCCGAGCCAGTAGATGTTGTATGAGATGACCGAGCCATAGGTCGCGGAGTTTGTCCAGCCGAAGAGGGAGTTGAACACGCCCCAGCCGCCACCGCCGTTAACCTGAGGGTTGCAGCAGTTGACGTGCCACACGCTCTGCTTGATGTTGTACGAACCAGCACCGGATCCGGTTCCAGCGGCATCGCCACCAGTGATCTTGCTCCACTGGTGGTTTTGCAGGAACCAGATGGCTTTTGAGAAGAGGCCTGGGTGATGGTCAGTATGAGCATAAGTTCGTATTGACCATGGTCACTTACCGGCAGCGACCAGGTATAGGAAGCATGTCGAGATGATGAGGAAAACCTGGAGCTTGGCGCTGTTGCCGCCGCTGTGTATCGTTAGCTACAGCGGATGTCATTGCAAGTTATAGCTACTCACCGGTAAATCAGGTAGCCGATCAGGATCCCGGCCAGAAGACCGCAGATAACGGCCAACGGGAAGGATTCGGCAGGCAGACCAAGACCAACACCGCCGATGAATACGACCGCCTCAAGACCTTCGCGCAGGACGGTGATGAACGGAAGCAAGAACATCGCGTACTTCTCGCACCACAGCTTGAACCGATTGCCGGAAGACGTCTTGTGGCGGACATCCTGCTTCTCCAACGCGTTGGCCAGCTTGACCCTCCATTTATCTTGAAGCTTCGAGACCCGCAAGAGCGCAGCACCGACGAGGGTGATGATGATCGTTGCAATGATGCCGAATATGCCTTCCCAAAGGTCCTCGGTCCCAGAAAAGGTGTCCTTGCCGATACCGTAGAAGGCGCCGATCATGCCACAGCCGATTATGATACAGATCAACAGACCTGCACCCACTCCAGCCCAGACTTGCTTGACTAGTTTCTTGTACACGAAGCGGTCCCGGTCAGGGCCGATGGATTGCTTCAGGAAGGCGAGCAGCACCGAGACGATGATGACAGTCTCGAGACATTCTCGGAAGCAAATGAAGAAGACTGGGATTGCGAAGACGTTCGTCATGGTTCAAGCAAGCAAGCTGTTCTGAAGGCGTCGACAGAAGTCTGAAGTGACTTGAGTAAGAGTGAGGAAGAGATCGAATCTGATAAGGAATTATTATCAGATGTTGATATGGCAAGTGCACAACAAGCTGAGAGCTTACACTTTCCAGTGAATCCGAATCGCGGCCGACGTCGGACGCAGAAGACGAGGATGAAGTATCTGAGAATGGGTCGATCAGGTCAGGTTGTGGGCTTGGCAGATGCGGCAAGACCCTCAACGGCAAGAGCTGACGGTGCTGGCTGACAGAACGAACGGCAAGTACTGGCCTGTTTTTCAGTCGATTTCTTCACTCGAAAAGAAGCGTTTCTCGAACATCTGAAGGTACCGCTCGTCCGGAAGCTTCTCCAACTCAGGTCTTCACTTGCAGAGCTGGACTACACTTTCCTTCAGACTTCTCAGATCGTGAGGGGCAGTCTCACTGCAACGATTTTAGCGTTTTATCAGATCCGAGCGCTAAGCAAAAGCCAAAATTCGCGCGGTGCGTTAGCGCTGCCATTGGCTGGATTAGCTTCCGACGACTCCTCCGTTGGCAATTGCGAATTGCGAACGATGTTAGATTTTCCTTATCAGCTTGATTGATAACGCTTCACCTCGCTCATATCATCTCGATCAACCAAGACTCGGAGGCCACAGAAGTTCGAGCGTACGCAACTGCAGTCTTTCGGAGCTGGCACTTCGATCTCTTCCGGCCCGCGAGAAGCTTCCTGTGATTCCAAGCTACCCAAACCACTGCAGACACGCAGAACCGCACCTCATCGCCTCAGCAGCTAGGATCACTACAGGCTCGCGCAACCCGCCGCACGAACCTCCGAACTTGTGCCCCTACGACGGCTCGTCGTCGCGAAGTGTTGACGTGGACTAACTCGCTTACGGCGGCACTTGGCGAGAAGTCTTAGCCAATCTTCACTCGTCGAGCCTGCGGCCAAGCACGCTTCCTGCACTCGTGGCATTTATCAGATCGTGTTCTAGCCTCCGATACTCGGCCACCAGCCAGACGGCCTGGCAAGAAGAGTCAAATTGTTGAACTCGGTGTCCACACAATCAGATCGAGCTCAGATCAATCTTATCAGTTCTACCTCCAGGACAGCGTTCGTGCGGTTTGAGTACGTTTGAGTCTGTTGTGAGAGTGTTGTTTCTACAATTTTCACCACGTCTCAACGATAGCGATGGCTCTTTCATTGTCGAACTTCCTGGTCTGTCTGCTCACGCTACTACCGAAAGGCCTTCTACACAGCGTGGACGCCGCCACAGTGACCCACGACTTCAATGTCGGCTGGGTGAGAGCGAATCCGGATGGCATGGCTGAGCGTCCCGTCATTGGCATCAATGGACAGTGGCCTCTGCCGCTGTTGAATTTCACAAAGGGTGACCGTGTCATCGTCAATCTGCACAACCAGGTATGAGACATCAAACACCAAACTCTGCATACAGCTAACTGTGTCCCTAGCTGGGCAACCAAAGCACCAGTGCACATTTTCATGGTCTGTACCAGAATGGAACTAATGACATGGACGGACCAGTTGGCGTTACTCAGTGCAATATTCCGCCCGGGCACTCCATGACCTACAACTTCACCGTAAGCCGGGCCGCTGCACTGGAGGTATCTAACTGTCTAACTTTATCCAGGTTGACCAGCATGGCACATACTGGTACCACTCCCACACCCGCGGCCAGTATCCAGATGGCTGGAGAGGCCAATTCATCGTCCACGACCCAGAGAACCCATACCGAGGACAATTCGACGAAGAAGTCGCATTTACTGTCTCGGATTGGTACCACGACGAGATGCCTGGCCTATTGGCTGGGTTCATCAACTACAAAAACCCCACAGGCGCCGAACCTGTTCCCAAGTCTGCGCTCATGAACGATACGACGGACTTCACCATGGCGGTGGAGCCTGGCAAGACCTACTTCTTCCGCCTGACCAACATTGGTGCTTTCGCTGGCCAGTACTTCTGGATCGAGGGGCATACCATGAAGATCATCGAAGTTGACGGAGTATACACTGAGCCTGCTGAGGCGGACATGATCTATCTCACCGCTGCTCAGCGCTATAGCTTCCTGGTCACTGCGAAAGACGACAGCTCCTCGAACTTCGCGATGGTCAGCAGCATGGACGAAGTGAGACGATACTCGACCGAAGACCGAGGACTCTTGCTGATCACGAAGACTAGGATCTGTTTGACGTTGTCCCACCGGAACTCAACCCTAATGTCACCGGCTGGCTCATGTACGATGCCTCAGCTCCGAAGCCAACAGCTAAATTCGTTGACGCGTTTCGTCCCTTCGATGACTTCAGTCTCCAACCGGAGGACGGTCTCGAGCTCTTCGATCATGCTGATTACTCCTTCAATCTTGATCTGAAGATGGACAACCTTGGTGATGGAGCAAACTAGTGAGTCTTTCGTTCACGACTGTAGAGCCTATCACTGACCGGAAAAGCGCCTTCTTCAACGACATCACATACACCACGCCTGTTGTTCCAACACTCTACAGCGTGTTGACGACTGGCGACAAGGCAGACGATCCGACGGTCTATGGCGCCTACACCAACTCCCACGTCCTCAAAAAGAACGACATTATTGAGCTCATACTAAACAGCAACGATCCTGGCAAGCACCCGTTTCATTTGCACGGTCACAATTTCCAACTTGTTCATCGTGGTGCAGCCGGCGCTGGGTTCTACAACGCCAGTCGTGAGCACTCATTCCCGGCCACACCCATGCGTCGGGATACGGTTATGGTGAACCCAAACAGCAATTTCGTCATCCGCTTCAGGGCGGACAACCCTGGTGAGTCCTCTCTTTGTTTGCTGCGCCACCGATGGCATACTGATGAAAGCAGGCGTTTGGCTGTTCCACTGTCACATCAACTGGCACTTGGACACCGGTCTTGCTGCAACAATGATTGAGATACCACTCGAGCTACAAAAGACATTGAGCGTTCCGGAAGATCACCTCGATGTCTGTCGCGCATCTAGGACGCATACAAGCGGCAATGCGGCAGGTAATACCGTCGACTTGCTCGACCTCAACGGCCAGAATACGAGTCCTGCTCCGCTGCCCGCAGGATTCACGGCTCGGGGCATCGTCGCTTTGGTCTTCAGCTGCTTAAGTGCATTTTTGGGAATTGGCATGATTGCTTGGTGAGTACCATACCCTGCAGGTCAACGGCTGGCCGCATGTACCAGTGGTACAGTGTCTCGGTTACTATTCGAACAAGGGTCGCTAACGTCTTTTCAAACAGGTATGGGAGTGCACCCTTAGGCGCAGCTGAGCTGGAGTCTGCAAAGCGATTCATCGCTAAGGCGGGTGGGACGAAGTGAGGCCTGAAGCGAGCTGGTTGTTTTAAAGTGATGCAATATGCGTTTTGATTGCACTTCATGCAATGCAGTGTGATGAGACGACGCACATGCTGCAATCCCGTCTTTGAGGGGCAGCGGGCGTATAATGTCACACAAGATCTGGTGTGACCTCCTCGTAAGCTGTGCTCCCGCTCATCAGGTTCATGAGATCTTTTCGGAGACATCGAATCTCGGTACAACTCGCCTTTCTCATTGTGTGCTTCGTAGCCGGACCTCAAACTAACTCCCGACCCTTCCGTGACACCTTTTACCAGGTCCTAGTCCCTGGGAAAGACCGGCCCTGTGACTTATGCAAGCCATCGTTTCCAGTGCTGTGGCTAACGGCAAGCTCTCCGTCAAACATCCAATTGCACGCAGTGGCATAGCCGCCCAGATGTCCGTCGCCCCGCGCACGACCTGTCCAAACGGTTCAGATGCATCGAGCTGCAATGTACGTGCGGGCCGACTGCCACCCAGCTTTGTGGGTCGCTCACAACTGTCGCAGGAACCGCAAAATCATCGGCGGCGTTTTTGGACGGACACAGTTGTTCTACCAGCGCCGTTCGATCTTGAAATTGACCGCTGCAAGGCGCTTGAAAGAGAGCCACTCACCGTCAGCAGCTAGCTTCTCGAACAAGGTGAAGAAAGACGCCATACAGCCCTCCGTACACACACTTACTTCCTTCGAAAGGATCCTTATCTATCCTCGAAGCGGACTCTAGACCTTGGAATTCGCACGCTCACTTCACACTGGCGCCGCCAACGCACCTTCCATGCATGCTGAACTCCCGTCTAGCTTCACAAGCTCTTGTCGCGCATACGGGATGCTGTCTGCTCGGTTGCGGCGTCTAGTTCCACTCTTGCAATTACTGTGAAGAATCAGGGCTGAAAGGTTCATAAGACAGAACCCTTACGTTACCTGGAAAATTAATTCTAGAACGTCTCTCGGCCTGGTCCGCCAACATGCCTCCTTCAGCACGCCACCCGAGTCTCTTCCAGAGCTACTATGAGCGCTCTGAGCAACCGAACCTCACACCCTTGGCCACATACCTTCTACGCCTCATTCAACTCAAAAGGACCAACTTGTGCGTGTCCGCGGATGTTTCAACTACGGCGGAGCTTTTGCAGTTGGCCGAAGATGTAGGCGACCAGATATGCGTACTCAAGACGCATGCAGACATCATCGGAGACTTCACAGACCGGACAGCCCGAGGGCTGATGGAGGTCGCGCGGCGGAAGAAGTTCATCATCTTTGAGGATCGCAAATTCGGCGACATTGGCAGTGCGTTGTATCTCACGCCCAGCAATTCTACAGCAGGCTGATCTTGATGTGAACAGATACAGTACAGCTGCAGTATACAAGCGGACCGCTTTCTATTGTGCGGTGGGCACAGATAGTCAACGCACATCTTTTCCCTGGACCGGATATCATTACTGCACTTTCGGAGGCCGCTAGGAAGGCGATAGCTGCACACAACACATCTGTCTCCACCGAGATATCTGCTTCCCCTGGTGCGGCTACTGGAGGCGACAACGAATCTTTGGAAGAAGGAGATGAGGAGAGCGACGATGACGACGACTTGGCAGACGAAGCAGCCCGGACTGCTGATGACGAGCGAAAAGGCAGGAAGCAGTCTGTTGTGTCTGTCAGCACCACGATCAGCACAAAGACCGAGACTATCAGCCCACAGCCGTCCCTGCGGCCAACAATATCACGGGAGCCGACAGAAGAAGACGACGGCGACGACGAAGACGACGATGCTGAAGCAGCTTTGGAGGAGTTAGGACCAGCACCGTTCTACCGCTCGCTGCTTCTGCTCGCACAGATGTCCTCGAGGGACAACATGCTGACCCCACAATATACGGAGGCTTGCATCAAGCACGCTCGATCGAATAAGGACTTTGTCATGGGCTTCATTGCTCAGCGCTCATTGAACTCGGAGAAAGACGACAACTTCATCACGATGACGCCTGGTGTGCAGCTGTCGGCCGGTGGCGACGCCCACGGCCAGCAGTACAACACTCCTCGGAAGGTCATTGGTGATGCTGGCTGCGACATCATCATCGTTGGCAGAGGCATCTTACAAGCGTCAGATCGCAAACGCGCAGCAACGGAGTATCGAAAACAGGGATGGCAGGCGTACGAGGAGCGTTTGCGATCTGGTCGGAAGCGACGCTGATTTTGCGGTGCGGAGGTGTTCATATACGATATCGATCCAGCTCGGCGAAGCAAGCAAACGGAGCATCGCCTGGCGTTGGAAACTGAGGAGTCTTGCATTATCAACTAAGATTGCGAGACTGGATATCGTCTTGTATCCCGATCTTTCCCAAGCCAACAAAGAATACCGATACCCACGACAGCAGCATGGCGATATGTTGCTGCCTCGAGAGCACTTCCTTCGTCCTCTACAGCTCCATCACAATATTCCCTTTTATGATGAGCGGAGCATCCACAAGAAGATCGGTTTGCATCTCGTTCATGACCTCTTGATATCTTTCACTCGCCCAGTGTTTGTCTAGAGCGGCTTGGGATTCATCGAACGTCAATTTAGCTGATGCCATGCATGAGCTTGGGGAAGTGAACATACCTTTCCCAGAGTATCAGTCGTGACTTCTCACCATCATTCGCCTCTTCTAGCACTCGAAATTCGAGGCAGTATTTCTCATTCTCTTTGATTTCCTTCAGGCATTTGGCCATGAAGTCTTTCGTCTAATTTAATGGCATCAGTTCCTGTGTTTGTGACAAAGATCTCTGCTGTACTCTGTACCTTTTGAACTTTACCCGGCTTGACGTCGAGTACCCCCGTCACAGTGACTTCCTTCGACATTGTGTATGGGACTCTTGGTGGATGTGTGGGATTGAATATGGTTATCAGTTGCCTCTCAAATCTTGGATCTATATGCATCCTTCGTTGGTTCTACTGCTAGTGCACCCAAGAACGCTAGAATGTCCAGGCTCCCTTAGGCTTTCATAGTATACTCCTTCCGAACTCAAAAAGAACGTCATATCGGCGATTCGACGAAGCAACACAGGGCTTCAGGAACAGGGTCATGATACTTGGTGATGTGTTATTAACGAAAGAGCCACTGCCAACGGACTTTGCCTAAAACAATACCTCCGGTGTCAGAGCGACAAGTATTCGTCCGGAACTCTATACTTCAGTAAACTCTGTTTCTGTCTCCGGACGAAAAAGTGTCTTCAAGACGCCTGCCTTGACAATGCAACCCCAGAGCAAGAATTGAACAAAGCCCAAAACGCAACGCAATGCCCTCTATATTCCCTAAATGCAATCTTGGCCTTCAACCATCCTACTCCGCGACGGAACGGATATCAACCAACATGTCGGTGTTGGCGAAAGCAAGAGTCTGGCCCTTGACGTCGCCGTTGCCGCGTGAGCAGAGATCCATGATGCGGCCAGCAGCCTGAGCTATATCTTGACTGTATGGGAAGTCAGCAATACTTAATCAGCCGTAGGATGAAACAGTAACTTACCATGTAGTCGTGGTTGTACCAGCCGAATCCTCCCCGGACGCCGCTTTGGTAGAGATGCCGGTGATCTGCGTGTTGCCGCGACGGCAGAAGCTCGTTGCAGTACCGGCGACGCAGGCATCGGTGCCTTTGGATGCAAGATCGTTGATGCATTCAACGGCTTCCGAGGCAATGCCGTTCTCGGTAAAAGGGTTGTTCTCGCCATCGAGGCAGCTGACGTCGCTTTGACGGGCGAACAGACGGGAGTTAGGGTGTGCTGAGGCAACGACCGCGAGGGCGAGGAGGGAAGCAACGACGGCAGTGAAGTTAACCATGTCTGCTGATGGGGATCGAAAAGTGTGTCAAGGTAGATTCTCGAGGATGAAAATGGTACTCGTGCTGCCCTGTAGGCGATGGGCGGAAGATGGAGTAGATCTGGCTTGTCGGAGAGTGTTGGTTGATGTTGCTGTGATCGGAACACACATCAAGGTCGCCTACCTAGACCTTATAGGCATCGTTGCATGGTTCACCTCGGCGCCGTTGACTATCGCAGGCGTACTATGTTTGGATCATTGCACTTCGCCCTCGTGGCTCATCGCAAGTATGTCCGTATGTTCAAAGAGAACAACCAGGTCGTAAATCCGCGACGATGTTGGAGTGATTGCTCAAGCAATTGGTGGCTGGAACGCAACGAAGCAACCAACCAGAATTGTGAACGGCCTCCCGGATGTAAAATAAGCACAAGTACACATTCCTTATACGGAATCACTCTTGGCACTGCACGCATTCGACGCATCTTGCGGAGTACATGTGGGGATGTACATATCTCGCTCTCGCATCACTGGTTGGACACGCGACCATGGAGGCTGGTGTTCCCTCAGCCCTACCTGGCCTTGTCACACCTTCGCCCAGAATGCAACGGCCGTATTGAGGATGGTCGGACCGTTGCGAGCGTTTGGTGTTGAGACGCGGTATAGACCCGTCTTTGGGTCTTCGTAAAGTCTACCTGAGTCGATACGGTACAGTATTGTGCCAAAATAGCTCTACGACATCCCGGATGTCTTTGAAGGCGAGATATGCAGTTTCCTATTCCGGTGTCTCGATTATCAAGAGTGTCGAAAAAATCTCATTGGGCACATAGACCTCGTGGACGGATCGACCTGTTTCAAGCCGGACCACATGGTCGCTGCTCTATACCTGCCTATGGCTCAGCACGAGTCGCACCATGAGCCTCATGAGCCTCGTGGAGTTCGTATATGGTACTGTTGGTTCTGGATCGGAGCAAGGAGGTAATACGGACGTAGGTCTGCTGGTTCATGTCAGCGATCCTTCACGCCGACGGAGAAAGTGGCTTACGTGCTGTTCAATGATGCTATTGTTGCTCGGGCACTTCATAACATGCTCCGCCTTTGACACCGGGCAAGGTCGGTCTGTACCAACGTAGCTGCCTCCAACATGCGAGTGATACGATCGAGCTGAACATATAAGGTCTGGTGCTCTCTCTTCGTTAGCATCACATTCCACTCACCATTCAAGCAACTCACCAGCATCTCAAAGGCACTTCCAATTCAATCCACCATCCAAATTCGACCAAACATCAGCCTTCCCATCCTCAGCATGCTATCCATTATCAAGTCCCTCACACTCCTCGGCCTCTTGGGCAACATGGCACTGGCGGCTACCTTTGCCGAATTTTGCAATGACGACAACTGCTCCGAGGGTTGCGGAATCTCCGTCGAAGTCGATAACCCTGGGTGCCTAACTCAGTTTGGTAATACACTCGTTGATGGCGAACTGCTGTGTGGTCTCAAATTCCCACTAACCGTGGTGTCCTTCTGTGTTTAGGTCGTCGATCAGTCAGGTTCCACGGCTCCAATGCCCAGGACGTGAGCATGGTCGCTTCGCCGGGCGAGACATGCGACTGCCAGAACTACTGCGAGACTGATCTTGTCCAATCCGCCTTGCATATTTTCGGCGACAACGATTTCTGCTTTAAGCTTAGAGACCGAACCGTAGGACCATCAAGGGTTCCCCAATATTCACGCATACTGATTCGCATGTACAGGCTCAATCATTCCGATTCATCGCTGGCTGTTGCCCGGAGAATCAGTGCTATGTCGCGGGCTTTAAGACGGTGATCTTGCTTATGGGTTGTGAAGGCGGTTCGTTTTCGGCGTTTCGGTTTCGCGATGGTGCAGGAGGGAGTCCGATAGATGCAGTTATTAGTCTGCATTCATATCCATTCATTTTGAAGACCGTATCTATCTTGGCTGGCTTTCTGCTCGTGACTTCCGTGCTTGGCCCAGATCAGACATCACGTCCGTAGGTTCGCTCTCGCAATGGATGTGTTCTTCCGGCAGCTTACTGGCAGTTTCGCTCACTTGTTCCATCCTTCTCAACAGGGAGAGCTCGAGAGTCTGGGCTCGTAAGGTCGAACGCAGTCCTGGTAGCGGTCCAGATATGCAGGTCAGCCGTGTAGCGTTGTACGGCAATTGCCGCTTCGAGTCGATGTGAATGACAGTATGCCAGAACAGTCCAGGGACCTGGGACTCCTCGTAGGTGAGCTGTAAACGGTATGGCAACACCAAAGGGCGTAACGTGTCCGACTTCTTCGGATAGGTTGCTTTCCTCGGACAGGTAAGCTCGTGTACAGGGGAGCCGGTCAAGAGGTCTACTTGAACGTCGTAAGGGGTTCAGCCAGGCTGGTGAGCCACGGAACATCCCAAAAAGATTACGCCGTCTTCCTCCAACCCTTGGGACATCAAAAAGAAGTTCTTTAGAGGTATACAGCAGCAAAAGAACAGCTTATTCGAGCAGCAAGGGGCTCGAACCCTCAACCTTTGGTGTATTTCGTTGCCGAAAACCAACTGTTAACAGTCAGTCAAAGATTTTTGAGAGCAGGCGATCGTTGAGACGTACCGCGCTACCATTGCGCCAACCACCCCGGATCTACCCGCGTATCAGCGGCATTGTATATGATAGGTAGCCTTGGCTGCTCTTGTCCGGTCCCGGAGGTGTGGAGCCAGAAAACCTGTGGAGGTGATTTATCGACCGCGCTAAAAATGCCAAGGTATTTTTTCACCCAATCGGGAATGTGTTGACCCTGGTGCCATTGTTGTTCGATATACACGTAAAGACTGCGTTAATCGGTATATAGAAGAAGGCGTTGCCTAATAAACCAGTCGCCGGCACCAGGAGTAGCTGTTCAGTGCATCCATACCATGCCGAGATATAGTCTTCGTTGCCGTACCACAATGACAACAGCGACACTTCTAGTAAAACAGGTCGTGACGGTCTTCGATACTTGCATATCCTCTCCTCGAACGGCTTTTTGTAATGGGTATAGATACTGTACTGTATTAGCAGGCTTTTTATCGACGGGACGGAGTTGACATTACAGACAATTTTTGTCACGGGTATGGAAGGGCAGAGAGTCCGATCGATTGCACAGCCATCCGTTTGTCGAACTCTGTTTGATTCTTGCAACTATGTCGCTCTTATCGAGCCCAGGTGCGGTCCTCGATCAGGAGGTTAGGTCGAAACTAGAAAGCTTGGCACTCTTGCCTCTCGACGACATCAACACATTCAGCGAACCACGAGAACCACCATCTGAGCACGTCTGTACATCTGGGACACGGAGAACCAATCCATAGACTAGTATGTATCTACGATCAATTCCCAGCATTCCCTCTCTTCCCACCCCTCTTACTCCTATCCGTATGCGCCTTCAGAATCTTCTTATGCTCCATCAAACTCCTCTTCCCCTTCTTCTTCGCCTTCCCCAGCGTCATCATGAAGTTCTTCTTCCTCGCCTTCTCCTTGTTAGTCGTCGACTGCCCCTTCGCCGCCTTTTTCTCCTTCCTCCGCGCAGTTGTCGAACGATGGTCGTTCTTCTCGTCATCCTCTCCTTTTGCCATCTTGATCTTCTCCTCCTTGGTGGCCTTCGCAGACAGTTTGGCAAGACCTTCGATATCGGCGGATGTGAGAGCATCATCGGCGTGTCGTTCGGAGTTCTGCTGTTGTTGGATGCGGCGACGTTTGGCTGAGGGCATGGTTGAGGTGATGGCCGCTGCTGTTTTGAGTTCTTGAAGCTTGGCAAAATCGGCTGGGGTGAGGATGCGGGTCGTAGCGAGTTTAGACATGCGTGCTTCCTCCCGCCTGACCGCTTCCTGCGGCTCGAGAGATGCGGTGTTGCGGTCTGCGGCTGGTGTCGATGATGCGTCCTTGGTAGTCGTCTCAGCGTTCTCCTTATCAGAATCTCTGGCTTTCTCGACGGGCAGCTCCTTCGCAGGCTTCTTCGGCTTATCATCTTCCGAGTCAGACACATCAATCTCCTCACCATCACTCTCCACATTAATCCAGCCACCACTACTGCCACTGTCATCACTCTGCGCATCCCAGTTATCCCACCCTTTCTCTTCGTCCTCCTCCTCATCAAGACCCTGCTCCTCCTTCCACTTCTCCAACAGCTCCAAACCTTCGATCTCGCCACCCTGAACCTCACCAAACCTCGTGCCCAGCCCAGTCCCGGCTCTAAGCTTCAGCGCAGCATCTTTACCGCGATCACGCCTCTTCAGCATATCTGCACCAACTTCTCGGTACAAAGATAGTAAACCACGAGCAGCCATTTGCACGCCCTTGTCTTTTGACTTCCTATACTGGACGAGATCTTGTAACAGCGTCTCGTTCATCGTCAGCGGCTGGCGGACACAGATCTCTCGGATGCCGTTCAATCCGGCACTGGCGACTTGGGCCGCAGCTGCCTCGCTGACGAACTCGTTGGCGATCTTCTGGATGAGAGGCTCCAGCACATCCGGTGGTACCAGATTATGTGTCGCCTGAGCCAAGGATGCCAGAAAAGATGTGACAGACGGCTGTCGTGGGGTCAAATACTTGATGAAGTAGGAGTAGAGTGGTATCAGCGTCAACTTGTGCAACCCGACCAATCTGCTAACGAGTTGCAGCACGATGAGCTTCTGGTCCAGATTGAGCTTAACCTGCGGCTGCGAAGGTTGAAGATGCTGGTGGAACAACTTCTCCGCAAATCCTTGCGGATCGTGAAGTAGATGCAGTGCAGAAAAGTTGAGGGGATGCGGCGCTTTCTTCTTCCTCTCCTTTCGCTTGACCGTCGCTGCCGCTGCCCGTAGCATCTTGTCCCGTTTTCCGGTCTTCTTGTTGATGCCAGCTTGATGCCGTAGCTTACTCATATCGACACCCTCCTCGACATCACTGTCTTCGTCCGCTGCCTCTTCCCGCTCTTGATCACCTCCCAAGAAGAACTTCACACCCGATGTGACCACCTTTGCATCTTTACTCAAAGCTGCCACCTCCATAATACTGACAGCTTTTGCATCCGCCCATATCTGCCTCTTCCACATTTCCCTCGTCACCTTGACCGACCACAATCCTTTGGGACTCGTTGGGTTCGAAGCAATCATGTTGTAGCATGTCGTCTGCATCATCCGGTTGAGTTTGTGGTTCGTCGTTTTGGCGTTTGAATTGCGCAGGTCCGAGATTATCTTCTGAAAGAGGAGCGCACGCAGCGACTTCGAAGGTGTGGATATGAGCAATGGCCATAATACATTGAGCAGCTTCGCAGAATCTATGAGCTCTTTCTTGCGTAACAAGACCAGACTTCCGACGATCTTGTCTCGCAGCTCGGCTTCTAAACTCGCGTGGTGCTTCTCCAACAAGCCGATCAGCTCGCTTGGGAAAGCATGAGTGATTTTGGGGTAGCAGTCGGCGACATGACTGACGAAATCGATCAGATCACGGAGTCGGATGATACCACTGTCGTCGGTCGTCGTAGGCGATTGCAGGAAAAGCTCGTGGAGGGATTGGTATTGCGAGTACTGGTTGATGAACTCGTCCTGGTATGATGTCGGGTCGGTTTTGATTTTGTGTTGGAGATTGGGTAGATCTGCGTCGACCTTCTCGAGCGCACCACGCTTGCGCTTCATTTTGTGAAGGTACCGAGAGTTGATTGGTAGTAGTGACGGTGCTCGAGAGTATGCGGACTTTCGAGCGGAAGAAAAAAAGTCGGGGTCACACTAAGCGTAAAAGTCATGGGATCCAGGGCTACCTGCTCCTTCCCTCTTGGGACATGCATTCTCTCTCCTGCAACGAGTTGGCTTATGATTGCTACGTGCCAAACCTACGATGCATGAGGTGGTGACCTTGCAGTTCGGGCAGCGCGTAAACTACCTGGCCACACATTTCTGGAACATACAAGTAAGCTCTCTCTGCCTGTGCCCAGGCTCGACAAGTGTATACCTTTTCAACCTATTCGACGTATACTGACAAGATCGCAGGAATCCTACTTCACGTACTCCGGCCAAGAAGAGTCACCCGTCGACCACGATGTCTCTTTTAGACCGGGTATCGGCGCAGATGGCAACGACACGTACACCCCACGCACTCTCATCTACGACTTGAAAGGCGGCTTCGGCACTCTCAGGAGAGAGAACGCTCTATATGAGCTCGAGCACCCAGAAAGCTCTACCCAGCAAAGCCTATGGGGTGGTAGCACTATCCCGCTTCGCTTGCCACCTATCAACCCAAGCTCGTACCAGCAAGCGCTTAACCAAGGCACTCAGCCGCCACAATTAACTGCTGACACCGTACGCTACTGGTCGGACTACAACCGTGTATTCTATCACCCGCGGAGTATCGTGCAGCTGAGCGAGTATGAGCTGAATAGCTCGCTCATGCCATTCGAGCGGTGGGAGACGGGAGAGGAGCTCTTTCGGAACCTGGACAGGGAGTTCGACCTTCTCGACCGTGATCTCAGACCCTTCCTGGAAGAGTGTGACCAGCTCCAGGGACTGCAGATCTTGACTAGTACCGATGATGCGTGGGGAGGGTTTGCATCTCGGTATCTCGAGCGGATTTCGGACGAATTGGGCAAAGGTTCCCGTTGGGTCTTCGGACTCAAGGACGGGAACCGAGTACAGAGACAGCGAGAGATGCTACAGACGGCAAATTTTGCTCAGTCGATATATGCGCTGGACTCGCATGCGAGCGTGCACATCCCGCTGTCTATGCCACCAGCACCACTCCCCTCATATCTCTCACTCGATAGGTTGAGCGTGTGGCACACCTCCGCCGTAGAGGCAGTTCTTATGGAAAGTATAACGCTGCCGACGAGGCTACGGGGCACAGAGAGCTCGCATGACACTTTCGACACGCTGGAATCGACTCTCAACAACGATGGCAACCGCCGCATCGTGACGGCTGGCTTCTCAGTGAAGAACCCAGATACGCTGCATGCCACCACCAACGGCGGAGGACCTCAAGACACACGCATGACGAACGGCGTTACGCATGAAGACGAGGAGAATGAGGTGTCGAGCACAGATTTAAGCATGTTCCCGACCTCATCAGCAACCACCCGCTCCGAGCGCAGACCACATATCTTCACTCAAGTAGAGTCCCTTCGTGGATGGTGGAAGCCTGGAGAAGAGATTGAGGCCTCAAATGCAGCAGCTCGCGATCGCTATGTCGAGGGTCCGAGGGTGAGCATCCACCAGTCTTCGTTACTGTTCCCGATCTTGTCCTCGTACCCTGGTATCTTCCGCTTCGAAGGTCATCCTACCAGCTTAGCTATCAAAGCTCAACTTTCGACATCCACTGCAGTTGCTGCTCGGGTCCGAGACCTTGAACGGTCTGCCAGAGGTCTGATGGGTGTCGAAGAACGAGAGGCAATCTGTGATGGCTTGGCCAGTCTCGCGGAAGAGTATGAAGAAGGCTGGGATGATAGTGACGCCAACGACGATAACGACTGATCTGACGAAGCTCTGCTGCTGACGAGCAATGTTTGGCTTGCCGACCCGAGTTCCACAAGGTCGAGTCTTTGTTCAACGACCGCGACGATCATTGTCAAAGGCCGTCCTGCCTTTGTCCTTTCAAGAATCCTCACGCACTTCGAATCCCTCCAAGCCGACAAGTGACACGCCGACCGCTTCCATAGCATCGACCAGTGCCACAATATCCCCAGCACCAAGCTCACCATCGCCACGGACCTCCATCAGATTGATATGAACCGCCTTCAGGCTCCGCAGCACCTGCGACCGTCGATCTTCACACTCCCTTGTCTCCTCTTCTACGGCCACGACTCGATCAATGAACCGCTTACTCGCAATCACCTCGTCATAGCAGGCGTTGAGCTCCGTCCCGTCGGGGTATTTCATGAGCTGCGCGAGAAGTCTGTCGCATGTCTCTGACAGCTCAACGCTTCGAAGCTTCGGGTCACCCCAAGACTTGACGAGAGCTTCGTGTCGAAGTGGAAGAGTGAAGAGGATATGTTGTAGGGCTTTCGCCTTCGTGGCTGAATCGTCCGATTCACTGGAGATGATGGTGGTGAAGTCTTCTTGCTGCCTCACTTCCGCGATGTATGCTTCCCACGCTGTGAGGGAGTTGTCGATTGCTATGCCGAGCTTGGGCAGGAGTGTGAGGTAGGTTTCTGTGTCCATAGTCGGACTATGGGGGCTGGGTAAGGTGGTATCAGGTCACTGTCGCTGGTGAGCAAGATCGGGCTCCTGTGAAGTGGTGAAGAAACGGCGGGAGCCCCGGGAGGTAAGTCGAATTAAGCTTTGTCACATGTGAATCTATGAGTGAAAGATCGCCCATATCAACAACAAACCGCAGACGCGTCCTTCCATTACTTCCCGGCCCAGGCCCCCAACTCAATACTCAATCTATAACGCACAATGGCTCAACGCATGCTCAACGTGCTCCACGAGCTCTGGCCCAGGGTAGAGGAAGCCCTCGCCCGGTGGATAGAACACCTCGAATCCATCGCCAAAGATACCGACCACGAATTCAGAGGTCCAGCGCTCGAGAAACTGAGCTGTGAGGCCAGGATCGAAAAGCTCGACGCCAACCGCACAATCTTCCAACGTCGCGTGGATGCCATCAACCACATCAATGCCGTCGAAGGCCGGACTGCTCCGCTGATCGGCGTCATTATCGCCGCACAGCTGGAGGATCCTGTCGGACTCGAGACGGTGACGAATATGTTTCGCAGAGCGCTCACTCAAACGGAGGATATCCAGGACCGTGCTCATCAACGCATCGCTGAGATAGAAGTAAAGGTCACGGACCGCTTTACTACGCTTCGCGGGCAGTACGAGGGGCTGTGTAAGCTTCTGGGAGATGATCTGTAAGTTCACGACGTTCACCAACCGTGTCTTTTCAACTCGAAGCGGGGACGTTTGCTAACGCTTCTGTTCACCACTTCAGGAAGTCGACGACCAACTATAGGTTTGACGAGATCGAGGAGTATATGTTACACTTTCAAGCGATCGCGGCGATGCATGTGGGGGTCGAGTCTCCTAGGCAGACACTCGTCCTGGAGTACTTTCAGAAGGTATCCGGTGGGACGCTGTCTGTGACTATCACCCTCGGCAGCGACAGGGTCGCGGGCGAGTCACCTTCCGGGAGGCAGAGGCTCATCTCAGAGTTCTTCAAGAAGCTGTAACCGGTGAGGGGGAAGGGACTGATCAGCGACCGTAGTGGCATGACGAGGACACGGTGTTGTAGAAGGTATTGTCGGCAATGCAGAGGGTTATCTATGAGCGGATGAAGGAGAAGTGGGCTGCTGGACCGTCGGGCCTAGTTCACGACGATAGTACCACTATAGGGCGATGCTGCCGTCGAAGATGGGGACCGTGGGAGCGCGCTCGATTAGTGCTTGTGGTGGTGGCGGCGGCGCGGTATGACCCTCGTCCGTAGGTTGCAAACGGTGAGTCGAATTAAGCTTCGGTACATGTGAATGTATGATGTGAAAGGTTATGCGCTAACAACAAACCGCAGACGCGTCATTTACCTCGCCCTAGCCTTCCAGCGCCATATCGTTTACAATCTCTCCAACACCATACCGCTCCCGCTCGGCACTGTACGATGGCTCAACACATGCTCATCCAGCTCCACGAACTCTGGCACAGAGTAGAGGAAGCGCTTGACCGGTGGAAGCAACACCTCGATGCCGTCGCCGACAGTGTCGACCATGACTTTGGGGAACTATCGTCCAAGATACTAGATGGCCAGACCAAAACGGCCATGCTCGAAGCCAACCGCGACAATTTCCAAGCCCGTCTGGATATCGTTTGCTACTTCCACGGCACGTTTGGCTTCGGACAGACCGCAGAACCGGTCATCGAGACGATCGCGAGATGCCTCCCACGTGCTATCGGCAACGAGACGGCCAAGAGCCACTTTGCTAGGGCGTTGCCGTACACGGGGCGGTACCAGTACCTTCAGCATAAGCGTCTTAGCGATTGGGAGGGGGAGATCTCGAGTCGTTTTAACTTCCTTCGCGGCAAGTACGTGGCGCTGTGCAAGCTTCTGGAAGACGGTGATCGGTAAGTCAAAGGGTGATGCGCTATAGTGTTAAGGAACACTTGCTAACCCGTCCCAGGGAACTGGAAGCAGCATTCCAGGACAAAGAGAGCATCAAGAGGCTGCTATGTTTCTTTGAGGAAGAGAGGAGCCACGGGGCTACAGTGGACGAGGCGACCGTGAAGACATTGAACGTGGACTTGATCAACGTCGAGTAAGTTTGGCAGCGCCTGCAGCATTCAAGACCGTTGCTAACCTGCTTTCCAGACGCGTGATCACGTACTACGAGGCACAAATGCAGGACTTCCAGGCTCAAGTGGCGTGGCAAGTCCAAATCGAATCGACAAGGCAAACGTTGATTGGAGACTACTTCTTCAAGGAGCAGTAAGCGATGCGTCGAAGGGCTTGTCAGCGACTGCGTTGGCATCGTGAGCCACAGAATATTGGAGGAGTTATTGTCGGCAGAGCAGAGGCTCATCTGTAAGCATGTCAAGAAGCAAGTACAATACACTGAGGGCTTCTCGCTACTTGGGATAGCAAATCGAACAGCAGAAGATACGTCAATGTGTTACCACTGGCCTCTCCTTCTTGATTCTTTCTGTCTGCGAGCGCTCAGGTGTGGAAACACCATGACTTCCTCCCGTGTCATCCGTACGTCGAGATGAGGAAAAGCAGCGAACGACAGCAGCCAAACGCAAGTTCCATCGTCATCGTACATCCTGATATCACCGCTCTTCGCCTCGTTGGTCTCGATATCACTGACTCGTCCATCTCGACAGCAGCTCCCTCTTCTGCCTTCTACTCCTCCTCCGTGTAGAGTCTTCCCCACCAGCCAAGGCACCCGTCATGTTCCCTTCAACTCCAGCAGCGGTCTCGGACGACTTCCGCACAGACTTCGCCAGATACTGGCGACAGCTCGCAGCAGAATCCTCTCTCCGCCACTTCACCGTCGCCGCTCTGCATCAAGTCTTGCAGCTGTTCGTCAGTCGGTGCACTGTCATCGGTGACGACTCCCAACGGTGGTTCTGTACGCCGGCCGGCGGGCTCGTCTGTCACCTGCTATCTCTGGGGGGCACCGTCAGATGTTAGAAGTGAGTATGACTGATGACTGATGGTCGACGCGCCACTGGCAATGATTGATTAGCATAATTTTCCCCTGTCTATCCTCTGTTCAACATCAACAAGCAACCGACCAATTACCAACACCTGAACGACACTATGTTGTGCGAGAGATAGACAAACCCGGCGAGACTCGAGCGAGTAATTCCTATCTGTGAAGACAGGACGATATCTACATGATAGGCTAGAAGAGCGCAGGAATGAGAAGAATGGAGGTGGAAAGCTGATGAAAGACGATCGGAGGAAAGAGTGATCATGCAGACGATGTCCCAGAGCGAAGAGAACGATGTTCGAGAGCGAATACGTGACTGATAGTTGAAATTCCAGTATGTTTCCAGTCGATCCACCGGACAAGACCAAGGGTGCTCTCGTCGCCGCCTGTGCCACTTTGACAAACCAATGGAACGGCACGAGGACGTCCCTAGCACTTGACGCCGCATACGAGCGTGCGATGACGATCCGAAGCCAGGATAAGTACCCTCGATCCTAGACTGGTTCGGAGCACTATGGCGAACGGTGTAGCTGGGGACTCATGGTTCCAAGGGGGCTGCTTGCTGTTATCTTCGATGGGGCTCATGGCTTCATTGCTCTGGGTTGGTGTACTACGTCCAGGTCCTCCGTCCAAGATCTGCCCGTTGCGCTGTTTGATCCATCCTGAGAGTGGTCGTTGAGGCGATGTAGACCGCTGAGACTGTCGTTAGCGTGTGATTGATATAGTCATTGAAGAACGCGAGCCGTACAGTCAGTTGATCCGCCAGGCTTTCGTGTCCATCAGGGGAAGCTGTCTGTCGTCGATCTTCAGCTGTGATAGTTGGGGGGTCCGCGACGTTTGTTCCAAGAGATCGCCAATCCATGTTGCAGCTGTGTTGGAGGGCGGATCGCCAGCGACATCATTCGACCAGATACCCGGTGCAAACAGCAAACAGCAAACAGCTTTGGCGGTGGAGGATAGCTAGGCATCCAACAAAGGTAAACATGTTCGGCGAGTCCAACCATGGTGTGCTTGGAGGCCGTGCAGGACCGGTTTGGCTCCGGGAGTGCGCTACGAGAATGTGTTAAGAAGACGGGAAAACCAAGATGTATATATGCGAGTGTCGAGGTGCTGTTTGGCCGGAGGTACTGCTTTCTGCTACAAGCCTTTCACGCAGTTCTGGGGGTGCTCGTCTTCCTCGTTGAGGAAGCTCGAGACGTCCTCGTTGTAGTGGGCGGAGAAGACGCTAGTACAGCGCTAGATCCGTCGTGCTGCGTCCTTTAAGTAGTAGGAGATGACTGGCATGCAGCCTTCGTCGAGCTCGAATTCCCGAGGACTGAGGTGAGATGGATATCATAGAGAACGAAGTGTGAGGGTGCTTCCGGAGTCCAGCAAGTTGTCGGTGCGAGGTGGGCTGGAAGCAGATCTATGCCACATGTACGCACAAGTATATACCGTACAAACTACCGCTTGACCCACGCAGGCATCTTGCGAGCCTTGAGTTTGCCAGCCTTCTTCCTCTCTACCCTGCGTATGTCACGAGTAATCACGCCGGCTGTCATCAAAGTTAGCATGAACCGCACACAGCTTCAAACAAGAGTAGCGCTACTCACCTCGCCTCAACGAAGCCTTCAAGTCCGGCTCATGCGCCAACAGCGCCTTCGCTACCCCCAGCGTAATCGCCTCCGCCTGCCCCGTCGTCCCACCCCCCTTCACCACAGACCAAACATTATACTTATCCAACCTCTGCGTCGCCTTCAGCGCCCAGACCGCTGACTCCCGATCATGCAAGCGGCCAAAGTATTCCGTCAGCGTCCGCCCATTGATCAAACACTCCCCGTCGCCTTCAACGATGTACACAACAGCAGAGCTACTCTTCCTCCTCCCCACCGCCCTCGCGCGTCCAAGCTGATCAATCTCAATCGGTTTCGCTCGGTTCAAGTACGGCTGGATCCTGCGCTTGTACCTCTGCAGTGCACGCTGTACTTCTACGGGTAAAAGGGCGGTGTGGATCTTGTTCAGCCGTTTCAGGAGGGAGAGCATGATAGCGTAACCCTTCTGACGCACTGGCTCGCCGCTCTCGGTCCGGTATTCGAGCAGCGTCTTCCATGCTACCCTCGGTTCTGTGCCCGGTGCTAGTCGAGGCAGGAGCTGGTATTTGCGATAGAGCGAGGAGAGGTAGAGGAAGTCGTCGGTGTAGCGGGGGGTGGCTGTGAAGTAGGAGGGCGAGGCGGGGACGATGCGGACGCGGTGGAGGAGGCGCTCGTAGTCTTGTTCCGAGTTGGAGTTGTTGTTGCCACCAGATGAACGGGCGAACTGGTTGGTGTCGGAGGTGAAGTTGATGGGGGCTGCGGCTCGAATGGGCTCGGCGGGAGTTGCGTAGGAGCGGCGTGGGTGGTGGTGGATTAGGACTCGTCTTTTGGCTGGGCTGTAGCTTGAGGTGATGGCTCGTCTGAAGCCGGCGCGTAGGATGGTCGACTCCATGATGAGTTGGTAGTGCTTGATACTGGAAGTCAATGGCTGTTCGTACCTACCCTGGACTTCGAGATCGGCTACTTCCCCTTTGGGATTAGCGGCAATATTGAGTCGACTTCTTGAGCTATGAGAATTTTGTCTGGCACAACGACTCACACGAAACACCCCCACGACATAAGCAGCAATTGAACGGCCAACGAAGGCGCACTTTGAGAAACGACTTCACCAAAATCATACACCACCCAGCATGTCTTTCGGCAAGCTCTACGGCTTCTCTGTAAGTCAACAACCTCCAATCTCTGCCCCACCGCCTTCAACCAGCTGGCATATGACAGAACTTGAGACTGTGGTGCTAACACATGCCACCAGGACAACGCGCGCACCCGGGCCTCGCTCATCGTTGCCAAGGCCAACGGCCTGCAGGTCGACCTCGTCGAGACCAACCCAGGCAAAGAGCCCGTGACGGACGACTACCGCAAGCTCAACAAGCTCGGCCGCATCCCGACCTTTGAGGGCAGCGATGGCTACATCCTGAGCGAGTGCATTGCCATTGCTATCTACCGTAAGTTGCACGCCATCACTACACTTACTATACCGTACTGGTATACCCATCACATGATGAACTATCATACAATCAATTACAGTTATCCCTGTCTGAAGACTACTGTTGAGACCGTATTCACACTCTGACTCGTCCCAAAACACCACAACTACATGCACACAAAAATTCTCTCGAGCACGTGCTAACCACACTCGCCAGTCACCTCCCAGAACGAGAAGACCACCCTCCTCGGCAAGACCAAGCAGGACTATGCCTCCATCCTTCGCTGGATGTCCTTCGCCAACTCCGAGGTCCTCCCCTCCCTCGGTGGCTGGTTCCGCCCGCTCATCGGCCGCGACCCGTACAACAAGAAGAACGTCGAGGACAGCAAGAAGGCCGTCGAGAACAAGCTCAAGGTTCTGGAAGACCACCTCATGATCAACACCTATCTCGTCAACGAGCGCCTCACACTCGCCGACATCTTCACTGCTTCGATCCTCGGCCGCGGCTTCCAGTTCTTCTTCGACAAGGAGTGGCGCTCGGCAAACCCGTCTGTCACCCGCTGGTTCGAGACCGTCACCAATCAGTCCATCTGGACTGATGTTGCTGGCAAGTTCGAGCTCATCGAGAAGGCCATCCCCAACCAGCCACCAAAGAAGGAGGAGAAGCCCAAAGAGGAGAAGCCCAAGAAGCAGGAGAAGAAGAAGGAGGTTGAGGATGATGACGACGAGGAGGAGGACAAGCCAGCACCCAAGCCAAAGCACCCGCTTGAGGCGCTGCCTAAGCCGACATTCGTCATTGACGACTGGTAAGATACCTTTCCCATGTCCACTTTCACAGTCCAACTAACATTGCCACAGGAAGCGCAAGTACTCCAACGAGGAGACCCGCGAAGTCGCCCTCCCCTGGTTCTGGGAGAACTGCAAGTTCGACGAGTACAGCCTGTGGGCGGTCGACTACAAGTACAACGACGAGCTCACCATGACCTTCATGACCTCCAACCTTATCGGCGGCTTCTTCGCACGTCTCGAGGGCTCCCGCAAGTACCTCTTCGGCTGCGCCTCCGTCTACGGCGTCACCAACGACTCCATCGTCAAGGGCGCCTTCCTCGTCCGCGGGCAGGAGGCGCTCCCGGCGTTCGACGTCGCGCCCGACTACGAGAGCTACGAGTTCACCAAGCTCGACCCGAGCAAGAAGGAGGACAAGGAGTTTGTCGAGGACATGTGGGCGTGGGACAAGCCGATCGAGGTGGATGGGAAGAAGTTTGAGTGGGCGGATGGTAAGCAGTTCAAGTAGGCTTGTCTTCGGACTGCTGCGACTCTGCTGCCTCTGCGCCTGGCTTCTACCTACACCACCTGACGTGTTTGCATGATGGATGATGATGGGATGTACGGAACGACCCTGAAAAGTTGATGCTGATGTAACCCTTTGTGCGGCTGGGGATCATGGCATAGCGTAAGACATTGAGCAGATACCCTTGTGCTGCTGTTGCGTGCGTGCTTGTCTTTGCTCTCATGCTGCAGTAGATAGAGTAGGTTAACAGCTAATCGATCTCAAACGGCACTGGTGGGTCCAATTCTCTATCTTCTCCAACTATTTCTCTCACCGTCCTGAAGCCCCCTAGCGCGCTGAGTCGTCGCCATGGATGCTGCAGGTGCAGCGCTTGGTAGGGTGATGGGTAGGTCGGCGGTACGATGGAGAAGGTGATATCGAATGCACGGATTACGGGGCTATCACCAGCTGGAGGTCGAAGATGGTGGCTTGCTACAGCGCTCAACAGCTATTGTGACAAAGGGATTCCAAGCTGTGAGTAGCCTCCAACCCCCAGCGCAGACTGCAAGCCCCGCTGAGGTGTTGATGGCCTAGAAGTCACACGTCAGCATCCGCGGGCCCGAATGGCCCGCACACATCTACGTTTAAAGAATAGTTACCCAAGACCGCCGTGGTTTTCGAGGTGTAGAGACGACGTCGCTAGCAAAGGGGAGCTCGACAAGCAATGGTCCCGTCTGAGACACCTCCGGAGAGGACCTCAGCCGTGAGGGTACTTTCTTGTCCACTCCATATCCACCTCTCGGAAGAATTTCACCAGCAAGAAAGCTCGACAAGCAAGAGTCCCGCCAGAGCCACCTCCGGAGAGGACCTCAAAACATGAGGTTACTTCTTGTACACCTTTCAGACCTCTGATGAGCTTCAACCTTGAGTCTAGTATCGATGTCGATGATTCGATCTGCCGGGCGTTGTCGAGAAGGAAGGGAATTCGCCGCTAGCAAAGGGGACGCAACAAGCAACCGTCACAGCCAGAGTCACCTCGTAAGAGGACCTCACGGCGAGATTATACTCCATGTCCACTCCCGCACCTCTTGGAGGAAGACACATCAGCAAGAAAGCACGACAAGCAACCGTCACAGCCAGAGCCACCTCGTGTGAGGACCTCAACGGCGAGATTATACTCCATGTCCACCTTTCACGCCTCTGATGAGCTTCAACTTCGAGTCTAGGACGGAGAGAACGATGGACGAAGGGGCTGCGTAGGAGGAAGAAGTGTTGATGACAAGAGGTGGTTGATGTTTAGGGGGTGAAGAGGTCAAGAAGTTCTTGAGAGGTCGGCAGATTCTAGGCTCCGACGTCATTCCGCTGAGGCTAACCATCTTTGGCAGTCACTTCACGGGCATTTTTCACCAAACACGCGACTCCAACTTCTTCTCCGACACACGAACAAGCTACTCATCACTTTACCCTAAGCTGTAGTTGCAGCATCAACGACATCATGACGAAGAGTAGTAACCGGGGCAGGAAGGCGGATCGTCTGGCGAAGAAGCCGAGTATGTGGTCGACCGGTCCATGATTCTCGTTCTCCTGACCTACGTCGCAGATGTGACCACAGCATCAGGTGTAGTGGCGGCGCCGCTGGCGTCAAAGTCGAGCGCTGCTGCCGCGGCCAAAGGCATCGAGTTCGGGGAGCCGGTCCGCCGCATCTCCGAGAGGTTGTCGGAAAAGGCACTATCACAGCCGAAGAAGAGCCCAGCAGTGGTCGTCGCCGAGCAGGAGATCGGAGAACCGGAGCAGGCCAAGCGCGATGCGATCGAGAAGGACACCAAGAAGGTCGTCGAGAGCCTGTCGAACATGGTGACGTACGATTTCCCGGCGACGAAGAGCAACGGCGAGCCTACGACTACGCACACTGATGGCATGGAGGACGCCGACAAGATCGTGGAAGGCTTGTCGAAGTATGCGAAGTTCTGTGGCGTGGAGGCGAACAGCACTGAGGAGGTCAAGACTCAATATGAGCAAACCATGGCTGCCTGCAGGAGCGACCCGGCGTACTGCTTCCAGTTGATCCTCGCTTCGGGCTACGTCATGCGGAGTGCCGCAGCTCAGACGGAGACCCTACAAACGGCGCTGGCCACGCTTAGTCCGCTGGGTGATATCGCCGTGATGCGCACGAACAACACGTTCGAGAGCCTCACGCAGACTTGCGACCATCTCCAGACCCTTCGCAACTGGCTGGATGCTGAACAGGGCTCGAAGATGGCTGCTCTGGCTAAGCTCACGAAGGAGGATGACGAGGATGACGAGGACGAGGACGAGGACGAGGACGACGAGTAGGCCTGGGCTGGACGATTCTGGAGCATGCGAAGATGGGAACGAGGGAGGTTATGAGGTGTTGAACAAGAGTTGTAATGCGCGAGAATGATGAGGAACGGTTACTTGTCTTGCATAGCGTGGAGTTCTGGCGATGATACCCCTGGCACCTGCTTGAGCGACTTGTAGAAGCACATCCTCAGATCGAGATACTTGATTTTAAACAGAACAACACGAGCACAGTGGATCCACCACATTTCTTGAGTCACCCATATTTTCGTCGCACTTTGTCAGCCATGGAGTTCCCGTTTCGCGGGGTTGTCACATGCTGAAAGTGAATGAAATCATGAGGACCCCATGCAAGGTTGCCGCAAATTTGAAATCTCAACAGTCACCTTACACTTCCCAAAGGCACATTGTCCCTCGCACAGATTACCGCGAGAGCTGTACTAGGTACGCCATTACCCCCATCACATGTACATCAATCTAACCCCATCCCAGCGCCCACGCATCCAATCTCCCACGATGGACGCCGAAGAAGCTCCCGCCACCGACACCGCACCAGCAGAAGAGGCGCTTCCGGAGTACTCTGCGGCGAACGCCTACAAGCTCGAACAAGCCATTCGCGAGCGTGCGGATCTTCATACCGAGCTCGTCGCTCCTACCGCCACCATCAAGACTTTACGCAAGCGGAAGAAGCGTCAGAGAGCCAAAGTCAAGCAGCTTGAGCAAGAAGAGTCGCCGCATCTCGAGCAGCAGAAGCAAGCGCTGCAGGCGACTACGGAGGAGATTGAACGGGTGCAGGCTGAGAAGAAGGGGATTGCGATGAAGATGAATCGCAATAGGGAGGTTGGGAAGGCGTTAAGGGCGGAGATGAGGGAAGATGAGAGGGAGATGCAGCGGTTGCTGGAGGCGGAACTTGCGCGACGGCGTGCGTAGAAGCTGGTAGGGTGGAGGGCGATGGGTAGTGTCAGGGGGCACTCAGCTCGTTGTCATAACTTATGCTATAAACGCCATCACTCCTTGATCTCGGAGATTGCGACGCCTGTCTCAGCACCTTGAAACCCTCTCAATGACACCTTCGCTAAGTTCGAGATACAAGTAACAGCGTACCTAGCGGAGCCTTCGTTGCGGCGGAAAAATGCTCGTACTGTCCAAGCAGCCTTCGTGACCATAGACATAGTCCTGATCACTGTCGAGAAGCTTCCAATCACACCCAGCCTTCCTTCTACTGCTTCTTGAACTTGGCCCAACCATCCGCGAACTGTTTCACGAAGGCGAACTGCTCTTTCAACTCCTGGTTGACTTTCCTCAACTTAGCCACCTCGTCACACCATCTCACAGACTCCTCTTCTGCTGCGTCCACCTGCAAATGCAGACCTTCAATCTCCTCCTCCAAGTCTTCTATCTTCTCCTCTGCTGCTTCCACCCGCGTGCTCAGACCTTCGTTCTCTTCATCCAACTCTTCATGCTCCACCTCAAGGGCAGCCAATCTCGCTCCGGCGCAACGCTCCCTCAGACCCGACACCTCCAACAGGATCTCCGTGGCATCAACGTGGAATGGTGCGACTACTCTACATGCGCTGCACTTCGAGCCTGGTTTGGCAACTGGGGAGGGGGCGGAGACGGACGAGCGAGATACAACGCCAGGCATCGCCAGTCTCTTCGGCAACCTTAGAGGCGCCGCCACTGCAGCTACTGCGGTCTTCACGTCTGCAATCGCGTTAGTCGGAGATGGTGCCACTTGGACAGGGCGAGAGAGGATCGTACTCTCCACCAGCGATGGCGATGCCGCCACTGCACTGGCTGCCGTGGTCATGTCTGAGGTGTCGATTAGTTGGAGATTGCATAATTTTACCTGTGGAAAGATGGACTCACTCTTCGGCAGTGATGGCGACGCCGCCACTGCAGCTACTGCGGCCTTTACATCTATGCTCGCGTCAGTCGGAGATGATGCCACTTGGACAGGGCGAGAGAGGATCGTACTCTCCACCAGCGATGGCGATGCCGCCACTACACTCGCTGCTGAGGTCACGTCTGAGAGGTAGTTCAGTCGGAGATCGTGCAGCTTGGCTTGAGCACGGAAAGGACTCACTCTTCGGCAGCGACGGGGATGCCGCCACTGCAGTTCCTGCTGTCGTCACGTCTGGCATCCACGTTAGTCGGAGAGGACAGAGCTTGAACTCAGCAAGGAATCATCTCACTCTTCAGCGCTGATGGCGAAGCTGCCACTACAGCTGCTGCTGTTGCCGCAGTTGTGTCTAGTTGCGCGTGAGAAGGTGCGTAGCGGACCAGGCACAACAAGATGCCACATACCTTGCTGCTGGCTGGTGCTCCAGCTACGACGACCGATTCCCGACATGCTGCTCTTGATGCTGCAACTACAGCTTTTGATAACGTGATGGGAAGCTTGCTGCGGTAGCGGAGAGGTTGTTGTGTTGGTAGAGAATTCTCAGGAGTCGCACATGCGATATGAGGTGACTTCCCCATAAGGTTAGCTAAGCGGGAACGACGTTGGTGCCTGGAAGTTTCCATACCCCTCGCTCCACGCAAATTTCTGCCTCTTGCTTTTCAAGTCACCCTCCATCAATCTTCAATCTCTCCAATCGACGACCACACAACACGAATAAGATACGGGCATCGCTGCCGACTCGGACTCGACGTGAAGCCATCAGAGGTGTAGGGGTGGCGAAGAAGTGCAGTTCCTGCAGAGAAACTTGTCACAGGGACTCGGGGAAGAAAGCTGCTGCTCGCCGCCTTTTTGCTGATGCGCGGATCCGAGAGGTGTTAAGGTGACTGAAGGTGCGGTCTCAAGTGAGGTCCTCTTTGAGGTGGCTCTGGGGAAATGGCTGGCTCTCGAGCCTTCCTTTGCTGGCGAAGCAACAGGTCACATCGGGGTCCCCTCCTAGTGACTGCTCTCCCTCAACAACGGGCAAACAAGAAAGGTGTGAATCCATCGTCAGCGTGGCGTTACCTTGCTTAACTGACTCCATCCTGAAGCGAAGACGACACGAAGACACGAGCGTCGCTGCCGAACCAGACTCAAGGTGAAACTCGTCAGAGGTGTAGGGGTGGCGATGAAGTGTAGCAGCTGCTCGCCGCCCTTTTGCTGATGAGCGGAACCGAGAGGTGTGAAGGTGACAAGAGGTGAGATTTCCAATGAGGTCCTCTTATGAGGTGGCTCTGGGGGACACGGCTGCTTTGTCGAGCCTTCCTTTGCTGGCGAGACAGCACATCACACACGGGTCTCCCGGTGATGGCTCATCCGGCAGCCCAACAAGAAAGGTATGAGCACTGCCAAAGCACTTCCATCCGACACCACTCATCTCTGCGCGCTGCTGCTTGCACCATTCAGAAGTAAACTCGTCAGAGGCGGACGTTTGGCTGCGTGCGGCGGTGTGTTAGAGTGTTTGGCTGTTGCAGATCACCCAGGGTCTGGTAATTGTTCAGGATGCTGAAGCACTGCTGCGCACACCCCCTACCGTAGATGTGTGCGGGCCATTCGGGCCCGCGGACGCTGACTTGTGACATCTAGGCCATCAACCACTTGGCGAACATCGCTGGGTGTTGGAGGCTACTTACAGAAAGGACGTCTTCATGCCTGTCCACCCAGACTGTCACCATTGGAACTGCCTGACCTGAAGCAGTACGTCCCACAGGACAAATTGCCCGTGGCAACAGTCTCTATCCTTCGGAGAAGACACTCATACAGCTGAACCCTAGCTGCCTACCTACCGTTGTCAATCGGGCCACCACTTGCACGCTATTGTAGACAATCAAGCCCGCTTGAGACCCATGCACTCTTCTGACCTCCGTACGCCGTTCTCAGTCTCTGCGCACCTTTGCAGTGCACCTCCAGAATGAGCCAATCTCATGTTGATCGCTCAGCTTCCGCGCATCACCTCATACCAGCATCGAGTGACGCGTAGTGGTTGGCAATTTTCCCGAAGTTGCGATCAAGCGCATGGTGTTCCAGAGCGCCACACGATGCTTGGTGCTACCGCGGAGAGCCCTTCCAGAGATTCTTCCTACAGCTAACCTAGCTGACAGGAGGCTCGTGTTCATGTTCAAAGCCTGTCAAATGATCATTTCCCTTTCATGTGATTGTGAAGTGAAGTCGCGCCAGAGTAGGGTTCGGTGCGGAACGCAGCCACAGCGGGAGTAGCCGCCACTTTGATCGGCAGTGATCGGCGGCCTCCACCAAACCACTGTATGACCAGCATAATCCACGGACTTTCTTCCTTCAATAACAACACACGATCGATGCACAAGCAACGACCACCCATATTCCGTCTCGTCGCTGCTTGAGCGCAGGCGCGGGACGTGCAGTGGTCATCACAACGAACATTACAAGCGGGGAGATTACCAAACGCGCCCTCCTCGCTTCCTCGACAGCCCGTAGCACCTACCTCGACCCACCACAGCAATTTGCGCGTGGAATCCACCATTATGGCAACTGCTGCAGTAGCGCGACCTGCGCAGCCTCTACGCCGTACTCGCGATGCTCCTCGACCGGCAATAGGCAAACGCAACGTCAACATGGACGGCGGAAGCACACAACCCACCAAGAAGCGCAAGCTCGACGAGCCCTACGTGCGCACCTCGGACTACATCTTACAGAAGCACGCCGGTAAACCGCCAAGCATGATCATACATCTTCATCCGACACACTTCAAGTTCGAGGGCCAGGATGGCAGTTTCGCATACGACTCGGAGATGAAGTGCGTACTGGAGCACATCCAGGCCCACACCGTCCCTCACCAGATGATGTCGGAACTTTTGGAGCTCAACGTCCGTTTTTACGACGGATGCTTGATCATGGAGGTCCACAACCATCGATCAAACAAGGGCAAAGACACTGGCAGACACGACTCGACCGCTGTTGGCAACAAGGAAAAGTTTAGTATGCACCGCCATACAGCATACATCACGCCGTCGCCATACGAACCTTATCCTGAGAATGCTGCTCGTGGAGACGAGACACCGGTGAAGGTCGAGACTAGCAATCGCGACATGCCTGCGCCGGAGAAGCCAAAGGAGAAGGATGGGCCGTCTATCTTTACCAGCGTACTACATCCGACCGAGCTCAGCAAGTACCACGAGATGCTCATCCTGTCCGAAACACCAGTAGACCAGATGCGCAGCAGGAAACGCGGCAACGATTCTTCTACGCCATCTGGAACTCAACCGACTACACCACAGCTCCCCGTTCCGCCCACCCCTGGCGGCTCGCGTGGACAGCTGAGCCAGTCACAAAAGATGTGTCTGGAAGAAGGCGACATTTACACTTTCCAGGGAGACATGCTGCTCGCTACCGAGCCTCCTCTCTACCTTGAACCTGCAGACAACCCGCGCGAAGCACAGAAGATTCTGGACCTACTTGAGCACCCCCTACATCAAGAACAGCCACCATCGCCGAAGACCCGTAAGAGAACTACCGCAGAAGTGGCTGCAGATGATGCCCAACAGCAAGAGACCGAACGACGGATGCTGATCATGGACGAGCGCATTAAGCCTTCCGGGACCGGCGCTGCAACAAACGAGAATCAGGGTGCAGCGGCTTCGCTTACTTTCTCCCGTTTCAAGACGATTGACTTGGTGCGCCAGAAACTTGAAGAAGCAGAACGAGTTAGGAAGGAGGAAGAAGTCCGCGCGGCAGCTGAAAAGAAGCAGGCCGAAGAGCAGGCAGTGATGCAGCAAAGAGCCAATGCCGCTCAGCAGCGCCGTGAGATGGGCATGATGGCGCAACATCAGCCGAACCAGCAGCAGCAGCAGCAACAGCAGCAGCAGATGTTGCTCATGCGGCAGCGACAGGAGCAACAATTGAGAGCACAGGCAGTAGCCCAAGCTCAACAGCAAGCCATCATGGGTACACAGCATCACGCACATCCTCAGCAGAATGGTATGATGTCACATCCCCAGCAGAACAACCAGCAGAGCAATCAAGGCCAGCTTGCGCAAGGAAGTCCGGTGGTTCGGCAACAGACGCCGATGATTCACTCATCGCCTATGTTACAACAAGGTGGATTTCCAATGGCGCGGACTTCTAGTCAAGGCGCTGGGAGTCCACCTCGTCCAACCTCAGCAGCGATGCAACCGCATCCGATGGCTCGACAGATCAGCCAGCAACAACAAGGCAGCCGACACGTCACCCCTCATATCCAGCAAGGCACTCCGAACATGGCGCAAGCTATGCCCAACAGGCAGATGACGCAGACTCCTCGCATGCCTCCAGGGAGTCCAGCAAACAACATGCACCAAGGCACGCCTTCAGCAGGACCAATGGCGTTACCGACAGCACAGATGGGTGGAAGTAACGGCTTCACACAACAGCAGGTGCAGATGGCGATGCTACAGCAGCAACGTACCATGGCGGCGCAGCAGCAGAGCGCTGAGATGCAAGCCGGCTCGTCTGTCAACAACATGACACCGGAACAGATCCAAGCCATGGCGAATAATCAACAGCGCCAGAATGCGCAGAATGCGATGCGGCAGCAGAGTATGCTACAAGCGCAGGCGCAGGCGCAGAATAACCCTCAGATGGCAATGCAAATGAAACAGCGCCAGCAGCAGATACTCATGAGGCAGCAGCAGATGCAGCAAGCGCGCGATGCGCATATGCAAGGCTCACCCGCTCCAGGCCAGGCTGGCAGTCCAGGTCAGATGCCGCAACAGACTCCGCAAATGCAACACGCGCATCCGCAGCAATTTCCAGGCCAGCAGGGCAACATGCCCGACTTGAGCCACATGTCAGTGCCGCAACAGCAGCAAGTCGCTGCGGCTATTCGCGCGAAACACCTCGCAGAGGCCCGTCAGAACCACCAACAAGCCAATCCGCAAGCCCAAGCCAACCAAATGCAACATCAGCAGGCCATGGTGACGTACTTGAAGCCTTTCATCTCCAAGTACCAGGGTTTGCACAACATCCCGGCCGAAGAGATCAACGCGTTTCCTCCGCAGGTCAAGACCTACATCGCACAATACTTGCAGTCGCAGAGGAATCAGGCGATGCAGAAGCAGATGCAGCAACAGCAGATGCAGCAACAGCAACAGCGGAGTCAACAGGGCGGTAGTGGCAATATGGAGCAAGTACCTGCGCAACAGCCAAACCCGCAATACATGCAGCAATTGCGGGCCAATCAGGCTATGCTGGCTCAACACCAGCAGCGGCAGAACGGTGGGATGCACGGTATGACGGGTTTGAGCTTTGATTTGAACGGTGGCGGCGGGCAACAGAATTTCGGCGGGAATCAGCAGAACAATGGGGCGGATCTTGGGCCTCAGTTCGCTGCCATGCGTAGGTCTCGATTGATGAATGAGGTGCTCTGAGACATAGACTGATTACATCCTTCTGTCTTACCAGAAAACGCACTCACGAGGAATAACGGGCAGGGCGGCGCCGGGCCGTAGAACGACGACGATGACGCCCCGGGATGGTTGGCGGCTATGCGAGATGATCAGGCAAGACGTATCCGACACTCGATGAATATGTGCAATGCCCAGAAAGCAAGACGTGCCAGGAGCTTGACAAGATCAAGTGGGAATGTCGAGTGACACGCACACGACGATGATGGAAGAGGAGCCGGAACCGCAGCTTTTTCGACATTGTGTTATATTCTTCTTTTCTTGAATCGCCGAGGCTGGCCCTTCGGCCTCTTTGTATGATTATGACCTAGACGAGTAATTGGACAGTATGATCAAACGAGTACGTGTATCTATCTCACCAGATCCCAGAGTGATGAGTGGGTCAGCAAGTGTCTCCGACCTTTGATCGAGCCTCCAAAATTCTAGAGCGCCGCTTGGTGTGCGATGCTATCTCGGAGAAGAATTCCACCCAACGATGCGATAGAATGCTGAGCAAAACTCTCGGACCTGTAGGCGAGTAGTGTAAGGTCACAGAGCGCCGCATGGCGCTTGATTGTATCACGGAGAGCCCTCTTGACCCACAATGGAACGGGTTTCTCTCTCACACACAGCACAAGGCGTTCCGGGTGCTTCTCCAGACCATGCGCAGCGATGATGCCTCTACAGTGCATGCTGGGACCTGCCGTCGTTGTCTTTCTTCTCGAGAAGCCTGCTCGCACTGGTCCTTGTTGCTGTGTTCAGGTTCTGCGTGATCGTAGGTCATATATTGAGCCTTCTAGCTAACGCAAGTACACAGCGAGTCTCTACATGTAGATAGCAACCTCCTTACCGCACCGGAAGCGATGACTGGTTCCTCAACCGCTGCTGAGCTTACTGAACACGAAGCCAACCCTGCGGCCGTCCTCGCGGATCACACTACGAAGTGCCTCGTCTTCGATAATGCCCTCCAGAGGATCTGCTTGTGGTACCGCAGCTCCTTGCTCGTCGTCATCGTCAAGAGCCTCGAGAGACTGGGCATCCATAGCGTAGGTGCTACGAGCAAGTGCAGTGTCGAAGTGAGCATACTCCATGAGCTTCTTCATCTTCGCCTTGCCCGTAGAGTCGCGGTAATCTTTGGCGTTACGCCGAAGCTCCGCTTCCTCTGCTTGCCAGTCGAGTTGGCTGGCGCTCTTCCACTTGGACTTTCTTGGGAGGACAGGCAGCTCGTCATCCTCGTCTAAGCGGATCACTTCCGTCTCGTCTTGATCGTGGAGGACCTCATCGTCGTTGCCACTCAACGCGGCGAGATCATTGCGTGGAGACTCAGCATCATCTTCCGATTCGAGTAGTGGCACACCTTTCCCACCACAAGTGCACCCCAGGATTTTGTGCGTCTGGCAGTCGTCGGACTCGTCTAAAGTGAAGAGATCTCGCAATTCCTCCTTAGTGAAGCCGCCGACACCGCTCTTCCCATCGACAATGCTGTCAGCCAGACCACTCTTGCTGATCTGCCGTTGGAAGATCTTCTCGTCCAGTGCTCCTTGGGTGACGAGCCGGTAGATGTAGCATGGCATTTTCTGACCATCGCGATGGATACGAGCCATGGCTTGATCGTCAGTTGCTGGGTTCCAATCAAGATCGTACAAGATCATGCGGGATGCTCCAATCAGGTTGAGACCTACGCCGCCTGCTTTTGCTGACAGCAAGAACACGAACCAGTTGGACGGCGACGATCGATTGAACTTGTCGACCAGGTCCTGGCGCTTGTTCTGGGGTGTAGTGCCATCGAGCCGAAGGAACTGGTAGTCCATGGAGCTCAAGAGGTTGGCGATGACATCCATGGTGGAGGTGTAGTTGCTGACGATGACGACCTTCTCCTGGGTTGTCGTTCGTATACGATGTAGCAGAGTGTCAAGGACCTGTAGCTTGCCGCTCGCGCCGGGTGACTTGAGTAGTGAGCTCGGAATTGACTGGAGCATTTCTTTCAGGGTACCGTGCTCGGGTTGGTCTGCTTTCTTCAGCAACAGCTTTGGACTGTTGCAGACCTTCTTGAGGATGTTGATTAGTTCAAGAGAGACGGCCGATGTCCCTAGCGCTGCATTGAACGTCGGCGAGCCAACGATGGCGCGGTACACCGAAAGTTGCGCTTGCGTGGGCCTACAGAACACCACGTAGATTGTCTTTGGCGGCAGGTACTTTGCGAGAATCTCCGCAGTGCGACGCAAGATGAACATGCCGGTGATATTCGCAAGTTCTTCGCTACGAGCTTCGCCTTTCTCAAGGTCCTTCTGCGAGACCCCAGGCTGCTGGCCCTTCAGGATGGGTGTCTCAAACTCCTTCTTGAACGTGTTGTATTTATTGAGCAGGCCAGGATTGACGAAGTCCACCATCGTGTGGAATTCTGCCAGGTCGTTCTGGAGAGGTGTTCCGCTGAGAATGACCCTTTTCGCAGTGTTGAGAGACTTGATAGCCTGGGCAGCTTTGTTCTGTGCAGTCTTCAGGCGATGACCTTCGTCGGCGATAACGATGTCGATGCCAGAGCCTTTCTGTAGATCTTCTTGCACCATGCGGAGCTTCTCGTAGCCGATGATCATGATACTATAGGCTTTGCCCATGGTGAAGTCAGTAAGACGGACCTTCTTGTCTCCTCCCACCACGAACACTCCAATCCTGTCGCTGCCCAGCCATTTCTTGAACTCCTTGCGCCAATTCTGGATGAGGGTGACCGGGCAAACGATTAGTGCTTTCTTGATGACAGGCTGACCCTCGTAGATAGGGCTCTGCTTGAGCAATGTCCAGAGTAGAGCAATTGTCTGAAGCGTCTTGCCCAATCCCATCTCGTCTGCCAGAATGGCACCCTCTCCATCGTAATCCTTCATACCCATCACACATTCGTACATGAATGCTACGCCAGCACGTTGATGCTCCCGGAGCTCTCTCGTCAACAGCGGATCAACAACAACGTCGACAATCTGCTTCCCTTTCGGCACACTCTTCGGTCGTCTCATCACGAGGGCGCCCTTAGCGTCCGGATTATGACGAGCAACAGGAGTTTTGGCATCTTTGACAGGCTGCTGGACGCTATTGTTGAGTAACGGAGCCTTGAAACCGGCCTTGCTTGCCTGTGACGAGCCCGCTACGAACCGATGTGGCTTTTGCTTCTCGACGAGTTTGTCATGTCTAGCTTGGGCTTTAGCAGTGACCTTGTCCATCTCGTTGATGTCTTTGAGCGGTGCCTGAGGTTGTTTGAAGTTGCCCAGAAACGGGCGGCCAGCAAGGAAGTCCGCTCTCGACATGACGGAGTCGATCTCAACATCTTTGCCGCCGACAGCCAATTCCGTTCCAGGGAGAAGAGGGCCTTTGAAGGCTGACTTGCCTAGTTCTCGTCCAGAGATGTCTTGTAGCCGAGCGTAGCCGCCAGACACAGATAGCACACCGTCGCCTTCCCATGTCTTGTTCTTCTTCATGGTGATCTTGCGCCTGAGCAGTGGTTAGCATGGTACGACTAGCATTACAAAAGTTCCTACCATAGCACCGTGTAGTAGCTGTCGGTCCTAGATTCTGGTGAGACGGTGGCGGCTGGATTGGACACATTCTGCAGTGGCTTCCGTGCTGCATATGGTGTTTGAAATGCCTTGGGAGGCTTTGGCTTCTTCAAGACGTTGGCTGCGGCGTTGACGACCTCAACATCGTGTTCGGCGTCCCGACTGATTCGCCGCTTCTTGAGTGGCGGCTCAGAGGTTGCCGAAGGTTGTGTTATATTTGCAGCTGGCTTTCCCACGAGGGTGGGTGGTTTGAATGGCTGCATCTTGTGTCTGACATGGGTGTAACACTGATGCAGTGCGATGAAATTCAGGTTGAGATGTTCTGAGAACGAAAGCGCGATGAGACGCGTGAAGGGCTTGGCACAAATCACGAAATCACGTGAATCACATCTTGTTTCAATTCTCCTTTGACGGTGCTAAGTGTTTGGTTTCTCATGGTAGCACGTAGTGGGAGTATTGAGCACATAGAGTATGGGTGGCAGGGCGGCTGAATCGGGCATATAAAGCGCATTTGAAACTGGACAACCTTCGGCGTCGGAGAGCTGACTATAACAGCTTGTGGAATGGCTTGATGATATACAGACTGCCTGCCTTTCCCACCTGGTCATAGCCAGCTCGCTGTGCTGTCTGACCGCAGATCGGCTGTGTTCAGCACTCCTCCTCGATGCACCCTCAGAATTCAGCAATCGTGTCCCCTCGTCGTTTTCCCCGTAAGTTGTATTTGCCCTGTGAGACTGTATAAGCACTGCTTTGGCGCCTAGAAAACCTGCACGATGGCAGGAGCCATAGTCCTTCTGCCAAGAGACTGTACCGTTCATGGTACACCCGGCAGGCTAGGCGGATCTCGACTCACCTCTGTTCCGTATGCAAGGTAGAGGAAGCAGCACGGTACGGCGAAGACGTAGACGAACGACAGCCAGGCTGTGCGAGGGGTCCATCGGAAGAACTCGTGCCTCTTCACATACATGTCTGTCCCGCTTGTCAGCGCTCTTCATCTTCCAGCTCTTTGGTCCGCCGTTGCATTCTTTCATCGCGTTCCACGTTTCGCTATAGTCGTGCCGGGGAGATTCGGAAGTTGGGTAGACTTACTGGCATATCGAACCAACGCTGGGTCCATATGCACGGCTGGGAACTGGTTAGTGTGTGGGCAGCTCCTCGGGCACCGCGCGCATTGCTTACTGTTGGCGTGCGCCATCCTCATGAGTGACGGCCGCATGGCTGCGAGCTTCCTGCGGCGTTGCTTGAGCTGTCGTCAAGCTCGGTGAGTGTGTGCTGTTCTGAGTAAGTGAGGTTCAAGGTTGTCAGTGCCGCCAAGACAACGTCGGCGACGCGGAAGCAAGTTCCGACCGAGGGACTACCTCGTCGAATCACTCTTTCAATTAAATCACTCGCAGAAATATTCTTCGATTGATCATTTCATCGTATCAACATGGCAGAGACATCTGGAGAGAAGCCGGTCGTGACCTTATATTGGTATTATTGACCATTGAAATACACCATTCTCCAGATCCCAAACTCACTACCCTCAGGCTCAATGGATCCCGCGCTCAGAGAATTGTATGGCTTCTCGAAGAATGCAAGGACATCGACTACAAGATCGAAGTCTTCAAACGAGGCGAAGACAAGTTCGCGCCCAAAGAACTGAAAGAAGTTCATCCGCTTGGCAAGAGTCCTCTTATCAAAGTCCAGGCGTCAGGCATGAAACCATTGATCATCGCGGAAACTGGCGCGATCATTGAGTACCTCACCGAGCACTTCGCAACCCATCTCATCCCAAAGCGCTACCAAGATGGTATGGAGGGGAAAGTCGGAGGCGAAACCGAGCAGTGGCTGCGGTACCGCTTCTACAGCCATTATGTTGAGGGCTCGTTGATGACGCCACTCATCCTGTCAATGTTCATGGTGAGTCCTGTGGTGCGGAATGTGTTGGAATGCGATGAGAATCTCGGACACCACTAACTTACTGTGTGTTTCTTGTTCCTTAGGACGGTAAGTTGGACCTACAAAGTATGATGTTGTGCATGATCTGACAGATACGCCCAAGGCATCCGAAACGCACCGGTCCCGTTCTTCATCAAGCCAATCACTCGCAGTATTGCCAACAACGTTGATTCGGCCTTCCTAAACAAAGAATTCAAGACACACTTCAGCTTTCTCGAATCTCAGCTGAAGTCGTCGCCGGACGGAGGCCAGTATCTGTGCGGCAAAGACCTCACGGCGGTTGACATCTTCATCAGCTTCCCTTTGATTGCTGGGAAGAGCAAGGTCGATGCTAATGCATACCCGACCCTTACTGCCTACACCAAGCTGCTTGAAGGCAACGAGGTGCTTCAGAGAAGCATCAAAAAGATCGAGGACCTCACCGGCGAGCCTTACAAGGTTGCGCCATAGGTGTGCTGGTCAGATATTTCGTGCAGGGTAACACCGGTCCTTGGCCTGGCGTTCTTGATGTGGAATCTCCAGGTCGAAGCGAAGCTGGCGGAACTTGGTGGAACTTGTTCCAGAGTCTTTCATGCTCCAGAATGAAGTTTGCGCACAATTGCAGCGGAGATGCTTTCATATATTGTTTCCGTAAACATCCCAACAATCTCGACGGGGTGGTCGTCTGAGTAAAGTGCTGACCGCATCATGTTCCTGGCGATCTTCGTCTCGAGGCTGGACTTTCTCCGTTCTACCGCTTTCCTCCGCAAACGACCGCCCCTTGACAGACGTAACTAACTCGATCAGCAGCAATTATGCGGCACACGAGTGCAGGACGAACAATTTAACCCACATTCTTCACGGTTGTCAAGCAGGAACAGCCACATGCGCCGTCAGCAGCAAACATCGCCGGCGCGGCGCTCTAGACACCGGCCCGCCGATGTCGCCAATCAGACACCACCTACTTTCGCTAGCGTAGGCTAACTTCATTGACCAGGTTGTCGCTGACAGACGTATTACAAGACGGCGCTACGGCTCGCCGATCGATTTCCAACCTGCATACTTGACAGAAGGCCTCTGTCGCCAAATGCCAGTAAGCCATCCCAGCATCACGGCGGAGGTAGAACATTCTGTTCAGGCGCAGCACCAGGCCATCAACCATAATGCTTGTAACCTCAGCGGCGTACACGAACCCGACCCGCCGGCCCTGGGCTCGTCCAAGAAGGCCTCGACTCCAATGGGTACAGAAAGAACCATTTCGCGATTATCTAATCTACCCAACGATGATGGACGCAGTGAATCGATGAACCAATCAGCTCCGGAAGGCTCCCGAAGTGGTAGTCAAGCCGGCCTACTACATATACCTTCTCAGGGTGGCGCTTCAAGACGTCCAGCAGATACTGCAGTCTGGGACTGGGACAGGCCGCTTGAGACTGTTGGCGAGTCAACTTCTTACTACTACGAACCGCAGGGCGAGCTTCTTCAGGAGACACGAGAGCAACGAACTTCAGGCAACCAGTTCAGCATACCGCACACGGTGCCGTGGTCGAGTACTTCAGGACAACCTTCCTCCTCAACAGACGCTTTCGCCGTTCCAAGACGTCCCACCGGAGTGCCACCTTCTACCGCAGGCAACAAACGCAAGGCCGGTTCTGATCTTGAAGGCAAGCCACCACACCAGAGGAGATTTTACGAGATGATGGCGGCCGAATCAGGTGACGAGTCTACGTCGTCGATGGACGCCAGACCGCCGATGCACCACACACGGTCTCATGGAGGGCCATCGAACAGGCCGCGTGACGCGACCGAAGGTCCTGAAGGACAGTTGACTGGTGTGCCACGGCCAGGTAAAGATTTTCAACGCACGTTGGAGGACCCTGCCATACCTTTGATACTTCCGCCCCGAAAAGTGTTCCCCATCCAGATTGGGGACAAGTTATTTCGACTGTCAGGGGCATCTATCTCTTCCGATGGTGAGTACATGTCTTCCCGCCCTACTGTCAAGGTCTGTTAGCTGAACGTTGAAGAGCACCCTCATACTTTTCGCAGTTCTTTGAAGAACAGTTGCGGCAGACCGAAGGTGCTGATGGTGTGAGAACGCTGTACATCGATCGAGATCCGACGACATTTGCAGATATTGCGTTACACCTCCAGGGGTACCACATCGAGCCGAGAGATGGTCCACATTTTGTGAAGCTGTTCGCAGATGCGCATTTCTTCAGCTGTAAGTAATTGCGGAACCTTGTTGCTTTTGGCAACACGCTGACCGCCGAGCAGTACCTCGCCTGACTGCTCAGCTCTTCTCCTCGACGATCTACATTCGCATTGGCGACGAAGAGTTCCAGATACCACGCGACATATTCAGTAACCCCGGCGACTCACCCAATTACTTCTCTTTGGGCTTCGCGATCTTCTTTACGACACCAACCGAAGTCTTCCCGGGTTTGTCGCAGCGGACACTACTACGCCCTCCTTCCATTCTACCACCATGCATACCGAACCGCTCAGCAAAAACCTTTGCCGACCTCCTTCACATCCTCAAGGGCTACCCAGTCGAGATCCGAAGTGAAGACCACCGAGCCGAGCTGCTGCGCGATGCACGATACTTCCATCTCAAAGGGCTAGAACAACGTCTTATACCGCACTCCATTTCCTACAATCTTGCTCGAAAACGTAACGAAATCGTTATTCGTCTCGAAGATATTCGACAATCAGGCATCTCGTACGTCGCCGATGGAGCACCCACATCGTCTGCCGAAGACGCATCCCCAGCACCTACTCCTTCCGGGCCATCCACCAACCCGGGCTGGATCTACTATCAGCGGCCATACGTGGATGGTGAATCGTACAGCCTGTTACTTGAGGTATCCGGCGCCGAGTCGACGTATCTATCGATCGCACCAGCTGCCTCTTCGTCAGCTCCGGCTAGGGTGGGCCGCGCAATGTTCCAGCGGCAGACTTTAGCGCGCATCACGAGTCTGTTCTCCGTCATAGCGAATAAGATGAACTTACCCATCACGCAGCCTCTGGGCCTAATGATGATGGAGCGCGGAGCTGGTGTGGCGAGCCTGCCGGTTAGTCCAGGCAATACGGGCGTCAGTGAAGAGAGGGTTAAAGTGCGCATCGGGGCGGACGCGGACGTAACGGTCGATGGGAAAGTGTGGAGGGTGGGTATGGACGAGGAAGAGGACGGAGACGAAAGCGGGATGGACCTTGACCCATCCGAGTCCTCTGGGAGATCGGGGAAGAAGAGAAAAAGAATCGATGAGGACGATGAGGGCGAGGGATGGGTGCTCAAGAAGGCAGTGTGGCGGCTGAGAGTACAGCCGCTTAGTGGTGGCGCGCAAGCTGGGAGGAGCGGGATGGAGGTCATATTGGGTGCGGTCAAGATCGAGGCGTACAGCAACGAGCGAGCCAGGAATGCGGAGCGAGCGTTCTTGTCGTAGTGTTGGTCCATTCATGCTCCTGCCAAAACGACATTAGCATTGGAAAAGTTGTTTTATAGAAATCCAGGGTGGCTCCGATGTATCACCATCATTTCCGTTCTTAGTCTTGGCGGCGATTCTTACATTTACTTCACGGTCCACAGTCCACCTGGACCCACCGTAGTTACCGCAAATGGTAAGTGCAGCAGCTGCTGCACGCATACCTTAGGCTCGTAAGCAGTCTGATCTCAAATGTGTCAACGAGGAGGCTTCGACGACCGCACAAGCCTCTCACACTACGTGGGCTCCTTTAGAGACACCCATCAACACCGCGAGAATTTCTATGGCTAGCTTAGATAGGCTTGGTTCTCCTGCTCATTGACGCACAACTTTGGTCGAGTCCATATTCAATTCCAAGACATCCAAAGAGCGAAAGCGAGGTTGATCTACCTATCATCGCCAAGCTCAATGCGGAAGCAGAGATCCGCTCCCGACGATCATCTCGAACCAATGGAGCGCCACCGAATCCTGAACGCGGGTGCTTGGGTGCTCTCAGCCTTGGTTTGACTTCCTGCCTCCCACTTCGGAGATTCGCCAGGGGCTCCACCTCCAGTCCGCAAACTTGGAATATCCTCGCAGCTGTGAGCTTTATCTGAGTCGGCTGATCAGATCCGTGAGCTGGCAAGCTGGCGTTGCTGTGCGAACCCAGCCAGCCCGATGCATGATGCAGGTTTTGCGCGAGCACGCATGCAAGTATCGATGTGGTGGAACGATGAGCAACCACGGGTCCACGATAACTGCTCCTTGGCTTCGAGAACGTGGTCCGCTCAGCTGAACCAATCCGCTAGCCAAGCGAATTCAATAACGGCGTTGACAGAAAGACGGTAGAGTAATGAGACATTTCGAGGCGCGCCGTTAATCCATTTGAGGCCGTTCTATTATAGCGCAACCAGGGTTGGCTTTGACGCGAGAAATACATGGCTTCCATCAAATTTGCGCTGCCGAGTCCATTGGCTGTGGTGGCGTTCATGCGTTACCGCGTTCCAGCGACGCGGGCCTGTTCCACTGCGCGAGTCGTTAAGAGGCGTCAAATATAGGGAGGACGTGGTCCCGGAAACACCAAAGCCGCTCGCTTGTTTCGCCGATCATATAGACTGCCGGTTCTATTTTGGAGGTTGCTTTCGAGTCCGGTGTTAACAGCGCTTGAAACTAATAGCAGGTTGCGGATGAAATATTGCATGATTGCTCGAAGAACTTCATCGCAGATGCAAGTGGAGCTTTCATCCAAACGCTCCTGCCGCTACGAACCTAATACGCACCTGCCAGCCTCCACCACAACATTCTCAACCATCGCTCTTGCAACTTCAATGTTTTTTTGACGTGCAAGACGAAGAAGGTCGAACTCAGCATGAATCGATCATGGCACTTCCAGATGCACAAAATTCGACAACGACTTGGGCTGAGTCCAGACAACACATCACTGTCGCCCAGTTTGATGATGCCAATGATGGACTCGACTACACTCGTCACATTCTTATTCAGAGCGCCACCAGAGGCTCGCACAATCGAACTGCTCGGGTCTTGGGACAACTTCCAACAACCTTACCGCATGAATCATGACCGTCGACGAGGAACAGGGTTCTGGTCTGGATGTTTTGCCTTTAACAACATTATCTTCGATGGCGACCGCCCGGACTGGTCCAAGCCAAGGTCTGGCGGTCTCAAGCAGGGTGGAACTTATTGGTACTTCTACCGTCTCAACGATGAGGTCGAGGCCTATGACGATTCGCGAGACTACACCACTTCTTGTCCATTGTTACCGGGCCAATGCTTGAATGTCCTGGAAGTGCCGATTGAGATGCAGGACCCGCCATCAAGGTGCTTTAGTGCTGGCGGCGCGGCGACCGAAGCACTGCGGGCTCCACATACCCAGACGATGAATCCGGACGACAAGTTCGCGTCTTTGGAGCCGCCACCTGTGTCGAAGGTCCATGATCGCTGCATCTCGGATCTGGCGGTCAACGGCAGACTTGAGAGTGGATCTCACTCTTCCGGCGTGCCTGCAAGGTCACCGTCCGTATCACCTGTGCCGAAGAATTTTCGCACAGGCTCAGTCGTACGCCCGCCTCGACAGAGCTCCATCGCACAGACACATGAGCCCCTATTGACCAGAGAAAGTTCGTTCAGTTCTCGAAGAAGCTGGTACTCGGAAGGTCCTAGCTTTGCTCACTCCTCAGTCCCCGATGTCTATGCAACCTTTTCGCCTGACCTTGACTCTGGCTCGTTCGAACTGTCACCAGTCCTGGAGTCTCCCAGTCCAAGATTAAGACGACTCACCAGTGTATCTTACGAAGAGGATGTGCCTGTTGCATTCAGGTATCCAGATCCATTCCAAGACTTCGACGCTCAGCACACTGTTGATCACGATGACGACTACAACGATGGCTTTGACGCATTCATCGATGTACCCACCTCATCGTCGCCACAAGCCTCACTACCACCTACTCCGCAATGGAATCCTCCAGCACACTACTACCTCACCAGGACCTCTTCCCTACCGACCACGACGGTCTGCAATGAAACTATCAACATCAAGCCTTGGACATCTTATTCCGACCCTTCAGCACAGCGTCCTACAGGGTCCGCCGCAGAGCGCGAGCACAGCAGCCTCGACTCACTACTCCCGTCATCTAGCGCCGCAACTCTGAGCTCGAACGGCAGCAGCGGACCCATCACGCCAGAGCGCCTCGATAGCATCGACAGCGCGCCTAGGCCCGGTCTCGATATCCGCGTTAGCTCAAGATCGGGACCGAGCACTCACGAAGAAGGCATTGTGTCCCATGAGCCGACCGCGATCAGCCGAGTCACGGCACGTCTCCGCAGACTCCGCCACACCTCCTCTGAGGCGGCCGTAGCATCATCGTCACCGCCGATGTACGAGAAGCACGAGCAGGGTTGGAGCGGCTACTCACTTCCGGTGGCTATCGAGCTAAAGCCGGCTACTTTGCTTGCACCCAATGCCGGGATGGTAAGCGATTCTGTGCTGCCCAGCCCGCAGCTAATGCCGGAATTGGTACGAAACGACTCCTTCGCCGAGGGCGTGTTCAGCGAGCTGGCATTCTGGTCTTGACCGTTGGACGCGAGAGCATAGAGGAGCTGGCTGCTATGATATTGGCCGTCTGACCGTGGTGTTGTGAGGGATCCGTAGGCGATTGACGGTCCGCCTCACCATCGCCGTCAACCAGGCACGGTTGGGTGCTTCGACGACATAACGACACTTTGGCATTCATACTGCTGCAAGCACGGCGTACGCGATATTGGTACTTCACCGTGTACAGCAGCGCAGAGCATTTGTTGGAGATTTGATTTGTACGGCGCAGGATTTATTGCAGAGCCAGGGATACCCAGGCAGATAGCTACTTACCATTGTTGAGAGATACTTCCGAGAACATGCATATTCAACAATCCAAGAGTCGTTCCGTCGGTAATGTAGTAAGGTTTCAGGTCTTCGCGTACAGTATCTACCTGCCTCGCAAGCCTCAAATAGCTGTAAGGTACTTCACGTAACTTGACAGGACTCTTCATCCCATTCGTCCCGTCCCGCCCTCAGCGAGAAGACCAAACGCCTCGTAATGCGTACAACCACATATACCCCAAGTCATGCCCGATCATGCCTGTACAAGCCCATTCCCATCGACCAAACATGACCACCCAAAACGCCTCAGCAAAAAAGCTTCAGTCCCACCGCACGCGATGCTATCGTCGCGGCGAATCAAACCCTTTCCCCTGACCCGCGTTCACGACCTCACTCTGTACCCTTCTCGGCGGGCCAAACGTGCCACCGCTGCTGCCCTCCCCGTTCGCTACCTCAAACGACGTCCGCTTTTGCGCGGAGTCCTCGTCGCTGTCTTCCGCTAACTCGCTCAGACCCGTGGCGTCGACGTCGTAGCTATGCATGAGATGCTGTTGATCCCCGCTCGGTCCTCTGCTTCCTCTGCCCGCTCCGCCCGCTCCACTCGTACCCCCGAACCCGCCCCCCTCGGACCCCCGTCCCACGATCGGAGACCGCAGCGTCCAACTACTACTCCGCCTATGCCGTTCCCGCGGATCCATCTCCCCGCTCCGCCTCGCCTGCATGCTCATCCTGGTCTGCAGCGCTCCCAGCGGATCCGTGGGGATGCCATCGACCTCGGCGTATTTCCCGCGGGTATCGGCGTTGTGGATGCCGAGGTTTGCGCCGTCCGGGTCCTCGCGGGAGAGGTTGAGGAGGTAGACGCCGGTGAAGATGGTGAGGAAGCCGGCGAGGAGGGAGATGGTGTTGACGGCGTCGGTGGTGTTGAAGCCGGAGAAGAGGATGAAGGAGGCGAGGAGGGTGAAGGTTGTGAAGGTTACGTAGTACAAGGGATTCACGCTGGGAGGGGGGAGATGTTAGTAGGTGTTGTGGAAGGTGGAAGGGGGAGGGGAGCGTACATGTTGGTGCTGAATTGACTTAGCGCTTTGTTGAAGTAGTTCATTTGCGTAAGGATGCAGACGACCACTACGATCAGGAAGACGTAGGTGGAAGGGTTGCCAAGCTGGTTGTGCCCGCCGATGGTGAGTTTGATGGCGATGCCGAAGCCTTTGATGGCCATGATGGAGATGCTGCCGACTGTGCTGCAGATGGAGATGTAGATCATTGGGTTCTTCTTGCCGTACTTGGGCGCGACTTTGTAGATCATGGCCGCCGCGAAGACGGTGACGATGAAGCAGTAGACCATGAAACCTGCGACACCACAGTAATTAGCAATCCATCTCCTCTCTCATCCTCCCAGCCACGCATATGTGAAGCTCAGGGTATAGATATCATACCAGGCTTCAGCGCATAATTCAACAACTCCCCCACATTTTTCAACTCCTTGTCCGGCGGCGCATGCAACACAATAATCACGCTCCCAATCAAACATATCGCGCACCCCACCCGTCCCAGTATCCCCAACTGCTCGCCCAAAAAGTAACTCCCCAGCACCGCCCCGATCAGCACACTCAGCGCCCCCAGCGGCGTCACCAATATCGCGGGCGCAAAGGCGTAGGCGGAGAAGTTGCAGATCTCGCCGACGACCATTGTGATGATACCCGCCCACCATGTGCCGTTGCGCAGGTACTCGAAGCCATCGCCCTCGAAGCCGTGGCGCTCGGCGGCGGCGTTGAGGCCCTTTTTTGTGATGACGAAGGAGGCGCCGATGCCGAGGGTGCTGGTTACTGCCAGCGCGAGGCCGATGTATTTGTCTTCCATGACTCGGAGGGTGGTGGTGTGGGATGGGGAGGTGTGAGATTAATGCCCAGACGAGGGGTGGTGGCTTTGTTGCGCTGTCGCGGCCGGCGCTATTGTGCAACAGATCTCATATTCGCTTATGGTGTTGTGTATATGGTCGTGTGCTCGTGGTCTTCAGTGCCAGTGTGTAGGATTTGAAGGAATATGGTGGTGCCTCGGGGGAGTGGTGTATAGTAGGGCCAGGGATGGGGTACGCAATGCAGCCACATACAACACTTCCATAGATAACTTTAGCCTTTCGCTAGCGCGATACTCCACCCTGACCTCTGCAGCGTTCGCCACCACCACACGCGACAGTTCGACAGGAACAGGAAGGTGCTTGCAGGTGATAGAAGATCCCTTATGCCAGCCGTTTCCGCGCACTACTCGCTCGAAGTATGGTAATCCTGAAGGACACCAAAGCCATGCGGAGCACCAGCGATACTGAAGACACCTCGGACGACCAGAGCCATCCAGATCATCAAAATCACTAAAAGATCCCAGAGCCATTGGGATCATCAAGGACATTGAGCACGCCAAGTTACAAGGGCATGAAGACACCAATGACACCAAGGACACCAGAGCATCTAGATCATCAAAATCACCAAGGACACGGGGGACACCAAAGAAGTGTTAAGAACACCAAGGGCATCAGCACCATCCGGATCATCTAGGGCGCCGAGCACACAAGGATACCGGGGACCTCAATGGCGTCAAATGCATCAAGAACATCAAGCTGCATCAAGGGTATGAAGGACTCCAGGTACACCAAGCGGTAAGGACGTGAAGCACAACGACAACAAGCAACAATGACACAATAACGTTAGGGACACCAGGAACATTAGTAGTACTACGCCATATCAATAATATACGGTAAAGCCATCATCAATTAATAAAAACATCAAGCATTGGGACGGTAGCTCTTCGCAAATTCGACCACAGGGATCTCGACGGAACCGAACTTTCGAAATGCTACTATAAGACCAGATGTCATCTCGACGGACGGCTTGCTGACTACGAGAGCGTAGGCCATCACTCCATTGGTCTTATCTATGGTGTGCCTTGTCCTTGGTTATTGTCGAGGTGAGGTTGTGGTCTTCTCACAGCTAACATCCCTTCTCATGCTACTGTACTGCCGGTTCTGCTGCCCAGCAGCTTGCCGCTACCATCTTGTTTACCTTGTCTGCCATCGCCATCGCCATAGCCATGGTCGTCGGACGCCAATAGGACGATCGTATGTGCTGCTGTTGCCGCGAATGTGCTGCTTCTCCGAGGTAGCATCAGAGGCCGAACGACGCTCTGAAAACTTCACGACTCAGCTATAGCTCTGAGATACCTTCTGATCACCCTGCTGCTCGTTGCACGTCGCAGGCACGCCCTCATCCGGTCTTAGCCTTCCCAAGGTCTCCAGAAACGAACACGACGAGTACTGCCGTGTAAGCTGCCGTGGCCGCAAATATGCTATCTCGACTTGCGCCTGTGGATGCAGCTATGCAACTGGCGAACAGCACGATGAACACAATGACCAGGGCCAGCCGTACATCTGGATTCGTAAAGAAATACAGAGCCAAGATTGACCCGATCAAGAGAATGCTCGCAATCAGGATGCTGAGCATGTTCATGAACAGCAGAAGAGACTTCTCCTCGAAGTGGCGTATCCGGTCGTTCTCGTGGCTGTGGCCGTGGGCTGAGGGAGCCTTCGCTTCGTGCATTAGCATGAGGTTGGGTCTGGTATTGGAGAAGAACCTACGGAACTGCGAAATGGCCAGTGGAGTCTAATGAACCTGGATATCGCGTCTTGGTCGACACCGGGGCTCAAAGACACCAAGTCTTCTTCGCTGTCGAACAGATATGTCGCGTCGCGGCCATACTTCGAGGTTCCGTCAGCTTCGAGCAGCTCCAGGCGTGCTGCCTTGATGGCTGTGGTTGACGGATGCTCCAGTTCGGCCACTCTGCGTCGCAGAAGCAGAGCTTCATCTACGTCCTCGTTGGTGCCAAATTTATGGGTAGAAGCGCTCTCCGAGACAAGATCAAGCACCATTCGGCGCTCTGAGACGTTTTCACTTCAATCAAAACATCGAGACGCCAGAAAACGAGGCTGGAAGATGGTGAGTATACTAACAGTATTTCTTCAGCTTTTGCTCAATTTCGTCAGCGAGCTGTACACGTTTGCGCTCTTCCTCTCGTTTCGGAGCGTTCGCCTTCATCCGCGTCCAGTCCCGGTTCGACAATGGCAGTTCTGCATGGTGACTTATCGCAGCATATTTGTCGAGGACAAACTGCCGCCTCTCCAATTCGATGAGCTCGCTTTGGAGTTGTAGCAGGTTTCTTGCCGCCACGTTATCAAAACGCCGGAAGATGAACGTCTCGTGGTCCGGATCCGAAGAAAGGAAGGAAGCTGTTGCCGCAATTCCATCGCGGTATGCGAGATTGATATCTTTGGCTGATTCTGCTTTTTCTTGATCAGATGCCATCTAATATCTGGACTGATCACGAGAATTGAGGTGCGAGAAACAGTGAAAACGACGCTGCATATGCTGTCGCGCTATGGTTGGGTACTCTTCGTTGGTGGTGGCTTAGACGCCAGCCAGCCTCGCACCTCAGCTTCGTACGCAACAACTCAATACCTACTCAATCCTCCTTCCTTTCCATCGATCGCCCGAAGCTACAGAACTCATTGGAGATATTCAACAAGTGTCGCGCCATCTTTGGATGCGTGTCCGGGAACGGATCAGAGCACCTTGGTCCCGGCCAACTCGATGACTTGGACCTCTTGCGTATGGTCGCAAACTTCTATACCGCAGTAGCAATACTTTGATCCGATGTCAGCACGTGATGGCTCGACCATGGTCTCCATGGATTCGAATGTGTCGCAATACATGGCTCAGCTAGGTTTCCTGCCTGTGGGTGAAAACCACACCAACTCGGGGCCGCATGGCGATTTCAAGATTGATGTGGAGCCACCGAGAGCAGAGCGGTCAAGATTGTTCAGTGATCTCAAACTCCTCCATACTGAAGAGGTATCGAGACTACACCACGAGTGTGAGCATGAAGCAAGAACACTAGATATCGGACGGTCTGAGCTTGTGAAAGCCTCGGAAGCCAACAACGAATGGCTTTCGGGAACGGAAGCAATGCTCAGTTTGACCAACCAGGCGGACAGTCAACGCGAAACTCAGTGGGAGACCGACCGTATGAGCCTCGAGACACTTCTCGACGACGCACAAGCTGCGCAGGAACAGGTGGCACACAGCTTCAAGAAGCTAGACGCGATCAAGCAAAAGATGGAAGCAGCGAGGCAAAGGCAGATTGCTTCCATAGAACGAGTGGGACTTGGGACTCATAGTCTGGCACACTCGATAGAGTCGGCAGCAGCCAGTACCGGTGCGATCCCAAGCCACGATTCTTCGACGGGGACGCCATCATTGTTGGAAGAATATTACGATCGGAAGGGAGACGTGGGTGTAATCCGGGAGAGCCTGCTGGAACTGGAGCGTGATTACCATGGTGGGTTATCTGGAAGAGATCTTTCAAAGTACAAAGGCGAGATTCTTTTGCTGTCTGATCACGAATATGAGAGTGCTTACCGAAGCAAACGGGACAAACTGGAACAGGCCCTATTGCAAGCCGAGGGCGATGTCGATGCTCTATGCAGAGATCTGACCAAGACTGGCCAGCTAGATCCACACTCACGTCTAAGCTATAGATTTTGGGAAACGGCACCGACGCCAGCAAGGTCACCGACACCGGTATCACACGGTCCCAAGTTCGATCCGGATATCGTGTGTCAGATCAATGGTGTTAGAACATCATGTTTCCCGGACACGGGAGCGGGCGCCAACTACATGTCTCCAGCTTGCGCGAAAAAGTACGGCGTTGAGATCGACAAGACAAGAACAAGCTACGTCAAGGTGGCTAATGGGGGCAAGATCAAGTCCGTTGGCTCGGTGGTCGTCCAGCTGGGCTTTATGAATGAGGCAACGCTTCATCCCGTTGAGTTTGTCGTACTGCCTAAATGCCGCCAGAAGCCAATCTTTGGCTCGCCTTTCTTGAGCTTGACCAAGACTTTGACCCGGTATCGTCACAGGATTACACGGATCCTGCGAAATGCCATATCCTGCCGGGTCCAATACTTGGGTGCCCCTCGGCAGCTGGTGTATGGCACCCTGGATGGCAATGCCGTTCTCGCACTGCCGGATACTGGCTCGGATGTTATGCTGCTCTCTAGTGCTTACGTTGCTCGCCATGGGTTGACGGTTGATCCGGCAGCTTCCCACCAAAGAATGCTGGATTATGCGGACGGCTCTTCCAGCCGAACCTCAGGCATGGTTCATGGCCTACAATGGAGATACGGCGACTCGCTGGATGAGATCTATTCTGCAGACTTCTACGTCCTTGACGACCTACAATGCGACGTTCTGCTTAGCTACGACTTCCTGGAAGCTACTCAGGCGTACACTGCACACGAAAACGCTTTCCTGGATGTCGACGAAGCTGATGTGCTCGATGACTGCGACAGCCTCTGCACCGTCGTCCTCCGACCGGAGATCTCCACGAAGCTCAAGCTGCGGAACCTCTTTTCAAAATCGAAAGGTCCTACTAACGAGGAATTGCAAGCTCTTGACGCTTCGACTAGCACTGGGTCAAGGCCGTTGAATGACCAGACATGGAGCGAGAGACGGCGACGGCTGCTGCAGCGCAAGGAAGACAATGAAAGTGCTGCATTGCGGCTCCCTCCGTCTGACCGCCAGGCCACTCTGGCACGCTTCAAAAAGCAGTGGGAGATTGACTGGATAGCATTAATGTGCCAACAGCCTCTGGAGATGCAGCAAGCCGATGGAGCAGGAACGAGCAGCTGAGAGAACGGGCCCGGGTGGTCTCAACGGCATCTTGCTCTTGACCCCATTCTCTAGCGTTCTCGCGAGATGCAATGGTGTCGCGAAGCATTACAGCAGTATTTCCCTGGACATCAGCTCGGCGTTACACTTGCGGAACAGCGTGGTATGAGTTGGCGGATTGAGGCGCAACGACTGAAGGCCTTTCATACACTACCGTAGAAGTACATGCCGGGTAGCGGTCACATATGGGCGATGAATCGATCAAGTAGTCTATCAAGGACCGCAAAGTCATGAAAACCACCAAGAACCTAAGGAACATTTTACGCACAGTAAGACCCTCGAAGACATAACGATCACGGACACAAAGCACAGTAAAGACCCCACCAACATGCATGCATCTTGCATATCAATCCCCGGTCGTAGCCCGCATCTCGCCCTCCACAACCATGCCTCATACCGCATGCCGCCACCACCATTGTCTAGCCAGCTGATATGCGTCTCATAAACATCCACAACCTCTCCCTCTCCGACTACGTCTCCTCGCCACCACCCTACATCATCCTTTCCCACCGCTGGTTAGAAGACGAACTGACCTACAAAGACTTCGTCAAAGGTCGCCGAAAAGACTCCATCGGCTTCCTGAAAATCAGCGACTTCTGCAATTTCGTACGAAGAGAGCAGTTGATGGACCAGGATTCCAATAGCAAATATTGGTTCCGATGGCAGCAATGGGGTAATGCTTCTGGCCATTTTGGAAACGATAGCCCTGCGCCTGTGCACTGGTTGACACGGTGTGTAAGTCGTACCCGTCTATGTAGCATATATAGTAGTACTGATAAAGCAGGCATCGACAAACGTAGCTCCGCCGAGCTCTCTGAGGCAATAAACAGTATGTGGCAATGGTACCAAGACGCTGAACGCTGCATCGCCTTCCTCTCCGACGTTGAAGCCACAAACAGTGTTCTGGAGAAGTGGTCCCAATTCAACGGCAGCAACTGGTTCAAGCGTGGGTGGACGCTACAAGAGCTCCTCGCTCCAGGCATCGTAACGTTTTGCAACAGTTCCTGGAGCATCATCGGCACTCTAGCGCCAGAGGGTCGTGGCAGAACCACTGGCATCGTGCAGCACGTCTCCTTGGCGTCTGGCATCGAGGAGAGCTATCTTCATGGTAAAAACATTACCTTCCGCTTCAAGAATATTATGGACGCCTGTGTGGCAAAAAAGTTCAACTGGGCCGCGAGGCTGAAGACGACCAGGCCGGAAGACTTAGCTTACTGCCTCTTAGGACTGTTGAATGTCAACATGCCGCTCCTCTACGGTGAAGGCGGCCATAAAGCGTTCATCCGTCTCCAGCAGGAGATCATCCGACAGTCGGATGACGAGTCGTTGTTCGCGTGGCAGAGGAAGGCGTTGCTAGATGAGCCATTTGGGCTACTCGCACCGGACATATCGTTCTTCAGCAAGACACTCAGGGCAGAAGCCATTGCTGCGGTGGAGGACGAGCACGAGCAGAGGCCTCCATACTCCGTAACAAACGAGGGCGTGCAACTGGAGACGCGGGCGTATGAAGTCGATTCTGCTCCTAGCTCAGATTCGGCTTCGGGGCCTGATTCTGATGCCGAGCTCGATGATGCCGGACTCCAGCCATCCGTGCCTTCCATCGTGTTTCAAAGGTATGCGAGTCCTGAAGTCGTGATGGCCACGGACGACAACGCCAACCCGACTATCACCGCCACAAGCCAGGGACCAGAGAATGATCCCGTGAAGCTTGCGGCGCGCAGGATCCTGAATTTCAACAGAGCGAGTCGGAGGGATGGCGAGACTGGTTATTGAGACGACGGAGCCGGGATTGCAGACAACGGAGCCGGAAGTGTAGACAGCGTCTCGAACGTAGGAAGGCGATTTCTGATCCGCTTGAACTGCCGCAGCGCGACCGCGGCGTCGAACTTCGACGAGAGCGAGAGATGCGGCGTTGTCGTGCGAACAGGGCCGGGTGGTGTCGTCTGGAGAGTTCTGGCAGATTCGTTGCATCCGAGAATCAGAGTTTCTGCGGTCTCTGATACGCAGCAGTTCATCGTTCGACTTACGAGCACGTATTGAGACTCATATCGTAGGCTGCTTGTTCATGACCCATCATCGGTACGTACCGAACTTGTTCTCTCCGAGATACAATCTGCTGCTGGGCAGTGCTCTGCGCTCATGGCGGTTTGCTTACCGTCGCTGAGAGCCCGACTTTCGGCTGAGGCGAAGGCCCATCCGACCTCGCCCGATAGTGTAGAGTAGTGGGCTTTGGAAAGTGTTCTCCTAGCCGCCATCTGCTGCTGAGCAGTACTGTGCGCTCATTGCGGTTTGCTTACTATCGCGGAGAGCCAGACTTTCGGCTAAGGCGAAGGCGATTCGACCTGGCTAGAGGATACAGAGCAGTAGGCGCTGCAAATTGTTCTCCTAGCCGCCATCTGGTGCTGCACGACGCTCTGTAGTGGGCATGCCTGAATGTGAGAATCGTAGGCCACTCCGTCTCGTTTTTCAGCTTGATAGTCAGAGCTATGTTGTTCCATTACTCTCTCCTATGGCCAGATGAGCAAGACTTGCCACATTGAACCAGACGTTTTGAAGATTCCGCTCCCTGCAAACCCGGCTATAACTCTCACTTACTCGCCAATGGATCACCAAACATCCCACCCCAATGCTTCTCCCTAAGCATAGGCAGCATTTCACTCTAGGGTCGGCGTTTCGAAGAGCTTCGGTAGCGATTCTTGATGTTCTTGTTGTTCGCCAAAGCCTTTGAGGTTGAACCCTTTGACATTCACCGTTGCTTAGTGCTACTGATCTTCCTGATGACCCTGGTGTCATTGTTGCCCGTTGTCGATGAGCTCAACGTCCTTACCGCTTCACTTCTCACCTACTTCGTCACCGGATTCCGAAACATCCATCCAGAATGCTTCTCTCTCAGCATAGGCAACTTCTCATCCCAGTCTCCCGCCTCCAACTCTCTCAGCTCCTTGAGCATAATCTCGCCGTCTTTGGTTTCGAAACCCCACTCGAACCCCAATACCGGCCTCACATCCTTACTTATCACACAGTCCGGCAAATAAGTTAAAAAACTATGGCACACCCACTCATACTCCCTCTCCCCCTCCCGCATCGGACAATCAAACAAACTCGGTTCGGGCCCGAACCAGCAGAATGGCGTGTTCGAATCACTGTTAACAGGGGCGGTATCCATCTCCCACTTGTCGGATTCAGTCAAAGGTGACGAGGAGGAGCGCACCATCTGCACCCAGCCATAGATGGAAGCGTAGCCCTTGGCGCCTGTGGAGCGGACGGTGGCTTCGCAGACTGGGAACCCGGCGAAGGCATCTTTGGGCTTGTCCGGGAAGATGAGGTGGCAGCCGTAGTGCTCTGGGTTGGTGTTGGGTTGGACGGAGACGGAGACGGCGCCTTTTCGTGCGTCGTCCAGGTCGAAGGGGATGTCTAGCGTCTGGCGCTCTGGGGTGGTTTCGTTGGTGGACGCCATAGCTACATTACCTGAACCTTATTCTCGCGAGACTACGATATATGTATCCAAAGCGGGGAATGTTGGAGCCTTGAAGTCAATGGCTGTCCAAGATATGGGAGCCTCAGAAGATAGGAAGATCGGTCTTCGCAACCGTGACAGCGGATAGCATGTACTAACATGGTTAGACCCAACGGCTAGAGCTAAACCCTTGAACGTGGCCCAGCGAACGGGAGCGGAAGGAGTTGGAGAAGTATGATTTTGGTGATGCCTGATTACGATGATTGCGATATAACTCTCCTTGACTCTTGTTTGAACTCGACTTACGATTGCTCGCGCCGCTTCCGAACAGCTCCAGATACCAACTCGACGTCGCCCGACATCCGCGCTGCCACATCACGACCACCTTGAACAACCGATTTCTCAGCAGTAAAGCCGCAGAGCTCCGAGCCGCATTGCGCGCGACGACATAGCCTGATTCAGCTGTCGCTGTATGAAACGGTCGTGGGTGAACACTCAAGCATACTCGTCGAGATCAGCATTGTCACCAAACGAAATACGACCACGCCATTATTCCCAGATAGGAAGGAGCAAATGCCACGTGCAGCGCGAGAAGAGCCGAACATGAACCACAGCAATGGCCGACCCATGAACGGGCAGCCGAAGAGCCCAGCTCGGACGGTGAAAGAAGACGACGACCAGACAGACGAGAACATCTTCCTCTTCGTGCCCAACCTCATCGGTACGCTCCACTATCTCCTCAACGAGAAGTATGTACTGATACCGTATGGTCTGCAGGCTACTCCCGCGTCGTGCTCGCCCTAGCATCCCTCTACTTCATGCCTCTGCACCCGCGCCGCTGCAGCTTCCTCTACTCCGTTTCCTGCCTCCTCGACGCCCTCGACGGCTGGGCCGCTCGCAAATTCAAGCAGTCCACCCGCTTCGGCGCCGTCCTCGATATGATCACTGATCGCTGCACCACCACCTGTCTCCTTGTCTTCTTGGCAACCGCGAAGCCGGGCTATAGCATGATCTTCCAGGGTCTGATCAGTCTGGACTTTGCTAGTCATTACATGCATATGTACAGTACGCTGAGCATGGGTGGGCAGAGCGAGAGTCATAAGAATGTTAGCGCAGAAAGGAGCTGGATCATGAATTTGTATTACACGAACAAGGTATGTCTATATTCCAATGAGACTCTGCGAATGAAGTACACTACTAACATCTTCAAGGCCGTCCTCTTCACCGCCTGCGCCCTCAACGAGCTCTTCTTCATCGCCCTCTACCTCCTATGCTTCAGCTCTCCACTCATCACACCAGCTCTCTTACCCGCCAACGGCTCTCCCGGGAACCTCACCTCCCCAGTCGGCGCCTCCCCCATCGAGCCGTTCCAGCCAACGCCATCCCTTCTTTTCCCATCTCCATTCTCGGCCGCAGCAATGGAGATGGCGCGGGCAAACAAGATGGACAGCACCGTCCCATGGATCTTGACGATCGCCTGTGCGCCGGTGATGGCGTTCAAGCAGGGGGTGAATGTGGTACAGCTTATCAGCGCGAGTAAGTGGTTGGCGGAGGGCGATAGGAGGGACAGGAAGAAGGCGGGCCTAGATAGCAGGAAGAAGAGGAGGTGATGGGCGATGCTCTGGGTCAAAGAGGTGGCGGAGCTGTAATACGGGAGATTTGCGTTGATGTTTAGCATGGCGTTCCGGGCTGTACGGATAGATATGCTGACTGGAAATAGTATAATCGAACGAAGAATTACGAAGTCATCTTTATCAGAGCCACTACATCTTTTATTTTGCTGATAATGTTGATTAGAGTATATCCGAATGGGCACTCTCTATGGTCTGGTCGAGCTTGGCGCAATGAAATGCCACATTCCAGCACTCTCGTTCGGACAACGGACCGCATGCCGCAGCCGTACCTCACAACATTGCCGTTCGGTGGTCCGAGATGGCAAGGCTGATAGACGTCGCAGATACTGGAAGACTGGAAGGCCAAGAGGAGGATGGACGACTGAAGCGCATATGGCTCAGAGGGATATATCATAGCCACCACGACAGGGACGGCGTACGACATAATCGACAATCGGACCACCAGGAATAGGTTGCCGAAGGACGCAAGAATCACCATGGCGCCCACGAACGCAGCTTTCGACATCAGATCAGCGGTGGCGGCAGTCCACGGGTCCAGCGCAGCAACAATAAGTCCCTCCGTCTACCTAGGTCTCGGCATCGGAGTCGGCGGCGCCCTCCTCTTCGCCATCATCATCGTGATCGTGAAGATCGTCCGAAAGCGCCGCGAACACAGGAGCCTAATCGAAGTCCTCGAAGTCGAAGAAGCCGTCCAAGTCGCTCGAGCACAAGAAGTCGGCGAGATCCCACGATCTGCTACAGCGGTCCGCCGGAGCACGCTGAACCCGCTCCACGCTCGGGCGGGCTGGGACGCGCTGTCGTCAAGCGAGACGATCGATGAGCCGAGTTCTGCCAAGAGGAAGAGGAATTCAGTGGGTTTGCCGAAGAAGATAAAGAATGGGCGAGGATTTCCGCTGAAGAGGCTTAGCAAGCGGTTGACGGCTATTATGGAGAGTCCGAGGGATAGAGTCGCGAGTTCGCCGGCGGTGAAGTTCCCGAGCGGGCTGCAGAATGAGATGATTGCGGAACGAGAGGCACCGCCGGGTCAGCCGTCGAAGGCGTATACGCTGCGGAAGGTTAGTGATGAGGATGTGTTCTTGGCTCCGGGGAGTCCGAAGCCGAATGTGCTGCCTTCTTTTGCGATAAGGTCGCCGGGGCGGTATGGAGCGGAACTTGCGAGTCATGGTAATACGAAGGCGTCGAGGTCACGGTCTGTGGGCGCGCTGATGGTGCCGGTGCCAGATCTGCGAGGAATGGCTGAGGCGAAGCTTCCGGATCGACCAGTGATGCATGCGCGATCGATCAGCTTGGGTGCGCCGACGAGTCGACCGCCGTCTTGTCCGGTTCCGCCGCTGCCGGTGATTGAACCGCAGTCGGCGACCAATGATCCCAACGTCAGACAAGGATTCTGTGTGTCGCGGAGGTCGTCGTCCACGAGCCGCGACTCCACTGGAAGCTCTGTATTGGTATCGAGTCCGATATTGACGATGCATAACCAAGACAAGCAGCTCGCTTCTCCAAGCGTAGAAGACGTGGTCGCGGACGATGACAGCGCTTCGCTCAAGACAGTGGCGACGAAGCAATGGCAGAAACCCAAAGCCAGACCGACGCTCATGAACCGCGAGGAGTCAAAGTCGCAGGCATCGATCCGCAGTAACATGGCCAGATACAGCATCGAAACTTCTTCCAGCCATCGCCTTTCGGTCATCAGCGCAGAGTCGCCGGAAGAAAAGCGCAACAGACTCTCCATCCCGCAGATCGCAACAGCGGACCAAGTCAGCATCAGCCGTGTCTCCTCCTCCCACTCTTTCGGCAGCTACTCCGGTGTTCAGAAGGTCGTGACGCCACGCAAAGCATCGCGCAGTTCCGTCTCAGCTAGCGGCTCGCCTGCTGAGCGGAGGAAGAACAATATTCTGCGCGACATATCCGGCAACTCGATCGCTCCGTCTCGTCAGCCTTCGAATGCTACGCAAGATTCTGGGCGCAGCAGCAATGGCAATCCGTTTCAGTGGGATCTACCACTGGCGAAGCCATCAGCGTTGAAAGGTAGTCCAAACGCTAGAAAGGGCCACAGGAGACAGAACTGCGTTCGTATTTCAACATTGACGCCGCAGATCCTCGGGCCGCCGCCTAGTCGGCCTACGAGTCCGAATATTATGCATGGAATTGAGGAGGAGCCGTCAGATGATCAGGCAGGCGCTGAAGCAAGCCATCTTCGCTTCGTCTCGAATCAGCGCCTTTCACGACCAGCGAGCTCAGCGTCCTTCGTGCCGAACCTTCGGATACAGACGCTGCGCGCTTCGTTGACACCCAGCTCGCCGACGCTGTCGGCGTGGAACGCGTACCAGGAGCACGGTCTGCCTTCTTTGCCAGATTCGCAACTATCAGTCTCGCCGGCCAAGAGGCCAGGGTCGGACTGCTCGTCAGCGTTCACAATCCCGTCGTTCCCAAGCCCGATCAAGGCCACCCTATCTGATATCCAGCTCAACCAACCAGTCCCACAGTTCTGCCTCTCCCGCCCATCAGCCGATATCGCAGAAGACGACAGCTACTCGCCCTTTCAACTAGACATGTCCTCAGACCACGACATCCCCTCCAGCCCGCCCTTGCCGGCATCCAAGCACGAAGAGTACGACCCAGCCCACCCCGCCTGGTCAACCCTCACCATTCCCCACCCAATAACAACTGAATACGACCCCACAAGTCCCTCATGGGAAACCACAGAACCCGAACGGAGCTCCGCCTTCTTCCCCTTCGCCGCCTCTGCATCCGCAGGCTCTGAGCTGGAAATCTCACCTCGCACCACTGTCCCGAATTCCTACGGCGGCGATCTACCAGATACACCGCCCTGCTCGCCGAAGACGATGCCTGAGGGTTTCCAAGCTTTCTTCGATAACCGCAGCTCAGGCTCTAAACCCCGGAGGTCAGAGGAGGAGATGCTGACGTCCTCTAACGCAAGCGCGATCATGGCGCGGATGCCTAGTTTCAGCCAAACTGTCGACTTCCCCGGTGCGCCTGTGCTGGCTCCGCCATCAGACTCAGAGATCTACATGCAGACGACTCCGCAACGCCCACAAGCGTCACCATCTCCCCAGTCGGGGCGCCAGCGCGCCATATCGAACGCGCAACCCCAATACCAACCCCTGCGCTCCGCGCCCCCTTCACCTATGCCAACCATCCCGTCCAGCGACCTCGGTGCCGGCTCCGACGATGCCGATATGCACGGCATCGAGATCCCCTCCCCCCTCCACCTCAGCGGCAACAGACCCAAAGCCTCCAGCCCAAGCGGCCCACGCTCCCAACCCGCTCACTCGGTTCTCAAAAACGCTTTAGCGTTGCGGCGGATGAATAGCGAAGTTAATAACCCCACCTCCTGGTCCCCAGCGCAGCCTTACGCAGCTGATGCGGAGGCGTGGGGCTGGGATGCTGGGAGGGAGAGTAAGAAGTACGTGCGTATGGGCCGCGAAGCTTCTCCGTTATTGCCTTGGATCGGGAGTCCGGAAGGGGACGCAGCGAGTGATGCGGCGATGGACGCGGTATTTGATTTCGGGTTCGCGGCTGCGGGGGCGGAGGAGGGGGATGCGTGGGTGGCGACGGGGGCGTTGGATGAGATCGACCTTAGTGAGGTGGAACGGAGGCTTGATGGGGCGTTGGCGGGGTTTGAGGCTGGGGGGAGTGATGATACTGTTTTGGGCATAGATTTGGGGCTGGGTGAGGGTGGTGGGAATGGGGAGGGGAGTAAGTTTGGGGAGGAGATTGTGTGGCGGTCGAGTGTGTGGGAGGACGGGGAGAGGTTCTGGCAGATACCTGGCATGAGCAGTCCGCTATCCGCGAGAGGTGAGACGCCGAGGAAGGATAGATTGTTGGAGAGGCCGATGAGTATTCAGATGACGCCGAAGAGTTTGTATGATTCGGACGGATTTTTGAGGACGTGAGAGGGAAGTAATTAATAATGTGTAGGTAGTTTTGGATATGAAGACTTTGCTTCTTTCCATAACAGCACAAAGTGCGTGCATGCGAGTGGTACTGCTGCTCTTGATGGCTGTAACTCGACCTTGAAGTAGGGCGACGACATGGATCTCGTGTCGTGGTACTGTACAAGCCAGGGCAGAGCAGACGCTCTAGCGGCTGTCCTTGGCGGACATGCGCAAGCACTGCTGCTCTCGGCCATTGATGTCGTCTATCATCCACTGCACTCAGGATGCTCTGCGTTGCCATCGTCACTGGTTGCTCGTCTTACTCCGGCCGCTCTCCCTTCACCCCGTCCGCTGCCACTTCCCCTCCACCTCATCCCCATCCCCATTAACCTCCGCCGCCGTCCTCGTCCTCCCCGCCCCCTCACCCAACCCCTCACCCTCGTCCGCTCCAAACACAGCCGTACCCTCCGCCAACCTAAATTCCCCATCCTCCCCCACAAACTCATGCATATTCTCGCTCGTAATCCAGCCCGTAGCTCCAGGCGCCGTCTCATCGAACCCTATCCCACCCATGCCTCCCTCCTCATCCGAGTCTCCAGCCGCCGGCGGATCGGGATTCAGCTCTTGACAATCCGATATAGCCTTGAACAGAACCTGGGCAGCAGCATTCGGGTTCTCGCTGTTTACCTCGTGACCGGCTAGTCGGTGCTCCGAAATATTCGGTATAACGCGCAGCTGAACGAACACGACATCCTCGTCCGCGGTCTCCGAGTCCGATAAATTAAGCCCCAGCAGCACCCCTCGCCCGTCTTGCGCATGGACTGTAATAGTCGGATATGCGATCTGCGCTCCTTTGACCATGGACGGGGAGAAGAGGGTCAGGTGGGTGGAAGTGACCCAGACATCGACGCCGCTGAAGACAGTCTCGCCATCTTCTCCGGTTGATACGAAGGTGAGGTTGCGGAGTTCGAGGAGGGCGGGTTGGGAGTCGAGGTCTGCGGGGGAGATTTTGATGTCGGCGTTGGTGTTGTGGAAGTGCAGGATCGGCTTTATACTAGCGAAGGAAGAGGGAGTTTGTGATTCGTATTCGGCGAGGGCGATGAAGTCCGATAGTTGGGGAGCGGTGGTAGTTCGTTCGAGCGCCATGGTTTGGTGTTGCTATGTTTTGAGGATGTTTTATGGAAGATTTTCATGTGAAAGACGCGAATTTGAGATGACGTGCATTTTGGCCCCTAACTGGGACCCTTCTTCAGCATTCACTTTACAACTTGGTTGAGTATGCCAATTTTGAGGCGACTGCAAGTATGCCATAGCAGTATCTGTGCCTACGAGCACCCAAAGCTAGCGATGGACGAGCACCCAAACCCTTCGCTAGCTTTCAACGAAACCGCCTCCCCTCTCCCCTCCCGTCCCCAGCACCAGGCAAACGCATCCCCGGCACACCCATCCCCATCGACATATGATACTCAAACCTCCTCACCAGATCCTGCCGCTCCTCCTCCACCTGCTTCGCCTTCTCCACCGCTGCCAGAGACGCTTCAACGTACCTTGATCTGATCCCCTCAGCGTCATCATTGTCGAAATTTATGACAATCGCGTCGTCTTTGAGATGCTTAAGTTCTGGTGTCGAGATCTCGATGGCGCTGGTCTCCATTCCTGCTTCTGACATTGTGCGGATCATCTGGTTGCATTGCTGGTTGAGAGGTGATCTAGGAGCAGACGTAGCTTCTGCGAGGCCGAGGAGGTCGATGATAGATGTTGGTTCGATGGAGAGAATTAGCTTTGGTACGAGGCTGAGGTAGAGGGGCGCTGTTTCGTGGAGCTAAGTATAAGTAAGCGATTAGCAACTGTTCTGCCTCTCTGTCCTGGCCATCGAGGATGGATACATGCTCATACCCAATCAAGTACTTCACTCAAATCTCCATCCCGAATCGTGCAACTAAACTCGTTGGCAGCATAGAACAAGGGTGCAGCTTCATTGTGCACCGCACGACACGTCCGTAGGAGAGGCGGCACGAAGCGCCAGTGCCTGACCACGATATGTCTGCCTTCGCCCGTGAGCGGTACATGAGGCGATGCTACTCCCGTCAGCCAGAACACAATGCTTCGCGAGATGATATCAGCACCTACAGTGTTTCTGGACCGGCACCGCCTCCGCATAAGTCATCGCCAGCGCGTAGACCCTCAGCCGAACTGCCTCTGGAAGCCGGAAGAGTGGCGACTCCGCTGTAGCATTCGGAGGGATACTCGAAGGTGGGAGAGCGAAGACACTGCAATGGTGTCAGTAGGACGCCTCCGCAGGTTGGAAATGAGAGCGATCATACCGTGCGTTTCGGTCGTCGTCGACCAACGAGAGGCCACACTGCGCGTGTTCGAGACCGACGCTCCGCTTGTGCACGTGCTCGAGGGCGTGCCTCGCCTGCTCAGTATCGTAGGTCTGCTGGTAGTGGTGGGTAGCCATGTTGCGTGAGACGGGAGGTGGCGAAGGCATCTTGCCGGTCGAGAGACTCTTGCTAAGGAAGGTACGAGATGTCGTGAGTAAAAATATGAAGTGACGTTGGACTTAGCTTTGGCACATGACAGTTTACCCGCAAATCAGAACAATCCGGAGTCGATCACATTAAAATCACCTCACCTGGCCGAAACATCCCACTGGAGATAGAGAAATATTGTATTCATCAAGGCACCACCGCCCAGCACCCCATCCACTATCGTCAATCAATCGCTCAAATCCGGATTCGCAACAAACAACCGCCCGCCACCCATAGTCATCGTCCGATCATCCACACTCCCTCTCCGCCGCAACTCATCACTCGTATGCCCTTCCTGCTGCAACGGCCGTGACCGCTGCGGCAACCCACTCACGCCACCAAACCGCTGCTCCTCCGCTTCTTCGCCTCCAAAGTAGTCGCCAGACATCTGTCCATACTGATTCGGCACCGGCGTCTCATCCGCGACATCCGGAGGGGTCTCGACAGGACTATGCCCGCTGCGAGGCGTGGAGCCGCTGCTATATCCTCTATCCGGGTTAAGGAACGATGTAGCCGGCTGCCGTCCGCTAGCCACGCTCGACCCTCGGCTGCCGTTGCGGGAATGGTATTGCTTGACGTATTTCGAGTCCTGCTCTTCGTCGCTATCATTCTCGTCGACTTCCGTAGCACTGAGTCGCATCGGCACACCCGCGCCAGCTAGATTGCCCTGTCCAGTGTATGCGTTCGCCTTTGGCAACCCATGATGCCGGATCTTGCTCCTGATACCAATGCTCTGCGGAGCGTTATTGCTACTCGTGCTGTACCGGTGTGAGCCTCCTGCCACGTCTTTAGCGGCTTGCATCTTTATCGCGCGCCGGCGGGCGAGGATTTCCGGGTTCTCGACTTGTGCGCGATCGCACCAGACGGTGGCTTTTTGCTTGCGCATGAGGGCGACGTAGGAAGTGGGAGAGGCGGTCGAGCCGTTAGAGCGGGAGGAGGTTGAGCGGCGGGGTTGCGAGGTGGTCGTTGGGGCACGTTGGAGGCCAGCGTTGGCGGTGGAGGTGGTAGAGGTAGTGGCATTGGAAAGTGTATGACGGTCTCGTTGTGGGTATTGCTGCTGTGGTGGCGGGGGACCGGCAGAGTATATGGTGTTTCCTGGTGATGACGACGACGAATTGGTCATCGTACGAGAGTACGTTCGTTGGTCTGCGCCATATTGTGCTGGCGGTTGCTGTATTTGCGGCTGCTGCAGATTGTTGTAAGATGCTCTTGCCGGCACTGGTTTGCGGTGTGGATGTTGCAGCGACTGCGCAGGATTCATCATCGCGGCGGTCGACATTGCAATGTTTCCAAGACTTCCTCTTCACAATTGTTTCCCGGTGGATATAGTTAAATATCCTCTGGAAACACCCGAAGTTCTGAAAGATCTTCTCGTGAGATTGTTTATGCTTTCTACAGCACCCTTCTAATCGCCGGCCGAGAACCTTCTGAATTTGGCAGCAGCAGAGTAAGCTTCTTGAGCCGCAATGCAGGTGTCCTTGCAGGGCTGATCACGGATCTCCGAGCTGTTCTCCAAGGTGGTGCAAATAACAAATGAAGTGGACAGGTGCTTGAGTCGTAAGCGGTGTTGTTGGTCTTAAGTGTACGGATAACTTTCAGCTGAGGCCCACAGCCTTTGAGCTACCTCCACAGGATTGTGGGTACGGCAAACTATCGCCTGTCCGGTGGTGGATGGATGCTACTGCAACGCACGCAAGCTCGATAGCGTGCAGGATGCGAGGCAAATATTGTAAGGTTGGTAGCAGGCAGGTAGGTTAGGGCCAATATAACGATAAGCCCTTCGGAGTCTGTGTTTGCGCAAAGTCAGCACCGCGTTTCCCGCCTCATGATCCCCTCATCGCCAATGCATATGACCGGGCGTGCCATGGGGATTCTGCCGAGCTCTCCGATCCCACGGGCGTTCGCTGTAGCATGTGCATCGACGCTGCAGCAATGCGATAGGGCGGCCCGGCGTGAGATGCGCCACGCCCGGGATCCTGCCTTGTAGGGGCGAGCTCTAGACCCGAGAGGACTCACCTCGATATAATCCAGCTTCGGGGCCAATGGCGGGTATATTGGAGGCTGCGCCGATAATTAAACAGTGAGGTTGAATTGAGGTGAGGTTGGAAGTGAGATGTGGCTGTTGGCCGGAAGTGAGGGGTTTGATGTAGATCTGTGATCAAACGCAAGGAACAAGATATAGATCCCTGGCCACTAATGAGCGGCCTGCTAATTATGTGCCGGATTCTCGAGATTCCAATGGCGCTTTATCAGCTCTGTTCGGCGGCAACGGTTTAACGTTCTATCTTGAGTGTCCGATGCTCAACCCGAGAAGTACTTCGCTATTAGCATCTGTGGCATGCTCGCAACGTCACAGCTCCAGTTCTTCGACCCAAAAATAAGGTCATCATCGCACCGACGGCTCGGACAATGCGAACTGGCGCGGTTATTTGGCAGTGGCTCGTGGGAGCTAAACCCTCTTTTTGCCTTGTAGGCACAACGAGGCTTCGCCAAGTCGCCGATATGTCGCCATCGATGATCGCAGGTGGCGGGTCTTGAGCATCACCTCCCACAAGCACATTTACATTCCACCCACCACTGGAGCAGGACCCAAAAGAGACCTTGTCGGCAACGGGCAGGCAGGATCTCCAAATGTTGGATAAGCCTTTCAGCCCACGCCCGCACCAAGCAATGTTAGGGCAGCCACCCGTATCCGGGACCGATAGTTCCACGCCTCGTGCGGGACTCCACCAGCCGTTGCCAAAATACCTCATCGATGCGACCTCACTCGGGATAGTTTTAGCACCGGATGGGTCTATTGGCTTCAGCGAATCTGCTCCTCTGCGGGCACATCGCACACACGCTGTACGAGGATACCGTCCGGAACGATGGATCGGATCCTGTGGCCGCCTGCCCTGTGGCCGCCTCCAAGGAACGTTCTCGGGATCAGTCAGGAACAGCGTCCGGCTGCTATTTCGAGACTCAGCGCCCATATGTGCCGGAGTAAGCTGACAGGCACGAGCGCTTTGTATTTTCTACACTGCATGCCCTAGTTCCGGATCTCGAGGCTCGCAGTCTTCACCCCCGTACCGGAGTAAAATGCTGAAGGAGTCTCTGTGTTGAAAAGCGATGGCGGAATGTCCAGTACCGATCAGCCAGTCCGCCACAGGCCATACGTTGTGGCTTTTTTCCAAGTTCATGCAGCACGACCAGTGGAGAGCCGTGTGATGCACGAAGGCTCGCCCACCTCCTCGACAGTAAAAGGTCTGTTGTCCAGGGAATGACATGGCCGCCCTCTAACGGCAGGTAACGAGAAAGGTGAGCAGTCTTGCGATCAGTAAGATTAGTAGACGCTCTCTAAGACGTCGCGTGCCAGCATCAAGCTTCCACGATCGTGGAGATAACGTACAATTCATCACTAGAGAATCGCTTACTCCCTTATATGACCTTCGACTGAAAGGTAATCAGTGATCTGTTTGGTACAGTCCTTGTTACTTATAGCCCGATCAGAATGACAGCTACAGACGACCATTTGTTTAGTACGGAGTGCGACATAAGAGCCGACCGCCTCGAACTTTGTCCCTCGAACTTTGTCCCTCGAACTTGCACAACATGGCACACGAACACCGCCCCGGAATCGTCAGGAAGATCCTCTCTCGCTTCTGGCAAAGCTGTCGGTGCCGCTACACCAGACGTCCAAGGGACGACCGGCCTCCAGCAACCAACGAGAAGGAGCCAGGCCACAATGCAGCCTCGTCTTCGGCGATTTCGGTATCTGATGTGGCCTCGTCGTGCGATACTACCTCATTAATATCGCTCAAGCTCTCGCCGCCATCCGAGCCATCGATCGTCCTACCGGGCAGAGCTACGGAAGCTGCTGATATCTCACCTATGATGAGCCTTCCTGCCGAGCTACGCAACTCCATCTACAAAGATGTGTTACTGTCGGACAAGACTGTTGACCTCGGGAAATTTTAAGCTCAAACAGCATTACTGCGGACATGCCGGCAAATCCGCCGTGAGGCGTCTCAAATGTTCTACGCCCAGGCAGTTTTCCTTGCAACCTTTGACCTCTACCAACGGCGGCGAATCATCCTAAACTGGCTATACTGCATTGGCAAAGGCCAGGCCTCACTCATCACGCACCTGGAGCTTAGCCTTCATACTCCGTCACTATACAACGAGTGCCTGGGCTGCGTGACAACCTTCGCTGCAGCACTGCTTTCCATGGGAGTACGTCGAGAAGCCATCCTTGGAAAAGGGCCAGGAAAAGACTCCGACTTCAGCCAGACCTGTGCTCTCGCGGTCAGACGCGCGGCTTCGGAGTACTCATGTTGTATCGCAGACTGCGGAGGCAACTCTCGAGCTAGGAGAGCAGAGTCGCGAGAAGTTTTGGGACTGTATCAAGCTAAGGTGGATAGTATCCGACATAGGAGGGTTGATTCTGACCGGAAGGCCGCAAAGGAGTACCTTAATCACATCTTGAGCACTGTGAGCTTAGGGAAAGAAACCGTCACACTGCGGCGGGTTAATCTCGAGGTCTTGTCGATACGTTTGTCCTAACTCTCCGAATCGCTGGCGGAGCGGGAAGACTCTCCAGACAGCGGAAGAGTAGCTCGAGCACAATTTGGACAGTCAAGATGAATTCCGCGATCACTCGATTGCTGGAACGGAGTGTTTAACACTAAGAGTGGAACCAGTGAACCAGTTGGAGATTTCCTCGGTGGATCTGGTAGCAAGAGGTTTGGATAACAGCTTACTCTTCGGACTAACAATAACTTGGTGGCCGAAGATTATGTGTTACCACAGACCTGGATCGTCTGAACCACTATTCTGCCACATGACACTGGAATCGACCCACCAGCATAAAGCTGCTTATTCACTCTGGTCCAACCTACCTATTGCTTTGAGCTGGTTGGTGATGATCACAATTACCTACCTCGTGGACATGCTATAACTTGCGCGCGTTCGAATTTCAGCGACCAAACCCCTGCAAGGCTTCGTCTTGATCTCGAAGATGCAGAATCCCGACAGGCCACTACAGCTCCGGACCCCAGCTCAGGGGATGCGGTCCGAGCTACGAGAGGTCTTCACGCACATCAGCATCTCGGTCACATCTCGATGCCATCGCCTGAAGCGTGATCTGCGTCCTAGCACAGCTACCATCGGTGGCTTCAAATTCATGAGCCTACCCCCCGAACTGCGAAATATGATTTATCGATACCTGGTGCCCGATGAGCCCGTTAGTATCACACGTCGGAATTTCTTCTCGAAGACTCCCAAGATCCACCAGCGCACGGCTTTCTTGCGCACCTGCAGCCAAATTCGACGCGAAGCCTCGCAAGTGTTCTATACGCACGCAAAGTTCTCCGCCAAAACGTCGTCCCTGTTCTTCCACCAGCAACGCAATCAAACCTTGGAATGGTTGCGCTTGATCGGAGAAGAGCGCACCTCGAGTATCACGCATCTGAGCATCGACCTTGGCAACCATGAGTGCTGGTGTTCCACTTGTCACAAAGCTTTCGCGCTCTACCTGATGCACCTCGGAGTGAGCCTGGACTCTATCCATGTCTCCGAGGACGGAAAATTCTTGTGGTCTATGACAGTCACCCTCGCAAAGATGTACATCGAAAAACCTAGCCAGCTCCGAGCCGATGCGATTACGTATCGAGGTTTCGCGACAGATTGCCAGCGTTGGGCGAGCCATGCTCAAGATCGACTGGCAGAGGCTTTGAGTGAAGGGGCTGCAGAGGCATGGCGGAGAAGTTCCGCGCGTCGGATCACTAACGCGGCGGATTGGGATGGTCGGGCGAGAGAAAAGGAAGAGGAAGCAGAGACTGAAGACAAGAAGGTGGAAGCTCTAGTAGCAGCCATCGCTCCAAAGGCTGCTGGCAGTAAGGAGTGCAGACCATGCATCAGCTTGAGTGCGCCTCCTCCAATGATACCGCGGGTACACATCTACCCTCGCTACACACTAGCGGACAGGCTTTCATCATTTCTCTGGGGTGGCATGTAGATGCAAGGTGGAGCTATGGATGCTTCAAACCAAATAGCAAATCATCTGGGTGGCACTAGAGGGTATAAGGGTTCTCCGAGATACAATCGGACAACATGTTAGGCTCTGTGCTGCAGCACATCATTCAAATAGGCAATACATCTTCACTAATAGCATCGAGAGAATACACAATACGAAGTCAATTCTGGCTTACCTATGTCTTGCGTCTCTCTCGCCGGGTGATCCTGCCTGAAATAATTACTTTGAAGACTTGACTACGCACGACCGTCGTTCCCGGCCTTGACCATCCACCAAGGGCTCTCTGGTACCACAAATCGCACTGCAACCCAAGTCCTGCCAGCCGTATCTCCGCACCAGACCTCGCCTTCATCCTGACTCCGAACCCAACGATGGCGTCTACTATAAGCGAAGTCAACAGCACCGCTGCCTCTCCGAAAGGTCTCTTACAGATCCTCCCACCAGCGCTGCGCAACATCATTTACCGCGAGGTCCTAGTTTCGGCAAATACCCGAATCGACTTCTCAAAGGCAGAGATCCACGCACAAACTGCGTTGCTTCGAACTTGCCGCCGAACGCGATCCGAAGCCACAGAAATCTTTCTCGCCGAGAACAAATTCTTGCTCCGAGTAGGCGACACCGAGGGCTCGCACGGCATCCTTGCATGGATCAGGTTGATGGGCGAAGAGCATGCGTCCTGGTCCAGGACCTTGACCGTCGGGAAAAGTGGAGGATTATGGGAGGCCGAAAGGTACAGGAAATCGAGTTGAGAAAGACCCCGATGACTGTCCAACCACGAGGCTTGGAACAAGGCTTGCGACGCTGGTGGAGGTGGGTGCAATACGTGTCGAAGAAGCCGAGACCTTCCATCTCTTGGTGTGGGATTGGCAGAACCTGGGATGCCGCCTTGATGCACTCGAAGACGCTATGTATCAGGCGATGAACCTGTGGAGGCACGTCTAGGAGTTCCACAATGGGTCGAGTCGAGTTCAGAAGCGTGGCCTGAGCGATGAATACAATCATCTCTCATTCGGCTCCCGCCCTCGTCCTTCTCCGTCAATCCTTCTCGGTACATCTTCCGCCGCCAGTTTGTTGTCGGATATGTTATTCCGGTACAAGAAGAACTGCGTGAACACAGCGAAGTCCAGACCAAGCGTTCCAGCACTTCCTATCAGCCAGCTCAAGTTAACCAAGATGTACGTCTTGTACACGTCGTATGCTTCTCCAGGTTTGCAATGGCTTTCGTGCCAGTGCCCGTGGCGGTGGCTGCTGCAGATCGGCTCGAATGCAAGGATACTGCAAACGTATGTGAGGTTGCCAAAGCAGGCGAAGATGAAAAACAAGGCATTGAGACCTGTTGTATTGATATTAGCCACATGTGCTGCGCTATTATAGGACATGTGTCGTTACCTTCGGTAGATTTCCTGCGATAGTTGAGCAGGATCTGAGGAACCCTCGAGCCAAGATAGAATACAGCACAGATATAGCCAAAGATCTGGCCCCAGAAGCTAAAGTGTAAAGACTGTGCCTGATCGTCCGCCGGTGTCGTACCGTGATGCGAAGGCGGTGGCTGCGAAGGGCTCAAATAGTAGCCTGCTACGCCTGCTAGAACCACGAGAACGATCGCAGTGCTGTTGAACAGAATGGCTTGGATCCACGAACGGGGCTGACTTGGCTTCAAAGCTTCGGTTTCATCGGCATCCTTTGGCTGTGGATGCATTGGTGTTGCTGGGGAGAGACCAGTCCCGTCAAGGCTTGCAAACCTGTCTCGGAACGATGACTGCGACCGCGTCCTGGAAGTCGGATCGAGAGCTCCAGCAGTAAGTCTTTCCGGCGCATGTCCGTTCGCGTGACCATTGCCGATGAGTGGCGTACGTTCACTTGTACTGCCGTTGGAGACCTCTGCAGGTTTTCGTGACTTGGGGTCGCGGAAGGAGAATCCACGGTAGTAGAAGCATTGTGCAATCAAGAGGATGTCGGCAAAGGTGTAATAAATAGCAAGAATAATCATCGTTGGCAGCACCTTTTGCAGCACAGCTCCGATAATGTTGAAAAAGTCCCCAGCAAGCCATATTACCAAGAATTCCATCGAGAGGCCCTCCGCTGAGCTTCGCCGGAAATTCTCGATGATTTGAGGGCTGAAGACGACCACCCAGCACGCGATGCTGATAGAACCGCAGATACCACTAATCGCTTCGATGTCGAAATCATATCCGCTTGAAGGTGGAAACATGGTGCCGGTTCTTACCGCTATACCAAATCGTCCGTATAAGTCGGGTTGTAGGCAATAGAAGGACAGTCGAGTCTCCCGATGTAACGAGTGTTGAGCCGAGTGATCCTGCTGGCAAGGGAACGGAGTGGCACAACTGGTGTAAAAATGACTCTCACAGTAAAGAAAAGAATCTCGTGTTCTTGACAAAATTGGACGGGTTTTACGTAAGGAGTACAGACGCGTGCGGCTCTAATAAGGTTTACGCCGGCGGAAACCCCTGCAGATAAAAATCGAGCCCTAAAAATCACTTTTCTTGATATTTGCACCTCCCAGCAAGACAACAACATGCCTGGTCTTGTAAGCCCAACCCTGAGTTCGGATGATGTCGACGCCCTGCTATATTTGACCCGTGTCAATGAGACGGCGGAACTGCAGCAGACGCTCTCAGATCTCACTCAGAAATACAACTGCTTGCCGGGAGATGTCATCGCTTCTGCTGTTGATCCGGACTCAGGCAATACGGTACTTCACTTCGCCTCCGCGAACGGCTTCCTAGATCTGGTAAAGTCTTTTCTACATCAGCTTGTCCCTGTGGCCAACACGAACGGAGTGAACGGGACCTCAGCGGACCAGAGTCAATCGCCTCAGTTCGTCAACAGGCAAAATCAGGAAGGCAACACACCGCTGCACTGGGCAGCCTACAATGGCCACTTGGAGATCGTCAAGTCTCTGATAGATGTTGGCGCGGACATGTGGATCAAGAACTCGGCTGGTCATTTAGCAATGTTTGAGGCAGAGCGGGCGGAGAAGAATGATGTCGTGCAGCATCTTCTGCAAACCGGCGGTGCTCACGTAGAACGAGGTGGTGTTGAAACCGAACCAACGATAGACGAGATCGTCGACGTCGATACCAGCCCGGGGGAGGATGAGGCGACCAGCAGTGGCGCAGCACAGCAAACCGGTATGGGGGATGTAGATATGCATGATCGCCAACCTTGAGCTGGCGACTCCGGCTTAGCACAACGCGTAACCAGATGACCCAAAGTCTCCGCGCGCAGACTTGCTCCGGAGTCCATTCCATATGGGAAGCTCAGCATGTCGGACTGAAGGCGTCCGCCAGACACCTAGCTCGGAGAAGAGCATAGTTGGAGTTGGAGGAGCAGAATGATGGGCAAGCCACTCTCTGTTCGACCGGGAAAGGAGAGAAGTCACGATCCACAGAAGCTCTGCTTCCATCACGTTCCGCTGGCACCTCTACGGTGAGCAGGTTAGGGCTTGCTCTAGAGCGGAGAACACAAGCTGAGAGAGCGAATTGTAGATCAGAAGCATTTCAGAGATTTGTGCTAGATACGCTCCGAGTCAGAAGCCAGTGCAAACATTAACGCCTCACTACCCCGATGCACCTCGCCGAGCCAATTTCGATTTCCAACGCCGGAAAACCAGATATCTATTCCCTGATGAGCGCCCCAAACACAGTCTGTCGTTATTGTCTGTACAGGCGCCACCAAACTATGTACTTAAAACAACTTGCACTTTCTTAGCAAGTCAAACCCGGTATGCATGCAAGTGCACTCGCACAGATCCCCAAGCTGTTCACCGCGCCAGCGCACGAAGTCGTGCTCGAAGTCCTTTGTAGACGTTGACGATCGCGTGGACGATGTAGACGTAGACGACCGAGTGGTCGTTGATAGACTCGAAGACGTCACCGTCGTCGTGACTGCCACTTGCGTGATGATACTTGTGCTTACGCAGGTCACCACGCCGCCAACGCCCGAGGAGCACGAGGAAGTTGGCACGGTGACGCTGATGCTTCGCACACTCGAGATCGTGAGACCACCGGGGCAAGTCACTAGGCTACTAAGACCTGTCGAGCAGGAGGTGACAGTCGTGACGCTCTGAATGGTCGTTGTGGAAATGGTCGGCGACGTCACGGTTGGCAGTGCTGGTACAGAGGTTGATGTGCCTCCCAGGCCGCCGAGCATGCCGCTGAGACCAGCGCCGAGAGTGCCTCCCAGACCAGCTCCAGCAGTCGCTGAGACACCAAGGCCAAGCCTGCTCGAGCCTAAGCTGGCACTGACTCCGAGACCAAGATCGACGGAGACGGATAGGCTGGCTACCACGGAGGCTTGTACGTTCAGAATTGTGCTGCTTGACACGCCGAGGCCGACTCCAGCACCAGCACTAACAACGGGACCACCGGTCACCAGAACGCACCCGTTCAGAATATTTCCGCCGTTCGAGCAAGTTGTCGGTGGAACGCCGGCCGTTGTTACACCGTTGGCGCCAGCGACTATGGAGGATATTCCGTCGGTGTTGACCGGTACTGTCGGATTGAGTGTAGGCGATGCTGTAGGCATCGAGACGGAAGGCCCTGTAGTAGGCACTCCGACGGAGAGGCTTGGAGCGGACGCTGACCCGGTAGGAATCGAAACGACATTCGAGGGCGAAGCAGCTGGCGGATATGTGTTTGATGGCGCTCCAGGGGCCGCACGTCCAGCATAGTTGACGAGTCTGACTGCCGCAACGTAATGTCTTGGACCTGGTATGGTGGTCTCGCCCACACTGTTCTTGAGATAGCAGACTCCAGGTCCGTTGCCGCCAGGCACACCGACGTAGGTGAAGGTCGTGCAGTATTGAGCACCGCCGTTTGTGCTGCTCTGGTCACACTGCATGAAGCAGTCATTGAACGTATTTGCTGCAAGTCTAGAACTGTAGATGCTTCCAGAGGTATCGTTTTGGCAGCTGAGCACCCACTCGTAGCCGTTCTCCGAAACGACACCCTCATCGTTGTCGGCGCACAAGTAGGCGGGCGTGGTCTGGGTAGCTGCAGCGGATGTTGGACTCGTTGCTGAGGACAGGCTTGTCACCGTAGATGCTAGACTCAATGGTATCCCCATCTGACGTGACACAGAAACGGAGCTGAGACCCGGACCAAGACCGGAGAGGATGTTGGTAGTAGACACCGAGCCCTGTGGAGAAGGTAGACGTTAGAAATGTGCTGTATGCGCTTTCAGTCATTAAGTGCATGTTTTACAATACATATCAGATCATTGCTGATTGATGGAAGAGTAACCGGTTCAAGCCAGTCGGGGTACTGAGACTTCCAGAAGGCGCACTTCCTGAAGGCAAGGAGATCGAGATCGATAGGAGACTAGCGGAGATTGATGGTGCAGTCAGGGAGCCGAAAGTAACCACGCTCGGAAGAGACGTGCTCGGCAAGCTCAAGCTTAGGCCTGTATTCAAGCTGATTGACGTAGAAGGCAGTGAGATGATGATCGAAGGTAGACTGCCGATATTGCTGCTGATAGTTGGCAAACCAGACACGGTGATGGACGGCATGTTGACTGTTAGCCCAGTATCGATACTCGGCGTTGACAACGACATTGATGGAGATTGGAGAGTGAGTGGGTTGCCGATACTCAAGCTGGTGCTTGGTAGCGTCGGCGAGCCGAGTGAAATGGTAGGAAGTGACTCGCTGGGCGGCGACAGCGTCAACGAAGGTGTAGTCAGGCCTGGCAACGTAGTCGGCATAGTGATCGACGACGAGCCGAGCGGCAAGCTGAGAGCAGGCAATGCTGTAGGGATAGTGTTTGTGAGGATCGTGAGAGCCCGCGATAACGAGTAGCTTGGAATAATCGCTGGTGTGCTAGTCAACACGTTCGTCGTTCCTCCGAGTGCGTTAACCACGGCGGGTTTCGAAAGCAGAACCAAGCTGGAGACACCAGGACGAGAGGAGGCGCCACCCAATCCATAGCTGCTGAAAAATGTGCAAGTGCCGTTCTGATAGGTGGCTCCCACGCAGCCGCCGAGGTTCGAGCATTGCATAGCACAGTCTGTCAAATCCTGGCCGCCCGCAGTGCTGGTAATGTTGTCGCTAGACGGGAAGAAGGTGTCGCACTGTACTTGGTAGATGTTACCAGTGGCATCGATGAATGTTGTACCATCCGCGTCGGGGCAAGTCAGGTCAGCCGGTGTCGCCGAGTCGTAGGCCAGATTCGCTACACCTTGGTCCACAGCAGATTTGTAGAAGCACATGTCGGAACCATGTTGCCAAGACACGCCAGTGCAGCCTGAGATGGTGCCGCAAGATTCTATACAGCTCTCCAGGTCGGGTTGAGGGGCGGAAATAGACAAGTCGTGGCCAATCTGGTTGATACCGCACTCAATGCTGTAGGATTTACCGCTCGAGGAGACGTAGCCGAGCCCGTTATCGATTGGGCATGAGAAGACTGGTATCTTGGTTGCGGTTGGTATTGGAAGACTCGGGCTCGGAGTCGACAAAGTCAGATGAGGTACTGAGAGACTTGGGGTCGATAAAGTGAGACCTGGTGTCGACAGGCTTGGCGTGGATAAGCTGAGACTTTGTATCGACACACTCGGAGACGACAATGAGGCACTCGGTATCGACAAACTCGGACTGAGGGTCAAGCTGCTCAGACTAGGAGTCGTCAAGCTTAAGCCGAGGGACGAAAGACCAGTACTAAGGCTTGACAGGCTAAGGCTCGGTGTCGAAAGGCTCAAACTCGAGATCGATGGGCTAGGGCCAGAGAGACTTGAGAGTGAAGTACTTTGCAGTGGCAGGGCCGGCATTCTGGGCAAGCGGACCAGGTAGCCTTCTGCTTGATGTCGGAAGGCTGAGGTCGAGTGAGCTGAGGGAAACGCTCAGCGAGGCCGATAAGGAAGGTACTCCGCCACCGGTGAAAGACACAGGCCGCACCGTCGCGGTGGACGTCCATGTCCCGCTGTAGTCCGGAGGAAAGCGAATCACGGTAACTCTGTTTGCAGCAATGTCAGATATCGTCTCGAGGCTGCTTGAGGGGTATACTTACGTGACGGGGTCTGGACATGATAAGGGCTGCACTGATGCTGCAACGCCGACACCAAAGGCACCCGTGTATGTTGCACTAAAGATTGTTTGACCGCCGATTACAGTCGTTTCACCCCAGATCTGCGTTTGGCCCCCAAACGCGGTGTTGAGACCGACTTGGGTCTGTAGTTGTCCCCTGCTCAAACCAATATGACTAATAAACAGCAAAGGAAGGACAAGAAAGAGCCCTTGAGGCTTCATGTTGGCCTAACGACGGTTGCCCGGCTGATTGGCAACAGATGCGTCTTGGGACACGGGAAGAAGGAACGTAAAAAATTGTACGGTAGAGACTGACAGAGTGTAAGACGAGACACGGAGACGCTCGCCAGCGTTTCCCACGCAACACTGACATTATGAACGGGGCATCATAAGATTTTGTTGTTGTGTGCAAAGAGATGATGGCATGGAAAGGACGTAACACATGAGAGGACCTGCCTCTGCACCGCCTGTAATTGTCTGCAGGTGGTGAAAGCCACACCAGGGTGGGACGCTGACGCCAGTAAGAGTTTAGTTGCGATCTAGAGGTCGTACGATGGTCCGGGTGTTCCATCGGCATGTACTGGGATTGTCGAGGGCCGCAAAGACCGGGGACTTCCGAATCGGCATCCCGGAATGTTCAACAGCTGGCATATATGTTCCGGTCGACAGCTGGTTGACATGAATGTTGCAACGAAGCAGGCTGTTCTGGTGGCTGTATATAACGGGTCGTAGTCCACTAAAGAAACAATATCTTAATGATCCCCGCCATCTGCAGACGGATAGTGGTTCTTCTGCGAATGCGTCTGAGCTGTGGTCGGCGTGCCGAGTCGGGCCGCCTCAGTGAAGCCGCATGCGCATTCCGCGGTGGACCCAGACCGAAACACACCTTGCCGAGTCGGCGTCGAATTACCAGTCCACAATGGAATGTGCTCCTGGCACGGTCCGTGATGGGAACTTCCGCCCGGTAATTCTGTAGAGTATGTCGTATCTGAGATCTGAAGATGATCAACGGCGTATGAAGCTGCCTGCGACCAAACGTCAATGTCGAGCTGGAACCAGGGTCGTGCGCGAAACATCAAGTATGGATGCGAGCTTCACTAACTTCGGTCAGCATTGGACAATGGCCGAGTAGGTAGGCTTCGAATAATCACATACCATTGCACTACCCAGCTCCGCTGCTGGAGACGCGCTCAGAGCTTTGTATGAAGCCTCGTAACGATCGTCCGAGATGAACGACCTTCAGGAGAGGCTGTTGCTGCGACGTCTGTCTTCAATAAAATACTGTATCGTTGTGCCATCGCTGAGGCATTGGTGGATTTCGACAAGGTTGCGTCCGGGAGAGTGCATGATGAGGCGACCAGCGAGAAGTCCGAAACGTCATCATCTTGTTGTACCGATGGAGTTTACCAGTTGATCGACCATAGTCGAGAAGATTGGGCAAAGGGAGCACTGCTCATACTTCTCGACTAATAGGCCTTCATCTCCAGATCCGTTTGGCTCCCCACTCTTGTGCAAATCCTGACCATCGATAACAGTGCCCTCGGGATACGACGGTCGCTTACCCTCCTCGATCAGCCGGATGAACATAGGGTCGATTGGCAGACTGCCCAAGAAAGGCACTTCGAACTCAGTCGACATCGCTTGACCGCCACCCTTCGAGAAGACGTCCGTACATTCTGCGCAGTTAGGACACACGAACCCAGCCATATTCTCGATGACGCCGAGGATGTGGACAGAAGTCTTCCGGCAGAAGTTGATTTCCTTCTTGACGTCGCTGACACTAATCGCCTGTGGAGTGGTGACGATGACAGCACCCGCGAGTTGTTCCGGCGTAGCTGATTTCAGGAGAGTCTCGACTAGCGAGATATGCTCATCGCTGGTGCCGGGTGGTGTGTCGATTAAGAGATAGTCAAGCGCACCCCATTGTACATCTGACAAGAACTGCCGCACCATGGCCGTCTTCTTTGGTCCTCGCCAGACCACAGCATCGCCTCTGTTGGCCAGTAGGAAGCCTAGTGACATGCAGTATAGCGCTCCCAGGCCGTTGTCTTTTTGCTTGTCTTCGTCTTTGCCATTCACGTGCCCATTCGTCTGACCGATTGCTTCCCGTCCCTCATGCACCTGCACCGGCAGCCATCCACCAGGCGCTTGGCGCACCTTCGCGCTCTCTATCCCGAAGAAACGCGGTATCGAAGGTCCGGTCAAGTCGACATCGAGAACGCCTACGCTATGGCCCTTGAGCGACAGCGACAGCGCGAGCTGTGTCGTGACGCTGGACTTGCCAACCCCTCCTTTGCCCGATAGCACAAGGACTATGTGCTTGATGTCTTGGAGCGACATCTCACTCGAGCGAGATTTTGATGAGACGGTGGTGAATTGATCGAAGTAAAGCAAGTTAGATGTGTAGTTCTACTTGCCCTGTGCTTGGAAATCATGTGTCAGGACTTTTTACCGGCGCCGGCATCGCAACTTGCGTTGGTAAAATGTTAGCCAAACTGGGCGATGGAGAGACTGTAATACTGGTACATTATCGACACCAGCAAGACTGCGGGATTGGCAGAAGGTGCTTCTTCTCGACAATGACATGTAGAAAGTCTACTTGTAATGCATGAGCTCGCGAACGCGGTTGTTGTTAACATCAAAGACGAGAACGGAAATATTGATGTAGGAGGTAGTGTGGCATTACTGCCTCGTAATGTGATTCATCAACCTATAATACATCCGCCACCCGCTACACGCGGCTCTGGCCATCCAACGAGTATGCCTTCAGCGGATGTGTCGATGTTTCGCCACCCACAAACGCCTCCCAATGCTTGCTGAAGCGCTCAAACGCTCGTCATAAATGTCGTACTGCATCACGGCTTGATGCTCGTTATTGTATCGGCTATGATGTCGCTTCCGAGCCAACAGATGCGTTGCTCGTTTCGGAGGATAATGATACAGAGCCGTATGATGCGGTGTTCTTTACTCGTCGTCGCTCGGACGCGGAGGCCATGTCGTATTGTTGCTTGGTGTGTTGGTGCATGATTCTAAGACGAAATCAGCGATGAGAACAAATAATTTTGGACGTCAGCTAGCACTCACTTTTGATAAGATTCCATTGCTTGATCTGGCTGAGATAAATCGAATTGGTGGGCGAAGGTGTCTTGCGCTTCCACGGGCTGGATGAAGTCAGCGCCGCGGGTGTAGACGATTTGTGCTTCGGCGGACGACATTGTGGTATGAATTGGTTGTGTGTGGATGTAGGTGTTGTAGATTGTGTTTGCGAAGATGTGTTTGACAGTTGAGGAAGCTGGAGAGAAACAAGGGGGCGTTGATGAGCATATCAACTCCCTCGTCCACAACTCTATCCTCGAGATTGAATCAGCGGGACCCTGCGTCACACCTCTAACGCCTGATGATGTCGGAGCCTCAGGGTCTGCCGCTGCTCAATTTAATGCTGCCGAGTTGAGCCGCCATAGGCCTGATATACGAATTTTACGGAGCACGGCGGGGGCGGACGCTTTCCCGACCAGGGAAGGAAGCTTTTGTCGGGAGTATGATGTAGTTTGCGGGGTGGTGTCGTCATTTGCAAGGGTATGACGAGGGTACCCTTGCAACCACAACGGTCAGCAAACGTCCACCAAACGTTCCCTCTCACGTGCCTCTGCAAGTAAGCCGCGAGAACGGTAAGCAAACGACCACCAACCGTCGCCTTTGGTATTTGAGCTACCAAGTGTCGAAGATGGGTATAAAGAGGCCGCGTAGCCGTTCGACTACGTGCAATTACTATAAAGTGGATTGCGCATGAGGGACCACCAGAGACACGGTGGTCGGTGGTAGTGACGATGCTCGAGGAGAGATCGCCCGAAATATTGGCGTTTGTGCGTTGATGATGTGCAAAGCCGCACGCGAGAGGTCCACCCTTCTAGCATGCTTTGGGCGACGGGCGTGCTACCGACGTTCTGGGGATCTCAAAGTTGAGCTCACATCGTGAACCATGGACGCCCTCGACGACGATCTATTTTCACTCGATGATGCGTGAGACGCGGAGACGGGATGATGTGCGTTGCTCGGTGTTTCGTAGCACAACTCGTTGTCGACGCGACTGAGGGTAGTGACGCTGGGTGTTGCAGATACTCTTTGAGGCAATGAATGTGAGATTCGCGAGCCTTTCGATCCCTGGAGTCGCTGGCATGTATTATGCAACAGTGGAAGTGATCTAGAGTGATCTTTGAAGATTGAACGTCACCATGGTCGCATATGCCTGAGTTCAGAGCCCTCCGAGTCAAGCTTAACCTTTGCCTGCTTTACAGCCTTAACGACTTCATCCGCGACAGCATCCACAGACCTGCCTGCATCAACAACGGCGATGTCTTCTCCCTCGTCGTCGTGCTTCCTCATCTCGCCGTAGAGTTTGCGGACTCGATCCTGGAGTTCCTGCTTCTCGTACCTTTCATTGCCGAAGCCGCCTCTCATGGCTGCCTCTTCACTCGAGAGTGACAGGAATAGACACAGGTCAGGTCGTGGCAGACCGACTTCAGGTTGTCGACACCATGCCAGGTCCATATTGGGGATTTGCTTCGCAGCCGAGTACACAGCGCCGGAGTATGAGTAGCGGTCGATGACCACAGTGGTGCCAGAGTGAATGTGACATTCAATAGTCTTTGCGGCCTCCCATCGGTTAGCCGAGAACAGTAGGTGTATTACGTGGTCATCCTGGTCTGTTTGGCCTGTGAGATAGTTGTTGATCATCTGGCCGATTGGAGTTGTTCTGTTTGGAAAACGCATATGTTCGACGTTCTCGCCTCCCTTTCTCAGATATTCGACCAAGCGTTCGCATTGTGTCGATTTACCGGACCGGTCGAGGCCTTCGAACACAATGAGCATTCCTCGATTGGGCACCATGCTGTCTCCTGGTCTTCTCTTCCAGATTCGTCTGCGGAAGGGATGATTGGTATCGTTGTTGCTGTGGTGTTGGTCAGAAAACCCCAACCCTAACCCTAGGTCGAGGAGGCCGGGCAATTCTTGCCGCAACTGGGAAGCGCGTTCCAGAGCAAACATCTGCCGAAGTGGGACGCTAGGGCACCACGGTAATGCCACCACGACTCATACATATCCGTTGATAAGTAGGTATGATCAATTCAACATTGACCTCAACAAGCAGAAGCACCATCCTGCGCATCTACAAGGACCATGGATAGACTCACAGACAAGATCGCGGCACTGCCGCCCGACAGCAACTACTTCTCCCTCGAGTTCTTCCCGCCGAAAACACAGCAAGGCTTCTCCAACCTTCATGCGCGCCTGTCGCGTATGGCTCAGGCCCTCCGGCCATTGTTTGTCAATGTCACGTGGGGCGCCGGTGGAAGCACATCAGCGAAAAGTCTTGCTCTGGCCGAGTTGACACAGCGGTCGTTGGGCTTGACAACATGTCTTCATCTGACATGTACGAACATGAGTCGAAAGCTGGTCGATGAGGCGCTGGAGCAGGCCAAGGTGCTTGGTGTGCGGAATATACTGGCGCTCAGAGGCGATCCGCCGCGAAGTGAAGAATATCGAGATGATAGCAATCCCGATGCAGAGGAAGACGACAGCAACAAGGACTTCACGTGGGCTGTAGATCTGGTGCAGTACATCCGGAAGCAGTACGGTGACTACTTCTGTATTGGAGTAGCGGGCTATCCGGAGGGTCATTCCGACCAGTCACACCCGGAGCATCAATCTGTAGAGCACGACTTGCCGTACCTGGTAGAGAAGACCAAGGCTGGCGCGGACTTCATCATGACCCAGCTATTCTATGATGTACAGGAATATCAGAAGTACGAGAAGCGATTGCGCGAACATGAGAGTGGCGTGTTCAAGACGATCCCAATCATCCCGGGCTTGATGCCGGTTCAGAGCTACCAGATCCTGCGGCGCACCACGAAGTTGAGCCATGCTTCTCTACCTTCCGAGCTGCTGAAGAGGTTCGAGGCTGTAAAGGGTGACGATGAGGCTGTGAAGCGTGTCGGCGTTGACGTTCTGAGCGAGATTGTGCAAACGATGAAAGATATGCCGAGGAACGGTCCACGAGGCTTCCACTTCTATACCCTGAATCTGGAGAAAGTCGTTACACAGATATTGGAGCGTTCCGATCTGATCCCGCCGAGCACGCCAGTGATTTTGGCCGATGGCCGCAATGGTCAGGTTGAAGAAGCCATTGCTGAGGAGGAAAGCGACGGCTTCATGATGGTCGAAGATATCAAGAAGATGCGTCACCGGAGGCAGTCTTCTATGGCAAACTCGAATCCTCGAAACCGACTTGTGGTAAGCAGGGAGCGCGCTTCCAGCACCGGTAGTAATCGTACTTCTGCACTGCAAGCATCGGAGGATGAGGCGGGAGTGCCAAAAGATCAAATCAACAGTCGCGCAAACACCTTGGCCATCTCGGAAGGGCAGGGTGAAATGGGCCGTGAAGCAACTTGGGATGACTTCCCGAACGGACGCTGGGGCGATGCACGCTCGCCAGCATACGGCGAGATCGACGGATATGGCATGACGTTGCACGTCAGTACCCGGGAAGCGATCAGACTATGGGGTGAACCGACCTCAGCTGAGGATATCTCGGGTGTGTTCCGGAAACACATGGAAGGCGAGATAAACGCTATGCCATGGTCCGAGGATGCACTTCAGCCGGAGACTTTGACCATCAAGCGGCAGCTACTCGGCATGATCCAGAAGGGCTGGTGGACTGTAGCTTCGCAGCCGACGGTGAACGGCCTACGAAGTACAGATCCGGTGTTCGGGTGGGGCCCGAAGAATGGCTTCGTGTTCCAGAAGCCGTTTGTTGAGTTCTTCCTATCATCCGCAGATTGGAAGAGGTTACGACCGGAGCTGGATGCTGATGTCGACGTGACGTACTTCGCCAGCAATGCAGCCGGCGACTTCGTCAGCACTGATGCCGAGTCCGTGAACCCGGTGACGTGGGGCACTTTTGCTGGAAAGGAGATCATCACGCCCACCATCATCGAGAAGGTGAGCTTTGTAGCGTGGTGCGAAGAAGCGTTCGGTATTTGGGTCGAGTGGCAGAAGGTGCACAAGCCTGGTTCTGAGAGCAGCAAGCTGTTGGAGAGGATCAGGAAGGACTACTATCTTGTCAACATCATCAGCCATGCATTCGTGGAGGAAGGTGCTCTCTGGAATAAACTGCTTGGTGGTCATTAGCGTACGATTGTGATTGAAGCGTTTGAGCGGGTGGGCATCGTGGAGGGTGCACTTGACGGTGCAACATTATCATGGAACGACTTTATGCAGACACGATGTCTCAATACCTTACTACATCTCGAATGCCCACTCTGCGTTTTCAAAGCCCGATCGTCTTCTGATCTTGACATCGACATCCTTCCTTGGCTTAACGACCGCAAGACTTGACTTGAAGGTCTCAAAGGGAGGTGACGTGTACCCTCCCGGCGTTTCAGCACCTTCCATCTCAAAACCTGCCACGAAGAGAGCAACGAGTCCCGATATCTCCGTCTGTGCAAAGAATCTGCCCGGACAGACATTGTTCCCGCCACCAAAACTTCGAAACGCAGCACTATACACTTTGCCCTGCGCATCTCGGAAGGGTGCCGCTGGATCCGGTATCTTGCTCTCGCTTTGCTGCTTCTCGGAACCCTGCATGAAGCGTCTCGGGCTGAACTGGTCGGCATCGGAACCCCAGAGCTCCTTTTGATGGATCACATTGCTGGCGATCTGTACAATGGAATCCTTTTTGAGCAGGTAGCTCTCGCCAGCGCTGTTGGTCACCGTGACGTCCTCGTGAACCTGACGATTGACGTTGACGCTGGCGGTGATGCGGAGCGTTTCGCGGAGGGCTGATGTGAGGAGGGGACAGGACGTCCGCAGCTTTGTTGCGTTGATGCTTCGCTTGGACCCGTCTGCAGAAGGCGTGGAGATGCACGCATCTACTTCCATTCGGATCTCGGCGAGCAGGTCTTTGTCCGCGAAGATGTAGGACATGAGCCAGAAGGCGACGGGAACGGTGTTGACTATGACTGCGAACACCATAGAGACTTCACCAAATGCATGCTACAGACAGAAGGGCAAAAGGGTCAGCGAATGTCTTAGACGAGTTAGGGTTTTGCCCATTAGTTTGTTACCATCTTCTTTGACAGACCATGTCTCTCGAGGTTGATGACGACTCGATTCCTCACAAGCTGGCTGGTGCCCGGCTCCTTGTAGCTCGAATTCTCGAAGTACTCCTCGAACGCGTTGAAAACTCGCTGCCGTGCTTTATAGCCTTTGCGAGCTAATAGACAGGGTAGCGGCGCCATCGAAAGCGGTAGCACGGCCGCCTCAAACTCCCAAAAGGCTGGCTCAACGTCCGGGTAGAGTAGGAAGGGATTCTTCGGACCCCATATGGCCGTAGTCGACGCCACGGAGAAGCGGTAGCGAAGCCAACCCCACAGCTGGATCTGCTGCGTACCATTCTTTGCAAGCCCGTTGATAGCTGGCAGAACCTCGCTGAGTATGCTCCTGTTCATATCGTCGAGGTCCTGACTAGGGGCGAGTACTGAGCCGAGCATGTCGTGCATTTCGAGCAAGATACCCGATCTCGTACCGTCTTCACCGTTGGCATTATGCTCGATCAGCTCCATGGCTGGTTCGTCCATCAAAAACACGTTCTTCATCGCTTGGCAGACTATGGTGTTGAATCGCAGCGATTTATGAGACTTATGGATCGCCTGGGCCCATTCAGGCGACGTGACAACGTACATGCGCCCTTTGCCAATGATGAGCATATAGATAGATTGGTGGTAGTGCCGTTCGAGTTCCAGGAGATAGTCGGAGCCATGTTTGATGAGGTGTAGTAGATGGCCGATGACCGGTATGCTGCTGTGCAGTAACGGTGGCTCACGTCTATCCTTGGGCACCGAGAAGAGAGGCTGCAGATAGGCCAGAGCCAGTGCTGCCACTCCTAAGGTGATGAAATGGTAGAGGTTGAGCTCCGGAGCATAGCCTACGGTCCTCTCGAGCCCTTCCATGGCTGAAACGTTCATAGCAGCGATATGGATCAGGAAGAACAAGACGAAGTATAGACACCAAGATCAGTCAGTGATGGTACGTAAGTAACAATTACCTCCAAGGGCCGTGGTGATCCTCCGCCAAGCAACATGGGCTCATTATTTCCAGGTTGTTGCTCGGAAGAACACGCGCACCGACTGTTGGTAATGAACAAAGGATGGGATCGTCGACTCGCATTCGGACTTCGTGATCTGAAGCGCGGAACGGTACCTTATACGGAGTACATGTTCAATCAACTTGCCTGCCTTTTCGAGACTACCTTACCAAGCCTCAAACTCACGCCCCGCCAACCACGTGGTTCCGCCATTGGTAAGTGCCGGTGGTTCACAAGCTTTCGTGCCTGCATCTCCGCCGTCATCGCTCGACGACAGATGCTGAGAAAGATCTACTACTACTCCAAACCATAAAATGTGCATATATCCCCATGTCCCGCACTTTTCCTGAGAGAACCTAGGTTCCCAAGAAAACACCAATCTCCACGGTCAAGATGTTCCACCCCATCACCCTCGCCGCCCTAACGGCCACCCTGGTCTCAGCTCAATCCGACATCTCCCTCTCCACTGCCCTCCAGATGATCCTCGCCCAAGCTCACACCGGGCCTCTATACACCTACCCAACAGACCTCACCCAAGGAATCATCCCGAAGAACCTGCACTCCCACAACGACTACTGGCGGCCTCTACCATTCTACTCGGCACTCTCCGTCGGCGCCATCAGCGTCGAAGCAGACGTCTGGCTCTACGGCGACACTCTACACGTTGGGCACGAAGAAAGCGCTCTAACTAACGAGCGGACGTTCGAATCGCTATATGTGCAACCGATTTTATCTGTGCTGCAAGGACAGAACCCGAATTCCGAGTTTCTGACTGAGGGAAAGACGCATAATGGCGTCTACGATACTAGCGCTGGACAGACGCTGTACCTGTACGTGGACCTCAAGACTGACGGGGAGAAGACCTTCCCAGCTGTGATCAAAGCGCTTGAGCCGCTTCGATCGGCGGGCTATCTGACGACGTTCAATGGCACGGGTGTAACGCCAGGTGCGGTGACTGTGATCGGGACTGGCAACACTCCACTTGACCAGGTTCAAGGTGTTGATGATCGGGACTACTTCTATGATGCACCGCTCACGGAGCTCTCTACCTCGTTCAAGAACATCACAAGCTCTGTCAGCTTGACCGCGAACGTGGACTTCGTGAGCGTCTTCGGCGAAGTGCGGAACCAGACGTTCAATGCGACGCAGCAAGCGACGCTGGAGGAGCAGGTCACCACGGCGCACGCCAAAGACATTCTCGTGAGGTACTGGGATCTACCCGGGTGGCCCATTGGGACTCGAAACGCGGTGTGGCGGATCCTGTGGAACGCGGGCGTCGACTTGATCAACGTGGACGATCTGGCGGCAGCCGCTGATTTCTGGGAAGGTATGGGCTGATGCCAAGCAGTACTGTGAACGCAGAATATAGTTGTGTATAGAGCTTACGTCTGCTTCTCAGCAAACCCTAATTCTTCCAACTCGGCAGCACCAGCTTCCGCACTTGGTGGTGTGCTCTCGGCGAGCTTCTCCTTTTTATCATCGAACGTCTGGAACGGTGCCGCGTTCTTCTTCGGCTCACCAGGTCCTTCGGACTTGTATTGATAGCCGCGGACTCGCGGCCCTTGACCAGTCTTCTCGGGTAGGAGTGTTTCGTAAACCTTCGCGAATCTCTCCACGTTGTCCTCGAAGCTGCCGTTCCGCAAGGTCTGACGAATGCCGGCGAAGAACAAGTCGAGAGTGTGGTGGTTGTGGATCTGCAACAGCACCCAAGCCAACATCTCCTTGGCATTGAGTAGATGTTGCACGTATGCTCGGTGGTGGTTGGTGCAGGCGTAGCATTTGCAGCCATCAACAAGCGGTTGAAGCGATGTAGCATGGTCTTCGAGCCACATATCAACGCCGAGAATCTTGGGTTGCGCTTCCTGCTCCGAGGAATTTGCTGGGAAGGTAAAATCGAGAGCTATTCCTGCGTCCGTAGCTGCTGTCAAGAATGGGATGGTCAAGACATCTATGCCTAGAGAGATCTGACGCAGTATTTCGTGTGGTGTGCTCGGCTCCGTGAAAGCGAGCTTGGGCAGATGTCTGAGCTGCTCCGGAAGATCCTCGAGCGAAACCATATCGTACACCGCTAGTCCGTCAACGTCCTTTGCCACGTCTTGCGTCAGTGTATCGATGTAGTATTGCTGGTTGGCGCAAGACACCGGCGGAAGCGATGCAAAGAGTTTCGACCTGGATCCCTTTGGTGCCTTTGCATCGTTGCGCGCTTTCACATGACTCTGCAGCCATTCAATATTCCGATCGGTGGCTTTCTCTATCCGCTTCGCGCCCAGCGCCCTACCATACGGGATATCCCCAAGGCCAACCACGATATCCGGCTGCAGCCTCTCCACCCCCTCGGCGTAGTCCGCAGCCTTCATCGGCCGGAAGCCGACAGACGTGCATATCGAGACCGAGGTATTCGTGTTCGGATTGGCTGAGGGTGCAAAAACTGGCGGTGTTCTCCTTGCGCCTAGGACGAGTAATGTCGGCTCAGGCAGAGCGATGAAACGGCGTAGTGGCGACGAGCCATCGGGTGGTCTGAACTGGTAGATTGGTGGTTCCTTCTCTGGATATTTTTCTACAACTTCACGCTGTCAACATGCTGGTCAGCGTAGTACGCCTGGAGGGGTCTGCGTCGGAACGTACAATCTTCTAAAGGCACATACACGCCGCTGATGCCGGTAGCTCCAGCAAAGGAGTCCTGCGTGATGTGTGGCACCACCCCACGCGACGTGATGGCGAGGAAATGCGGCGTTTCGAGTACTTGCCGTCCTGCTAGGCGTAGACATCCCAATCGTGGTCCGATGGTCCCGGAGGTTTTAATGATGGAGAACATTTCGGAGGGTAGATTCGCAACTTGAACTGCGGCAACCGCGTCGGTAGATCCCATGGTCACAGTAGTGACGTGTCCGTCCTTCGTTGAGAGGGCAACAACTTGTTCATTGTTTGTGTTATCGGCTAACTCATATCTCTGCCCAAGTTCTGCTAAAGTAGCTCTTCGGCTCGGCTCCACAACAGGCCGATACCCTCCGAAGCCACTCTGGCGCCACATATTTCGACCTCCTTCCTTGCAGCAGAGACGCCGGAACAAATGGAGCATCATGCATCCTACCACCAGTCCGGAAGCATGTCAGCCATCAAGTAGCTTACTGTGACGCTACCAGCAGGACTTCCAGCACACGCCAGCGCGAGGCCAGCCAACCACCCCTCAATCGCCGTCAACATCTTAGTGAACGCTTACCTACACACCGCTGCAGTGTTGCGACCACGCAAAGGTAAGCTAGTGAGCAGCCTAACAAGAACAAGAACTTTTCGTCATCCCAGCCCTCCGTTAAGCCATGGACAACTCGGCAGGCCCATATCAGCGCGCTTACCTCTGAGCGTCTCTCAACATTCAAATGAGAAAATGCTTCTCGAGCAGGCTCCGGTAAACCAAAAAGCCCACTTCCTCAACATTTTCCTTACCTACTCTTCCTCTCGCGCTCGCAAATTATTCAAGCCCACCCAAGAGACTCGATTCTGTACCAGGCCTGCTGTCCAAAATTGGGCCCGCCAGCTAAAAATTCCCATTCATTTGGAGGCTCTCCTATCTTCTCATGCTCCTGCATTTGTTGACCTATTCAGTATGCTGACCATCTGCGAGTATCGCGATTCTATCTCGTTCACACGGCAGACCCACCATCGTCTCCACGTCACCTCGTAGCCCCGAGCCACCATGGGTCAAACCTGCAAAGTCAGTATACCCATCCAGTTCTTTATTACCTACTTTCTCGTTGTTTCTCGTCCTGTGGCTTCGTGCTCGCGCCTAAACCTAAATCTGCCCTTGAACCCGAAAGTAACAGCAGGAAGAGGAGGAGAACTAGCGGCAAGACCTGCGGTACAAGTACCTCCCAAACGCACCTCAATACCTTGTTTCTCCTTCGTTTCTAATCCTCCTTCCGCCGGTGCGTTCGATCTTGCAGCTCTGTTACTCCTTTCAACCCTGTCCACTCTATCACTACCTTCGAGATGGCATTGCTAGTCCCATTCTTACCGTTCGCGGCCATGGCCGGAGGCACAGCCATTGTCCTCGGGACCTGGTTGGGGTTGACAGACCCCGATGACCCCGTTGCACGCTCGCTGCCGCTCTCCAACGCGGTCATCCAACTCGACGCCGGTGAAATGCGCCTGAATGATCTGCACCGCTTCCACGGGCTGCAGATGAATGTGATTGGGGAAGGCAAGGCAATGTTCAGTGCTGCTGGGTTCGCGTCTGAAGGGAACTTCAGCCGCCATCATGTAAGCTCAGTAGAAAGGAGAATAGCTTGTTTGGAAAGTACTGGAGCTAACAGTTCTGGGTGCTAGCTGGGGCCTCACCACGGCGTTCACACCGGCAATTTCTCAGTCGCTATCCCTGGTCTCGAGGACGAAGCTCGGGGAGAGTGGCTCATGGTCAGACCAAGCGAGGAAGCTGACGAGAAGGTCGTTCAGGCGTGGGATGAGCTGTATGGAAAGCTCCTCGGGAGAGAGCAGCATGCAAAGGAGACCGCAGCCATGATGGAAGCTCTCATGCAGACTTAAGATGATCTCGAAAGAAGGGCTTCGCTAGAACTGCAAGCTTCCAAACATGACAGTGGTACTTGCCAAAGGACAGAAACCTATAGCTGTGGCAATCAGCTTGACTGCAGCCTACATTTCGAGCGCCAAAAGAATTCGCACATTGTGCCAGACTTGACTGGGACTTCGCCAACGTTCACTGGGAAAGCCATTTCATCTCGAGAGCTCTTACTTTCGTGACTTCTAGTGGATGCTAGCCTGCGTAAAATGTTGTCCGGGAAATTACGAGAGTGCCAGAGTGTGTATGTGTCCCAACTGTAACTTACTCATCCTCAACACTACTCAAAGTGAGGGAGAAGAATCAGCAAGTGTCGAGCAGTCGAAGATCTCAGAGCGCGGCACGGTGCTTGATGATGTCCTGGAGAACCGTCCCACCCATCAGATTGCTACTGACAGCTGTAATTCTGTGCACCGAATAGTAAGCCTGCGACAAGCCTCCACACGTGGTAGACTCTTTTGTCTTCCCCAGCTGTTCCCCAGCTTCTGCAGTCGTGTCGCGTGTCATGAATTCGCGCTGACATCTGCCCCAACTCTGCCTACCAACACAGATGCAAGAGAAATAATGGAGGAAATTCTTGCTAGCGAAAAGGTCGAGCATTTAACGAGCACCGGAAGTTCTTTCAATACCTCTTCCACATTTCATCACCCATCCTTATCGCTGCTCTGGTTTCAGCTGACCATGGCCTTTCTCCCATTGTTGTTCGGAGAAGAACTCCTAGGAGGTTTGCTGGGGGAAGAATTACTAGGAGGAGAAGTATTGGGAGAAGAATTGCTAGGAGATGAAGTGTTGGGAGATGAAGTGTTGGGAGAAGATCTGTTCGGCGATGAGATGGTAGAAGAAGAAGCGTACGGAGGCGAAGTTGACGGAGCAGCAGACGAGTTCGGGGAAACGGATGAGTTGTATACGGCTGATTATTTCGGCTCGACCAGACCAGGAGTAGTGCCAGGAGAGCCAGCAGTGCCGAATGTACCAGAAGGATTCGGAGAGCCGGTGGAGCCCGAAATACCAGAAGTACAAGGAAGACCAATCAGGGGACCCGTGGACTCGTCTTCGTCAGGATCGACCGGATCGTCTTCATCGACAGACTCAATGGTCACAGACTACGATCCGGACTTCATGCCGTCAGATTCACCACTGACTGCCAAAGAGTGGTTCAAGGCCCACGTACCTTTTGGCGGAATTCCCATGTGGGTACCAGCCATTGCAGGTCCTGCGACGATTGGCGGCGTTGCTGCAGCGGGGGCGTCCGCCGGGAATGGTAAGCGCTCGTTGACGGTTCCCGGCGCCGTTCTCCGACTTGCGGCTATCGCTGGTGACCACCCGACGGTGATGGGAGCCAGTGGTAGTGGCATGCTCAAACGCTCGTTGACGCCTGGCACCATCGCCGTTCAGCTCGATGCTGGGAAAGATATCCATCATCTGCGCCACTTCAACGGGCTCGAGGTGAATATGGTGGGCATGCCGGAGGGGACGGCGATGTTCAGTTCTGCCGGCGACGAGCTGCACAAAGGTTTTGAGCCAGTCAAGGGAGTAGTGAATTGGGCTGATGTAAGTTCGAATGGTCGCGTGGTCGCCTCCGGTGCTAATGAGTGCGTTGCAGACCAAGCCTTACCGTGGAATCCATGTCGGCAATGTGTCTTTCGTTGTGCCCGGGCTTGACGGGACTGACGAGATGGAAGTCGGAGGGAACTGGATCACGACCTCACTGAGCAAGGAGGGGTATAAAGACGCCGAGGTCGCGCAGAGATTCGACGGGTTTCATCATTTGCTTCAGGAGAATATGCAGAGGTCTGCGGAGAAGGCGAAGGCCATTATGCTGGCGTCGTAAGGGTTCTCGTGCAGACGGCCGGGTATGGTGAAGACCAAGGTTCCTTAGACTGAGTGAACTCTCGTTACGCAGCTTGGAGAAGGTTATTTCATTAGCGAGTGGGTGTCGTGTTTCGATTGCAGCGCTGCTCGTAAATTATCTTTATGTGCCTGCAGTCTTGGTCAGAGGGAAGCGTTGCTAGTTCGTTCAATTATAAGTATGGTACCTTTATACGAGTTCAATTTGCGTTCTCCCCTCTCTTCACCAGCCTCATGACACGCAGTGTAACGCTGATCAAGTCCGTGACCCAACGATCTACTCATTGTTTTAGAGAACAAGGACGTCTCTAGCTGAAGTAGACCTTCGCGTGGTGTCTTGTTCGATCTCGCTCGTGCACAGGTCTGCGCCGACCGCTGTTCCACCTCAACCGTCCAATGAACGCTGACCTGTCCATCAGCATGAATATCGGCAGGTGTAGATAGTCGTTCATGGACCCACCAGATCATCGATCTGTGATTGCAAACCGGTGCGAGAAGATCCCGCAAAGTCGATCCACCACATGCTCGATCTGTACTTGAAATCCCGTACGAGCAAGGCCAATTCACCCGTCCAACTTGATTACCTCCCAGCCTCTGCAATTGCTTCATGGTCACCAAATCCGTGCTAACAGTCAACGAAGTCTGTCCACAAATCCGAGAGCAGCCAAAGGAAGGCAAGAAAAGCGGCGATAAAGACCTGCCTCCTAGCCGCACCTCAAAATTCGTGTTTCTATCCTCATCTTCAACCTCGTTTCCTCCGCCCGCGCCTTCGAGATCACATCACCTCAACCCAGCCCTCCATCCTCTTACATCAAGGCTCGAATCTTCAAGATGGCAATCGCACTCTGGGCGTTAGTTGGATTAGTCGGAATCCCTTGCATCATTACCGGAAGCTACATGGGAGCTACTTGGGACGACGAGAAACGTTCGTTGCCGCTCTCCGCTGCGGTCGTCCAACTCGACGCCCGCGAGATGCGCCTCAAGGACCTGCGACGTGTTCTCCACGGCTTTCACGTGAACGTGACGGACATGCCGGAGGGGAAGGCGATGTTTAGCTCGCTAGGTGGCCCAGAGCAGGCGGGCTTGGAGCCGGTAGAGGGGATGATCAGTGGATTTGGTGTAAGTCTTCTAACTTGTTGGGGAGCCATCGTGTCAAGTTTACGATGGTGCTGATGAGTGAGTTGTAGGCCAAGCCTCACCATGGCCTTCACACGGGCAATCTCGCGTTCACCGTGCCGGGCCTCGATGGGACTGAGGCAACCGATGTTCGTGGCAACTGGCTTATGGTCTCGCGCAGTGAGCAAGAGGCCGACGCCGAGGTCACCCGGAAGTTTGGTGAGCTCTACGGCAAGCTCCAGGAGGGGGAGGGGCATGCAAAGGAGGCCGCGGACATGGTAAAGGCTGTTATGCAGGCATCGTAAACGCTGCTGCTGGATAGTGGGACGCTGTCGGAGCCAGGTCGAGGCGGTCCCAGGCAAAAGCGAAAGTGCAAATAATAATGCACTCGTAATGCGAAGAGTATTTCAAGTCAACACCATAGCTTCTTCCCAGTCGCTGTCACGGTCGCTGTCCTCGATAACAGGTTCCGAGTAAGCAGTGATATGCGACGTTTGGTAACGTGAAGTCTTGAACGCCGGACCAGGGCTTGGATCGCTTCGAACAGCCAGTCCAGCCTTTCCGTCTTCACTGTCGTCCGAAAGCTGGTGCCACCCTTCGTCCAGATCCTCCTCCTCGTCCGACGGCTCATCCTCGGCAACCACAGGCTCGCTGGCAACCGTGCCTTTCTTGGTAACGCGAGGCTTGCGGACTTTGAGGACCTTCTGGACCTCCTTCTCACCACGCTTGCGCAAGCTGAGCTCTTTGACCAAATCAATCCACTGCAGCAAAGCGCCGCAGCTCGGACACGGCCCGCTAGTAGGGACAAGAGTAGTCGGATCGTAACCACGAAATGCGGTGGCGAAGCATTCGATGTGGCCAGCAGCGCTGCATCCTTCATTCGGGCAGAACAGAGTTGCATGGCCGTCGTCCGGAACGCTCTTGTTGCAGACAGCGCAAGTGCAAGCTGAAGGTCCCTCCAGTGCAGCTTTGGTCTTCTCCAGATAGACCTTCATGCTGCTGTAGTCGACGTTGAGAGCATGTATTCCGACCGGCTGGTCTGTTGGATCGGCCAGACTTTCATTGCTTTGAGCATCCACGGCCACCTCCATCCTGGGCGGTAGTGCCCTGATATCATCTCGGACTGTCCACTTCTGCCAGACACGGAAGACATCCTGAGCGTAGAATGTCACCTTCAGAGGCCATGATCTGAAGCTAGACGACCCGAGGAGTAGGTGGAGATTAGCGAGTCGATCCGTTAGCGATAGACGTGGTCGTGCTGGACGTTTTCTAGGCCGACCAGTTTTTGGAGATATGCGGACATTGGTCCGGGCATTTGTTAGTCGAGAGTTTGGCGAGACGTGGCGAGTCATATGGGAGTTTTGCCACGCCCATCTGATTGCACGTTAGTATGCATGCGTTGGCTTGGATATCGGAGAGAGGAGAGCTGCAAGGTGGAATATGGGCTGCAAGGTACGTGAACATACTCAAACTGCAACGCTGCGATCTTGCTCGGAAAGCCAGTGACTAAGCATGTCATCTCCCACGGTCGCAGGCAGTCCTTGGAAGTCCTGACAGCGCCTCCCTTGGTCTTGCCATTGTGCTGATTCAATCTTCGTACGGGATTTGGTGTGCTTCCGACGTACAGGCTTGCGTGGCGGACAGTGGACCTCAAGAGATAGCACGCGTAGAAAGCTGGTATTGGGGGCAATGTCTTCGCCATACTATTCCGGTCTATAACATTCTATCATGGTTGTCTTGTTGTTGATGCTGGTGTTTTCGAGACGTGCTCGTTGACGCAATTGCTAGATTTGACTTCACGTCTCCAGAATCTCCAATGATTGGTCGGATAGCCGAGGGTCGGACTAGACAGCTTTGGGCCTCCACCACTGGGCACCTGCATCCTCCCGCTTCGCTGCTCTCTCGCTCTTGTGCTTCTTCCTACATATCGCCTGTCACGCCAACCAACAACTTTTCCAATCACGGCTCATGATGCTCCTCTGCGACTTCATGAGCCTTCTCGACCGCAGTGATTGACATACCCAACCCAGCTCGGCACATCTGCTCCGCCCAGCTCATGCCATATCGCCATATGTATCAGCCTTCCCGTAACACGACCGCACACTCACCTACACGTCGAAACGACAGCACTTCGACACACACTGGGCCTTAGCGCCACATCACCGCCAAGATGGCGACTCCGGCCGTCGCGGTTCCATTCGCTCCTCCGCTGCCACCAACACCAGCACCTCCGCAAGGGTCGCCCACGGCTGGACCGTCGGAAGGCACGCCCAAGCCATCATCCAAGCCAGTACCAATGACAGCACCCGGCACACTGAACGGTCCACCATCGGGCAACAACCATGCGATCCCACTGTCTGCGCGACGAGCAGAGCCACTCGACTTGTCGACGGTCGAGCGGAGAGGGCAGCCAACGATGGCGCCGGAGGTCTCACAGCGCACGAGGGTATTCAATATTCCTGAAGCGATGACATTCAGACCGACTGAGGAGGAGTTTCGAGATCCGATGGAATACATTAGAAAGATTGCGCCAGAAGGCAGTAAATATGGCATCGCGAAGATCATCCCGCCCGACAGCTGGAATCCGCCCTTCGCGATAAATACAGAGGTGAGACCGCCGATATTCGTTGGATATGCGTGTACCAGTGGAATCATTGACTGATATCGTGGTTCACAGCGCTTCCACTTCCGAACTCGACGTCAAGAACTAAGCTCCGTTGAAGGCGGCAACCGTGTCAATAACGACTACCTCGACCAATTAGCCAGGTTCCACAAGCAGAATGGCCACAACCTAAATCGCTTCCCTAGTGTTGATAAGCGACCTCTCGATCTTTATCGCCTGAAGAAGACCGTGGAGCGCAAGGGCGGATTCGAGTCTGTGTGCAAAGGCAAGAGATGGGCTGAAGTTGGGCGAGACCTGGGTTACAGTGGCAAGATCATGTCTTCACTGTCTACGTCACTCAAGAACTCTTACCAGAAGTGGCTGTTGCCATACGAGGAGTACCTGCGGGTTGCCAAACCAGGCGTCCATCAACAACTTGAGATGATCAACGGTGGTCCCTACACACCGTCGCCGGGTCCATCGCCGGCCAAGAAATCATATACCGACACGCCACCTGAGAAGAACCAGGAGACGCCACCCATGAAAGCAACAGCTGCGCTACACTCCTCTATCAATGGACCTAGTCCACAGCCGCCGCCACCATTTGCGCAAGAACCATATCAGCCGTCACCTGCACCCGCGCCGCCTAATGTTGGTGGGTTCACTCCCGTCAATGCCGGAGGCTTCACAGCCGTCAACGCTGTGACTCCATCGACATCGTTCACCTCAGTCAACGGCTATCATTCCAACAATGCCACGCCTCAACGTGCGATGGAGGCACCTCCAACAAGCAACGGACCTCAGCAAATGACGCCTCAGCCGAACGGCATGCCCTCACTCAAACGCCAGCACAGCGAGAGCAATTTATCTGCCGAAGACATAGACGCGATCAACCGCCGTTCCAAGCGCTTACGGAAGGATGTGCCTATTGTTGCAGGGAGTAACATGCATCACAATCGCATGGCTGCCGCGCGGTTCCAACCCAAGCAAGACCGAGGAGCCTACAGGCTCGGCGAGATGTGTGAGACCTGCGGCAGATCCGAAGACCCGCAGAGGTTTCTGAATTGCCAGACCTGCGATGCTGCCTATCACATGTACTGTCTGGACCCTCCTCTCAAGCAGCCACCGGACTACGAATGGCATTGCCCGAGATGTCTCGTGGGCACGAACGAGTATGGCTTCGAAGAGGGTGACGTATACTCACTGTCAGGCTTTCAACGGAGGGCGGCAGAGTTCAAGCAGTACCACTTCGGCAGCCTACCTCCACAATTCAGCCCATTCAACGATGGCAAGCGCCATTTGACCGAGTTCGACGTCGAGCGCGAGTTCTGGCGGCTCGTGGAGAACATGAACGATTCTACAGAAGTCGAGTATGGTGCTGACATCCACTCTACTACACATGGCAGCGGCTTCCCAACAATCGAGAAGCAGCCTCGAGATCCATACTCTACCGATCCGTGGAACCTCAACATTCTACCTCTGGACAAGGAGTCATTATTCCGGCACATCAAGTCTGACATCTCAGGCATGACTGTTCCGTGGCTGTACGTTGGGATGGTATTTTCGACCTTTTGCTGGCACAATGAGGATCACTTCGCGTACTCCGCCAATTACCAGCACTTTGGACAGACCAAGACGTGGTACGGCATTCCTGCCGAAGATACGGAGAAGTTCGAAAAGGCGATGCGCGAAGAGGTTCCGGAGCTATTCGAGACGCAGCCTGATCTGTTGTTCCAGCTTGTCACGCTCGCCAAGCCGGAGAAGCTTCGCCAGGCAGGCGTGAGGGTGTATGCGATCGATCAGCGGGCCGGCCAATTCGTGATTACGTTTCCGCAAGCGTATCACGCTGGGTTCAATCATGGCTTCAACTTTAACGAAGCAGTCAATTTTGCGCCGCAAGATTGGGAACCATTTGGCGAAGCTGGTGCACGACGTATGCGAGACTACAGGAAGCAACCATGCTTCTCTCACGATGAGCTTCTCCTCTCGGCATCGACTCGTGACCACACCATTCGGACCGCCAAGTGGCTTGGGCCAGCCATGGAGCGTATGCGAGACGCCGAGCTAGACGCTCGAAAGCATTTCATCGAAGGCCCAGAGCCAGAGTCTGGAACTGCGCCAGAAGAACCCTATGCTGGTCCTCGATATGAGTCAAAGCCTGAGATCATCGATCCTGACACAGAAGAGGAAGAGGTAAATTGCATGTTCTGCAAATGCTACTGCTATCTGTCGCGGTTCAAGTGCCTGAAAGCTGGAAAGTATCTCTGTGCACTGCATGCTGGGAGCTACGAATGTTGCGATGCGCTGGAGCATGAGCGATACACAGGGCGCGATGGCACACACACGATGTACTTTCGGATGACAAACGAGTCGCTAAACAAGACGGTGAGCAGGGTTGTGGACAAGGCCAACATCCCGGAAACATGGACGGCTAAAGTAGACAGCGAGCTGGACGACAACCCGCGGCCATCGCTCAAGCATCTGCGCACACTCTTGACGGAGGGTGAGAAGATCCAGTACGAACTACCTCAACTGCCCGACCTTCGTCGCTTCGTTGAGCGATGTAACGAATGGGTTGAAGACGCCACCAACTACATCACGCGCAAGCAGCAGAATCGCCGAAAGAATGAGAAGGCATGGCGCAAGAACACCGCCAAAGCTCAGGAGATGGAGGAGCGCGACAAGGAGCTACGCAACGTCGACAACATCTACCGCCTGCTCGCGTCTGCTGATGAGATCTCTTTCGACTGCGCCGAAATCAACACACTCCGCGACCGTGCGGAGAATATCAAGGAGTTTCGGCGCGAGGCGACAGCATCGTTGGAGGACATTTCCAGCAAGACCACGAACGAGTTCAAAGAGCTGGTAGAACGAGGTCGTGACTTCCATATTGACATTCCGGAGATCGAGCACCTGGAATCTGTCGTGAAGCGGCTGGAGTGGAACGAATCCGTCCCAGACATGAAGCCAACCCTCGGAACGAAGCGGCAAGAGCACACTCTCGACGAGATCGAGAAGTTCATCGCGCTAGGTAAAGAAGTTGGTGTGCCAGCTACGAACGACGACATGCGATACTTCGACGAACACAGAGCTCAAGGTGAATTGTGGGAAGACAAGGCCAAGGAAGTCATGTCTCAAGAGCCTTTGCACTATCAGCAGCTTGACTCGCTCTCAGCACAGGCGTTCTCGTTAGCCGTCCGCGCTGAGACGCGAGCTGCTGTTGATGCAATCTTGAAGAAGCAGCGTGAGGTTCAGGAGAAGATCGTGGCTTTGGTTGACAGGAGCAAGAATCCCGACTTCCGACAACGGCCGAAGTACAAGGAAGTGAAGGACGTCATGGACGCGATTGAGGAGCTGCAAAGCAAGCCGACCGGCACAATCGACCTCGAGAAGGAACAGCGGCGCCACGAGGACTGGATGCGACGCGGCAAGAAACTCTTCGGAAAGGCCAACGCACCTCTGCACATCCTGCATCAACACATGAGGCTAGTCCGGGAGCGCAACGAAGCCTGCTTCGAGATCTCCGACGCGCCACGCGCACCCGCCGAGCCCTCATCACGTCATGTAAGCCCCGTGGACGGCATGCCCATCTCAGACGGTAGCAACTCTAGCCGGGATGTCTTCTGCATCTGCCGCAAGCCCGAAGCCGGTATGATGATTGAGTGCGAGGTCTGTCACGAATGGTATCACGGCAAGTGTCTCAAGATCGCGCGTGGGAAGGTGAAGGAGGATGATAAGTACACCTGCCCGATCTGCGACTGGCGCATGAAGATTCCGCGTGATGCTGTACGACCGAAGCTTGAGGAGTTGCAGGCGTGGGCGGACGATCTGGAGACTTTACCGTTCCAGCCGGATGAGGAGGAGACGCTTGTGGAGATATGCGACCACGCGCAGAATTATCGACAGTACATCAAGCCGATCATACATTCGGACCTGCCTACTTCCCCGGAAGAGGTGACAGTGATGCGCTTCCATTTGCGCAAGATCGAAGGTGCCGATATCCTGCTGGCCGAGGAGACGAACTTCTTGAAGAGCGAGTTGCACAAGTGGGCACCTGTCGCTCCATCAGCACCGATACTCACGGACCACTCACAGTCGACTCGCAAGCCACGACCGACGAAGGAGCAGAAACTCATGGCGCGGCTCGGTGTTACCAAGAGGGAAGACCTTCCGCAGCAGTATAAGATCAAGCCCGGCATCGCGAAGAGAAAGCATCCAGAGGCGGTGTCTAAGGGACAGATGCCACTCCAGCCTGCAGGAGCTTCGGCTTCTCCAGTCGAAGGGCAACAACCGCCGACCCCCACAGTGCTTCCGCCCGCAACGGGCAGTCCCCAGCCTACTGGGCGCTTCCTTACGCCACTTGCTCTTCACGTTCTCGACAGTCTTGCTGAAGCGCCGGTGGTCTCCCAGATCCTAAGGGCGGAACCCCATATGAATCGCGAAAAGCTTAGCAAGATGAAGATTCTGCTTGAGACCGACCGCAGCATCTGGGACGATCTGCCGGCCATGCAGAAGAAGATGAAGGAGATGCCAACGCCGAGCTCTCTTACACCAGCTGCGTACACATTCGACGCGAACCAACCGCCTCTTTCGGCTGGCTCTGGGCATCGCGACTCGCCGCTGTTTCAGACGACATCGAGTGACCCATACCCGACTGTTTCACAGCAGCCTCGCCTGGGCTCTCCGGCTCGGTTTGGCTCGCCGCAGTTTCAAACGCATCACTCACCACCTCCTTCTTTCGATGGCAACATGTTCGACGGTCCGTCCGGCTTGATGTTTGGTAGTCCGGCTCACGATACCAAGCCAGCAGTCACTTCGCCTGGTGACTTTGGTAGTGCCAGTCACTTGTTTGATAGTCCGAAGGTGTCTGCGTTCGCTCACGCTGGCTTGAACAGTCCTGGGTTTGGCGGAAGTCAGCAGTCTGCCGGCAACATCGATAACGTGTTTGCGGACCTTGTACACGACCACGACGCGCTGAGTGGCTTCGACGGAGCGCAAGACACGAAGGAGAGCCATGATCCAGACCTCATGGCTGAAGATGGGTCCGATGAATTGCCTGGCCAGAACAGTGTTGCGGATATCGATATGGCGGATGCGAACCAGCCGGCGTCGACTCCCTTGCAGCAGCTCGCGGAGCAGAGCCTCGGGATGGGCGATTTCATGGACGAGAAGGAATCGTGAGCCTACTGTTTCAAGCGTGTTCGGAAAGGGATAGGGTGGATGCATTTTGTTTTGCTCGGCGTGGGTACTCCATGGGACTGGCTTTGTCACGGCCGGCTACACGCATTCAGAGGATGCTTTCTTGCTGCCACGACGCCTGATGGCGATGGCTTTACACTAATGATGTGCTGACTACATGTTCGATGGCTGGCGGTGAAGATGGAGGCGGAATGTGTATTGTTATGAGGGTTGTAGGACTTGGAAGTTAGCTAAACCAACGACCCAAGAGGGTGCGTGTGAGTGTGAGAAATGCTACACACATCTCTGATGTGCGTTTTTCGTACTTGCTCGTGGTGCAGACATTAATGGATGACTATCGAGTCAAGAAGATGCAGGACCTGATAGGTGGGCATCGTGCCGCAACTAGCTCACGTTGCATATGCGAGGTCATTCGCCCTTCGCCCGTTGGTCTTTGTCTCACATTCACTGAGACCTTCTACCGAGGCCGGGTAATGTCATATGCGAGGTCTCTGCCATTCGGCTTCGATCATCGAGGTTGGACGTTGGACATCTTCGACGATTACTGGCTCACGTACTGCTGCCGCTAGCTCAGGTTGCATAACGACCACGCATCTAGCCGGCAAAAGAGCTATGTTTACTGGCTGTTGTGGTGAGACCGCTCGCTGGTGTACTTGAAGCGCAGCAAATCAGGGCGGATATCGAGCGAGTTCGGTGTACCGTTACACGAAGGAGTAGAGAGAAAGCGAGGAGCAAGAAGAACACCACCTCGCCACCACAACGCCAATCTCAGCCGCCGCGCTCCTTGCATTGGGTGTTGGCCCTTTAAAGCTAGCAGGTGTTCATTGCATACTTCGATAACGATACTGCGAATCTGTGACCTCTACAAGGCGGAACGCCCATTGGACAGGCTGAGACTTCGAGATGATAGATCACAACGCGACGCTTCCGAAGACTTATGCACCCGACACTTAGCTGGGATGCGCCAACAGGGGGGAGGGCTGGTTTGAAACGGCCCTGTACGACACAGGTGGAGATCGGTTGCCCCGTGAGCCCCGCCCCAGCCTCTTTGTCCGTTCCTACATAGGCCATGCAACACCATTATCACCTCGAGAGAGACCATAGCATCTGTAAGGATGGAGTTGTCAAGGACTGGCTGGCCGCTGCCCACCGGAGCCCGTGCCGCTGAAGCCGTCGCCTCGTTCATCGCGCAACTTGAGCAGACGGACCCTAAAGACCATGTGGAATTGATCAGCGCATATGAAGAGCAACTGGCATGCCTGGACGAAGATTTGGATGGTTTTCGCAACGCCTGGGTCCTTCAAGTCGGCGACCATCTCGAGCAGAACATCAAAGCAGCAGAATGGCGGGCTTCTCAGCGCTTGACCTTCGCCCAGTGGCTCGATCGAGATGCTCTGCGGCCTTTCAAGCATGCCTATACAAAAGAGCGCTCCACAGTGGACCAGAGGAAGCCCAAGCTGGAGCGCATCGAGCGCGCCTGGAAGGGCGCGGTAGCTTCCGAAGGATGGATAGCCGCGAGCGGTAATACATCGCTTGAGGCCCTTGGCAAGTTGGCGGACTCGGGGCACTCGCTGGCCGAAGTCAAGCAGGCCTTGAACGCTATCGTGTATTGGCGCGTCTTTACGCAGTACCAGTCCAGTCGCAAGCACACGCAGTCCATGAACTATCAGTACATGAGCCTCACTCCAACCCATCGAGACTACCTTAGTTTCTTCGTCCCAGGGGAGCCCAAGCGTCGAAACTGGAAGCTGAACGATACGTTATCGGAAGCCGTCTCCAGTACAACTCTGCGCACAGGAGTCCCAGGACGTCCGATGAGGGTGGCGGCGAACGGTCTGCTTGAGGACGATGACAGTGCGCAACAGCCAGATATCTCTAGACATGCAGCTCCTTTGACCCCGCCATGGTCAAGGCCTAGCAGTGTAAGTGCACAGCTTCCCCAGCCAGCTAGTACGTTGACCCGCTTGAGGCGACGTGACTCTGCTACTCCAGTCGGCAACGACGGAACGACGGCCAAACGACAAAAGATTGAAGAGGCCCTCAGGCTCAACCTCGAAAGTTCGAGGCAGGGAAGGGGACCTAGCACAGCCGTAAATCCGATGCGACCAATCCTGCCCGCAAACGTACCACCGATGGGCTATTACCGCGCTTGGCCTGAAACCGCTTTTGAGCATCAAGCGGCCCAGCACTCCGAGACAGAGCTCGCGGCACGTATTGCCGAGTTCTTCAACTTTGAAAACGATGATCGCTTGGTGGACGACAACACAAGCAGCGTGACTACGATGGTACAAGGGGAGGAGTTGCAGAACCACTTTCTCTTCCCATTCGTCCCTCCCTCTCCCGATCCCTCGAGCACGGCATCCTCAAGCAACCTCCACGCCACCGCCCAACGCCTCATAGAGCTCCGCGCTGCCAGCACGCCCGCACGCCAGCCCACAGATGAACCCGATGATGGTGCCCCAAATAGCCTGCGCACCTTCTTCGCCCGCAACCGCAGCATGTTCGTACGTCTAGCCGAGCTCGATGATGCCGCGCAGCTGCCTCAGGCACAACCTATCATGGCGTACTTGCACGCTGCAGCGTCTGCACCTGCATCTGATGGAGGGCTAGAGCATATGGGCGCTCTGCGGTTCGCTGATGCGATTTGGTTCGGGATTACGGCTGCAGGGGAGTCATGATCAGGTGCGCTTTGGCAGGGTCCGGCGAGAGATGCGGCATCATCAATTCGAAGGTGGAGGTGAAGGCGAATGTGAAGCTGTCATCTCTCGAACAACCTTGACCTAATGCCCACTTCGCTCGCTACGTTCCTGTCCGCGCCCGCACCTTCCGCACCTTCCAGCAGCGCAAGCAGCAACCGACGACAGTACAGTCCATCCTCTACAACCATGAGACCACCTTCAAACCCCCCAGACCTGGAACGAACATAAGTCCGCAACGCAGTCAGTCAACTATTCGTATCCGCCCGTGGGGACTCTGCAAGGTCGGTGGTACTACCGCCGCTGCCAAAGTCTGTCGTCCCAGGACGCCTTCCTACCGCAAATCCGATGCTTCCTCATACTACGACAGAACGATAACGATAACGACACTACGATATATCATGTAAGGAGCTAGGTAGATAGCGTAGAGTATAACGATAATATAGTATGAGACTTGTAAGCATCGACAAATCGCACAGACTTTTGCAGTCGTGGAGGTAGTGAGCAGTATGATGAGCTGATGAGATTCGCTTCCACTACACACCAGCAACTTGCGGTTTCCTGATTTCTGACTTCCCAATGATTGGGCGGCAGGAGGCTGAGCTACCGGAGGTTCGCCAAGTTCCTCTCTATAAACTTACAAAGATATCGCTGCAGCATCTTGACTCTCCACCAGCTCTGATAGAGCAGCTCTTACAGCACGTCACGAAGGAGGAGGACACGGCGGGTGGTAGATCTCCTCACTGGCTTTGAGGCGCGGACGCTACTGGATTCCCTTCATCTCGCGCACGCTAGCAAGACTGCGCGAAACGAATATGGACACCGATGATTGGGGCCAAATGTGTTGGATCAAGTCGTCATAGTGACTGGATGACTCAATAACCTGTTCTCGAAGCTATGTAAGACTCTTGCTGTGCCAATCGTCAGGAATATATCGCAAAGCTGCCGTCCGGATGATCACGACGGAAATCCCGGCATTGGCGGCTCAAGAGACCAAGTACCATGATGGACGAGGTTGACGAACCCCCACGCCTCTCGAGGCTCAGACAACTACCCGCAGAACTGCAGGACCACATCTTCCGCTACGCCGTGGTCGAGCACGAACCTATCAAGATCCGAACCCACCTAGTACCCAACGGCCAAGATCTCTTCGACCCGGGGGATCAAGGAGACCATGATGAAGTAGCGGTTCCGCCCTCCTCGCCCAGCGCAGCGCAGGCAAGTCGCTCGCTGCGAGACCAAGTGCTGCCCATCTACTTCGCTGGAAATACCTTCGTCTTGGACTACTCTGAGGAAAGCCAGGCCACCATCGTTGAATCCCTTCGTCCCTGGATCGAAATATTCGTAAGATACGCGAACAAGTCTGCCCGCGTGGGAGTACAGGGAACTGCTCCGTCCTACCACGATGGTTGCCATCATATTCCGCTGTCTCTATTGGCGTCACTAACCAGCCGTGGCGAAATCACATACGCGTATCAGAGTACACCGCCGCTGCCTGATGACTGGTCCGCGCCACAATTGCGAGTGCTCGGAGACATCCGCAGGCGAGGAGGCACCGTGGCTATACAACAGCTTTTCTACGCATGCCATGCGGACCTGAAGCCGGCGCTGGAAAAGCTGAGGCAGGAACTGAATGTGGAAGAGAGTGATGAAGATATATGCTGTCCTTTTGATTGATGCAGCGAGCCACTGGCCGAGGCACGAACATGCCGAGCAGCTTCTTTAGTGTAACAATGGACCAGCGGCCGCAGTACGATTCCATCAGAAACTCAAGGAGCTGGCAATACCATGCCTGAACACGACCCGAAGCCAACATTCCCAGCTGCTCCTGATGCTTGTGCTGTGAAGGTGATCCTATCATTGTCTTCAAGGTAAGTCCTAAGCACGTTGCCCGTCGAGGAATTCTCTGCTACCATCTCGTATGGATCTTTCCCACCGCGCGTCTGCTCGAGCAAGCATCCAGCGTTCTCCCGATCAGGACCGGATAGCGTGCCCGTTGCGATGAGATCGCCCGTTCGCAAGGGACAGCCACCTCTAGTATGGTGTGCGATCATCTGCGCGAAGGAGAATATCACATTATTCGTGTTGCAGTCTGCTACTTTGTACGTTTGACCGTTGGCTACTACCATCAGCTCCGACCCATATCCTCGACTTCTGATGCTTACCTTCAAGCGTAGCTCGAATCGAGATGTCATAAGCGGACAACTCTGACTTCTCCACAAGATAGTCGGGCAACGTGCGCTGTACATTGTCAGTCTGGTCTCCTTACGCGAGAGACAGCAGTCTGCACGGCTTACTGGTGTCTTCTTCGGCGCAACTCGGAACGGATCCAAGGCCTCGGGTGGGACGACCCACGGAGATACCGTGGTGCAGAAGCTCTTCCCATTGAACGGGCCCATAATGGTGGCTTCATACATTTGTATATCACGGGCGGACCAGTCGTTCATCAAGACGAATCCAAAGATGTGGTCTTCGGCTGAGTCCACGCCAATGGGCTCGCCCATCTTGTTGCCTTTCCCGACGAAACAGGCGAACTCGACCTCGAAATCTAGCTTCCGACATGGACCGGACACCACAGTAGCCTCCACTGGGAACTGCCCGTGCGGCCTGTGAAGTGGAGTCTCCGACACCACTACGGACGAGGCGCGGCCGTTGTATGCTATTGGTAAGTTGAAGAAGCACGGGCAGAGCTGCTCAATTGTCGCTCCGGGCTTCAAGATATCTGCGCACTAATTCAAGTGTCAGACCAAGATATGTTGGTTCAACCAAGATAACTCTTACCGTTACTGCGTGGTGCAGCCCGACAAAGAAGTCCGTGTAGTCGCCGATGACCATGGGCAAGTGCATGGTCACACTGCTCAGCCGAACTAGAGCTCTGCCGCGAAGGGTATGGTTGTCACGAAGGACATTGCCGAATTCAGTATCTTCTTTCAAGAGGTCCTGGAGCCTCTGTCGTACTCTAGATTGGACGTGCCGTCCGAGTGCTGCGAAAGCATTGAGTGTGGGTTGGAGCAGAGCCGTGACGTCGAAGTCGAGATCGTCAAAGATGCCGCCCTCTGCTAATACCTTGAGGTCGAGTACATGCTCGCCAATAGCAACACCAACCCTTGCTGGCGAAGCCTCGGTGCTAAAGATACCATACGGCAAGTTCTGCAGGGAGAAATGCGAACCTTCGTCGTCGTGCACCCAGGAGGCCATGGTCGTGAGTTGCGCTTCTGGCCAGTTACCTGAACTTCAACTTCCTTCTAATCCAAGATCCACGACACAGGCAAAACCTGACCTGCCATGAATATGGGAAGCGGTGGCTCCCTACCTTGCAGTGTCCTGCGCAGGCAATATCGGTGTTCGGAACAACGAGTTTCAGGCGCACTTCATGGTTTTCCGTCCGACACGGTGAACGTTTTGCGGTCAAGCCACATTGTCCGTCTCCCGAAAACCGACTGGGCTTAGAACAACAAGCTGGCCCCTGGAGAGGTGTTCAATGACTCGATTTAGCTAGAGACGATGGGCCTGGAACTCATCGGCGAGTGTGCGACACCAAAGCGAAGCCTGCATCGAGGTTAAATAGTCTGGCTCACACACAACACATACAGAATGACCTGCACAGTCAGAGCAGCTCTATCCTGCTCCAGATCCTAAATGGAGTCGAAGAGGTCTATTAGCTTGCGTGAGACGGAGTTGGTGCACAGTGCCGCACTTGTTGGAAAAGCGCATCTTTACCAAGGCATATAAGTACTCCCATCATGGTTATAGCTTCTAACAGCTCCCAGAGGACGATCAAGGCAGAGTCTTGGAGAGACTACTGCTCCCTCGCCCCACGGCTGATCCACGCGACCCTCTAGTTTGTCCCTTACCTGTCAGTGTTGATAGTAGCCATAGCTGACCACGTGCGTCGTAGACATGGCCCCCGTGGAGAAAGCATACGACGTTCGGCAGTGCTTGCCTGTTCGTGTTTCTGTCGAACTACATCACTGTTTCCATCTCACCAATCCTTGTACTTGTCGCAACTGAGTTCCAAGTCTCCATCACCAAAGCAGGTTGGCTGCTCACGTTCAACCTGCTGTTCCTGGGCTTGGGTAATCTCTTCTGGATTCCTCTCTCGGAGAAGATTGGGAAACGACCCGTCCTTATCGCCTGCTCGGGCCTCTTCTTCGTCTCGACCATCTGGGCTGCGGTAGCCCAGTCGTATGGCTCACTCCTTGGTACGTCAACGTAAGAGATTTCCGAGACAGTATCAAGCATCGTCCGACGTTCTATGATATCTTCGAACCAAACGGTAGCTCGGAGACGCTTGCTAATTCTTCCACTCCCCGCTCAGGTGCTCGAATCGTGCAAGGTTTCGCTGCAAGCGTCTCCGAGGGCATCGGTCCTGTCATTGTTGCCGATATGTACTTCTTGCACGAACGCGGCCTTTGGATCGGGATCAATCTGCTCCTCTTTACGATCGGTACATCGTTGGGAAGCATATTCTCTGGTTTGATAGCCACAGCCGACTCCGGCCCGCAATGGGTATGGTGGCATCAGGTGATTCTCACTGGGGTGCTCTTCGTGATTGTGATACTGTTCCAGGCCGAGACCAACTTTAACCGTCCGCTGGAGGACGAATCTGGTAAGCCAATCTGAGAGTGGAAGGGTTCTCCGAAACAGTGTCCCGCACCTTGTGGCGCTCTAAGACGTTTTGTTACTTGCTCGTAGTTCCGAGACACCCTGCTAATTCTGTTACCCATATATTCAGGTGAAGGTCTTCCGGCTTCGCAACTGCCTAGCATTCGTGCTGGCGTAAGGAGCAGTTGGGTTGGCTCCTTGGGCGTCACTTCCTGGTACAATAGGTGAGTGGAGCCACGCCACTGGTAGTCCTTCTCCCGAGCACGGCTGGCTTACTGACCGTGCTGCAGGGAGTTCTCCATCTGGTGGCTCTGGTGGAGACCGTTCCGCACGCTACGTTTCCCAGCAGTGTGGTACTGTATCCTCACATACGGTGTATGCCTGGGCTGGACTACCTTCCAGATCACTTCACAGAGCGCTCTTTTCCCTGTTGTCTACGGGTTTTCTCCACTTGCTGTGGGCAACATCAGCTGTTCGGTGTGGCTCCATCTTCTTCCCTATTGGTCTTGTGATCGAGGACTGACCCAAACACAGTATCTCGTTGCTTCAGTGCTCGGCTGTTTCGCAGGCGGACCCTTCACAGACTGGACTGTTCGTTTCATTACCAAGCGCCGCGGCGGCTATTTTGCACCAGAGTTCCGGCTGTGGTACGTCAGACTGATGAGCGGCGGATCTCCAAGATAGCATCAAGCATTATGCTGTGCATCAAGACCTTCCACGATACGCTCATAGAGTCGAGATATTTGCTGACTCTGCTGCCCAACACCCTAGGTGCATAATTCCTCCCGGTATAGCTGCTCCCGTGGGTCTCATGCTCTGGGGTGCGGGCATTGAAGATCGTTTGCCCCCGATGGTGCCTATTGTGGGAGCGGCCACTACATACGCCGTTCTCTGTGCTGTTCCAGGGATTGGCATGACCTATGTGGTAGACTGCTACAGGCCGGTGTCAAAGGAGACCTTGACGGTTATTACCGCAGCAAAGAACACCTTCGCTTTCGGACTGAGCTTTGCGGTGTTCCCTTGGATCGCCAAAGACGGGCTTGTGAAGGTACGTTAACGATGACCTGTTACTTGGCGAATGGCTGATTTCCAACCTGGCAGGTGTCCGGATATCAAATCCTGATAGAGGGTGTCATCCTGCTGATGACAATTCCTATGTACATCTACGGGGCACGACTACGAATGTGGACGAGTAAGTTTGTGGTCTGATCGTGTTGGGGGCTCGGCTGGTGAGCAAAAAAAGTGGCAGTTCGATGAAGTGGAAGGTTTCTACCGTTTGGTCTTCTCGATCTGCTGCCGCAAGACAAGTTATCGTCTCGAAGATGCTTTTTCTGAACACGAGAAGGTAGACTATGGTTCTTCGGGTTAATCGATGCGAAGTTCATACAGAGTATATTTTGATGATCTCCTTGACTTCTTACCTTCTTGCACTACACAATGGCCCCTTAGCCAGCCGATGGGGCGTAACGTTGGAAGCGCTGAGTAGCAAGCAGTCCAAACAATGCATTGAGCGGTCGCCAATTACCAAGGATCTGCCAACGCCTACCTGTAGCGCTTCGAAATAACGATCAGTCCGGAAAATGTCCCGTCACGAACCACTCATAGCCACATTCCAGCCAGCTCTACTGCCAAAGTCACCAATATCGTTCCAACCTTCCATCTCGAACTGGTCCAGGTTCCATGCGCCACTTTCGAACACCGACATGTCAGGTAGCTCGCCGCTCGGGAAAAGGTCTAACATATCTGGATCGACGAGAGGCTGGAATATATCCAAAGATTCATTGTCGATGGCAGATAGTATGTCAAAGTGGGGTCGAGTTGAGAAAGTGGACCTGAGGGTCTGCAACGGATGCTCAAGCTGCTGTGCCGTGGGCGACTGGAAGTGTATAGCAGACGTTGGCGTCAAAGGCACCATCGGATAAACTTGTTCCACTGGGTTTCCTTCCTCAGGCGAAGTGGCGTCGTGCTGCACTGTAGATGCTAGGTAAATCTTTAGTGCGTGACCAACCATCGTCTATTGATATCAGTACCTTCGTAATTTGTAGCAGCAGGGCTGCACGGCGGGATTTCCTCTTCCTCCACGACATGTTCAATCTCCAGGACTGGCGCTTCTCCTGGTTTCGCATAGCCGCCGTCACCGGAGCGAAGCACAGCGATGAACTCGAGAATTGATGCCTGTACGTGGGGTGCGTTCATATTGAAGCTGGTCAACTTGTCCGTGTCGGCGCATTTGGGTTCGTCCTCAAGAATGATTGGATTGGTTTTGTGTGCATGGTACAAACAGTGAACGTAGACTTTCTGTTGGAGATGGGCGTTAGCTGATTTCTTTGGGATGAATTGGTGGTCGTACCAGCAGCGCCGCGTATTTCCAGTACTTTGCCATGATGCTGGTCATCTTCATGTTCGCCTTCACGTTAGCACAGGCTCTCTCTCGCACTTGTCGATTCGAGCTCCACATGAATGGGATTTGTATTGCACAGCCACAATATGCTCCGTAGCTGATGAAACTCGGGATCGCGCTATGATTCATAGATGTCGAAAGGACAGCATTGAGTAGCTCCGAAGTCAAACAGGCGTGCTCGTAGGCGAGCTGTGCAGAAAGCTTCCGTGCTGTGGACCATGCGTCGTCGTCAGGTGCAGCCCCCCAACAGAATAGCGGCACGATAGAGGCGTGGAGAGTGCAAAGTGACTGATGATACACAACGTTCACCAGCAGGACGTTTGGGAGCAACTCCGATGAAATTGTAGCAATGTTGGTCGGCGTAAGACGCATCTCGACGGGCAGTCTTCCCCACCAGGCCGATAATTCTTCATGAAGGGCATAAATCTCGGGAAGCTCTCGCCCGAGACTTGTTCCGGTCGTCTTTACACAAGAGGATACAGCAGACCTGTTGCTGAATGAGCTTGCGCAAGCATACGGAATCACTCGGCTCACCAAAGCATCATAGCCTCAATCAGCTTTGCATAGATACCTCCACCGCTCTGGCGGGAAGTCAGAGTGACTGAATCATTTGCCGAAAACCCTGCTTCAAAATGTGTCTCCAGCCATGGGAGTGCTAGCTTATCCATACCCGTAATTGGGAAAGTCGAGAGCGACTCCCCGTTGTGGCAGTGCGCAAGAAACGTAGCCCAGCATCGACGGCGACGCATCTCAGACTCCAAAGATGCTTCTTGATCAGATGTCCCAAGCCTGACGCCAATGATAGATAGTAGATTGCACGCACTTCCTGTATCCAAGTTAGCCTCGCAGCATGACAGAAAGATGTACTCCAAAACCTTTATAGAGTATAGCCTTCCTCCAAGATCCTTCGCCATGCCAGAAAATACTCAGGTTGATCAACGTCACTAGACTGTCGTCGCGGAACTCATGTATATCCTTCAACGCTAGGGTGCCCGCGCGTTGAGCCCACTCAAGCATGAAGCCCTGGTCTTTGAGAGTCGCATGACCATTCACATCTCGATAGAACCTATGTAGTCAGTCTCAGCCAGTTGAAAGGGGCCAGATTACTTGCTGGGTCAACATACTTTGCTCCCCAGGCGCAGATACCTAGAACGACATGTTGGCGAGCCGTCTCTAAAGTCAGTGACTCGAAGAAAGATCTTCTGTGAAGCAGAAGATGAGCATTGTACACGTTCTCAAAATACAGACCAACAAGGGTCAATACAAGGGCTTTTGGAATGCCAAGGTACTGCTCTTCGGAAGCAGTCTGTGGTGTAAGAACGGGCAAGAGTCGAGCTCGTGGGGATTGCCTGGTTGCCGCGTGTCTCTGCATTCGCAATGCTGGTGATGGCGAATGACACCTTTTGCTGCGCTCAAAGCTCCAGGACTGTGGCGAGTCCAACGAAGCCGCGCTCACTGCATCTTTGTAGCTGCATGTATGTCTCAGCCTTGAGCAACGTTTGCAAGCAGGCTTCTCTCCTGTGCAGCCAATCTATGTGAGTCAGCACGTGATCCTGGGCGCCTGCGGGCATTCCTACTACCTTCTGGCTCTTGCAGGTGCCACATGCTTTTCGTGGTCGACCAGTCGACATGGCTCATCACTCCAATATCTGATGCAACAAGATCACCGTGTGGAAGCACACAGGCGGAGAAGATATCTTTTGCAGACGGAAAACGGTATCTCCCAGTACCGAGGGACGGAGCAAATTGAGCCAAGACGCGGAGAACATGGAGAGGCGGAGAGAATGTGAGGAGAACTGTTTGGCTGACGGCTGGACAATTAGGATCCGAATCTAGATCTCTACAGGCTTCTCCTTACTCTGCTTGAATCTCGTAATCCGATGGCGTGTACGAGAGACCGCTAATAAAACCTGTGCGCTATCAGATGGTTACTCAAGCGTCAGCAAGCTTGCGTTGTCAGATTTAGTTGGTGCCATTTGCTTTCCGGCGCTGATTGATAACATCAATTGTCTTGACCATATAGTCCCGCGTGGCTTCGACATCTGCCATCGGGACATTCTTTGATCTGCTCATCTAAGCTCACGAGCACGTTAGTTCCACAGCTCATGTTCGTTGGGTGATATCTGCCTTGCCACCTTGATGTAAAGGTTCCGCAGAAGCAGGCAACTTACGATGTTGGCGACGGACGTCCGTAATTCATCCCGCAAATTCGGCCAATCGATGTTGGTTAGTTTTCCCTCGAACTTGATAAGTTCGCCGTCAATCATGACAGTGTCGATGTCCGATCCGTTGGCGTACAAAACAAGGGTGCCAATGGGATCGTGTGCTGGGACCAACCGAGGAGCATCACACCTCGTAATCAACAGATCTGCTCTTTTGCCGGGAGTAATGCTCCCAATCACTTTCTCAAGTCCAACGGCCTTCGCGCCGCCCATTGTAGCGAACTCTAGCACTTCTTCACAGCTACGCGACATCTTGAGAGGCGCACTTTCCCCGGCTTCGTGCTGGAGATGTCTCTGAGCTTGCAACAAGAGCCGCATTTGCGCAAACATGTCTGCGGGAGCACTGCAGCAGACATCAACGCCGAGAGAGGCAGCGCTACAGCCCCGATCCTTGGCTTTGAAGGCCACCGGGTGACTCATTCCCATTTGCAGCTCAGTGTCAGGGGTTGACGATATGCCACAGCCATGCTTCGCGACGGCTTCTAATTCGTCGTCAGCCAAGGTGTTGCCGTGGCTTAGCAGTAGGTCCGGTCCGAGTAAACCTCGTTGGTCTAGTTGCCTCACGATGCAGTTGCCCGGATCCCACTTGCCGAAATTGAAATGTCCAGTGATGACTTTGCAACCAACAGATCGTGCATATTCAATCTCGTGGACGAGCCGATCAATTGCGGTCATATCAGGCTCAGACAGAGCGAATCCGAGCCTCAAGAGGTCACCAGGCTGACTCGCTCCGAAGAATTTCGTTGAGATTCTGCGGACATCATTCAACCTCCAGTCAGGCGTTTCCTCCTCGCGCTCCTTGTCCACGCATGAGCCTGGCCATGCAGGGTTTGGATACATCGCGTAACAGAACGTCGCTCGAATTCTGGCATCCTGCAGGCCCTTGATCGCCGCATCTGCGTGGTCCGGAGAGTTGATGATGTGCGAATGATCAACCAGGTACGTAATGCCATTGTCGATAGAGTCGAGCGCGCCGCAGAAGTTCCCAAGGTAGGCGTCATGTACTGTATAAGAAGAGCCATAGATTTGTCTCATGTTCAGTATGTAGTCCGATAAAACGTAGTCCGCGCCGATCGTTCTCAGTTGGGTTTGCCATGTGTGTCGATGGGTGTCGATGAAGCCAGGCGATACGATGGCATTGGTGCCGTCGATAACCGTGGCGGCGGAAGGGTACTGCATTTTAGGACCAACTGCTTTAATGAGCCCATCTTCGATGAGAACGTCGCAATCTGGGACGGTGCCAATAGCTTTGTCAACCGACACGACAGTAGCATTCTTGATGATGTAACTGGAACGCATCGCTGAGGCGTATGGAACAGTACGATTTCGTTGTATGGTCAGAGCATCAACGTGAAAGTCGCGTTGACGGCCTTGTGGATGAATCAAATATTTCCCTCGCGAGCATTGCCGCGTGTAGGCGACGAAGACACGGAAAATGGATGAAGCCCATCCGGAGAATAGCCAAGCTCACCCTGGGTGATTCCCGAGTTGCCAGAGGAGCATGCTCAGGACACGAGCCCTTCTCTGGGGTCGCATAGTCGCGGACGTCTCAGGACGTATTGAAGACTGTACCTTTTCCTACGTGTACGAGGTGTTTGAGGGGTTCGCAGGTTAAGACGGTGAAAGCATCTGGAAGATCTCGACGCGCAGTCGAACAATTGTCCACTCCGGATCGGGAGAATAATAATCCGACAAGTCAAAAGTCAAGTTTGATTTCTTCGTTCTACAGAATGAATCGACTGCCGTGCGAAAGCTGGCTATCCATCATTACCGCTGCCCGGAAAGATGCCGTTCCCAACATCTCCCAGATCTTCCTTCAGCCTTTGACCACCCAGCAACAGCGGCTGGCAGTCCTGCAAAACGAACAGCATCCTAGCCCACTCCGTTTCGCTGGCATTCTTCCACGTGTGCATCGTGGCACGCTGCACAGCAACGTCTCCCTTACTCATAAGCGTTTTATTTCCGTCGTCCAATTCCATAACAATCTCTCCTTCCATAACCCCGCCGTAGTCCAGCGACTGCGTGCGATGCATCATAGACTTGTTGCGAGGCGCAAAGTTGACGACGCGGATAATGGTTCCGCCCGGGTTGACGATATTCAGCTTGCCCGAGGCCTTGAGCTCTTCGTGCAGTTTGATGTCTTTGTCGTTGTTGAGGTCCGGTGGGAACTCCGAAGTCGAATACAGGAGAGTGTGGCTCACTCGCATTCCCGTGTAGGCTTTCGTCTCCTCGACGGTAGAACTTTGGACAATGGCTTTGCCTACGGAGTCGTGGCCAGTGATCAGCACTCTTGGGTTTGGGAAAGGTGACTTGGGGTCATCGTCGTGTGTGGCGCTCTGCATCTTGTCAATCCAAATGTCGAGTGCGAAGGCAAATGCGAAGCAAACAATCGGCAAAAAGGAGCAACAAATAGATGGTCTTAGCGTATGGCAGACTTGGCTGTGGGAGTTTAGATGGTTCAGTCCGGCGGACTGACACCGTGGTCGGCGACACCGTGGTCGGCTCGATGAGCTACAGGTCGACTTTTCCGGTCAGTAAGCGTCTTCGTAGACGGCAAAGGACCCGGTGCTGCGCACAAGCCACACAAACACAACGACGAACACGGATTACGTTATGTAGATCGCTTTTCCGTGTCATGCGAACGTGCTGTTGAGTTGAAGCTGGCGAACGTCGATGCCCGCGGACCTTCGGTATGCCTATTGTCCGTCCCATGCACTGATAATGCTACACTGAACTGGCATCGCTGACGACCTAGTCAATGGAATCGCCATGGCCGGCAATGGATCTCGATTGCTAGACTGGAGCTGATATTTAGATTTGCCAATGTGTTTTCGCAACGCTTGGTCTTAACGATTGAGCGATCACACTGAGCCACTCGAGACCTCACTTACCTGCTCAAGAAACACCAATGGCAGATCTCTTCCTTTGGGACCATCCGGTGAGCCCATTCGCCCAAAAGGTCCGCATCGCCCTTCGAGAGAAGAATGTTCCGTTTACCTTCGAGACACCCAGAGGCGGAGGCAGTGGCAACTTAGCACTTCTAGACCCCGACTTTGTCAAGGACAACCATCGTCTCGAGATTCCAACGTTGGTCGATGGCGACGTGAAAGTCTTCGACTCCACCATCATCCTCGAGTATCTTGAAGACAATTACCCTGATGTGCCGCTCAGGGCAGCAGATGCTGTGGGTCGCGCGAGAGCGCGCATGATAGAGGACGTGTGCGACTCGCAATACGAGGCCGTGAATTGGGGGATGGGCGAGATTGAGACATTTCAACGGGTCCAAGGTGAATTGGCAGATGCCATGAGGGCAACGGCGAAGCTCCAGGCCAAGAAAATACAGGCCTGGCTCATGGAGCAGCTTGGAACTGCATGGTTCAGTGGCGATGTGTTCGGGTACGCTGACGTTTGTGTGTGGCCGTTCGTCAATCGCTCGTTCTCGTATGGATTGGAACCTGAGCCTGGAACGACGCTGAGAGATTGGTATGAACGTGCGAAGCGTCGCCCTTCGGTGGCATCTGTGTTCGAGGAGTTTTCCAGAGGCGTGGGAGGGGTTGCCGCAGCTCGTGGAGCCCTGGAGAAGGGTTTGCTCAAGAGGGAATATCGCGATCACCGGCTGGAATGGATGATCAAATCTGGCGGAATCGACGTCGTCAAGGAAGGGTTGGACAAGGATAATATCCGCTTTCAATGGCCTTCATAGCGGTAGCAATTGGGAGCGTGCATCGTTACATGAGTATTAGACGTGTCCATCCTGTCTGTTGGCAAGTAATGCTGGTTATCGTCTCCGTTCGTCTTCGTGTCGAGCTACCTTGGGTTGTTGCGGTCTTCCAGTTAGTCGGCAGAGGCTAAAGCTTGGTTCCTGGCAAGCCCACGTCTACGTATTTATCATTTCACCAGGAACAAACTCAGGAGGAGGAGGAGGAATGGAATGCAACGCGGTAACGTGGTAACGCGGTGACGCGGTAAGCCCTTTCACTGGCAGCAAGACACGGGAGCTAGCGGTTGTCCTTCGCGTCTCGCGTCTCGCGCACGCTAGCATCTCAGATCCGATCGGCTGGATCTCGGTCTCGTTACTCGGTACGATATGTAATTGGCCATGATCCAAGAGACGCTAATGGATGTTCTTCGTAACGCGCGAGATCGCTCTTTCCGCTTACCGCGCAGATGGACACCTATATATCTCGACTCCTTGCCTGCATTTTTCCCATCGACTCGCAGCAATGGCTGGTCCCGAGCCATATCCCATCGGACACATCACGAACTCGACGTCGTTCATCTGGACTCGAGCTTCTGCTTGTCAGTCTGGTGGAATCTCGACTTCACTTTCCGAGTTTTAGAGTTTATTGCTCCTATACAACGTCCTCGACCACACCTAATCTGCCTCCGAGGCGCGCGAAGGCGCCTATATAGCTATAACGAAGCGTGAACCGACTGAATCAGGGAACGCTGGCCTTCCCCGACACCGATTTCGTGCTCCACGCCCGACTACTACACAGATGTGGCGCCTTCAACCACGGATATCGCGTGCGGTGCGATTCGTGTTGACCACGCGCTGCGCTCACTGGCTCCCCGTTCCAACTTCTCTCAGCCCACCAGAAGAGTCTCGTTCTGTGGTGGCTTCACCGGGTGATAGCAGGTGGGTCCCAGGATAAAGAGTATTAAGCTTCCTTCTCTGCATACAAGATCGAGGTTGTTTCGCTTCGGCAGTAATCCTTGTCTCTCTTGCTTCCAACCTCTCCCTCGTTTAGCTGTTGTCCAACTCAAGCCTCTCGTTTCTTGTCGTTCTTCCAGAGATCTTTACACCGGTTCAGCCAACATGTCCAAATTCCTTCTCGCCGCAGGCCTCATCGCCTCAGTCTACGGATCTCCGCTACAAGAGCGAGGAGTCAGTTGCCAGGCTGTAAATGGCATCATCAATATCATGCGCGCTCAGAGCGTTGTGACGCCCTTCTGCAGCAGCGTTCTCGCTATTTCGACCGTCACGCAAACCTCGTCTGTCACGTCTACGCCACCTTGCAAGACAATCACCACAAGCGTGCCAACTACCGATGTCATCACATCATATTCGACTTCGACTGTATATGGGTAAGGATCAATGATTAGAAGGGTTCTCCGGCACACGATGAGACTTCATGTTGCGCTCTAAGATCTATAAACTGTTCGAAAAAGCAAAAGTGGAGCCACTTGCTGACCCGGCTGTCCTTCTGTTCAGGACCACCACAGTCTACCCAGTCGGTGCCGTCAGCGTCACCTCTACTTGCGCATTGGGAGCCACCGTAGTCCCGGAAACTCCAAGCAAGAACAAGCGTGGATTCCCGCTTCCGCCTCCAGCGAAGCCTCAGGTTTGGGTAAGCGTCTTTGAGCAAAAGGGCTCTCCGAGACAAGATCGCAGGTCGTGATCCGCTTTGAGACCTTTTGAAAATTTCGAAATATGGAGACAATTGCTGATTCTTCTGTCTTGCAGGCGAATCCGCCTAAGGGCTGGGAGCCTACGCCGATCGGGATATCGACGTGTCTGACCGGCTTCCAAGGCCCCTCGATCACTTCGGCATGCTCATGCCTCAGCATTTCTACCCCATCGACTCTGTCTCTCGTCACCGTGACACTTCCTCAGCAGACGGTCACCAAAGTCATCCCCGCCCCACCCGTAGACAAGACGACAACGTCCACAACAACCACAACCAGCTTCACCTCCACCTACTCAGCCACGCAATACTATACCAGCACCTTCACTATCCTCCCCTCTCCAAGCGCCATTTCCAACTTCCCAGATGGCTCATCATTCGGTAAGTAGCTTGTCCCGATCCATCGTATTAATCACATCTAACACCACATCTAGGTTCCTACCCCAACCTCGATTTCCCTGGCATGGACATCATCAACTTCTTCTGCTACGCCAACGGCCCAGCGCCTCCTTCGCCTTACCCAGCTTGCGCCAGCTATGCCGACTGCGTGGCCGAGTGCGTATTCTACAACGACAACTCGCTTGGCGGGTCGGCGATGAAGTGCGGGACTGTGACTTACAACTCGCCTTCCGATGTGAGCTCCGGGTCGTGTTACCTGAAGACGGGGCAGGTTGGGTGTGGGAGTGCGAATCCGATGACGAATAGTTCGGTTATACTGCCGTTGGTGCCTAATGATGTGCAGTAGAGAGGATGCAACGGATTTGCTTCTTGAACAGGAGTAGAAGGAAGATACTTCAAGGCTAATTGATTTTCCACCTTGTCAAATACCCCAGTATTGAACAACGACTCGACTGGATCGTTGGTATGAACGAACATCGGCGGGCGACTTTCTCTCTCCATGCCGTCTGTGACCGCGGCTGCTGTTGCCAAACTTGCTACTAGACGTACCTCTGCTCTCGCATTTACTGGGGGTGTTCTTGAGGCATTTGTGGTAGTTTCTGCATCTTGCTGTGTCTACAACGACTTGATATTCGGGCTGGGATCTCTCGAATTGCACCGCCGCACTTTCAGGCGCTGCTTCCCAGACTCGCGACTCGACTTTCACATGCGACTCTCTTTTCGACATGTATTCGCTGTACACCAGATGACACACTTCTAGACTTCCTAGATATAGCACTGCTCCCGATTCGAACACAAAATCACCCGACTCGAATTCAGACAACCACGATGGCCTCCTCGGACCCCTTCCTCTCCGCCCAATCCGACATCCTCGCCCTCCTCGAACAGTCCCGCCCCCTCCTCTCCTCCTACCTACGCATCCGCTCCTCAGCCTCCTCGGCCAACTCCCCCGAACTCGTCGAAGCCCGCCAAGAACTCGAATCCACCCTCACAGACCTCTCCACCGACCTGCAAGACCTGGTCGACAGCGTCAAAGCCGTCGAACACGATCCCCACCGCTACGGCCTCGATGTCCCCGAAGTCAACCGCCGGCGCAAACTCGTCGAAGATGTCGGGAAGGAAGTGGAGGATATGCATCAGCAACTGAATCAAACTGTTCATGAAGCGCAGCGGAAACGGAGTGCGTCGCTCGCGCATCCAGATGCTTTTATAACGGATGAGGATCCGCTGGCTGGGGGAGGGGAGGACGATGAGGCGTTTCAGGAGTGGGAGGAGCAGAGGCAGATGGAGATGATGCATGAGCAGGACGAGACGCTGGATGGGGTGTTTCAGACTGTGGGGAACTTGCGGATGCAGGCGGATACGATGGGGAGGGAGTTGGAGGAGCAGGCGGAGATGTTGGAGGATACAGAGGATATTACTGATCGCGTGGGGGGGAAGTTGGCGAAGGGGATGAAGGGGATACGGCATATGGTGGAGAGGAATGAGGGTGAGTTGTGTCGATTTTGGTGGTGAGTGTGGGCTAATGTGGGCTGGCAGATCGGTGGTCAGGGTGTTGTATTGGCTTGTTGATCACTGTGCTGATTATACTGCTCATATTGGTATTGGTGCTGTGAAAGGACATATTGATGCCTTAGGGTGATACTGCACCGCCACACCGCGATCGACCCCACATCGACTTGGATCCGACTTCAGGCTTCAAGACGAGCTTGACAAGAACAACACACAAGATGCACGGCGAACGTGAGTATATCACCAACGCGCCATTCGTGTACACCGCTGAACGCACAGGCAGGCTCCCACCCCCTCCTCCAACAAACCTACCTCAGCGTCTCCCCCTTCATCGACCTCCCCAAAACCCCCACCCTCCCACCAAACTACGCCAGCCTCCCCTCAACGCTCCCGCCTTCCACCCTGCACGCTCAACCTACCGCTTCCGCACCCGACTTACCAGCCTACGTGGTCTCAGCATCTGGTGGTTTCGCCGCACACCCCAGCACAATCGCCGCCCAGAATCGCGCATTATTCGAGCAGATCGAGAAGGATAAGCGGGATGGCAGTAAGGCGGTAGAGGCGTGGGAGAAGGAGATTAGGGAGAGGGAGCTGCAGGAGAAGCGGAGGATGGCGCCGGGGTGGTTGGATCGCGATGAGAGGATGTTGGAGCCGGAGAGGAAGGGGACGCCGAGGGGGAAGGGGAGTTTGATGGATGATGATGGGGATGTGGGGAAGGATGAAGAGAACGCCGAGAAGCTGCAGAAGGGCAAGGAGAGGGAGGTGGAGGATCTGGGGAATGCGCTTGATCGTGCGTTTGGGAGGAGCGAGATGGGCGGATGACTGGACGAATCCCAAAGGCCTATCAACCCTGTACTGGGACGCTGTCTGACACCAGATAGGCACCAGGCAGTTCACTCACAACGGAGAGCCTCCGATGCCAACATCGACTCACTCAATCCGAACCAGACCGGCCTATCCGAATCGCCCCACTACTTCAGCAGTTGCATTTGTCCGAGTCCACAATTGGATGTCGTGTCGACGGCAGAAGTTGAAATCTGATCTCTTCTACCAGTACGTTTCACGGCCAATTCCTCGTCCTCATATACCGGCTTTGCTCGCAAGAGCCGCAGCCGTAATCGGGTCTGCGTACAGTGGAGAAGATAGAAAGTTCCACCCCAGCTCAGGCAATTTATTTCGCCTTGTCAGCAAGGCGTTGGACATCCGGGCAGCGAATCTGGCCGGGACCTGGCTGCGTTGGCAAGCGCCATAGAAGGACATCACGTCCATGCAGGTTCAAGCCCAGCTCCAGTCCAGTCCGTCTACGGCCCGTCCCGTTTCTGACTAGCCCGTTCTGCCTAGTCACATGCGCACCGTGACTGCGGAAGACGGTTCACCAACTAGTGCAGAGCACGATCCACCGTGACTGGGGAAGACGGTCCACCGACTTGGAGAGGTTGGCTTTGGCCCACCGTGACTTAAGACAGGACGGACCACCGTGACAGAGAGAGAGTTCCCTCTCTTACACGTGCCAATCCCCAGCTGTATTTTCCTTCCACTCCTCAGTCGAGCTCTTGGTTTGATTCTGCATTCATCGGTTACAGCTACACGAACCAAGCCTTAGATCAAGTTGGAAGGTGGACTAGAATTTAGAGTTCAGCCGGCCGGCATATACCCAGGAATTTAAAGTCGTCAAGTCAAGTCAAGTCAAGTCTGTCAGATTGAGGCCAATCAGCGAAGATCACGTGGGAAAAAAGCAGAACATGCATCACAACGACACAACGTCGATCGGCGGATCAGGCACAAATTACGACGCTCTTTCCGACACTCACAACGTTATCATCGGTAGCATTGCGTTATTGTTAGGTGAAACAACGATCGTCGTCAAGATCGTTTCGAATCGACTCAAACGCCATCGGCATTCGAGCAACGAACCAACCGCACCACAAGTGGACCCTCGAATTGTCTCTCGAGATAACAACGTCATGATGGACGATCTTGGTATGTAAACTGACCTGCCAGCAGCCATCGAGTTGACTGACTCCTGATAGAACGCGGCAGAAACGATGGACCCAATGTCCTCATTCGTAACAGCCGACCAATACAACCCTCCGACGATACCACCGCCTCGAACGACCGAACGACACAAGACATAGACAGCACTGCAGTCTCCAACGTTGCCGGGGTTGCGGAATGAAGAGGCTTGCGGTACATTGACATCGGATATGGCGTTGGGGAAGGTTCGGCGTTCCTTGATCGACACCTTGTCGACGTCGGAAGTAGTCCAGCTCCATGCACCCAACGGGCCACCTGTTGTCGACTACTGACGATCTCTGTACCTTAGACTCGGTGTCGAGATATCGTTTTTTGCTTTCTACCTCTTGCATACTGTGCCGCTTCTCCCCACCCGTAACCGCTATCACCGCTGCTCGCCACCCGTTTCACCCACGCTCGAACAATGATCGTGTGCCAGTGCGACGGTGATTGTTGTGTTGTGTTGTTTCGTCGGTGAGCTTGTTATGATTCTCAACACAACACCGCCACTGCAGCCGTTCCAAGCATGGCAACGAGATAACTCACTGACTCCAATTCAACCACTTCATACAGCCGAAGCAACAACAGCGGTCCCGATAACATCGGCCATATGCTCGACTCCAACGACTCCCACCGTTAAACGGACAGCAACTGACAAGGACCTGGACTGAAACCGTCCTGCAACGATCCGAGGCTCACGAATAGCGGTAGTGACGAACCATGTTCAATACCCGTATGGCATCCAAACCATCTTTCGGGGTTTGTGGGATGTCGAGGGTTCAGATTCTTTTTTCATTGGTTCCACCTTCGATGAAGATGCTCGACTGGAGAAATAAATGAGAGATCAGAGCAGATGAAACGGCACAAGAGACCGGCAATGACGTTCGCTTTCTGATCATAAGTAGCCGTTGTTGTCGTAATCGGATGATGCATCTGGCGAGACGATGGCACAAAACCGATGTAGACCGAAACCTGGCACCATGTGCAGTCCATCCTTTTGAATGGCGAGTGTGCTCGACAAGGTCACTCTGAGGACTGCAATCCACTTCCGTCCAACCATGGACGTGTGATGTCCCGCCATCTGAGCTGCGATCGAAACGTGGGCTGGTAGCAGATGAGGTAGCAGATGAGGTAATATTCGGCAGCTCGACTATCAGTAATGGAAGAGCTCCAAGGGCTTCAGCCACAGCCAGGATGGAATGACATAGTAAGCAGGATGGAATGACATAGTAAGTGAGGTGGGCTTGGTGGGGCATCTCAAGATCTCAAGCGAATAGCTGTGGAAGAACCAATCAAGTGTGTAGCCAGCGTGAGCTCACCAGCAGACATGCGTGTCGAGGGAAGTGGATGATTGGGAAGTGGACGCCTTGGGGACCTTATATCTTGTTCATACTTTCCCTACTCTCAAGACTCGATCACTAAATCTTGCAGCTCCAGTGCTTTTCTTGGGAGGGGTTTCATGGCGCGCCTTCATCAATGTAATTGTGAAAACAACACAAAACAGCCGCTTGACAGTTGATCGATATCTGCCCATATCGCCCCACCCTGCACTTACCTCCATTCGCACTAACCGTCAATGCACACTTGCTCCCACAAATGATCACCACCATATCAACCCTGGTTCGAAACAGCAGCTCCATCGTCCGGACACAACCGCACTCCACAAGAACGTCGATCAACCGTTCAGACGCCCAGTCGGACTACGACCACATCTCCGACATCCACAACATCGTTCTCGGCAGCCTCGCTCTGCTCCTCGTAGCCGCAACGATCGTGCTGGCCATCGTGTTGTACCGACTCGACCGTCGCCGGAGCGTGCGATCAAGCAACGGCGCTGTTGAAACTGTCCGAATGGACGATCTTGGTGCGTAGCAATATTAATGGCTGTGCAGGCTTTCCGCTGACGTCTGTAGAACGGGGAAGCAGTGAAGTCGAGCCTGAGCTATCCGTCTCGGACGTCGGATTCGTCGTGGGGGAGTCTGGAGAGTCCGATCAGCAAACCTCAGTCGCACATGATCGAGAACCAAACGGAAGTGCGACTCGATAGAACCGTTCCCCCCTGTGCAAAGACTTCAGAGATTTGACTCTTGTCGATAGAGAGATGAAAGGGGGTACTTGGTGTGTTAGATATGTGTCGATACTACACACACCAACGCACTTAGACATCCGCACCTAGATCATCAAGATAACCATACCAGCATGTACCAGACAGCAACTAACCCGACAAGGACCTAGACACTGATGGCGCTCTGGAAGGACCTAAAGCTCACGAGCGGCGGGAGTGTCAAGACCTTGAGTAACTATAAAGTTTGGATGCTTTCTTTCGATTTTTCGTTGATGTCGAGTGTTCAGCATTATTAGTATCGGTCCCACCTTCGCCGATCGTTAGTATAAGTGAGACTTGAGAGCAGGTGATAGAATATAAGAGGTGCAAGACGACCTTTTGGAGCTTGACGGATTAAGTGCGGACACTCTTACTTACCATAAGATGGAACTGCTGAACGAAACCGTTCAGTTATCCCTCGACATCTCACGACTCCTGGAGCAGGGCCTAGCAATGTGTTGATATGTAATTAGAACGATCTCAGGTACTGCAGTCGCTCGAGCATGGCTTTATTGAACCAGGCATTCGTAGCAGTGCCAGCATCGGACTTCTGTGTCTCCCATAACCAGGGTTAGGATGTCGAGGTTACTTGTTGACACATGTCGACGCCTACATCTCGTTGCTGCTTGCGCTCGTTCCGGCGGCCACGACTCGACATCATATGTGTACTGGTCAGTGTTGTGACTGATCCGGTTGATAATGATATGGGCCTATATCATTATCGACCGGAGCCTCTTCGCTCAAAACCATGGTCGTAGATAATAACCGCGTCTTGGAGGATTATAGTCTTGACGTCACGTGGAAGCTGAGCCAGCAGCGGGCCGCGCCTCCCGATATCAAGCTAGCCCATCTAGGCCTCCATATGCTATATACAAGGTGAATACCGAATCTATATGGTAACCGGTTACGACCGGAGGCTCAAACCATTATTAACCATCTTCTCGGAGGTCTCGACCAAATCGACTATGGACCGGCCGGTTACCAACCTCATCATTTGCGACCGGATCAGTCACAATACTGGTACTGGTCTGCCAGGTGGCTATAGTTAATGCTGGCAACTTTAGAACCGTACGCGGACTCAGCTTACTATCATCATGCCACTCTTGCGTACTTTGCAATCTCCGCCTTCGTCGCAAACCGAGCAATTGCGCAGCTTCTCAAACATCCTGACTGCGAGTTCGGGTTGTGAATGATTAGCTGATCGTGCCGTAGATGAATGAGAGCCATCGGACGTCCGACAGCGTGAAAGCCCGATGGTCGCGAGGGAACGTAGCTGCAGAGATACCGGTGCCTAGATACGGGCTTGCATCGCGAAAGAAAACGTGGACAACTGGGAACGTGACTTTGTCCTTGAGGGCGTGGCGGTGAGACGGGATAAGATAGTCATGATGAGAAAGAGACGAGTTGAGACAGTGGCGATAGAGTGGCGACGAGGGAAGACAAGGTATACATACATGTACCTCCCCCGCTGCGCGATTCTGGAAGCTGGCTCATCGAGACTTGTTTGCGTTCTATCTCGCGAAATTAAAACTCCGACAACTCTTGTGCATCTTCGCGAAATAAGGTTGTCGAGATGTAATCTTCTTCTCTGCGAGCGACTGACGCACTGTGCGGTTCGCGTGGATTTATGCATGTATATATATACTCGACAACCATGACGCTGCTCGTCACATCAGAGTCTCACCCCTACCCCCGTCTTGCCTCGCCATCAACTGTTGCACATTTGGCGAACGGAACCAAAAACCGTCGGAAACCGTGTAGTCCGCCGCAGACCAAGCTTCCAGGCAAACCCTCCACGATCCTTCGTACAAGATACCCTTGCCACCCCTCCCTGTAGCACTGGCTCGTGGGAACATCACAACGACGCAACAACCACCCGACGCCAAACCGTCATCTAGGCTAACTACGACAAGCTCTCGGACATCCACAACATCGTCGTCGGTAGTATCGCGCTGCTGCTCGCCGCAACAACCATCGTCATTGCCGTTGTGCTATATCGCATGGATCGGCGACAACGCCTTCGAGGGTCGCTTTCGGGCGGTGATGCTCGAGTCGATGCTGTTGAGATGGGCGATCTTGGTTCGTTTGCCGAAGGGGTCGACGAAGGCGAACCAGAGCTGACCTCGACAGAGCGAGGTCGGATCGATAATGAACAGGACTCGACTCCAAGGAGCCGAACCGACAGCGACGACCATCCAGCAACCCCATCCAGTCGAAAGACCCAACACACGACCGATATAGCCGACGCAACGACAGCCACTGAGTCCAGACATCCAGATCAGCGCCCTCGAACCACCCACCTCGACCACGCAGCCCAACGCCACAAAACCCAAACCATCCTCCCAAACCCTTTCTCCGATCCAAAGCCAGCATCAAAACTCCCTACCACAATCCCAACGACCTCGATAGCGCAGGATCGTCGCGGAGCGGATGGGGGGTAGCCTAAAAAGAAGCGCCAGTGCCATCGTAACGGACTCGTTAATATACCTGCTCGATTCTATCAAGTTAGTAGCATCTAGTCATGACAGCCTCCGTGGACGCACAGTGGTCGTGAGACCGCCGGAAATGCCGCGCCGCGCAGCGAAGGCTTTTCGTGTCGTGGTTTTGTGCTTGGATTGCCTCAAGTAGAGCTGTATAAGAAGTCTGCGGATAAGGAGGAGAAAACAATCGATCGAGTACCCTGACGGGCGTGTGCAAAGCCAGTTTCATCTATCGACAGCATGAGTACCATCTAATCATTCCCTCCTCCGCAATCTCACCATGGTCGTTACGCCGTCCGAGATGCCGCGTACGCCTCGTCGCGCAGCAATGCTTTTCATCCCATCCTCCACCCGTCTCTAGCTTGTAGACCATCAACCAAACGCCAAGCCATGCCCCCCCTACATCACCATCACTCGTGAATCTTTCCCATTACGTCCCTTCATGAACCCCACCCCTCAAGTCCACTTCTGCACCACAACCCCACCCCTCTTGAACTCCCCCAAACTCCCCAACATCACCCCCCGATCCCCCAACTCCTTACTCGGGAAAGTGGTCATCAGCGCGTACGCTCGCTGCCTACTCTCGGGACTCGCGGCGTTGACGAAAGCGTACACGTCACCGATCGTGTGGGTGGTGTTGAAGCGGGATAACAACCTCGTGCCGTCGCCGAGGCGGATCTGGAGTTGGATAATGGGTTGGGAGTCGTCTACTTCTACGGAGGGAGTGCCGGCGGAGGTGGAGGCGGCGGAGAGCTCTGCTGTCGGTGCTGTCGCCGCGGAGGGGGTGGACTGGGATGGCATAGCCATGCTCCCTGCCGCGGAAGGGCCAGGGACGGGCGAGCCGAGACGCTGGCCGGAGCCGCCGAAGGGTTTCCACGTCTTGGGGGGCGCGACGTAGTTCTCATCCTTATGTGGGTCGAGGTTGAGGTCTACCTCCTGGCCTGCTTGCACGTTGAGGAGGGCTAATGGAGCGCGACCTTGGTTGATCTCCTGCATCATCGCCTGGTTTGCTGGGTCGTCGAAGCGGAAGAGTGGTCCGTCGTCGATGCTTACACCGTCGGCCCACAGATGCATCACCCTGGTTACGGCGGGGAGACCTGAGCCTCGCTGTCTCTGCGGTGCTGTGGGATCCTCGATGACTTGACTAGGCGCGTCGTCTCCACCGAGTGTCTGTGCGCGGCCGGTGAAGTTTGACGGGCCGGAGGGTGGTGCGGCTTCGCCATCTGCGGGCTTCTTGGGCCGCTCACGGTTCTGGCGGGCTTGGTTCATGATGTTCTTGAAGTGATCAACGGCACCGCCACCACCACCGCCTTGATTGGGGTTCTGGACGGCGAGTCCACTTTTCTCGCCGCCGGCGAACATGTTCTGCTTCTTGTCTTCGTCTTCGGAAGAGTCGTCGTCGCCATCCTCGCGCTTCTTGAGGTCGTCGATGGTCATCTGCTTTGGTTTTGAGGTGGGTTTTTTTGAGGATGAAGAGGCTGTGGGTTGGGGTGCGGAGGGTTGTGCGGGGGTTGGCTGTGCTGGGTCGTCTTCGTAGTCTTCCTCATCCGAAGCTGCGTCTTGGGGGGTGAAGAAGAGCCCGACTGCTTGTTCGAGGTCCCAGTTTGTCGCTGCGAGCGCCGTTTGTGCCTGGTGGAGGTGTTAGCAGTGGTTTTCTTGATCACGTGAGAGGGAGTGAAGATTCTTACTGTTGCTGCGTTGGCGCTGGTGATGCCGCAGAACTGCGAGACCAGCTCCGATTGTTGCTCGTCCATCTTCGCTGCTTCACCTCTCCCACTCGTATTGTCTGCACACTGCTTGTTCGTATGAACGTGGTGGTTCAGTGAGTGTGATGAAGAGGTCAGATGGTTTGGTGCGGTTGGTGTGAGGACAGGTGTTGAAGAAATGTGGAAGTTGTATGTGCACGGAAAGTGGACGTCACTTTTAGGCTCGAGATTATGTCAGCTACGACAGCAAACACTAAGACAACAGCGCCCGCAGCGCGACCAATCTCAATCTCGTCCACACCTCCCGACCACACTCCCTACCACCCAACTCATATCTCGCCATGGCCGACACCCGCCTAACCTCCCCCTCCTCGGACAGCGAAAACTACTCCCCCTCCGCCCCCCAAAGCGCCTTCCAAGACAGCTCCGATCCAGAGCTCCCGTCCTCCGACTCTTCTTCCCCCCTCATCCTCTACTCGCCCCCAACTTTCTGGAGTATAGCGCGCGGCGCGGCGATAAATCTCATCCTACCGTTTGTGAATGGGCTTATGCTTGGGTTTGGGGAATTGGTGGCGCATGAGGCGGCGTGGCGGTTGGGGTGGAGTGGGACGAAGGTCAGTTTGATATACTTTCTATAAAGAGTAGGGGAGGGGAGAGGGGTGGATAGGGATGGGGTTACGCGAGAGGTTTTGTTGGGAAGTTGTGCTAACGATGTGGTGTACAGATATTCCCTTCGCACAGGAGCGATGTAGGGTCGAGACCTATGGGTCCTGGGGTGGATGTGGTGGATGATCCGGTTGAGCGGCGACGGCGAGATGGGAGGGAGATGGATATGTATACTGCGATGGAGTGATGGAGGGCAATGGCTTTGGAGGGCGTATCATGTATAAAAGGTTGCATGTTGGACGGGATTGTCGATGGGGATTCGAACATCAGGTGTCAACCATCAACGATACAATGTGATCATCAGCATTGTATATCTACTACTCAACCTAATATCACTGCTGCTTTACTACCGACGAGCATCGTGTCCTCGCATCATCCGAGCGTGCAATCACACTATACACCATGAATTGGGCTCATTGTTGGCCACGATCTTCGGCCTGAGACGCCGACTTTCGCGATAGCCCACCTCACCGTGCTCACCCACGAAGAACGCAATAGACCATCGAAAGTATCAACTGTACACTCGCTCACATTCATAAAACCAATAACCTCCCTACAAAACAACTAAACAAACAACACAGCAACCACCCCTCCAACCACCATCGCCCCCACACTCAGTTGCTTCGCCCCAGCACCACCAGTCGCAGGCACCCAGCTCGAGCCCGTCGGGTACGCCGCCGACGCCGATGCCGACGCAGTCGACGCAGTGCCCCACGCTGTCCCGTTGCCTGCCGGACCAACTGGGTAGGGCACAACAGTGACGGTGTTAGCCGCCGTATACGTTGCCGGCTCTGCGAGCGAGCTTGACTCCGGCGCGTATGTCGGGATGCCGTCGGCTGTCGATGAAGCGGTACAAGCATTGGCGCAGCTCGTGACGGTGACTTCGACCGTGACGACGTTCGTGATGGTGGGCCGGGAGGAGTAGGTGACCGCTGCTGGAGCTGATGATGAGGGGGGGACGTACGCATCCGCGGACGAGCTCGCGATGACAACCACACCCGACGTGCTGGGGAGGTAATACCCCTCAGGCATAGTCGGGTAAACCGTATGCATCGCCTCATACGTCTCCAATGTCGTCGAACCATCGTAGACGTGGGTAGCAGTCTCCGTGCAAACGCTAACGCTATACGCGCCCCGCCGCTGAAGACCCGAAACTTCGTGCTCGAAAACACTGCGTTTCTTCACGCCCGCGCAAGTCTTCGTATTAGTATCCAACACAGTCCCCGCAGCCTTCGCAGTCAAGATCTTCTTCAACCAGGTCCCGTAATCGACATTGCAAGGCTTCTGGTTCTGCGCCGCCGTAGCCTCCCACACCATCAACCCGCCGAACTTCGTGTTCGCGTAGAAGCGCGTGACCAACGTTTGCGCTTCCCCGGGGGTGAGGTAGTAGCTCGGATCGATCGCCGCGGTCTTGGATCCAGGCAGACCAATGCTCATCTTTACGTTCGGGTTCTTGGATTTCTGCGCGGTCCAGGTGGCGTAGGAGATATCATTCGCTCCGTTCCCGTTCGCCTTCTGGATGGCGGCGCGCGCGCTGCACTGCGGCGAATTGTAGAATTGAATGTAAAAGAAATCGAACCAAGCGCTCGCGAGCACAACGGAGAGATGGCTATCCGGGATCGGGCACTGCGGCGCACCAGAGATGTAGTAGCTCTTGGTGGTATCCTGCGGGAAAAGCACGTTCTTGAACCGGTTGATCATGGCCGCGTAGCCACTGCTCTGGTAATTCTCCTGCGGCGCCGGATCCATCAGGTTCTCGATGTCGAAATCGAACCCATCTACCGTCGCGTTTCCCCACGGTCGCGGAACGTTGGCTTGCGTAGCGGATACAGGACCGAAAGCCGCCCAGAGAAAGTTCGCGAATTTCTGGCCTGATTGGGCGTTCTTGATCCAGTAGTTCGTTGGCTCGCCGCCGCCGATCGAGAGGAAGATCTTCTTGCCGTAGGTCTGCTGGCACTCGATCACGTCCGCTGCAATGTTCGGGCAGGTCTTGAGGAGGGTGGTGTTGACGCCGGCAGCGTTCTGGTAGACATCGCCCCAGCAGGCGTTGCCGAAGTTCGTGCCGGGGAAGCCACCGGGTCCTTGGTCCGGGAAGACGTTGACGAAGCCGATGTTGATGATGTCGTAGGAGGGGTTCTGGCAAGTGACGAGCAGACGGTCTTGGCCGGCGCCTTGGCCCCAGTAGGTGATTACGTTGGTTTTGGCGGCGGCGTTGAAAGCTGCGGAGACGGCTGGGGCGAGGGCAGCTGTTGCCGCGGTGAGGAGGGTGAAGGAATGCATGGTTTTAGTATTGTATTAGAGGGATAAATATGGACAAATAATGGTATTGTTTTCCTTGTTTTTAACGAGAGGACAGCCGGAGCCAAAAAAGAGTGTGTTTACTCGGAAAGAATGGTAAGGAATGAGAGAACGCAAACAAGACGTTTGCAAAGCACCGCGCGACCGAAGAGAGTGTTGTGGTGTCGTTGATGAAGCGGCAAGAAAACAGGAAGAAGGAGGGAAGAAGTGGTGTACAAGCCCACTAGCACGCCATCCCCCTCCAGCGCCAGGCCGCCGCGACGGCAGGAGTGCAATCTAAGATCTTGGGCGCTCATGGCGGCGGACGCAAGCAAACGCCAACAACGGCGATGTGACGGTAGCGCAAGTGATGTCTCAAAGGCGTACGCTAGGTCGTATCTGGAGACTGGTGTTCGTCGGCAAAACTGAATCCGGCTCGAGCAAATTAGGCAATCGGACACTCGGCCCGTGGGAGTTTGCGCGAGACAGGGGGCAGGATGAGGTTTAATCCAATTTTATCGACCACGTTAGATTGGCGAGATCCACGCGGATGCCGAGGTTTCTTTGAACCAAGGACTATGGACAGGGCAATATGCGTTGACAGTTGTGAACACGGTGATGACATGAACAGTGAATTCTGTCTGGCGAACAGTAATTCGTAAAAGTACAGCAAAGCGGAAATATCTGTGCCCATTCATACAGTGGCCCCCTCCGGCCCTCGCAGCGCAATGCAAAATATCTACACCATGAACAACCAACACATATGCTACACACGTTCCCTCGCTTTCGATGTCCATCTGGACGCCTTACTAGCTACACAGCTCCCTCCCCACCGCGATCTCATCTCTTCGCCCTCCCACCTGCCCTCGCCTCCGCCTCCTTCGCCCTCTTCTCATAAGCAACCTTCGCCGCCCTGAACGCCTGCGCCTCCTTCTCCGCTCGGCCTTCCGGCGTATTGCGCATGTACGAGTTCGTGCGTTTGTTGAAGTCCTTCCAGGCGGTGCTCGCGCGGTCGAAGACGCCTGGATCCTTGGTCTTCGTCTTCGATCCGGGGGTGCCGGAGGGCGTGACCATGTCGTCTGACGCGCCAGATCGGGGTGTCACGGCTTTCACATCAATGACCCTCGACTCCTGCTGTCCCCGGGAGGTAGAGCTGTTCCGTAGATTAGGTGATTGATATGTGGGGTTCGTGTATCCAGCACTCCTCCCCACGGCCGGCCTCGCCTGCGTCGTACTCCCACTGCCCCCCTTATAGGCATCCATAATCGCCGCAAACGGCCCTGCATCCTTCTCCTCCTGCGTCGGCTTATATATCGGCGCCAGCCCCAACCACGCTCGCAGCGCCGGCCGCTGTAGCGCAAGACTCTGCACGATGCCCAAAGCTCCTCCAGCAGCGAACCACACGCACACCGCGCCGGGCTGGAATCCCGTGCCCAGAATGATGATCCCTGGCATCCCGTACAGCATGAACTTCTGCATCCCTGGCGTAAGCGAGTTCGCGGAGCCCGTCTCGCCGCCTATACGGATGAGGAGGTGGATGCACCCCGCCATGACGATGGGTAGGATGAGGTAAGGGTCCGGAATCGTCAAGTCGGACAGCCAAAGAAACCCATCCGTCTTAAACGCCGGGACAGGTAGGTTAGAAGCAGCCCGCAGCAATTTGAACCCACAGAACCCAAACACCCCCTGCAGCACAATCGGCGTGAACTGCGCCACATTGCTCACCCCCGCCCGTTTCCTCACCGCCCTCAATTCCCCCCAAGCTTGCATCATATCCGCCTGCCTCTTCTGTTTAGACGCGGCTTGCATCCGGTTCGTGATCGGCTTCGTGATACTCATTAGTGCTTGACTCCGGGCCATTACGTCGGAGCTTTTGATGAAGAATGGTAGTAGCGCGAGGCGGAGCAGGACTGCGGTGGCGGCTATGGAGGCCCACCAGGGTAGGCCGCCGTAGATGTGGATGTGTTCGATGGTCCATTCGAGGACGGAGGTGGGGCCGTAGCCGTAGTTGAGGCCGATTTCGTGGAGGTAGCCTATCTTTTCCGGGATAGCGGCGAGGCGGGCGGGGATGTCTGGTTGGGCGAGGTCGATGTTGTCAAGGGTTATTGTGTCCATGTTTGGGTAGGCGGATTCGGGGGTGGCTGCGAAGGAGGGCTCTGTTTGGGGTGGTGGTTCGGAAGGTGTATCGGCTGGGGTGTTGGTTGAGGCATTACGCATCGCTTGTATTGAGGTGAGAGGTACCGAGGTTCGCCATTGTGTAGTTGGTGTTCGTGATGAGAGGACGGTGCGGTAGGGTGTGTGTGGTATTCGTCTTGATGCGGAGGAGAGCTGCTCATCGTTAGTTGAGGGAGTCGCATACCGGCGCTTCATCTTACATTTCTACATTGCAACCGATACAACCGAGGCGTATTGCCTCTGGCCAGGTTGAGGCCTCTACTGGGCATCATCGTTGCGGGATGTGATGCCTGGGGGAAGATGTGAAGCTCTGGGAACTTTTTGGAGACGGAACGCGTTCGGGGGATGAAGTCCGAGTTTCGACCGCGTAGAGATATAAAATACGACGAGACGGCTCAATCGAAGAGTGCGCTTTTTTGCTACCGAAACTCGAACATGCATCGACATAACATCCTCATCAATGTCCTATCCCATTGCCGTTCATCTCCCCGCCCCTGAACGCTCCCATAACAACCTCCAGCTCGTCCGCATAAACAATAACATGCCCCGCCCGCGCCGTGCTCAAATAACTCATATTGAACACCTCGCCAATCCGTCCCCTCATTCCATCTGACAACCGACTCGCCACTCCACATACGATTCCTGTGCTCTCAAGAGGTAGATCCGTCAGATCGAGCGTGATGGCTACCTGCTCCGGTCCGTCTTTGCCGAGTAGAAGATCTTCGCCGTCGTTGCAGAAGTGGGACGTAAGACTCTTCTCGAGGGTGAGGGAAGCGGACTCAGAGTCTGTCAAGGTTATGGAGAGGAATTTCGGTGGCGGTGTGGGGGTGAGGCATCTTGTTAGGCCAAGCTGGAGTTTTCCTTCGGAGAAATTGGAGGCGGAGGTGGAGACGGTGCTGGCTTTGACGGCTGCGCACGTCACTAACTCGATCAGTGGATCTGCGAGTGGGGTGATGCCGTGGCGGGTGAGGAGTTTAAAGGTCTTGGTCTGGAGTTCTGGGACTGTTGCTGGTGGTGGTGTGCCGGCTAGCGATGGGAAGTCGAAGGACGAAGTAGAGCCATTTCGAGGCCGGGATGGTAGAAGGGGGGAGGATGGGTTGGTCATGTGTCCTGCATCGCCATCCGCATCAGCCTCGAAGACAAAGCCGCGGTCTTCGAGAGCGCTGATGACTGTTGAGCGAGCTGAGAAGGGGACCAGGATGTAATCGGAATAGTAGCTGGTAATGAAGAAGATGGAGATGCCGGCTAAGGCTAGCGGACTGGTGAGGTCGAGAACACGTTTGCCAGCTTCAAGGCCCTCGCCGCCGATGACTATTACTGAGTAGTCTTCCCTGCTGATCGATATGGATTTGCGGAGTAAAGCTGGAAGCTTTTCGAGCAGTGGCTCGAAGATATCCTCTGCTTGACGACGAGGACAGACGATTGAACATTCGTTGTTCGTGATCGAGATGTTGACGAACGGGTGCCAGAACATCCAGGGCCGATCCGGAGGAATTGGCCTGCCATCATTGTCTAAGACATCGTTGTGGAGGAGAAGACTCAAGATGGGTTGCAGGAAAAGCTGGTAGATGCCGAGTGGTATGTGGATTAAGGCGACTCGGGTGTCCTGCACTTGAATCAGTACGCGATCGAAAGTGACTTGGTCTTGACCTTACCAAGAAGCTGAGGTGGGCATTTAGGAGGGTCTCAGACTCTATGATCGCTGAGCCCATAGTAAGCTGAAGAGGTCGGGTTGCGTCTTCAATGACCACGTTCGTCAACGGTTGACTTGCTCCACAGGAAGCGGATATTCTTCGACAGTAACGGTCTGAAAGTTCATGGCCGAAACAGAGAGGCAGTGCCACATTAAGATACTGGTAGTCAGAAGGAATCAAGGGATACAATATGATGCCACGATCATCGAGTGCTGCGTGAGAGGAAGCGGGAATGGTCACCTTATAAGTTGCAACGTGGGTACTGTGAAATCAATGTGGACCTCACCTTAGATGTGTGGGACGGCCAGCAGTGTGGGTAAGCCGAGCCTTCTGCATGAACCACGCAATGACCAAAATCTGGGGCAACCTGTAAAGAATTACTTCTTTGCACGTGGGGGTTGGACTTCGAGACCAACGAGGTGCGGCTATCCCCTCAGCTCCTGCTGGTCATATGCGTTCTGCATGGAGCATCGGAGAGGTTGCATACCCGCACAGAAGTGACTTGCAGCGTGGCATGTTTGCAGCGGGCCGGGCCTGGGAACGCGTGGAGGGTGTGCCAGCGAATACCTTACTCGGTGAAGTCGTGGTTTAGAAGTGCGAGAAAGCGATACCCAGTGCTCGGAGGATCCAGCAGCTTGATAGGCGCCCGGCTGGCTGTGGCATAGGTTGGAGCTGTCAAGTGGAGCAGTGCTAGTAGGCAGAAGATAGGTGCTGTTGTGTCAGCAAGCATACTTACACCGGTCGCGCAGTAGTCGGACAATGTGTTCAAGACGGTATAGGCATTGACTGCATCCCAGATGATGCACACTGGTACTTTGTCTGCTCATAATCACGCGGGAGGTGTGGCATGAAGTGCTTCGAGAAGAGGGGTCTAGAAAATGCAAGAGCCCACAAGCCAAGCGGCGACCCAAGCTCGCGACTCGTCGTCTTCTTGGCCAACAAAGCACAATAGGCAGAGCATGACTCGCCTCTACCGGAATCGCGCGATATGCGCCTGCTGCAAGCTCGAGCAGCTTTACTTGGCTCAAATCTATCGAAGTGACCTCGTCATTCTTATCGTGGAAGCGAGAGCTGAAGACCGAGGCGTGCACAGAAACGCGCCAAACTTTTGCTTTTTGCACGGGAACAGTGACTTGATGGAAGAATTGTATGTACAAGAAAGCGCAAAGCAGCTCTGCCAACTTCCTATGTCTATGTCGTGAAGATCATCATTTCGGAACGCACTGAGAGCTGTTGAAAATGGTTAGCAACAGTATGGAGCGTTTGAGAGGGACGACTTACTAGTACTCATTCCAGGTCTTGCAAGTGAAGGCAGAGACGCAGGCACTACCTCCCACGTACCCTTGGCCGCCGCACTGCTGGTACTAAATCATGTCAGCGCGGACTCAGCATGTGCAGCCTTTGGTCAAGGTAGGGAAGACTTACAGCAGCTATCGCCGTGGTGGGAGGAGTGCCGCCGCCGCCAGTGCTGCCGCCCCCGTACGCCAGGATGAGCTCAGAAGCGTGCTCTGCCGCGGCCACGATCAAGGCGCTCGGGTTTGTAGAGACCATGCCTGGGAAGATGGAGGCGTCAACGACGCACAGGTTGTCCATGCCGTAGTCTTTGGCGCTGGTGTCGACGACTGCGGTGCCGCCTTCGAGACCGGAGTCTGTGCCCATCTTGCATGATCCCATCCAGTGATTGGCGGATCGAGAACTATCATTGTCAGGTCAGCGACATCAACGTTGTACGACATATGGCGGACTTACCCAGTCGTCGTCGGATAACTAGCCAGGAACTCAGCGATGGTAGTGTTAGCATCCGGGTACACAATCTCGCTCGCCGGATCCTTAGCAAGAACATCAAACAATGTCTCAATCCCAGACTGCACAGCCGCGAGGTCGTCCTTGTTGCTCAGGTAAGGCACAGTTGAGACCACCATATCTAGCGCCGCGTTGATAGTGGCACGTCCCCGAGACACACTGCCGCGGCCAAGATATTGCGAGAGGACCATAGCCTTCCTGCTTGTGATGCCGTGACCACCTTCGACACGCGCACCCCACAGGAGCTGGCGGGTGATGCCATGCGCACCTTCAATCTCTTGCCACCAGAATGCAGCGAGGTTGGGTGCCGATTGCGCCAGTGGACCGGTGCGGCTGTCGAGGTAGCTCACCGCGTCAGCAGCGATGGGCTTGTTGTACGCGGCATAGTAGTCATAGAACGAGACGTTGGGGTGCGTAACGACGATGTCGGTGTTGGTGTGGTCGTCCAGATTGTAGCCAACGGGCAGATCGAGCCGATCTGCGCTGGCAACCATCTGCTTTGGCTCCGCGGTTTGCACGACCTTGAGCTGGTCGCTCGGGCCAATGCCTGATCGGAAGAGAATCTTGGGAGTGTTGAAGGCGCCAGCACTGAGGATGACTTTACCGCCGGCCTTGACATTGACGGTACCGCATTGTCCACCTTTGAGGAACGCTTCCATCTCGACACCAGTGACTTCGCTGCCGTTGCGGACGAGTCTGGCAACAGTGGTGTCGGTGATGAGCTGGAAGTTGTCCCGCTCACTCGCAGTCACGAGATAGGTCGCCACTGGGCCACCTCGCTCGCCATGCGAGAACATCTCGTCAGCGCGCGAGAAGGTGAAGTTCTTCTGATCAGGCACCAGATCGGCAGTGACATTCTTAAAATTCGAGGCAGCCAGTACGCTCGACATGATGTTGTATGCCTCTGGCTTATAGATGATACCATCCAGGGAGGGATGATCCGTGAACCGAATGTGATCAAACACGCGAGCAACCGCACCTTCCACATCTGAAGACTTCCAGCCGTCTGGGAAGTTGTAGTCGAAATCTTCTGGGTTGGCACGCCACCAAAGACCAGCATTGACGGCCGTACCACCGTCGAGCACGCATCCAGCCATGACGCCGACATCATCGCATGCGATGCCAGCCGAGTCAACCCAGATCTGGTTGTCGAGACCTGGGACATCGAAGCGGGTGAGGTTCGTGCCGTCCAGCCATTTCGGTTTGACGGTACCGCCCTAGCGACCTGATGAAGGTGGTCCACGTTCGATCAGAAGCACGCTTGCGCCAGACTCGGAGAGTTTCTCTGCGAGTGGGATGCCTCCGGCACCTGTACCCACGACGATGTAATCCCAGGTTTGCTCCGTGACTGGATTGCTCTTCGGGCAGTTGGTGGAAGTGGGTGCTGCAGTAGCAGAGGTCGAAACAGTGACAGATGTACCAGGAGTTGTGCTTGCGGTTGGGGATGCCGACGTGGTGGGAGCAGCGGATGTCGTAAGCTTGGTCCATTTCATGTACGCGCTGTTCCGGGCCGACACAACTGCGGCACCAAACAGGCCGTCACCCACGTGCTGCTTGAGCTCGGAGTCTGCGTTGCTTGGGTTCGTGGGCGCATCTGTGGCCTGTGCCCACCCCATAATCTGCGCTGCTGACGCAGTAGTAGCCGGGACCTGCGAGCCAGCCACTCCGTCTTGAGTCCACCTCCAGCATTCTTCACAGCGGTAGGTGATATCGTAGTGCGTGCTGTTGACGCTTTCTGAGATTACAGAGAGCGTAGCATTGCCGGTGTAGATGTCCGGTGCGACGTAGCCAGAAGCATAGCGAAACGAAGTCTTGACAGTATCCTCATCTGGCCAGGTGACCAACAGCAGTGCTCCAGTCATGCCGCTTTGGTGGGTGAGACCCATCCATGTTCCAGAACTCGCGATTGGTACCACGAGACGGCCAATGTATTCATTTTCCAGGTCGCTGGCCGTCGCTGGAGGGAGTGCAAGACCCCATTGGGCTTTACCTGAGGTGCCAGCAACCTCAGTATCGAAAGTAGCTTGCCAGAAAGCTATACCATTGTCGTCTGTGTAAGGAGCGAAGACCTGCGCGAGGGTGCCCGCAGCAGGCAAAAGAGTTTATGCGAGGGAGAGCTTCATCTTGCCTCACCTGGAGGGTCTTTGAAGGTGCACTGCACCGGGGTAGAAAACAAGCGAGTGTTAAGAGAAGTGAATGTAGACTCTGAAAAGAGTAGCGAACGACAGAGAGAGCAAGAATGCTTACCAGAGAGAGTAGGCAGTCGCCCAGACTACATCATATACAGAACACATGGCTTACAGTGTCGGCCTAGCCCACAGCGGCTTCTCGATGCACGATATGAAGCACCTATAGTGCTTGAGTCGAGGTGAGGAACACCTGCCATAGATTCGGAAAACCGGACCGGGAGCGCCTTCGACCATGCTGGTCGTAATATATGTGGTCGGCGGTCCCAGATTAATGAGGAAATCTGCCGGAGTGTCACAAGGTGGCCTGTGTATGTTCGAGATGCGGTTGTCGAGATCCACGTTGCAGAGTCGTTTCAGGGAGATTGCGGCGTCGGCGGGAAGCAGAATTTTGTCGGCAACGAGGGTGTGCAACATATATCAACTCTGCATCCACAGCGGCATGAAATTGCTGTAGCTTGCTGAGAGATGGTAATGGAACACTACTGCAGCGGAATTCGAATGCATTCTTCGATCTCGGCGTCTGGTGCCATCATGAAAAAACAGGCGCTTTCCAGGGGCAAATGCGGCCCTCATAGCACAACTTCCAACCAGCCCCGGTCCAACATCGCGTTGAGGTGGCCTTCGTCGGGAGTGCAAGTTGATACGAGTAGTTTTGAAGACCAGAGAGAGACACAAGCGGTTGGCCACGTGCTCATCAGCTTACGGTTGAAATGCCAGCCGACTGCTGGCTTCGGCTCGTGGGTTGTCAGAGGTCCACCAGTACAGTTGATCCGGCTTCTCCGAAACCTGTATGAGGAGTCGGGAGGACTGGCGAGGCCCATAGCATCTTGGAGTAACAATGTCTTCTTGAGAGCAGAGTTCCGGAGGGACAACCCCGGGCAGCAGGCTTTGAGCCTAACCAACTAGTGAAGCTGAAGTGTGTGGAGATGTGGGGGAAGCTACGATGTCACGAGGGGCAGAGGCACGAGACACGACGCATTGGCCAGCTTGCCAGCTGTACCTCTCTCGCATGTAGAGAAGTATTTCTCTCCTCTTCCCTACACTACTGCAACAGCAGCAGAGTACCACAACCACACAATACCGGCAAAATGAGTGCAATCTATGAAGAGCCTGGCGAGGGCGAGCCCAACGAGCCCGTCAAGGTTCTGATCACGCTCCACGAGGGCATGGACGCCATGGACGTTGTTGGCCCATTGGAGGTCTTCAGCTGGGCCCAGCACGATAAGCAGAACCCGGGTACGCTCTGAGTATTACGTCCACAAACACTCCGGCTAACCAGTCACGTGTACAGCAACTAAAGCCTTCCGCATCCTGTTCGCAGCTGAAGATGAGCTCACCACCACCGCCCAAGGTGCCACCTTCCAAGCTCACATGACCTTCGCCGAAGCCATGAAGCGTCTTCAAGACATTGACGTTCTCGTCATCCCAGGCGGCGGCACCGAAGCCATCCTCAAGGCCAAAGGCCAGCCGCTGCCACTCATCAAGCAGTTCGCCGAAGTGCAGAAGAAGAATCCTGCCCGCGAGCGTACTCTGATGAGCGTCTGCACCGGCTCCATGTTCCTCGCCGAAGGCGGGATCCTGGCTGGTTTGAGCGCTACCACGCATCCAGACTACATCACTAAGCTCGAGATTCTGTGCTCCAACGTCGCTATGCGAGACATGGCCGACCGCTGTGACGTGACGGAGCAGCGCTACGTCGTGAACAATCTGCGCTTCGATCTCGGCGAGGACGAAGAGTCGAACCCGTATATCATGAGCCGCAAGGAGTACAAGGAGCACAAGCGCCGGAAGAGCTCGGCCGGCGGCCCACCCTCACCCATCGAGGAGCGCTCCAACGGTGGTCGACCATCTGGCGGACGCAAGGGCAGCATGAGCTGGAAGGCCGCCAATACTCGTCGTGAGAGTGTGTTGAAGCGCAGCAACTTGCGTCTTGGCGGCTTGCGTGTGATCACTACTGGTGGTGTGACTGCTGGTATTGATGGCGCGCTTTACATGGTGGGAGCTCTTGTGAGTGATGATGCTGCGGACGAAGTTGCTCGCGTCATGTGCCACAAGTGGGTCAAGGGGATGGTTGTTGATGGGACTGATGTTTAGCGATGGTGCTGGAAGGCGCGAATTCTACGGATGAAATGATCTGTAGGTCTATAACAGCAACAAGCTGGTATGCATGAGATATGAAATGAACAACAGTTGGCATTGCTAGCCACACAACGTGCTTCCACCCAAGCATATCTTGCTTTCGTTCAAACCGATTACCTCTCTGGTTCGTGTGCCTCTACAGGTTGCTGACTTACAGATAGATAAGTCAAACGGAAATGTAAGATGACGCTAACGACAGACCTTTGTGCATGCTGTGGCTTAGAAACTCCAACTATGGTACGCTTAGTCTCTCTGTATGAAGCGCTCGTTCTACCTGTCCTACCTGATCAGCACCATGCCGGTTCGAGAACGCAAGCGACAATTGCGCACGACATCACTGCTTCTGAGCGTTTGAGACCCTTTGCCACTCGTCATAAGCTTCCACCATCTTTCTCCTTCTGATCCTTTGCCCCATCCTACTTACCATCCTCCCTGCCATTCTGCTTGCCATTCTGCTTGCCATTCTGCTTGCCATTCTCCTTGCCATCCTTATTCTCATCTTCCTTCTTTCCATCCTCCTTATTCCTCCGTTGTGCCTCTTCTAACGCTGCTGCGCTTGCGAGGCATAGTCGAGCAAACTCCTCCGGTTTGAAACATGCCTCACCTGGCGGCTTCTGGCCGCACAGGACCATGCGAGGCTTACTCCCCTTCGCAAACTTGTCGAGCTTCACCAATGCTTCCACAACATCGCTCGATGTCGATCGCCCATCTGCCACTCCTCGCGCCGCCTGCGGGCCTTCGTCGTATGCCTCAGCAATATCCGGCCTTCCATGCAGAACAGGTTCCTGCGGGCCACCGGTAACTTGAGACATGTGTGTGTGTAACAAGATGGTGCTTTCCACGCCCCAAGGCTTCAGATCGCGGGTATACGCATGCGCAAGGCCCAACAGCGCCCCATTGACGGCGGAGTAAGCACCTGTAGAGTGGTCGATACCTTTGGGAATGCCAGTGCTGAGGAGCCAGATGAGATGGCCCCAGCCAGCCTCACGCATATGAGGCACGACTGATTGGTTCAGGCGGTGTGCACCCATCACGCTCTCCTCAAACATCTTGTGATACTGGTCTGCTGTGAATGCTTCGGCGGGGCCGCTGCTTACCTGGACAGGTTCGTGGATTACGACGTTTGGTGTCCTGCCGGTGGAATCGAAAATGTGCTCCACCATATTGGCACAGCCACCATGTGCCGTTAGATCGAGCCCAACAAGGCGGATGTCGGCATTGTGTAGTTCGCAGAAGGCTGTGATGCGGGAGTCGACCAAGTCGACGTTGCCACTGCTGGAGGGGACACCGACAAACACGATGTGTTTGGCCGGTGTAGTTGCGAGAGCTTGAGCAGCCTGGAATCCGAAGTCGAATGAAGAGGTAGAGATGAGGTAGAGAAGCTTTTGGGACGTCGTAGCCTGTGCCTTTGATAGGGACGTGACATCCAGTTTGGCGCCTTCTCCTACCGTTGCAGAAGACATAGGAGACTGTTCGTTGATGGCTTGGATTTGTTGCTTACTCTCGTTTGAGAACGCCATGGTGGTTCCAAGTGACGAGAACGCAGATGATGGTAATTACAAGGACGTGAGGGATGGATGCGAGTTTATGTACAACAGGAGAATAAAGAAGCGGCCTAGCAAACACTTACACGCCAAATACACTCTCCGAGAGTTGTTGCTGGAAGGTACTAGCTAGCAAGCAGCGAGCATGGAGACCTGCAGCTGAACGGGCTTTGACCTGGTAGTAGAGGGCCATTCCACAGCAATGCCAGCCAGGCATGAAAATGAACACAAGGAGGGATGGGTTTGCTGATGCGTGGAGAATCATACATGCATCGCGGTGGGTTCAGCAGCATGTCTACCTTTTTCACTCAATCTCTGCCTCCAGAGAGAAGCTTTATTCGTGATCTGGACTCTGACATGTGGCTGGGAGCAGACTGGGGGGTATTCGACGACGGAGGCACAACCGCCTACTTTTGGGAAGCAGCCTCGACTAGACCTCGGACGGAATCCTCCAGGTATTGTAGCAGATCACAGAGACCGTACGGCGATACATGAGCGTCGTCCTTGGTCTCATCGATGAAGGCATGCATCTGACGGCTGCGAATGTCTTTGAGATTCGGATGGCGTTGCGGTAGGGGGCTATCGGTCGAATAGTCGAAGCCCACTGTCCAGACGTGCCAGAAAATGGTATTCCAGCTACTCCAGCTCCTGGTCCAAAGGACTGTTATTGAGCAAAGGATGAAGAGCCGGTTGATAGCGAGATGAAAAACGGTAGCTTGAATAGAACGCGTGTACGCGCATTTGTCCGTCCCATCGTCGCCCCAGCCTCTCTCCAATCGCACGGGCGTCAGAGATGACTTGATTTTGTGATGCCTAACGATGAAGAAGCTGGAGCAGAAGAGTAGTAGGAGGCCGAACCAAGACCCGCGATGCCGAGTCGGCCCGAGTCATGGTCGTTCCTTCCAACTTCTCCCCTCCGACGAGGCTTGCACGTGACCATAGAACCGCGGCTCCGACGGGAGGTACTGATCCCATCAAACTTACGCTGCGTAGTAACAATGTCCGTGGTGTGACAGAAGTCAAAACGCATGCACGTTTGATGAATCAGCGTGAGCAGATTGCGCCAATTATTACTGTACGAACGCCCAGCTCCATGGGGCAGTTCCTACAACCTCCGCGTCCCTCCGTCTGACACCCACGATCTATATGTTTCCCTTGCAGCAGCCGCAATAGCCGCCATATGCTCATGAATTCTACACACAGCATCAGCATGGCCGTCAACGGTCATGCGAGCAGTCACGCCACGAATGTCCAGCCCGCGAACAGCCATGCTCCCCTCAAGCGCTCTGCAAGCCTGGACGACCATGATCATGATGATGAGAACGATCAACAGGGCGGCCGTCAACGGTCACGTGCAGCATGTGCGCCTTGTCGGCAGCGGAAGCGGAAATGGTATGTTCATGTACTTCTCTTGCACTCTGATTCATGAGTATTGGAGTTACGCCTTGGCGGTTTAGCTCCTCCATATGTAGTGCACGGGAGATCACGCCGACTTTGCTGTGAACGACCTCCGCTAACGAGTTCTAGCGACGGCAAAGTGCCATGTGCAACCTGCGTCCGATACGAGTATCAATCGCCTCCCTGCAATGTTTGAGACACCGGCTGAGTCTTAATTTCTTCATCTTAGGTACCAATGCGAGTATACCTCCTCCAAACGAGGCTCTATCCACCAAAATGGAGACGTCTCTCAAGAACCACCGCCGCCAGCGCCCGTCGGACATACGCAGCCTAGTATGCTACAGCTCCAAGCCCATCCACTTACAGCTCCTGGAGCCAGGTTCCATCACCGTGGCATTCTGGATCCAAGCAAGACACGCTTTGTGAGAGCCAACTCTGCGATCGCATTTCCCCGCATCCTAGGTATGGAGCTGGAGTCTGACAACATCCCACGATTGCATTCTTTTGCCTGGCATCTGGGCATCCGCCGTGAACCGCCGGACACGTTGACAGAGATCACATCCATAATGACTTGGGCGGACATACAACATCTAGCCAAAGCTTACTTCAACATCGTGAAGCCCGAGATAGGACTTTTAGACGAGCCTGACTTTATGGAGCAGGCATCAGCTCGCTTTGCAGCCCCACACGGCGACAACGAGATTGATGCTGTTCTTCTCGGTGTGTCAGCATTGGGCTCTTTCTTTTCTCCAAATCCTCATCCTAGCGAAGAGGACTTCGTGAATCACGCGAAGAAGGTACTGGACAAGAGAAGCATGGTCCGATCACCAACATCGAACAGTGTGTTCGGCTGGATCCTCCGCACACTATACTTGCGGTTGGTGTCGCGTCCGCATTCTGCCTGGGTCGCAAGCTCGGTCGCCATGCATCAGGTCGAAGCGTGTGGTCTACACAAAGAAATGCAGACGATAGCTGTGGTGTACCCGGCCGCACCCACAGGCGACCACAAGCTAGCCAAGTTCAGGCGGCGCCTGTTCTGGATGGCCAGAGCTCTGAATATCATCTTCTCCTTTGAGTATGGGCGTTCGCGGGTGAACTTCGACGTTGTTACCACCAAGAGGTTCGCGGCTGATAGCAATGGCTTCTCGCATCAGCTGGTCGAGCTCGCTGATATCTTGCCGAATGACTTCGTGGACAGAGAAAGAGAGCCAGATCCACCAGCTGCACTGAGTACTGCTTTGACCAGGATTGAAGAGCTACAATCAGAATCGTCGTTCATCACCATGATGAAGGCTGATCTCGCATTCGCCATATATCGGCGCTTATGGCTTATGAGCCTGACGGATGCAAAAGACCGGGCAGACTCGGTCCTCAATCTCGGCAAAGCAGCTCTCAACGCATCAGAGGCCATGCTCGAGTCTCGCATTCCATGGTGGAACGTCCTTACAACGCCATTCCAGTTCCTCTGCACCGTGCTCGCTATGGACTCACCAAAGAGCTTAACGCAGGTGGCCGATGCGATGAACCTCATGCTTCGCATCAGCCAAATATATGACACTCATATGGTCCGCGAAGCCTACAATCAGGCAGCAGCTCTGGTCAAGATGTCTCGCACTCGAAAGGAGAAGGAGCTTGAGTCTCTCAGTGCCCTGCCTGAGCGGCCACCATTCGAGGACCACCCTTCAGCAGCAGCATCCGGGACTATGACAGAAGTACCAAGTATCGACTGGTCGACCGTTGATCTGCCGTTCGAGTGGGACATCTTTTTAAATCCGGATCTAGTGATGTCGAGCCAGCAAGGGCAGTCGGCTGTCGATGCTGCGTTTGGTGGACAGCTTGGCTTCTGATGCAGGGTGATCAAAAGTTCCAAGCGCGGCATCGACACGATGCTCTTCAACGGTTTCGACCATATGCTCCAGCACGGAGTATGCTCGAGGGTCCAATCTTACGGAAGGTTGTCTGCTCTGGATGTCCGACACCCTGACGTTGGAACGAGACAGTGAGGAGCGGCTTCACCAGCGAGTTGGAAGCGGTAAAGCCTGCCAATGAAACTCGATAATTTCGTCCGAATATATCTAATTCGCAATGACTGGCGAAGAAGCAGTACGCAGACGCGAGTGCGGCATCAACGAGCGCTATTCGCACTCACACAACAGAAATCAACCGACTATGCAACGAAGACCACAAGCATCTGCACGCACACTTTCACAAACCCAGCGGATTCTGTCCGGATTGTGTCTTGCCGCCAATCCGTTCGCCACCAGGCAGTTCGCTGTCGGGCTTGTCGTGGTCAATCTTGTCGCTATAGCCCTTCTCGACCTTTGCTTGCGTCTGCACGTTCGATAGAGCTTCACCGGCTGGGTGAGCGGCTTGTCCTACAACCTATACAAAGGGTTCTCGGTATCAGCAGGTGTTGTTTAGCGCAAGAGTGGAGGAGAACATTTCGCCTTCAAGGTGCTTACATATCCGACCGGCTTGAGCCCCTTGTCAAGCACTTGACCTACGCCATCTCCCACCGGAGAAAGAAGGCCTACGGCTTGGTCAATTAATATCTTGAACGTTTATGCACCTTGCGGGCTGTAGTGCGGAAACACCTTACTTTTGTTTTTGGAATCAATAGGGCCATCAGGTGCGAAATCAGGAATCTTTTCTGTGAGCTTGTTCATCGTGGACGCTTTCGATATTGATTTGAGCGCAAATTGACAGTTTTTTCGAAGGTGTACGCGATCTGCAAGATGACGAAGTTGCCACATGACCCTTCGAGCTTCAAGAAGCCGAGTCGGGTTGTACACATCCCACTGATGTACCCACGCTGTGTCGACTATCAACCAAAGAGTATTCGTTCTGCACCTACACAAGCTGAAGCTCTCTGGTTTCGAGATCTGAAAGCTCGATGCTGGTGGTGAGATGTGCACCAGGGCTCAACTATTGCTTGACTTTGCGAATGCCGCACCACCGATGGGCTCGAGAGATATACTGATACTACCTACAATCTGGAATGTGATCAAGTCTTTGGCATCTGTCCTCTGCTTGCTAATGCGGGCTGTTTCTACGAGGACATCGTTCCTCAGCAGCCCAGCCGAGTCTTCACGCGGCAAGTGCACTGCGCTTTGAAACAGTAAACAAATCTTCGTACGAATCCCTGTGCCTCACAAGTATCCTGAAGTCGAGCCAGAATATTGTTATTCAGTGTTCGTCGAGAGTCACGTGCGAGCTCGCCAAACTACACGGACACGGTCCGTGCACACGTTCCAAGTTCAGCTCCTCTTGCGCCTCCTCCACCTTTCTCGGATCCCACCATTGATGTGACGCAGCGACGGCGTAGCCCATGTTGATGAATCTCCTGCGGCCAGCTCTATAACCGTTTGGCGGAAAGCACCGATAGACGTGCGGGACGACCTGGTCAATCACCGCGAAGAGCTTACCCAATGTAGATGGCCATCCTTCATGCTATTGGCCGTCCCGGAACCAGAAAGGCGTGTGATTCGATGCGTCGCCTATTCTACGTGTATGAATCGAGCAACTTTCTAAAAGCAGTACGGTAACCACACATGGGTTCCTGAGTGGCTTGCTACACAGCTGCCTGAAGCAGTGGTATCAGAGACGCTGCACAGCCAGCAGTGTTCACTCTCAATGCGATTGCGGCCTCGTGAACTTGCAGGCATGCACGCACAACGGTAGGCCTATATATGTCTCTCTTCTCCTGCTTGTTGATGAAACGCAATTTTACTACAACATCATCCATTCTACCACATTCGAGTCCTATTTTTTCGAGATTAAGGCAATTACTTTTCGTACCACCACCAGCCAGCAGAGATGGGACAATGCGAAGGTATGTGTTGTCCTCGCATCTAGCGGTCCATGCTGACTTTCCGATCAGTTATAACAAATCCGGACAGCCAATGGCCTCACTTCTGTCCAAGTCTACCCGCCGCATATCTGTACGCGGTTTTCTTCGGATTGACCACAATCGCACACCTCGTCCAAGGAGTGCTATATCGCAAGCCCTACAGCTGGGTCATCACGGCCAGTGGAGCGCTACAGACGGCGGCCTACGTCTTTCGCGTCTTGAGCATAAGGAACCCGGCAAACGGGACCTTTTATACCGGTTGGTTCATAGTTATGATGGTTAGTAATTGTAACCGGCTGCCACACGGTATACAGTGCTAACATATCTGGCAAAGGTGGCTCCCATATGGACGAATGCCTACGCCTACATGGTCATGGGTCGCATGGTCTACAACTTCACACCAAACGCCTCCGTCTTCAAAGTCAAAGCATGGCGGTTCGGCCTGATCTTCGTACTCCTGGACGTCATTGCTTTCCTCGGACAGCTCGCAGGTGCAGCCTTGGCGAGCGGCGACCACAAAAGTACTGAAGATATCATGAGAGGCCTGCACATCTACATGGGAGGAGTCGGGTTCCAACAGCTCTGCATTTTTGTCTTCCTTGGGCTTGCCATCCGTCTACATAAGAAGCTCCGGATGGAAGCACCCACGCCTGAGCGATCCAGGGGATTGCTGCTGTTGTACGTCGAGTACGCAGTCGTCACTCTGATCACTGTCCGCATCATCGTAAGTTGAAGCAACCGATTCTCAACGGAAAGAAACAGAGCACTGACGAGACTCTTCAAACAAACTAGTTCCGCCTCCTTGAATACAGCAATGGACTCAAATCGACCATACCGAAACACGAAGTCTATCAATACATCCTCGACTCTACGGTAATGTTGATCGCATTAGTGCTGTATAACGTCTTCCACCCGGGACGAATGATGCCCGGCAAGGAATCGAATCTTCCGAGCCGCAAGACACGGAAAGGCTGGAAGCGAGCAGGTGTTCAACCTCGTGGGCGACTGGGCGAGGACCACTTACTGCCCAAATATCAGATTCCATCACCAGAAACATCGCGAGATCATTCGCCAGTAGGTTTCAACACCCCACACGGGAACTATGAGAGACTGTCAACGCCACAGCCCGGATGGCCAGTCAACGGAAATGCACCAGGGCAGTAATGAGACAACCTGACACCAGTACCGGAAGATCGAGGCAGTGGACGCATCCAGACACCACCACGTTAGTGCGTGATCTTCGGATCTCTATGGAAAGAATCACCATAATGCTTAAGCAAAGGCGCAGGACGGAGCTGGTGGATACACGGCACACTGGAGGCTGTAAATATACAGGGCATATTAACACCTATACAGGGCATATTGATACCAATAAAGCTATTTCCAACCTTTCACTGCCTTCTCCACAAGCGGCCGCACATACTTCCTACCCCCCTCTTCGTACTCGTGCTGCCACACCATCTGACGCCTCCTCAGTTTGTCCGCACCGTGCCACGCCGTAACATTGAGGTTCCTGTCCTCCTCAATCGCGCGGAATACAACATCGAACAGCTCGTTGGCCTGATCATCGTCGACTCGTATATCGTCTCGTACGACGAGAACGATCTCACGGATCTTCTTCTTCTTGCCGTCCTCATCCTTGACTTTGTACTTGCTCAGCGATATGCTGATATCGGTGCCGACTTGAGCGGTCCATGCTGCGTGGATCACAAACCAGTTGAAGGGTTCTTCCCACTCGGTCCGCTTGATTTGCTCGTCCATCCCGATTGGGATAGACGCAAAACCAAGGTGGACCGTGGGTGTTCGTGGTGACGGAGTGTCAACGAAATCGCCTTTCCAATCCCTTCGTAGCAGATCGCGCAGTCCCATGCCGTCAAGATCCTTTTTGGCATCGCCAAGCTTCTCGTCTAGATCGCCCATGACATCGTCGAGATCCTTGTCGGCCCAGCGACTGCGATCCAGAACTCGCTTCGACACAGCTTTATCGGTGCCGGTGCTTTTGTCCGGGTTCAAGCCGTCAGAGTCGATTGCGATTGCACCCAGGATGAGTTGGAGCAGCTCATGTGGCATGTGGTACTCTTCATCGAGTTGCTCGAGCTCATCCAGCATCTGTCGCGCTACGAGTGTGGTACAGCTAGCCACTTTCTCGAAAATACGAGGGCTAGCATCCGGGGCGGCTCCAGCATCCACGTGATGATCGAAGATACTAAGAACCTTAGCATCCTTCCACCTTCGAAGCGGCTCTGCGTGGTCTACCAAAACAATGCCTTTGATTCTGCGGCTGAGCGTTTCGATGTCCTCGGGCAGTTCATTGATGTTGAGCAAATCGCGGTGCTCGCTATTCATGCGAGAATCGTCCAGAGCGAGTTTGTTCTCCGGGCGAAGATCCAGTTGGTCTGATGGAGTTTGGAGGAGGGCGATGACCTTCATCGGCTCCGAGATTATTTGTGACTTGTGCTCCAAGTGGTACGCCCAGGTAAGAGCAGAAGTGATCGAGTCCAGGTCGCCGCCCTCGTTTCCCATAACGATTATCCACTGGTCTACTTTGTCCGATTGCCAGTCGACCAGGAATTGCTTCTTGCTGTTCCGGCTCCATTCGCTGAAGTGGCCAACTCCCGTGTCAGGTTTCCGGACGATTTGCGAGCCAAGTGGTCGCTGCTCTACCGCATGGACTGTTCCAAAAACCGCTAGGGTCATAAGGCCAATGATGTTCCGCATTGTGTTGGAGTACTATACTCGAAGTGTCAATGTAAGGATGTAAAGAAATGTCGAAGAAGAGAGGCGGCTGCAAACCTGGTTTCACATGACGCCAAGTCGAGCTAAAACTAGTCTTCTTTTGGTACGTCATCACGTGAACCTTCCGTCGCGTCTGCAACCCGTCGCGTCTCTTCTTGGCCATGGTGCCAGGTGTTACGATATCAATGATAGCCGACGAAGCTCAGAGTTGGAGAGATACCTGCATCCTGCGTCACCACAGACGACTCCTGGAGCTCTTGGTAGGTGAGACATTACTTCCACCTTGCACAGTAAGCCATCCATGAAGAATGTGGTTGCTCAACGCACGAACGAGAAAGCTCGAATACGTTGTCGACAAGAGAAGTGTCCGCTATGCCATACTCTCGCATACATGGAGCGACGACGAGATCTCCTTCCAGGACATGGTCAAGAATGCGGACTCCCTGGAACTTCGAAAGGGCTATCGGAAGATCAGTGCAACGTGCAAGCAAGCTCTCGAGGACGGCATCTCACACGCATGGGTCGACACCTGTTGCATAAACAAGACGAGCTCCGCGGAGCTCACTGAGTCAATTAATTCGATGTACAGATGGTACTACGCTGCAGAAATATGCTACGCCTTTCTCGAAGACTTACAGTTATCGGAGACGACTTCGCCACTCAGTGGAACTACCGATCGTCACTTTCCGATGCGTCGCAGCGTGAACAGATATATCAAGAACTGTTGCGGCGTTGTAGATGGTTCACCCGCGGCTGGGCGCTGCAGGAGCTGCTTGCACCCAGAGAGGTCATCTTCTTCGACTTTGGCTGGAACCGTATCGCTTCTCGATCCGAGCTAACTAAGGTATTGGCAAGCATCACCAAAATCGACCACAAAGCACTGGAGTCTCGCAATGCCATCTCAACCTACAGCGTATCTAGGAAAATGTCCTGGGCGGCACACAGGAAGACTACAAGGGTTGAAGATCGTGCCTATTCGCTACCAGGTATCTTCAATGTCAACATGCCGCTTCTTTATGGCGAGGGCGATACAGCGTTCACCAGGCTCCAGGAAGAGATTATAAGGACATCTGTCGATCATTCCATCTTCTTGCATCGTCCTCGAGATCCGTTTTCCGAGACTTCCCTCCTGGCAACTTCGCCAGACGACTTTGCCGACGAACCAGCTATCGATTGGTGGCGTGAGATGGAAGACGACAGTTCTTATCAGTTGACCAACCAAGGCCTCAAAATTCATTTGAGATTACATCAGCACTGGTTCAAAAGAAACGTCTATTTCGCAATCCTGAACTGCAAGTACAAAGACGACTATACTAGTCCACTTGCCCTGGTTCTCTCCACCTGCGACAATCATCGGAGCGAACTCGACGATGTCCCAGGACTGCTCTCCACGTCCACAGTGTTCTCCATTGGCTTGCAAGTGGAGCTACTCGGTACCCGAAGGAGAACGTATCAGCTACCCATTGATACTTTGGAGAATGCTGAGTATAGGTTGATCGTGATCCTGAGACATAGCCTCGAAGCGAGCCCATTCCAAACACCACGAAAGGTGTTGAAGACGTGGTTGTCTCCAGCCCCCGGATACCAAGGTCGGTCTCTTCACTTCACACAGCACTATCCACCATGGCGGTGGACCGACCAGAGGATATTCGACTCTAAGACCGATGAACGTGACACTGAGTGGGAACCTGGAAAACTCTGTATAGGGCATGTGGTATGCGATGGACCGATAAGATTCCACCTTGTTATTTTTGTGTCCACGGACGACATAGCCTTGACACTGTTGCAAGCTCCGCAAGACACTGTGCCGACTGACCCTGAGCTGAATATGTTCCCGTTCTTCGAATTTTCCTCTGAGTCCTCTCTCAAGGTTAACAATACTTTGGTGCGGGCATATGCAGTCACCACAAGTATAATGGGGGAGAGCTTTCACAAGATCACGATATCGGTCAAAGAACATACAAGATAACCACTTTTCACTATGCATATCTAAACAGCAAATCCCTTCGGCGAGCACGCATAGTCTACACTCCCTCAGCAGCACCAGTCAAAGCCTCAAGCACACCATCATACGCCGCCTTCCCGACAAGCGGCTTGTTCGCGCCGTGCGGCTGGAGGAAGAGATCTGCGTACCCCTGTCCAGTGAAGGTGCCCGGGACCCAAGAGTAAGTGTCATCAAAGTCCCAGACAACGATGCCGACGCAGCGAGCAACATCCACGCATGACTTGACAGAGTCGTAGTAGTCCTGCACTTGCTAGACTTGCTCAGCCTCGGTTGGTGGAAGGTTAGCGCGAACATCAAGCTCGGTGATAACAACGTCGACGCCGAGCTTGACAAAGGCTCTCTTGGTTTGAAGCTGGGCGTGGTAGCTTGGGGTCTCGCCTGTGGTATTCTGGTTAGACGATGACTACGAGAAGATTGACAAAAATGAAGTTATGCGTACCAACAATGAAATGGCTCTCAAGACCAACACCGTCGATCTGAATACCACGGCCCTTGAGCTGGGAAACCAAGTTCAAAGCAGCGGTGGTCTTGTCGCCTGGCGACTCAATGTTGTAGTCGTTGTAGTACAGCTTGACCTTGAGGCCGTTCTTCTTGATCACAGCCTGGGCAGCCGCGAACGCCATTGGGACGTACTCGGCACCGATTGTGTTGTACCTATAATGATGGATAGAATGGTTAGCAAGTGTCTCAAACAAGGGAGCAGGGATGGAAGATCTCAGAGCGCCGCATAGTGCTTGATGCTGTGGTGGAGAGCACTTCCACCCATCAAATTAACGTACCAGATATTGCTCTGGTAATCTCCGGCCGGAGAGTCCGCAAAGGCCTCATTGACGACATCCCACGAGTAGCAACGATCGCCAAAGTACTCCACGAGCTTGGTGACGTGGTTGACAAGCACCTTGGAGAGAGTCTTGTTGGTCCATGGCACAGCTGGGCTGGTGACCCAGTCAGACAACTCGGACTGCCAGATCAGGTTATGGCAGCGAACCTGCTTGCCAGCGGCCTCAGCAACGTCGAGGAAGTAGTCGCCGCCGGTAAAGTTGAAAGAATTCTGCTGGGGCTCGGTAAATTCGAACTGATATAGAAGTTATCGTTTTTGATCGATCTTTAAGCACGACAGCGTCTACGGGCCTTCATTATATTAGCCGGAGTTGCTTCTCCGAAGTCGTGAGGTGACTGGAACTCCCTCATGTAGTACTGGTCCTGGGCCTCGCCGGTGCCAGGGATGTCGACCGCGGTACCGAACCAGAGCTTGCCAGCGGTCTTCGCGGCATCGTTGAGGCCGGAGGTCTTGCTGGTGGCCGTCGCAAGGAGTGTCGTGGTAGTCGCTGAAGGACCCGTGGTCTTCGCCGGTGCCAGTGCAGCAAACGCGGTGGCCGCCAAAGCAGCGACCGTGCCAGAGAGCGGATAGACATGATAGCGTTCGAAGGAGAGGTGTTTGGATGGAAAGGAAGACGACTAGAAAGATGAGCCACGAATATACTTACATCCTGTCCAGGCTAGTTGATGTTGTGGCAAGTATATAGGTCTCGACATTCGATACATCAACGCCACATCAAATGTCCTTTTCCTCGACATCGAGTCCCGGATAAATGAATGAAGCAATGTCAAGACACCACAAGCCACGTGTGTGAAGCTTATTTGGTAAGAAGAAGGGAAACAAGGAGGCAAGCGATGCTTGATCGATTTGCCGGGCGTGGATGAGACCCCCGCAAGCCATGCGAGTGACCAGGAACGGGCGTAGCGTGGTCTCCACGATTCGTCGGCTAAAGTATCTGAGCCGCATCGAGAGGCATGACACAGTGGATGTGTTCGTCGAAGGGTCCTGTTAATTTAATTCCCGTCTAGACGTGGTTGTCGAACGCGTTCGATGCGGCTGATGGTGATAGCGTTACGAAGGTACCGGCCTGTTGGCATATTAGCCTTTATTCCTCGTGGCACAAGTATGGAGACGATTTGGCCGAAGGCGCCAATGAAGCAGACCCACCACCCGGCACGGTATACAGTCTGCATTCGTGCCAAACCGAGGCAAACTGCTGTCAAGCATGGTTGAGCGGCGCTTTCCAGGAGATTTATCATTCTATCAAAGGTGGCGTCCATCTGGAACCGCACGCGTAACTACTGTAGTGGATAAATGGCGTGAAAACCATGTCACAAAACCGAATTGCACCGAACATCTGGCTGGTTGTCGATCACAGTTGTATGCTAATCGACGCTAGCTATCGTGACATGGACCAAGTCGTCGATCACTTGGCCAACCGACTGATGTCGGTGCTGCCAAGCGATATGGCATCGGCAGGCCTGAGCATCATGGGGCTCTCGATCTGTTACGCCTTTTCCAGTTCCTTGGCATCCTGTCCTCCGGTTTGTGGGTCGGTGAGTGAAGATTGAAAGTGCGTGGAAGTAGCGACCGAGTGCCATCTCCAACCAAATCGCGTGCATCGCCTCAACATGCATGTTGTCCAAGCGGCTTGCATCGTCTGTCGTCTGGTTGAGTGCTCATCGCGCGACTCCGCACGGCACAGTGGAGCTCGTGTCCGCACGCGCAGTTACGCAAATAGCCATGCAGCATGGTGCGCTCTTTCAGGACATTGTGGTATGTTTGTCGTCTAGGTATTTCGCAGGGCTGGTCTTTCAAACGATCGGATCGGCAGCTCTGTCGTCACTCGGCTGGCGCATATAGGCATCGATCGCTGCTGAGAACGCTGCGAAACCGGCGCAGCCGATCACCATAGCCTGCGGGCCGGCACTCTTCGCTAGAAAGCCTCCCGTGAAGCAACCAGCCGCGACGCCGTTTGCCAGATCGTTCTTGGCTCGATATCCTTCAATGACACACTCTGATCCTGCGAATAGCGCACCAATGTATCCGAAGTTCTTCGCTGAGCTGAAAGCGCTTTTGCCCATATCCTTGAAACCGTGTCGAAGTTGTTCGCGGACCGGTAGATCTGAGATGGTGCCGACGCCGCCGGGGAGACCGTGTGACATAGGAGTGTCGTAGCGCATACTCGACATGAAGATACCGAACATGCCTCCCAATCCAAACCCCATAGTTCCAGCTATTCCAGTCTTGACCGGACAGGACTCCATTGCTGCTTGCATCTTGTATGGTTCTCAGCATCCACTGGAGATGTGGCTCTCGTGGTACTCACGTATTTGACCATCTGCATCTGTTGCGCCTGCTCCGGGTCCATGCCCTCCTGGCGGCTCCCCATCATACCGCCTGGGAACGCCATAATGCCCGCTGACTGTGAGTGTATCTGATGAAACAGGAAAAATGTGCGGTAACTGATTTCGTAGCAGAAGGAGTTGGGGAGCATTATCGCAGGCAGCGGCGAAGAACCCCATCTGGGTTAGCCGGTTCGGATGTCCTTTCGATGGACTCCCGGATTCTCCTGCACTCTTGCAACCGAACATCACTCCTACCACAACAGCAGACTATCGAAAAGGAGTCAAAACGGAGCGGAATGTAATACAAGCAATATGCGTAATAGGTTCACTTGAAGGACAAGGCCTCCAATCCCTTCAGCTCCTCCTCAGTCCACTGCCACAGCCTGTCCGCCAAGTCCGCATCTCTCGCTATATCCGCCATACCGCCAGACTGCCCCTTCTTTGCTTCCTTCTTTCCCACAGGATCGTAGTACGCCCCATTCGCTATTTGAGCCTTTGGAGCCGTTGCCGCCCACAGCGCATTGTATGCCCCCTCTAATGGACTGGAATACAACGGCAACCAGCTCATCAGCTTCAGGGCACCGGAGATCAACGATCCATCAACGCTGTTCGCAAGCTGCGTTTTCACCAGACCTGGATGGAGCGATACGCTGGTAATCTGAGGGTAGTGTTTCGCCATGCTCTTAGCCAGGAGAATGTCCGCGAGCTTGCTTTGGCCGTAGCGCCGCCACTTTGACCCGGCGTCGGGCGTTCTCAGCTTATCGAACTCGATGCCGCCGGGAGGGTGCATGGTGTGGCCGAATGAACTCAGTACGACCAGGCGTACACCGGCATCTGTATGCGCCTCAGCTGTTCGCACCATGAGCGGACGCAGGAGCTGTAGTATGATGGCATGCCCGACGTAGTTGCAACTGAATTGTATCTCGAATCCCTCGACACTCAAGCCCTCTGGAACGGCCATGACTCCAGCATTCGCTATCAGGATGTCAAGCCGGGACGAGTTGAACTGATCCTGGAACGCCTTTCGGATATTCTCTCGCGTATCAGAAAGATCGCATTTGATGAAGGTAACTACTACATCTTTTCCGCCGAGCTTTGCTTCTCTGACAACCTCTTCCGCTGCTTGCGCGTTTCGGCCAGTAAAGTATATGTGGGCTGGTCTGTGTTTCGCTAGTTCCAGAACAGAGGCTTTTCCAATGCCAGAGGTACCTAAAGGATGTTAGGATGATCATCGACCCTCTGCAGCACCACACTGATACTGCTAACCTCCGGTAACGAGGATGACTTTGCCCGACAGGTTGGGGATATCTTTGCTGGGATTGTACTTCATGCTGTCTGCCTTTCCAAGCGTATAAGAGTTGCAGGCGAGTTAAAAGCACTTTTCGAATGCGGATGCACGTCAATACAATCATGGCATCCCGACATACTTATACTCGAGTTAACGCTGCTGCGACATAGGAGTCTCTCGGGTCGATCAGGATTCGAGATCTTGGCCATCGTTATTGTTACAGCCCTTATAGGCTCATACTTGACAATTGACTGGATCAATGTTACTGTAGGCGTAAAGAAGCTCCGCGAGCCCCGGCACGAGGTTGCCAGCGGGTGTACGGCCGTAGTGAGCGGCATGCGGCGATTTATGATTCCGGAGCCGGCTGGTGCTCGATAGCAACGCACATATTGACGGAATGGTCGTTTGGAGAAGAACACTGTCGCACTTTGATGGGAAGTTATTTCGTTTGGTAGGACGACTAGTAAGCTGGTCCGGCAGAAGTCATATGGCGGATCGTCGTCTGGTCACCGGAGATCGTTCCGCAGCTTCAGCTTCGTACCTTCACTCGCAAGAGATCGGACACCATCGACACAGGCTCGGGGTCAGCATCAAGCAATCACCATTGGCGAGCACGATTTTTGACAGCTTGCCGTGCTGATCATACTCCTGATGTCTGCTGTCGCTACACGTGGTTCTACGCGAGTTCCGCACGTGGCTCGATGGGAAAAGAAAGTTTACCAACGCGAATTGCGTGCTTGCTAGACAGCGTATACGGTGATCAATCTCCACGCATCCTAGCAACATGACGTCCAGAAAGGCCACCAATGCGGCTCTTGAGACCTCGAATCGCGACAGCCCGAACGCAGGAAGAGCTCAGTATAAGAGCCTCAAGGAACCCCAGGATACTAACTTTCCTGGAGAGCATACCTTCTGGACAACCTCGCCATGTTTTCCAAGTATCGGGCCGTGACGCCCTATCTACTCTTCACCGTCTGCGTATACCTGTTCGGTGCCATCTTGTATGGAATGTAAGTAGCAGTGGCCATCGTAACCTACACCACACATCGATGACACTTGAACAGCGACACTGGCTCTTTCGGCTCGCTCCAAGCACTGCCTTCCTTCACGAAGAAGTTCGGCAAGTACGATGCCACTACCGATACGTATGCGCTGCCATCGTCGACTAAAGCGGCCATGAACTCGATACCATTCGCTGGACAGGCACTTGGAGCATTTCTGTCTAGCAACGTGGCGGATCTACTGGGTTACAAACTGACGATGATCGTGCTTGCTATCGTTCAGGTGATTGCGGTGATCAGTGAGTACGACAACTTGATCCCTATGACGAGACTGACCAATCGTTCAGTTGAGCTCACTTGCAAGTTCACTGGCTCCTGGGGCCAATTTACAGCAGGACGGTTCCTCGCATATGGTATCTAGCACCCTCTCCTAGGTCATACTATCTACCAGTCCACTTGTCTTCGATCTAACATACTGTAGTAGCAACCGGCCTTGCTGAGATGGTTGTCACCCACTACAACTCCGAGATCAGCCCAGCAAGCACTCGAGGTCTTCTCGCTGGATCCATGATCCTCTTCAACGCCCTCGGCAATCTGTGGGGTGCCGGCATGAGCAGAGCTTTTGCAACCGAGACGGGAGATCGCGGATGGCTTGTACGTCTCATATTCTCAGTCCTGAATAATCACTAGAGAGGGCTGCCTTGTGTGAAGGCCGGCTAACGGGCATGGATCAGATCCCGCAAGGCGTACAACTAATCCCAGCTGCCGTCATCCTCACTTTGGTTTGGTTTACACCGGAATCTCCTCGCTGGCTAGTGCAGAAGAACAGACGTGAAGAAGCGCTACAAAGCCTCAACAAACTCCGTCCTCGGCGAGACGTCGACAACGGCTTCACGAGAGCGGAGATCGATAATATCGAGCTGTCCATCCAAGAGGCTGCTGGCACCAATCGCGAGGGACGCTGGATGGACCTGTGCCGAGGAAACATGCTTCGTCGAACTTGGCTGGCTTGGTCCCTGTTCGTATTCTTACAATTTTCGGGCGTACAGTTCTGTAACAGGTAAGCTTTGGTACTGAGTATGCTTCTGGTAACCTGCTGACCTAGGCGTGCTTTTCAACAGCTACGCTGCGACCCTATACGTCTCGGTAGGCCTAGCAGGCAAGTCCTTCACGTACATCGTGATTGGCAACAGTCTCCAGGTCGTCAGCTGCCTGTTCCAGATCATCGGATACGACTACTTCGGCAGGAGGATCTTCGCTACCCTAGGTGGCTTCTTCTGCTTCATCTTTCTCACCGTGATCGCCGAGGTGGGAGGAAGTGGTACCAATATTCCGACGGACGCAAGATCTATTAACGCTATAATTGCGAGCGTTATCCTGGTGCAGACATTCAGTCGCTGGAGCGTCTCGAATGCGTTCGTGATTGGAGCGGAGATCGGAGGTGTGAAGATGAGACGGAAGGTGTTGGCGACCTCTGGGGTGGTTAATATGGCTTCTGCGATTCTTGTTACGAGCGTTGTAGTGAGTGAATCAGCCATGACTACCAAGACTCTGTGTTTTGTCGAGTGTTCTTGCTAACGATGTACAGCCCTACCTCATGGACGTAGAGCCCGGTTCTGCAGGTTTCGGTGCGCGAACTGCCTGGTTCTTCGCTGCAACTTCCTTGATACTGGTCTTCTTCGGCCTCTTCCTTATTCCAGAGCTCAAAGGTCGATCTCTGGAGGAGGTTGATGAGCTGTTCGATGCCAAATTACGATGGGGATGGCAATTCGCCTCGTACAAGACTACCGGAACTGGCGCTCGGATTGCTGCGATTGAGAACGAAGACCACAATCATATTCGAAAACTCAGTGCTACGGAGGTTGAATTGGAGAAGAGCAGTGAGCAGGAGGCATAGTGTAGCAGAAGGTCAAATCGAAGACCTGAGCACGACAGCATATGGTGGCTGGACTGTGAAAGAAGCTGTAGATGGTGTCCATCCCGTATCTCCCAGATAGTGAATTGATAACCAGACTTCAAAGACCTTTTCAAACACTCTTTCTTCCTGCTATATGCAGAGTGGATGTTTTGACCTCGGCATCTTGTCACCGCGGTTGTCGGTGGTTGGCGTTGTCCCGCTCCGCGAGGTCGGTAGCAGTCTCAACTTCTTACACATTTCGTTCCGACCTACTGATAGACTATAGCTTGGTGACTATTGTTATCGTTAGGTGCATCGTTAAAGATCTGTTCGTTCTGTCAAATAGCGACTTGGGGGCATAAATACAGCTAGACATCTCTTACAGCCCTAGAACAGGATTTAGGTTAAAGAGTTAGCTATGGCCTTGGGTGAGTACCACGGCCGAAGTTCAAAGTTAAAGGGACTGACTGTCACTACAGTAGCAGCAGCGGCGGGAGGTGTTGCTGCAGCGGCCTACCTTGACGGCAAATACCAGATACGACGGGACGCTAATGTCATCCGCAGCCTCAAGAAAGCCGAGCGAGAGTACAACCGAAGAGGTTCGCTCGCCTTCCCCCCTCTCAACAGTCCTCATTAACCCTCCCCCAGTCAAAGCAGATAAGTTATCACCCTGGTACTTCCTCGAATCCACCTGCCACCGCCTGCCCACCCACCGCGCCATCTGGACCCGCGACCGCAGCTGGACCTACCGCGAAGTGCACGACTACACCCTCCAACTCGCCAAATGGATGCTCGACCAAGGCATCGGGCCCGGCGACCTCGTGGCCATCTATCTCCACAACTCCGCCGAGTTTCTCATGCTCATGTTCGCTACCCTGGCCATCGGCGCCGGGCCGGCGATGATCAACTATAATCTTGAAGGCAAGGCGCTGATGCATTGTCTTGCGGTTGCGAATAGTAAGCTCCTGATCGTTGATACTGACGCAGACTGTCAGCGGCGCATTGAGGGTAGTAGAGGGGAGATTGAGGCCGCGGGGGCAAGGATCGTGACGTTGGATGATGGGTTGAAGCGGAGCATTGCCTCACTACCTGTGGTTCGGCCGCCGGATGAGTTGAGGAACGGTATGACGGGCGCCTGGCCTTACGCGCTCATCTACACCAGTGGTACCACCGGTTTACCGAAAGGTGCTCCGTTCACCGTAGGCCGGATCCATCTCGCAGGCGCACACCTCGGCCCCAGCTTCGGCGCCAAACCGGGCAAGGACTGCTGGTACTGCCCTATGCCTCTGTACCACGGAACAGGCCTGATCACTTCCTCCGCGGCGCTGTTCAGCGGTGTCGGGGTAGCGATCGCGCCTCGCTTCTCTGTCTCGAATTTCTGGCCGGATATCTACTACTCCGGCTCCACGATGTTCATCTACGTCGGCGAGACCGCGCGGTATCTGCTTGCTGCGCCGCCGCATCCGTTGGAACGGGCGCATAAGTTGCGGAATTGTTACGGGAATGGTCTACGACCGGATGTATGGAAAAAATTCCAGGATCGATTTAACATTCCCGAAGTGTCCGAGTTCTTCAACTCCAGTGAAGGTGTCTTTGCCCTAGTCGTCTGGGCCCGGGGACCGTATCTCAGTGGTTGCGTGGGACATCATGGTGGCTTGTTCCGGTATTTGCTGCGGAATACGTATATTCCTGTCCGAGTGGATACGGATTCTGGTGATATATGGCGGAACCCAGCGACTGGCTTTGCGCAGCGGATGCCTTACGAAGAGGGTGGGGAGATGATCGTCGCTGTGCCGAGCAAAGATGCGTTTGGTGGGTATTGGAATAATGAGGAAGCGACGAATAAGCGGTTCGCGAGGGATGTGTTCAAGAAGGGAGATTTGTATTTTAGGAGTGGAGATGCGCTGAGGAGGAGTCCGGATGGGCATTGGTTCTTTATGGATCGGTTGGGGGATACTTATCGGTGGTACGTACCTTGCTTTTTCGAGGCTTTGACATCTGGGGATGGTTGTGCTAATGCTTCTCCTCCAGGAAATCGGAGAACGTATCCACCGCTGAGGTGGCATTGGCACTCGGTCACCATCCCAACATCGTAGAGGCGAACGTATACGGCGTCACTGTGCCCGGCCACGAAGGTCGAGCCGGTTGTGCTGCAGTGGTTCTGAGCGAGCCCAACCCGGACTGGACGGACATCGTGCGTCATGCACGCAACTCTTTGCCTCGATATGCGGTTCCGGTGTTCTTGCGGATTGTGCAGCGGAGCTCGCATATCCATAACCACAAGCAGAACAAGGTGCCTCTGCGGAAGGAGGGAGTAGATCCAGACAAGGTTGGGACAGAGGAGAAGGAGGGTGGAGATGATGTCTTCTTGTGGTTGCGACCAGGCGCGGACTCGTATGAGCCCTTTGGAAAGCAGGAGTGGCAAGATCTGGCGGATGGGAGGGTGAGACTCTGAGGAGGTCGTCTTGCGAGTAGTGGTCTTGAGAGCATGAAGATGTTGTGGAGGCCTGACAGAGCTGTTGTGGTTGGCACCGGGTCGACGGATCTGCATAATTGGTCGGCCGGTGAAGATCAGCGCTTGCTAACGACTGCGGTATTTCGAGAGCATGATCATAGAGCGACATCTGGGTTTATCGTTGTCCGTTGTCAAGACAAGACTCGCACCAATACCGAGATCATGGCTAGCCGAAGCTGGCGAGTCAGGGTGTTTCAGACGATCTGTCGGGACTGTTGTATTGTGTGGTGGTGTCCTTCGGACTCGAGCATTCAATGGTTGGTATGGCGCATGATATACAGTCACTCATCTACAAGGTGGCACCTGTTGTGATATCTACGGAGCAATGGTGCTCAGTATCAATAATGAGTTCAAGAGATGAAGTGAATAGTATAACCATGTCGGCTCGGCTTCAGCTACAGCTTCCGGTTGCTATAGGCGCTCGGGCCTTCAGTCAACATGGTCAATGGCCAGCAGACCGGCGGCCGACTACATCATCCTACATGACCAGCAGATACCCCTTTGAGCCTTGCAGATATCTCTATGCATTCATCCTTCACATCGCACTGCCAACTTGCCACATCGTTACGTTGCGACTTTGAGTGGAGCTGACATACGACTTCGAAGTAGTAAACACTGCAGTGACCCAGCTCTCCAGAGCGCAACTCGAGCAGCATGGCGGACGACTACCAGATGTTGGAGGAGCTGGGCAGTGAGTTGGAGCCCTACATCCTATGCTATATCGTAATCAAGGCTAATGCTGTGTGTACTCAGGCGGCTCCTTCGGCATCGTCTACCGCGCCCTCCAAAAGTCGACCGGCGAGACAGTGGCCATCAAGCATATCGACCTCGAAGGCAGCGACGACGACATCCGCGAAATCCAACAGGAAATCAGCCTGCTCGCTACCTGCTCCTCCTCATATGTTACCGCATACCGAACCTCCTTCGTGCGCGGCACGAAGCTATGGATTGTGATGGAATATCTCGGCGGCGGCAGCTGCTTGGATCTCTTGAAACCTGGCGCAATGGAAGAGCGGTACATTGGCATCATCCTAAGAGAGCTATTACAAGGGCTGGATTACTTGCACTCGACTGGAAAGATACATCGGGATATCAAGGCGGCCAATATTCTGCTCAGCCAGAGTGGGCAGGTCAAGATCGCAGACTTTGGCGTGGCAGCACAGTTGACGAACATCAAGTCGCAGCGCCTGACTTTCGTGGGGACACCCTTCTGGATGGCGCCGGAAGTCATTCAGGAGGCAGGCTACGACTTTCACGCCGACATCTGGTCACTGGGCATCACAGCCATGGAGATGGCGTTAGGAGAACCGCCACGAAGTGATGTGCACCCCATGAAGGTGCTGTTTCTGATACCAAAAGAGAAGCCACCGAGGCTGGAAGGCAGTCGCTTCACCAAGGAGTTCAAAGACTTTGTTGCACTGTGTCTGAACAAGGATCCGGAAAGGCGTCCCTCAGCCAAGATACTGCTGAAGCACGCATTCATTCGTCGTGCTGGCAAGACTGAGGTGCTGCAGGAGCTCGTACAACGCACAAAGACGTTTGAGCAGAGTGGAAGAATGAGTGATAGAGACAACCGATATTACGAGGAGACCTTGAGGGAGATGAGCAGTGCAGATGAGGACGACGAATGGGTCTTCGACACCATCCGACCGAACTCCAAATTTGGCACGATCGCGAAGCACTCCATCAAGCGACGCAAGCTCGAGCGTATACCCTCTGGCGATGCATCAGACATGGAGAACGCTACTACAGCAATGGAAGGCATGAGCCTGGACGCTGCACCATTAGGCGACATCACCAACTCTTCTACTGGTACACCAACACGAGAGATCTCGACCATCAAGACACCCAAGCCACGGATTAGCAGCAGCGTACGAAAAGTGTCGGCCATCACTGCCCGCAAGGTCTCGATATCCTCACCAACAGCCCGCCGCGTGAGCCGGAAAGTCTCTGGCAACAACGCCACTGCGCGCAAGGTCAGCAACACAGCCGTACACCCTCAGGCTCAAAAGCAGCCCTTGGGACTCGACATGTCTTTCGGCAATGGCACGTCCACAGTACGGCAGTTCAAGCGCGTCTCATCCCACAACGAGCCCACATCTCCCAAACACCACCAGCAACCCTCAACCTCGCCGCAAGATAGCATCTTCGACAGCGACGCAGAGAACAAACCTCCTCCACCTCCGCAGCAGCACGTGCAGCCTCCCGCGCAACCGACGACCAAAGAGTCCATCCTCGGCCGTCGCGCCTACACCAAATCCCTCGACCCAGCCTTCCAAGAAGCCCACGCCGCCACTGCCGACCGCAGCAAGCGCGACGCCCTCGCCGCAGTTGCAGAAGCCTGGGCCCACTTCAACGACGTCGACCCAGAAGGCGAACTACTTTTCCTCCGCGGCATGATGGACCGCATCCAATCCGACCCCAAACTCGCCTCCGCCCTGCTCCCCCAACGTGTCGCAAACGCCCAACTAGCCTCCCTGCGCATGTCCTCGCCCAACAAAAAAGGCAGCGTCCGCGTCCACGAATCCGAGGTCTCAACTAGTAGGGACGTCACGCCCACCACCTCGCCCTCCAAAGCTTCTCGACAGCGCGACGCGCTCGCTTCGTCGCCTTTGAAGGAGAAGAAGGGAGCGAGTCCCGGGAAGTTGGTGTTGAACCCGCAGAACCCGCATCTTAAGAAGATGCGGTCGAGTCAGGCGCTTAATGCTGAGCGGGAGAGGTTGGATGAGAAGATGCCTGGGAAGGTTAGTGAGCCCGGGATGGAGCATGTGGGGATGCTTGGGGAGGTATTGTATGGACGGTGGACGGAGGGGTTGAAGGCGCGGTGGGCTGTTAGTTAGTTCACTGGCGGTGGGTGATGGAGATTGGCGATATGCGGTTGGAAGATGGGGCTCCCGGCTGAGGTCAGGTTACTTTCGATGTCGATATTTGACACCCTTTTGGCGGACAGCAAAACCTGCTGGCGAGGTATTGGGGAAGCACAGCACTTGAGGTTGCGAGGGGTTTCTGGGATGCACGAGTGGGCAAGCTGGTGTTGCTTGCGTAGTTAGACCTTAGAGGGTGCACCTACTGTACCATACTGGAATTCAACAGAACAATTGGCAAAGCAACAATCTGCCCTCTCACATGTCATTTCACTCCGTCTCTCGACTGATTTGACATGGTATACTTGTCCCGAAAATTGGCCTGAGTAAGCTGACTTGCGCGAGACGCTCCAAGCGCGTTACGAAGAACTTCCGGTAGCGTCTTGGGGATTTCAGCCAGTATGAGAGCTCACCGCCGAGCTGGATGCTCGGTCGGAGCCGTCACGCGCTCTGCGGTCCGCACGGTGGGACGGTGTAGTGTAGTGTAGCGTAGCGTGGGACGTCCATTAGCGCCCGAGGTTCATAGCGAATGATGTTCTTTACCGCGTCCTCTCTGTGCCAAGTGCTCCGTGAATTCTACCTCCCACAACTCCCGAGGTCTCTTCAACAGATCGTGCGTGGTCCCATCTGACACTCGAATGGATGACAGCTCCTTAAGCCTGGGGCACGGAGTGTCTACTGTGTGCTCGCAGATCCGGGTCCATTTTCTTGCTGATGATCCTTCAAATTAGAGCTCTGAAACCACGAACCCAGATCCTCTGCCGCAGCCATGAAACTCTCATGGCCCCCAGCTCATAGTCTGCTACACTTGCAAGATCCAGACGGTCCTTGATCGTTATTCTTGGTTCCTGCAAATCACTCCTCTTGCTCAGATGGGTGCTGACCAGGGCAAGATGTGTGGGTATTGAAGAAGGTGTCGTACCTCCTCCATATCATCTCTTCTTTTCTTACAAACACATTCGCGTTCTCTATACATTTCTTGTCATCCGTTATCGAAGTAGAGCTGGTCTCTCACCACATTATCTTCTGTTTGACGACATATTCACATCCCCGCAGCCAACTGTTCTATTCTACACAATGTTGAACATCTTCTTCCTCTCCACCGTCCTTTTCGCGGCATCGACCCTCGCATACCCGCAACCAGTACCTGAGAACAGCAGCCATGGTCTGACCCACAAGCATCTTTCTCCGCAAGGCCGCAAAGCCGGCCTCTCAGGCTACATCGGCATCCAATCCACTCCAGCTTTCGCCCAACTCGCGCCCCAGCTCAGCTGGTACTCCGACTACACACCCAACACCCCCTCCTCCCACGGCCTCAAAGGCGTCAGCATGCTCTGGGGTGCCTCGGGCTCATCTTGCGGCTCCGTTGTCGATGATAGGCTGGCAACCTTCAAGAAAATGGTCAAGAAGGGCAATGTGCCGGACATCGTGTTCGGCTTCTACGAGCCCGATTGTTCTTGCCCCTCCTCGTCGGACATGACTGTCGCAGAGGGCGCGGCAGACTGGAACGCTCTCCTCGCACCATTGGCGAAGAACCACGGAACCATTCTAGGCTCCCCTTCAATGTGCAAGCAGTACGACGAAGACTATCTCACACCGTTTAAAGCTCAAATCTCACGTCCATGGGATGTCACAGCCGTGCATATCAACAAGCCGAACCTTGCTGAAGCGAAGAAGGATATCGAGTACTACGTGCAGAAGTACAAGAAGCCAATTTGGGTGGCCGAGTTCGCGTGTGTGCACGATCAGCCGAGCTGGCAACCGTGTACGGATCAAGGAGAGATTGACACGTTTATCCGGGACGTTGTCAAGTATTTCGAAGGCAACAAGCACGTTGTGGCATACGGACCGAGCAATGGGGAGGGGTTGGGGGATGTGTGGCCGTTGACTAAGGACGGGAAGTTGACCGCGAGTGGGAAGACGTATCTTGCGGCTGTCAAAGGATTGTAGGGCTATATTTGTACCCTAAGTAATCTGTACTAAACACATATGCAGCCTAGAGATTTAGCTCCCCAACAATGTGCTCGCCAAGATGGTGACTGTCGAATGAGGCAGCTACAAGCTGGTCCCCGCATGTGAAAGGGCGACCAATAAGTAAGCTCTACTCGCTAAAACTATCAACATGGCGTAGATATATCAAGCAGCAGTAGTCCGGCTTCAACATATAAGCGTAATACTGAGGTCGAGCTCCCATGGCGGACAAACAAGACGACAAGGACGTCCCCCAGTCCTACGGACTCCTGCTCTTCCCTCAGTTCGAAGTGCTCGACGCAGCAGGACCCATCGAAGTTCTGAATGTCCTTTCAAATTACTTCGTCGACTCAAAGATCAACCTAAGCGTCATTACGCCCAACAAAGATCTCGTGTCTCCCGGTGTCGGCCAAAACTTCCTAGGCAACCAGCTATACAAGCCAACGCACTCCTTGGATGATGCACCACCCCTAGACGTCCTAATCATTCCCGGCGGACGCGGAACCACAGGTACCAACGAAGAGCTTCGACACCTCCTCGATTTCATCCGCGACCGTTTCAACGGTGCCAGCGGCCACGCCCCTCTCAAGTACGTCTTCAGCATCTGCACCGGCTCAGACCTCCTCGCCCGAGCAGGTGTCTTGGACGATCGACGTGCGACGACGAATAAGCGGGCTTGGACGAGGGTGACGCCTGATGGGCCGAAGACGCATTGGGTGGCGAATGCGAGGTGGGTGGAGAGTGGTAGGGTGTGGACGACTTCTGGGGTTACGGCGGGGATAGATGGAATGGCGGCGTTGGTGGGGAAGATCTATGGGGAGGAGGTTGCGCAGAAGGTTTGTGATATTATTGAGGTTTGTTTATGGTTTGTTCTCGTTGTTCAGAGCAATGCTGATGGTTTGAATAGCACGTGCGGGTTACGGATCCGAGTAATGACCCGTTCGCTGAGCAGAATGGGTGTAAGGATGTATTGCCTCTACGAAATACATGATCTAGTGCTATGTAGTCTGGTAAAGGCAGAAGACGGCTTTCCAAACCGCTATCTTCTGAAATTGCTCTCAAACCGCCTTAAGGATGTTAGGTAATTCGTCTTCCACGAAACTCTTCTTCCAGTCCTTCTCCTTCGGTTGCCCACCCAGCTCTCGCAGCCTTACTGCACGACTCCTGGAGTTCATCCCGACAATCGGGGGTGTCCAGCTGCCAAAGAGATCCCTCCACAGTGCTTCATCTTCGAGCTCTTTCGGCTCGGGATCCTTGATTCTGCCAGCTGAGTGTAGGCTCTCGCCTATAAATTTTGAGTAATCGTACCATGATGGCTCATCGTCATCAGTGCACTCGCAGAAGTAGTAGACGTTCTCGTTGGCAGCTTCCGGTGTATTGTTCTCTAGGTGGTGTAGTAGAGTGATGTAGGCTCGTGCTAGATCGAGAACGTGGATGTTGGATTCTACACCAAGTCCTTGGCCGATCATGGGTACGAAGCCATGCTTGAGAGCAAATCGAGCAAGAGTGGGCATCTGGATTGTTCCTCGATCGTGTGTCCCTGGACATGATGTCAGTATGCCGCCCTGGCGTGATTCATGTTCCAAACTTACATCCATAGATTAGTGGAGGTATCATGATACCCATGCGGACCACTTTACCAAGATCTCCTTTCGCAGCTTTGACTATCGCTAAGTCAATCTCTCTGTGTATGGCAGTATCAGCTACCTCGTCGATCTCGTCTGGTCGATCATCACGATAGATCTTTTCGCCCTTGAACTTTCCCATAGCTCCATCGTCGAAGACACTGGTGCCGGACGTATGGATGAAGATCCGTCCCTCGCCTTTGCCATCACGCACAGCCGCTTTCAGCCCGTCCAAGACAGCCTCGACTGAAGGCAGATGGTCGGCGGTGGCCGTATGAATGATGATGTCGTGTTGCGTTACTAGCTCAGTAATCTTTGCCCTGTCGTCGAGATCTCCGAGTACGACTTTCGATGCACCAGAAGCCTTGAGGCCATCCGCATGTGATTGACGACGAGCGTAGCCTGCCACGATGTAGCCTTCGCCAACCAGGAGATCGAGCACGTTCCAGCCGATGAAGCCTGGACCGATGATGAGAACGGTTTTGCCTGAAGACATGTTGGCCGAGTTTCTTTCTTCCTTGGTATAGGAGGTGAGGAGCTTCTACTTATCCAACCAGAGCTGCTGACAAAAGCATGAAGCCAGAGGGGTAATAAGAGACTAACTTCGGAGAACGGAGAATAACTTCGGAGAAAGAGTTGGAAGGTTTACAGATCGAGAGGCGTACTTGACCGCAGAACTCATACCGTACCGGTGGAGGAACGATATCGTCTGGATGGAGTACGACGTTTGTTTTTGACCTTTCCGGAGTGCCACCGAGGTCCTTGTGAGCAGGGTACTTGTTTGTCGTGACTTCGACACTCACCTAGCTTTGGACTTCCTTGATCAGTAGGTATGCATTCTTTATCAACGAAGAATGTGCACCAATGTGATCAAGTTCAGGATAGGAAACTTGGTTGGCACGTTCAATTTTATCCTCATCCGACAGGCCAATGCGTGAGACAAACGGGTGATCGGGTTCGCTAGTTCGCTAAGCGATCACGAAACGGGGGTGACAGCTTGGCCTAGACTCCACTCACCAACGTGGCTGCATTGTTCCTCCTTCCATCACACTTAATCACCCGTATCATCGATTCGATCCCCGCCTGTGCTGCATTCAATAGTCCGAGTGTGCTCGCCTGCAGTCCATCACACCACGGTAAGCTCGTGAGCTCGTTCGAGCAGGTAGGGATAAGAAGCAGATTTTCTCCTATTCCGCTCAAAAGTTCCTCTATCGTAACTGCCCTTCGGACCCTACCTTACTCTGTCAACAATACGGTGCCCTGCCTGCGCTGTAGCGTGATCTTGATCTTCAACAAGGCCGGGATCCGACTTTACTCCCAACATACAAATATCGTCTCGAAGCTTGAAAAGCTCACAACAACCGGGATACCAGCAGCCATCCTTCATACTGGCCCATGTGACCAATTGAGCATTGCCAGCCATGGCCAATGTCATGTGGACAGTAGTGTGTTTCATCGCAGTACTCTTCAGCTTAGCAGCAGCTCAAAACGCATCGGTCAACATCTTCATGCCCACAGCGTTCGACAACAGCATCAAATTTGCCGCGTCCATCATAGGTGTATGTCAAGCGAAGACAACGTATGGGATCCGCTGCACAAGTGGCACCCTCGCTTCGGGGGTGGTTTGCGGCCCTGACTTTCCGGTATGTGGCTCGGTGCAAAAGTGCGCTTGACCTACCACTGATGCGATTATAGGAATCCACGATTACGGAAGATGCATCAAACTATATCGCCACGCAGACCACGCCGATCAGCGCTGCGGTCGTAGCGCTTACTGAGACCTGCAGTCTGAAGGGTACGACTGAGGCAACATGTACGGCAACCATATCGATCGCTGGGACGAAGACGAACACAGTGATGTCCACTAGCAGTGTTTTGAGTGGGTCATGGATTCCGGAGTTCTACATGTCGGTCTCAATGATCATTCGACTTTGGAGTGGATGGGTGCTGATGAATGGTTAGGTACCAGATACCAGTCACTGCTGGTGTGCAACATCTCAACGTAGCCGGCAATGCGTGCAGTGCAGCGTCCAGGCACGTGCTACCGGATCTGGAGGGAGTGATTGTTGTCGTCACTGTGGTTGTACTACTTGCTGTCCTTTAGGGCTGTGGGAGGCTAGCGTGAATGTAACAGACTGAAGTCTGGCGCTCGCGTTTGAGGCCGCTGGACGACATTGTTCTTTACGGCCATGCAACATGATCAGCAAGTCTGCATACACCGAGGATACGCAGAGCAATGCTTCAGCCGTAAGATGGTAGTCGTGAATGCTGTACTCACGCAGCCCCCAGTTGGCTATATAAGCATCCACCTCGCCCCGGACGACAAGACTCTCCGAAAGGACAGCTACTTCAAAGTATATCAGAGCCAACCCAACAAAATGGAAATCAAACACATCGACGAGCGGACTGAATGGAACTGCGACCTCTGCTGCGAGTCCTTTGCACCAGGACCCTCTACTACAATCTCCGGCACCAAAATTTGCGATGGCTGTATCAACAAACACATCTCCGCAGCCCTAGCACCGGAGGTTGACTTCCCACCTCGCTGGGCTGGCACAGTTCTCGACTTGCGAGACTTTCTCTCCGCTCTATCGCCAAGTGTGGTCGCTCTATACAATCGCAAACACGACGAGTGGGCATGCCCACCGAAAGAGAGGATCTACTGCCGCCACACTGACCCGCCAAAGAACACCCAAGAATGCGGTGCCTTCCTCGGTCGTCGGGCAAACGGACGTTCATGCCGGAAGTGCAAGCAATGTCTCTGGTACACATGTCTCTGCTGCTTGGAGTCTTTCAGCACGAGCGATCGCGAAGGGCATGAGACCACGATTGATCACCTCTGCGATCCCGACATCGAGGCGGATATGCGGAAGAAGGCATTCGATGGACTGAAGCGCGGGAGAGATTATCAGGACTGTCCTTCTCCGTATTGCGAGCGACGAGTAGAGCTGAAGGACGGCTGCAATAGTATGAGATGCCCGAGCTGCCAGACGGAGTTCTGCTATGTTTGTGGCAAGGAGGCTGCGCATGGCTCAGGGCACTGGAGGTCCAGGTGTCCCCAGTGGAACCAGCCCGACAGCAAGCATGCGACTTATTACAACGATGACCAAGGACCGGAAGGAAATGGTGACGAGGAGGAGCTCAACGTCCAGCTTGAAATGCTACATCCTTGGGGTCAACACAACCGCAAGGCTGCTGACGCCACATTGGCACGCAGGCGGCAGGAGAATATATCTTCGAAGCTCGCTGCGACGGTCGACTCTTGGCGCAGACAACAGGTTCCAGCGACCAGGACTCGACCGAACGATGACCGCATACGGCGTACTTGGTACCAGTTCAAGGGCAAGGCCGGCACGCCACATGGGCACCCACCTGGCACGACCGATCCGAAATCGCACTCCAGATATGTGACTGCAACACCTAAGCAATCATCGCCATCTTCTCATCTCCCAGACATCCATGACAGAGGATTCTATAGTTCCGCGAACACCTCGTATCTGACGGAGAACAGGCGGACCATCGAAGATGCACAAGACCAAGACCGCGACTTCAGACTCAGCCTCTTCCTTGGCTCCCCACCCAAACAACGATCAAGACCACGGGACAGCCACGACCCCGATATTGACAGTGGACGCTGCCACACGTGCATGCTGCCGCTGACGCAGTGCTGCTGTGGTACGACCGGAATCACTGCCAGAGTGTGCCAGAGCTGCGGAATGGCATACAGTCGATGTCGTTGCCCGCCCTCGAGGTCGACTGGAGTGAAGAGGGATTGTAGTTGCGAGAGATGTATTTCGCGCAGAGGCAGTGGTGAGTCCTATTCGATATCGGATTCGGGATCGAGCGTGGACAGCGATGCTTCGCGGCTTGAAATGCGGAGGTCAGATCGGTATCGAGCAACTTGCGGGCTGCCACTGCGGGCCTAGATGGTGTTGGAGCAGGGGTATCGGGACGCACCTGGATGGTGGTTGTACAAAAAAGGTTTCGGCGGGTATCTAGCCTCTACTACGTGTAGGTAGTTTGGTAATACCATCTCATTTCTTGACACCCACGACAACGAGGTTCCTAGGACTGATACCGTACTCGAACACTGGCTCCACCCAAGCCTCCTCCACTTCTGCCTGCTCTGTCAACCATAGCCATCGGTCGACCAGAATGACCGACTCCACGACTCCAGCCGAGAAAGCCATGAGACTCCAGATGATGCTCAAGTCTTTCTTCCTCCCAGCGAAGCGGTCTTCATATTTATTCAACACCTCATCAGTCATATTCTCCATTCTCTCCTCGATGAGTCGTCCGAGCTCAGGATTTACCGCCTCGTCACCACATAACTTCCCTAGTGCTCCTCTCGCATACGCAACGAACGACTCATAGCATCCTTTCCGCAAGCTGCCAATCGTGATCGGCGTGCCCGGGCTTGAATGGCCGGCTGGACTGACCCCACCAGCACACTCCGGCGACGGCGGGCGTACGACACCATAATCGAGAAATACTCGCTGTAAAAGCGCACGATAGAAATGGCGAACGAAGAATGCCTGACTGTCCTTCTCACTCCAGTTCTGTGGCGCTTGGACTGCCATCATTCGCGCTGTGATGTTCAGTCGTACTTCCGACATAGCGAGACGATTTGACATTGGAAAGCCGGCGGGGTCGCCGTCAGTAGCGCCGTTGGTCTCGCCGTTGGCCTTGCCGTTGCGGAGACGAGGATGAAGATGTGTAGTCGGGCGCAGCTCAGGTAGCTTGTAAGTTGCGGGTCCGAGACGTTCGGTCAGGAGATTGTAGCAGCAGCCCACCATGGCCACAGCATTGACCGAGGGGTTGAGGACGATAGACCGGAGTCCGTGGTGGATGAGGTTACCGCAGGAGTGGAGCGAGATGACCATGATGCCCTGTTCCGCGTTATTGCGCCCAGTGACGGTTGAGATGCGAGCAATCACTTCGCTGAGATCGCCATCCTGAATCTGATGGTCCACATATTGCACCGCGTCCTTGCGCTGAATCTCGGGCCACTTTGCCTTCGCTACTTCAGACCGAGGAGGCGCCGCTACTACCGCAGGTTCTTGGTCACCAGCGCGGTGGCTCTTCTTGTTTCGCTTGACACGCTGCTTCTCCACGATTCGGGCTTTGACATCGAAGTCTTTTGCTCGCTCCGAGTTGTGGACCCTTGACTCGATGGCAACGATGTCCCGGTTGTAAGGCTCGGAAGCTAAAGCACGGCCGAGATAGTTCTGGCCAGATCCAAAGTCGACGAGGTGGGTAATATTGTGGCCTGAAGGGTTGATGGAAGAGGCCAGTCGATTGAGATAGTCGGCAAACAAGCCTACCTCATGCACCTTTTTCACGTTCATACCCACTGCGACGTGGCGAGCGAGCTTCTTTTGAGTGCGGTTTTGCTTGCATTGCGATACATCCATGCCACGGTTGAGGAGGTGTTTACGTACGTGCAGCAGATAATCTCCCAAGGAAGCAGGAGGGAGAGGGCCGCCTCGCCACTGATCATTGGCTTCTCTTTTGATCAACGGCTCGAGATCCTCCCTCATGAACAGGTCAAGTAATTCTGTCATCTCGTGCTGAGCGAAGAAATCGCGCCACTCCAGGGGCAGTATCTTGGAGTACAGGTCCGGGTCACTTGTGAAGAAGTCCAGCAGGTGCACGCCTCCGCAGAGCGTCTGAAGCAGATCATCATGGCCAGCAAAGTCCAGCAGAGATGCTACGTAGGAGTCTGCATCGTCGAAGTATTGTTCGTTGTACGGCAAAGGTTGGTCTGGACCCATGTTGAGGCCGATATGAGCTGGAGTTGAGAAAGTGCAATTTCACCCAATGCCGTCCGTTATCGAAATTCCCCAACCTTTTGCTCGCTTCTTGTGCATATCACTGTTCACTAACGAGTTCCACTTTAGTCAAAGTTGTGAGATCAAAGTTGTATATCATTCGCTATCTTGCAGGAAAGACACGAAATTCTAGGTGACAAACACCAGCACACTAGCCTAATCTGGACACAGATCGGCTCTTGTTAGCGTGACAGATTCGTGATTGAGGCATAAGGCACACCTCGTAATTTTACGGTCTTCCGAGAACGGTGCACAATTTCATTTTATTGTCACCGAGTGGAGTGCTACTCATATGTTGAGGTAGACAAGTGGGCGAGCATTTGCATTTCTGCCAAAGCTTGCTCGCTCGTACGGACTCCCACTTGTTCTGCTTAGTAGCAGGAAGGCTCCCGCCATCGCCTGCCGAGAACTGGGAGACCATCGAATACGATTTTAGCTCAGAGCCCCAGACTGCGCAAAGATGCCGCTCAATATCTTCAAAAGAAGATCTGGCTGCCACCGAGGAGCGGCCCAGGGCAGCCATAGGCTCACCTCATGTCGGGTACTTCTCTATACGCGAAACGTCGATATTGTACGGCATTATGGTCCACGATACGTTCCTCATTGTAATGACGAACCCACGACATCTAGAAAGGCTCACGTGAAGGCAATGCGTTAGTTGCTCAAGAGGAGATGACCTGACCAGTAACGTTATGTTCCTCTGCCTTGAAGGACCAAGCTCAGATCATGCGACATCGAACACGATGGTCTCGGCTTCGAGCCGGCTCTCGTCCATCAGCTGTTGGATGAATTCGCCCTGTGGATGCATGTCAGTATATCTGTGTTTTCATCAAGATCGAGAACCTTACCGTCGTCGTTCCCGGCACGTAAGCCCGCCCTCGCAGCCTCCAATGTCCATCGGCCCATCTCAAGACCAACGGCCTCGCGCAACCAAACACGATGCAGATCCGGTCGCCTACCGCGACATGCATTGCCACTCCGAAAGTATCGTTGTCCAAGTACACCAAAGCGTCCTTGCTGGTGACGACATTCCCGTCGTACGTGTGAGATTCCCCTTCATGGGCGTTGAGCTCCATCAGGATGCGCTCTAACTCGCCATTGGTCCGCTTTGATCCTTTCATTTCGAGCATGAAGGCGCCGAAGTCTCGCATGAGATCGGCGCTATTCTCTGGATCAGATACGCGGCCAAGGTTCCCAACAACGTTAAGTTCGTACTCGCCTCCGACCATGCACAAGCCAAGACTCCGCACATAGCTTTCGGACCACTCGATCTCCTTGTCCCACAAAGCTGCGTAGTGGCCAACTCTGTCGGTTTCTGCGCTCGGAGGCATCGCAACCACAGAGATCACGGTCCCGATCTGTACTCCCCGGAGCGAAAGCACGTTTGCATCTCTCGCTCCAAGTTGGAGAGATTGATATTTCATGGTATCGTGATCAGCGGTGACGGTAACGCCCGATGGTCCGGGCCAGAGGGACTTGACGTTGGAAATCATGTATTTCGGTACCCACGATGGCCATTCTTCTATCGTGTTACTGCAATCATCAGTAACGAGTGGCAACAGTTCCAATAACATCAGTGACGGGGCCGATGCCAGAGCAGTCCATGTAGCTTCACGATAGACAATTGACAGCTCCTTGGTATAGTCGGGTATAATCTTTGTCGAGTCTAGCAGCTTGTCACTCTCGGTGGTAGTCTTGCCAGCCAGCCCTAGCACTGCATAGACGTTGTCCCATGGGTTGGAGGAATCGAAAAAAGCCGCATAGATCAGTGAACATCCAGCGATGTCCGGCTATGGGGACGTCTCCAGTCTTGCCTCATCTGACCCATACACCTTGCTTTTCGAATGATGGCGGTCTCGTTTGAGCTGTGGTCATCAAGAGGATGACCACGGACATGCAGCCACCGTACGACCTTTTGGAAATAGTCCCACTCGATCGTATCTCGTCCGCGTCCAAGAATCACATCCTTCGACATGGCCACTTCCTGGCATACCCAGAGCCGGCTGCTACGGAAAAAAATGGGTAGGTTAGTCTATGACCACGTGGTGTATCAGCGGAGGGTATTGTGGTCATTGAACTTACAACCACCGGGAGCTCAAGAAGGTAAAGAAGGCATCTCTGTCAAACGCCTCCGGCCATGGTATACGGTGGAACGCGAGATTGAATATGTTGATCTGCGTGAAGGACTCGACTTCAGCAAGACTTGGGCCTTCACTGGTCCTGGTCCAGCTCTTGCATTCGGTCGTAAGAGCCTCGAGACTGTTGATGAGCGCTTCGTTTGTATCATCGCCGAAACCGAGCCACGCAAACGTCCTCTCAGCATTCCCGTAGATCTCGCCCATCATAGCGACCTGTCTCGACTTCTCGGGTAAGTCTTGCTGATTGATGCAAATGGCATCTATCCATACATATTGTCCGCGGCAATCGATGTCTTGGCCCATGCCATGGAGAGCGCCCCGAAGTGCTTGCTGAGCGCTGGCAGGAACGATTGTTTTCCGGCCATCCAGAACGATTCCTTCCTGATCAAGGTTTTCGCCCCAAGAGTATGATATGGCATAGTAAGGCAGCCCTACCGCCTCAGAGAATGGCAGCGAGCGTACCTCGAATCGGAGTTGGTGGGTTGATAGGCGCAGATGACTGGTGTGCAGGCATTTCAGCAACCTTATCTCCTTCCGAGCATGATCAAGTGGTTTGTAGTTGTATGCTTGAGCATCGGTCAAAGAAGATGCCGCCGCGGATATGGAATTCTTGTAGGCGTAGCCGATTTGACGGTGCCAGAGATCTCGAGCAGCGGACATGTTGTGAATTCAGCATCACACCTTTTAACGAGGTCTCCAGAATTCCGACGGAACCGGGCTGTACCTTTACTGTTGATCGTCCTTTTCGTTCTCGGAGTGTTACCAAGAGATCGTATAGCTTAGCTACCTTAGAGCGGTGTAAGCGAAAAGTCAACTTAACCGCGTTTCTGCCCGAACAGGCAACTGCTGCGTCGAGTTCTGGTTTATGCATCGTATGTGTGAGTTCGAGGTTTGCTCACCAGCAGTGCGTGACCGACCGACTCCACACTGAGTGAATGCAAAAGATATGCTTTGCGGATGTGGCGGTCCAGCTCCTGTAGACCACCAATCCACTCAGCACACCCAAGCGGCTAGCCTGCGCTCGGAAGTTCTCGATTCCACGGCCTCTCCCCATCACTCATACCTCGCTCCAGCAACTGCGGAAGAAGTAAACCACAGCTCAAAGTGGCGTTGTGCTGCTTCACAGCGACATTCAGGCGTCACACTCCGGTTCAGCGAACTTGAGGCGAAACAGCATTGCCCTGGTCTCTCGACCTTGCCAGTTCCCAACCCGATGCCCTGGCGACCGGACTAAAATGCTCTCCTTCCTACTCGCCTCGGAGATCTCCACGTCCTGGCCGGCAAACAGGTCCACAAGCGCTTCGATAGTTGCAGCGACGTCTTCGGTACTAATGCCGAGATAAAGACGCTTGATCATTGCCCGCGACTCGGGAGCGAGTTGTGTCAGGAAGCGCAGTCGCGGGTCCTGGTTGATGTCGATGATGATGGTAGGCCATTTGGGTTGGAAGGTGCCGAGGAAGAACGCGCTGCTCGCGTAGTAGATTGGAAGGGACTCGGAGCGGATCTGTCGGCAGGTGAGGGTTAGAGAGGGTTGGGGAGTTCGGTATCTGTGGTAGTAGCGGCTGCTGGTGTATGAAGTGTTGATGATGTGGCCGGTTGGGAGGAATAGTACTAGCTCGTAGATTGAGACGCGGAGTTCAGCGGGCAGGTCGAATATTGTCGTGGGTTTGTGGGCTGGAGGATGTCTATCCATCTGTACTGGCTGAAAGATGTTTGGGAAGTATAGAATAGTCACGAATGATATACGTACTTTACATGTGATTGTTGGACGAGACGGACACACCGTGCTATTGGGGCTGAAAGTTCCTAGTCTTGGAGTCATACCAGGGTTGACATTGAGTCACCGTTAGCACGTCAGTCGAGTCCCACCAGTCTTGCGAATGTTGGTCCAGTGTTTATTAGATCCAGGATTTCAGAGTAAGGCCTCTTGGAGCTGGACGGGATCTAGATGGGGATTCACCCTAGGTGTCACTGGGTACCTTAGGTGATGATTTTGGTTTTGCCCAAGATCCGGGCCGATATGCTGCAGGCGCGGGCCGAACCCAATCTCACTTTCGCCTTCCGGCTTCGCGCTTTCCGACCGCGACCGTTGATCGTCTCAAGGGGCGTGCGCAAAACCGCAGCGATGATCCGTTGACTTCATGTAGCCGTCCACGCTGTCCAGCACGATGTAAGTCTGTCTTTCGCTTCTTGATTCCAATCCTCTCATACCAATTCATTATGTCCTCCATGAACGAAACAAAACCATCCAGCATGGATTCCACACCAAGCCCCAGTCCAAAGAGCACGATCAAGATTGACCACCGAACGAAACGCTCGATACCCACATGGCTACTCCACCACATGATACGGCCCTTTGGCCCTATGCTCATCACAGCAAAGAAAGAGTACGCAGCCGGATCGCCCCAGCTGAAGCCATACATGACCGCGAAATGGAGATGCAACATCACGGAGCGGAAAGTGGAAGACATGTACCTCTACGACCTCTTCCCAAAGCGCACGACCATCGATACCCGAGGCAGAGGTACGGAGCGGCGGAAGCGGATATACTACTTCGCCGGCGGAGGATGGCAGATGCCCGCCTCCTCGGACCACTGGGTGTTTTGCGCCGCGATAGCCAAAGAGGTTCCCAATGCGGTTGTGACTCTCGTCAGCTAGCCGCTCGCGCCAAATAGTCCGGCTCCCGTTGCGTTCGATCCACTCATCAAGCTGTATCGACGGCTCCTGCAAGACGCGACGGAGGCAGGAGAGGACGTTATTCTGGCTGGCGATTCAGCAGGTGGGAACGTAGTCCTTTGTCTAACGCTCAACGCACTGGCTGTGGACAGCACACTACCAGCTCCGAAGGCGCTTATGGTGCTGTCACCATCCTGCGATCTCACCCGCGACAATCCGGATATCAAGGCGTTGGAGCAGTAAGATCCGATCCTGCGGGTGGCCTTTGTAACGAAATCTGCTCACAAATGGTGTGGCGAGTGGACCCCTTCAGATGCGCGAGTCAGTCCGCTTTTCGCGGAGGTTTCGTCGCTAGCACGGAAGGGTGTGCAAGTGCATGGTGTCTTCGGACGGTACGATATTCTGTCACCGGATGCCGTACTGTTCAGGGATAAGTGCGAGCAAGCCGGTGTGAGGGGAGAATGGCTGGATTGGGAGAAGCAGATGCATGTCTTCCCATTAGCGTATCCGTACATGTTGCCTGAGAGTGTGGCAGCTAAGAAGTGGGTGATGGATGTTCTGCGTCGGACGTGAAGGGTTGGCGATGCGGTGGCTGTCTAGATCTTCTAGATAGCTTACCTGGAAACCACCATTGCCGTGGGAGCTCTCGCCGGATAGCCTGTTACAGACAGGCTTACAACATCATCACCAGAAACTCGCCATTGCACCACGGCATTGAGCGCGGACTACGCCACAAAGCTGTGGGCGACGAGTCGACTGAACAAGCATGGTTCGACTAATGATCGAGATCAAAAGATCGTGCAAGGAGGAAGATGACGTGGGCGAGAGTGGGTCTTTGAATCGCGGACGAACGATGAGGCAGGATGAGCCTCGAGCTCTTTCGTCCGCAGAGAGCTGGAATGATGAGCTGAGGCTGGTTGTCACGTTTGCGACGGAGAGGAGAAGCAAGGCTGCATTGGGCTTTCCATCCTACAACAGCATGCCAGATCGCAAAGTCTCAAGGACGCCCTTTGGAGTGTTCAGAACACGACATTGTGAATATCGTTACAAGCTCTGAGGCTCAATAGAACTACAGCGGGAAAGGAAGATATACGCGCGAGCGAACCCATCGCGGATAAGACGATCAAGGAGTGTCCTAGGTTACCAACAACAAAGTGGAACGCAGTGCCTTGCCTCCATCCGTCACCTTCAAGCCCCCTTTGTTGATTACTTCCAGCTGCGAGACATTGATAGCCCTCTTGCTCAGCACCTACAACCCCACGTTGCCAAGGCAGACCTGGATGCTCTGGACAGGATATCAGTAATCATGTCGAATCGACGGTAGGGTACAATGAGTACTTACGTTATTGGCATTGCAGCAGACTTGAGTCTGAGTGTTGCTGCAAGTGGTGGATGCTAGACGCCACAACGTTAGACATGAATCTTTCTTGGTCAAGGGCTTCATTGTAAGAAAGACTCACAAAGGAGGCATTGAATATAAGCGCCCTTCTCATCGGTGTCGCAGCAGAATTGGCGGTTGGACTGGCCACAGCCGTTGGTCTGCTTGTTCTTTGGCTGCAAAGCTTCCAGCCTGCGATAATTGGCAGATGAGCATGCCGACATGCATCTATTCTAGCCACTAGGGCCTAAAAGAGCGCGTCCTCGTGGAGTAGTGTCAGTACCTGCTCCGCTGCATGCTGCAGAGCCTTCTTGGCTGCTTGTGCGTAACAGCATACCTGTAAGCTACGCAACGTGGCACTCAATATCTTGCTTTCGACCACGTTCCAGCCAGCCATGTCAGAGCTATCTGACGTCCAAGCATTGCATCTCGCCTGTAGCTTTGATGTGATAGAGCCAAAGCACCTGGACCAGAATCGCAAGATAACGCTGATCGTGGTTTCTGCTTGCTGGACTGCAGGTCTTCTTCGACAGACTTTGTAGGGTGGAGCTGGTTTCAATTCAGTTACGTCTTGTTCGATGGCGCTGCCAAAAGCTCCTTTCCACGCTGCCTCTCAAAGATATGTTATCTCCGGAGCGGGCACTGTAGACGCTTGGAATTGTCGGCCGAGTCCCAAACCTTTGTTTGACGACAGTGGACAGGGCAGTTTTTCTGCTTCGTAGGAGTTCCCCTTGCAGTTGCCTAGTACGGTATTCTTTCCAGCGGTCTGCTCACGTCAGGAGCAACGTCTACAGTCCCATTACAACAACAGCATGTTGGATCTTGGAGACGATTGATTATCATGATACAATGTACGCGTATCTCCCAATGACGACGTCAGGATCTATATGCGGCTCAAATAGAATTTCAGGCACACGGATGCTCCCGCTTCAATAAAGATGACCCGGGACTTCAATCAACTCCTGAAGCTTGGCCAACAACAACACTCCTTCCTTCCTACGTATATGTTTATGGGTTAATGTCTCTATGAGTTGTTGAGCGGTTTTCTCTGTTTTCCCTTCTGTTGTTTATGCATCAATGTCTTTGCGAAACATCAATATCGAACCTATAGAAGTACACGACAATGGGCCAGCATCAGCCAGGCCGAGTTCAGACGACCATGCTGCACCACTCCCGAGCCCTGCGTTGTCCACGGCTTCGTCGAAGAGGCTCAGCTTCCAGACACACACACGAGGAACCTCCCTAGCTTCTGGTGTCAAGGCTGGTGCAGCACCGCGATCCAATCGGTTCTCCATGTCCTTCCCCGTGCAGCCGTCTGGATCGATGAGTCCTGTCCGCGTCGCTCAGTCTCCTGTACGCGAGCCATTCCCGACAGTGCCTGAGACGGCTACTGCCCCAAATGGGCACCCAGACACCAACTTTCTTACTGCCATTGCCGCCCAAGAGCGCCGCGTGCTCGAACTCAAGGAGGAGCTGGTCAGAGCCGAGTCGGACCTGAGGAAGCTAAAGATACAATGGGCGCAGCACGAAGCACAGAAGAAGAGGACCGATGCGAGGAGCGCGACTAAGCTTCAGCCTTTGCAGACTTCTCTGCCTACTACCGATGCTGAGGAAGATACGGACGGATCGAGCGCCTGGATGCAGCAGGAAATGGAACGGAGGAAGACTCTGCTCAGCGGCAACAAATCAAGTAATCGGACGGTATTCTCGGGTTCGAAGCACACGCGGACATTGTCTTTGCTGTCACCTACTGGCAGAGCGCCAAATACAACTCAGGCGCAAGCAATGCCGCCACCTGAGCGGCCTGGACTACCTTCTCGAAAAGACAGCCTGCCGGCATCTGCACGGCGGAGTCAAGAGATAGAAGCACCGCCACGACCGAAGTCTCTCTCCAGAGCATCAACGACCCCAGATATGACAGTAGATGGTTCAATGCCGATCGAGAGAATAGATGAGCTTGCTGAAACTGGTTCTGATAGGGACCTGGTTCTACTCGAGGCGAGCAAGAAGATGGCGACTGGCTTGCGGGACGGGCTGATGACCTTCTGGGACGGTCTTAGGGAGGCCACTATCGGTGAAGAGTCCACGCCTATACAGCCGCCTCGGAGGCAGAGTTCGACGCAGACACTTCGGTTGGCAAAGAAGCAGAGCAGCAAAGCGTCATTGCGGCCTACTTCGAGAGGATCTGCGACTAGTAAGACTTCCACGGACACGAAGAAGCCATCACCTGCGCGAGCGAAGTCGAAGTCGAAGACTATGTCCATGGGCTCTGCTCCAGCACTGGCCGACCCATCATTCTGGACCGAACACGGCATACTACCGCCCAGCCACGCACAAACACCAGTGAAGAAGGCTCCAGCGGCCTCGAAGCACACCAAATCACCGTCCAAAGCCATCTCAGTCGACTCAACCGACAACGAAACCTGGTCCAACTGGGACGAAACCAGCCCTCAATTCTCTCGAGCGTCTAGCGCAGGCTCCGACCCCACCACCATCTCATCCACCGACGCCAACAGCCCACGCATGAGCACAGATTCGCATTTCGACCGAGGTCCGAACGACACTATCAAGCCACGCAGCAACCGGTTCTCAGTCGATAGCAGCAGCAGTAGCAAGAAAGATCCGATCCCGTGGCCAGCGCTTTCGCAACTGGGACCAAAGGCACTGAGGAGGACTGCGAGCCATTTGATGTCGGAATGGGAGAAGAGTCTGACGCCTAGTCCGACCAAGGAGTTTAGAGGCAGTGGTGAGGATTATCTTGGACTGGGGTCGGAGGCTGCGGCTGCTACAGTAGGGAGTGCGCGGAAGAAGGAGTGAGGGAGTGTTTGTTGTGTATGTATGTCTTTGCCACGGGCATGTGAAAATGGAGAATAAGCTTTTGACGATCCTTAGAGTCATGTGCATTTGGCGCACTGACCACTCGATTGTCATGTCACCTTTCACCTGCTCTCTGGAAGTTCTTCCACCTTCACCAACCAGATGGTACATCTGCAACTTCAACAACAAGTCAACGACTGCCAGCGGACCAGCACTGGAGCATATGCTATGGAAGAGGTCACCAAGCTTGCGAGGTATGATTCTACTTTCCCAGTGTGGCCGTGTTCTCCGCGACCTAAACAACAGCCCATTTGAAACAGCGGCCTCCGCAGACTTTTGAGATACCTCCTCATTGAGAGAAGCAGTGCGGCTGACACTTCACAGTCGTTTCGAAGACGATGACCTCGTCACCATCGCCCTAGAGGGTACGGAAAGGAGGTTCAAGGTTCAGACAGCGTTGCTGTTCAGCACGTCAGATTACTTCGTGAAGGCTTCGAGCTCTTCTTTCATCGAAGCGAATCAACGCATCTTGACACTACCTGGATGCGACGTTGGCACCTTTGAGCTGCTACTGTACTGGATGGGCCTTCGCACGCTACCGGACATCACCGGCACCATCTCCCAGCTCAACCGAGGCTCGCCGGAACGATACAAGCTGGCCACTGAACAGCAATTGAGACTCGTACGTCTCTGGATCCTCGCCGACACGATTTTTATACCCCGTTTACAGAATGCGGCTATGCACTCTCTTCGATCGCTGGCTGCATATGCACGCCCAGAGTCCGTAGAGATCATCTTCTCGAACACAACAGAGAATTCGCCACTCCGACGCTGGGCAATAGATCATATTCTATGTGAATGGAAGCGCGCTGGTGATTATGGTCAACTGAAATACGGCCCTCAAGAATTTGAGATCATCGGCAAAGTGCCAGGCCTGATGTTGCACTGCCTGACTGTGATTGCAGACTCGGGATGCGGCAGACTGGCCTGTCACTGCAACCCCCCCTACTACAGTTGCGAACCGATCGAGAAATACTTTGTTCCTGAGCATTGAAGATCCCAGAGCTGGGGCAGCCGGATCTTAGCAGCGCCGGGTAGGATGTGCCTATGGAGCAGAAGAGAAGTCAGAGACCATTCTTGATTACGGAGCATTGAGATACATTCGTCATGATCATGATCGGGTGGCAGCTATTCTGGGTATGACGTTGAGCTGTCTCGACGCGGTTACTGGTTCTCGCTGCGGGCGTTTAAGTGCAAGTGCGACACATTCTGCTACTACAACACGGGAGGGCACATGGTACTTGAGACCTGAGCCACCGACCGATGCAAGCTGAGTGCCCTTCGGCGATTGAAGCGAAGGAAGCGTATGAGACTGCGGTGGATGCTGTGGTCATGTAGTGCCGACGACTGCTTTAAAGAGTCGCAGTGGCCACTCTGGCTGAGTAGATTGACATGAGCCTTACAGTGACACAGCGCTCATCTACCCTTCGTCCTTCACCTCTCTCATTTCCCTCGTTGAACCCAGTTATCTACACATGCATTATCACATGCATTGTCACATGCTCCTTCTCTATTCAGCGAACCTTCTAGACTTACGGCAGCTCCCGCTTGTGCAACCAACTGACTTCACCTAACGATGTGCTTTCTCTCACTATCTCTTCCACATCTGCTTGATCGCGAACGTTGCGAGGAGGTGAAAACAAGGACGCGATGGAGAGGTGAACAGGATATCTCAGTGAGCATACCCGATGGACACCTTCGATTCGAGCAAGCTAACAGGAGATGGTGCAGACTCTTCGAGAGTGATTTGCTTATCACGATCGCGCCAGAGGATACCGACCAGACATTCAAGGTCTCCAAAGCACTACTCTGCAATGCTTCGCCGTACTTCGCTGGCGCTCTGCGAAGCGGTTTCAGCGAAGCCTCGTCAGGAACGTTGACCCTACCCAGCTGTGACGTGGATTCGATTCGATTGTTCCTCTACTGCATCAGCACTCACCGTGTTCCTGATGAGCAATTTGCAAGTGAGCAGCTGCCTACGGTACGTTGAAGGGACTGGCAGGGTTCTCCAAGCCAAGATCAAGCGCGATGTAGCGCTCTGTGGGCCTGAGACTGGGTTGTGACTTCGGGACACTTGCTGACCTTTCTACGCACTTCTTTAGGGCTCGGACGAGAAGTTCACCTTCATAACTACGCATCAACACAGACGCCTTCGGTTTTGGCTTTTCGCCGACGCTATGATCATGCCAAGGCTGCAGAACATGATCATGCGCGCCATTCTCGAGACGACAGCGTATATCCGTACGGAACCGATCGAGCTCATCTTCGCGGGGACAAAAGAAGGATCTCCGTTGCGAGACCTCGCCGTTCATTCTTTCCTCTGGCATTATGGACTCTCCAGTCAGTATCGCAGAGGTCACTACACCAAGCAAGATGTAGATCATTTGGGCGCTATACCAGGGTTCTTGGTGGAGATGTTGGAAGTATTGCGGAAGTCGCAGTGCGGAAAGTCACCGTGTTCTTGCGCTGGAAGCCGGTTGAACTGCTATTTCATCGATAGAGTCAACGTGGATGAGCGATACCTTGTGTCGGAAGACTAGCAGGGCAAGGTGCATTTGTTGACTCGCACTATCAAGCTTCTCTGGCAATGGCTAGAATGAACGCACGTGGGAGCTCTCGCGAGGTGGAAACACTAACAGCCTGTAGTTATCTCAAAGGAGAGAATGGGAACGAACTTGTCACCATTGCAGTTGAGGGCTCGGATCGGGAATATTGTGTTCAACAGGCGATTCTCTGCGGCCTGTCGGAGAATTTCTCCAGGGCGCTGAGTGGTACTTACAAGGAGGCAAAGACTCGGACCCTAGTAAGTGTATTATGGTCGTTGTTGCTGTTCTCCTTCCCACTGCCAAGCACGCCGCCGCTACAGTCACTGTCATGCAGTTGATAGCTCGTCGGAACATCCAAAACCACCTGCTGACTATCTCTCAAGGTGCTACCCGGCTGCGATATCAACACTCTGGAGCTCTTTCTTCGCTGGACGACCTGCCGCGAACTTCCTAATTATCGCCAAGCGTCCGAGTCCTTCGATAAGGGCTCTAATGAGCTCTTTAATTTCACTACTACCACGCAGCTACAACTTATTCGTCTCTGGACATTCGCCGATATGATCCTGATCCCCAAGCTCCAGAACGATTCCCTACAAGCTATCAACGACATGACTGCGTTCACGCGTGCGGAAACCATTGAGCTCATTTTCGCGACGACTGTGGTATGTTCAACCTTGCAGAACTACGCACTGGATTGCTTCCTTAGTGGACATCGTCTACCGACCGACTACGGCCCTAAGAGGTACAGCGACCAAGATTTCGACCGGATTGGCGCGACCCCGGGTGTGATGCTCGCATGTTTCAAGCTGACGGAGATGTCGCGATGCGGGTCTCTGTACTGCGAATGCGATCCGTGCTGCTATGCAGTTTATGAGGCTGAAGATTACATGGTGCCTGAGTGAGATTTAGGCGTGCGTCTCTCCGCTGGGGACATGATCATGTTGAGGACTACAGGTTTTGCGGACACTATATGGTGGCCGGAGATTCAGTGGCAGACAAACGGTTGCGACCACGAATGGTTCCTGCAAAGTCCAGCCAGATTAGTTTGGAGGGATGAGAGCGACAGCAGGACACCCTTATCAAGAAATGGATGTTAAGCTTGAAACCAGGATTGTGCGCTGTACGGTCACAGGTATGGCAACGCTACGTCTTTTTTCGCTTATGAAGCTGCGAATCAAGCTGGTATGTCAGGTGAGTACACGAGCTTGTCATTCACTTGCGCAGTCACAATGTCACGCGGCTCTCAAGTCCATTGATTGGTCCCATATATATCTCTTGTTCACTTGTCTTATCTCCATGCCCTTGCACACATTCCATCCGCTCGACCTCATCACCTTGTGCAACACACCACTATGGACGAGGTGAAGAGGGTATCAGAGTAAGCTTCAATGTACAGTGACCTAACTGAGCTGACTGAGCACTTCAAGGCTTTTCCAGAGCAATATGCTCGTTACGATCGCGCTTGAGGATAGCGACAAGACGTTCCAGGTTTCAAAAGCGCTGCTTTGCCACGCCTCTCGGTACTTCGTGGGTAAGTCAAGATGCAGAGTGTAACGGTTCTCCGAAACACGAAATCATGCCATCAAGCACTGTGCGGTGCTCCGAGACTTCTAAAGCTCAATCAAAAGGAGCCTCCTGCTGATTACTCCGTGCACAGGTGCGCTGCAAGGTGGTTTCAAAGAAGCATCTACTGCCACCTTGACTCTCCCGGGCTGCGATATCGACACATTCGAATTGTTCCTACACTATCTCGTGAACCGCGACCTCCCTGACTCGGAGCTTGTGGTAGGACATGCGGTTGCCGAATCCGACGAACAGCTCGCCGCGATTGTAGCGTATCAAGCGAAACTCGTCCGGCTATGGATCTTCGCCGACGCCATCATGATGCCGAGGCTGCAGAACTGTGCAGCTCACGATATCGTGAAGATGTGCAGATTCATACATCCCGACTCGATTGAAACCATCTTCACGGCGACACGAGAAGGGTCTCGGCTGAGGTTGCTGGCGGTTCGGTCATTTCTCTACATACGAGAAGCGAACACATGCTTCGGAACACGATATTTCAGCAAGCAGGATTCCAACCGGTTGATGGGTGTGCCGGGCTTCATGGGAGAGTGTTTCGAGGAAGTCGGTCGCTCGGTGTGCCGCTCGTTCTTCTGTTCGTGTGCGACACACTGCTCCCTCATCGATCCGGCTCAACGTGGAGACTATCTGGTGAACGAGTCTTGAACATCAAAAGGCAAAGCTTGTTGCACTGCGCCGCGGGCGTCAGAACGGACACCTCTCCGAGACAGTTGATACTCCGAAGGCTACGCGGGGCCGAACGTCGTGTGATCGTCTGGTGCCGAGGCGATGGTATCGACAACTAGGTGTTCCGATCTTTGAGACGGAAGGTCGACAGTTCTAGTCTCGAAGCAATAGAATACAGTCATTGTTCGGTGTTTGGCCGTTCTGTCCCAGCTTTGTCTTGCTCATGGACAACTGTGATCGCAGATCATATGAAGGCATGTGAAAGCACGTGAAGTCTCTTGGCATGCAGTCCGTTTTACTCTTCTGTGGAGGTGATCTCATTGCAACTTCTTACCTCCGACGTTTCAGTGCCCAGTGGTCCGGCATGATACACCGCACTACTGCACATACACCAGCCTAGCTCAAGATGGAGAAGGTCACCAACCTCGCAGCGTAAGTCTACAGTGGTCGCTGTACGTGGCTGTCGCAAGATGCTCCCCTCTCAAGACGGACCTGCTGCTGCCAGTAGTCGTGATGCGCTACTTTGGCCGCAGTGAACAAGTCCGAGAGAGCTGACCAGACGCAGGATGTTTGAGGACAGCACCATCGTCACCGTGCAGCTAGACAACACCGACGAGAACTTCCACGTCCAAAAAGCACTTCTTTGCAATGTCTCGAAATATTTCGTTAGGGCTCTTACTGGCGAATTTATAGAGTCGAAGTCGAACACTCTTCGTCTCCCTGGATGCAAAAAGGCCACCTTCTCACTGTTCTTGTACTGGTTGTGCCACAGATCACTTCCAGAGAACTTGACTACAGAGCTCGAGTCCGAAGCCGAAATTCCCGAAGGAAGCGACAAGTGGTGGACACCTTCGTACAATCAGCAACAGCTCATCAGTCTCTGGGGTTTCGGGGACATCTACCTCATGCCATCGTTACAAAACGAAGCTATGCGGATGCTTGTGAAGAATGTCTCAACTTTCCGTATCGGTGTGGAGGCCGTCAAGCTGGCAGCAGAGCTCTGGGTCGAAGATTCGCCACAAAGAAATTTCGTAATGGAGGGCGTGGCGGGCGAGTACTCTGACTGGGGGTTGCATGACCATGGGATTGATTACCTCGGGGCCATCCCTGGTGTTATGAAGGATATGTTGACGATATTGCGAATCGCATGGACCGGTGAAGAAGCGCTTGTCCAACAACCAAATCCAGACATCTCACGACTACTGGTTGACGAGACGACACAGAGGCCTTGACGGCAATGCCACAAACCGCCGGTCAGTGTGCGGCTTTGTTGCAGGTCTGGTTTTCGAACCGCGAAGACAACGTCAGGGTGGGCAGCCGGTATGGGAAGCTCTCCGATGTTTCGACAGATATCCTGCTGCGTCACATCCTGATTTGCGGCTTATGGTTCGTAGATGGTCATGATGAGTCTCCGGACGCGACGCCAGCGTTCGCGACGGGTCCGAGAGATTACTTGCATCTCAACAGAGCATGAGCGGCGCGTATAAGATCATGGCAGGGAGCAGGCAGGTGGATGTGAGGCTCGGGAAATTGATCCGGTGGTAGCAATCAACTTTGCCGTCTCCAACATCACACAATCCAACCCCGACCAGACCACAGATCAAGACAAGCAGCAGCATTGGATTCTTTCAGGACCATTGCATTATTCAGTCTTTTAGTTCCGTCCACTCGGAGGCATCCTAATTCAACATCTCCTTATTAGCCTTCGCCCTCCTGTCCCTCGTCCTCTCCTCCTTCCTGAAAAACGCATTCCGCCCCTTAGCCAACTCCTTATTCCTGCCCTTCGCATACTCCATATACGCCATATCCTCCCCTCCGGCCAGTGAACTCAACGTCCCCGCCTGCCGCTTCACCCCCTTCCGCCCATGATGGTGCACCCTCTTCACATTCCGATCACTAAAAAGGTCGTCCTTAATATCCTCCACCCCGCCCGCAGTCTCGCTCTGCAGGAGCACATCCGTCAGCAAACCCATCCGTTCCTGGTGGTTCGCGAACGCGAGATCCGGCATCCGGTCGATGCCGTTGAGGTGGGTGATGACTTTGAACGCGTAGCCCTGGTCCACGAGGAACGCTTGCCGTTTGGAGGAGTAGTACATTTCGTTCGTGTCTTTGGAGACGAGGGAGTAGAAGAAGGCGTTGAAGCCTTCGTCGTTGCGGCGTTTGGCGCGGAGGATCCGGCCGAGGCGTTGGGCTTCTTGGCGACGGGAGCCGTAGTGGGAGGAGATTTGGATGAGGCAGGTGGCTTCGGGTAAGTCGAGGGAGGTGTCACCGATTTTGGAGAGCATGACGGTGGAGACAGCATCGTTCTGCTGGAAGTTCTGGAGGACGAGCTCGCGCTCGCGCTGGCCAGTGTCGCCGTAGATGTAGGGTTTTTTGAGGCCGGTGGCGTATTGCTTGAGGGCGTAGACGTTGTCGGAGAAGACGATGACTTTGTCGCCGCGGCGCTCGTGGAAGTCGATGAGGAATTGGCAGGCTTGGAATTTGCGCGGGTTCATGGTTGAGAGGAGGCTGCGCTTGTTGGTGGTTTTGGCTTGGAGATATTCGGAGTAGAATTCTGTGGTCATGGGACACCATACTTCTGCGCATTGTACTCTGGCGATGTGGCCCTCTTCGCTGAGCTGGAGCCAGTTAGCCTCGTAGAGTTTGGGGCCGATGAGGAAGTTGAGATCTTTGATCTTGTCGTCTTCTCGGAGCAGTGTGGCTGTGAGGCCGAGTTTCGAGTGCGTCTTGATGCGCTCGGTGACACGTCGGAACATCTCTGCTGGCACAACGTGCACCTCATCGAGAACCATGAGTCCCCATTCTCGTCCCATGATGAAGTCCATGACCTGCTTGCTGTCGTGTGCGCGGCGAGTGTTCTGGGTAACCATACTGTAGGTGCAAATCACGATACCAGCCTTGTGGTTCAGCTTCTGCTTCTCGCCGGAAGTGAAGATAGCAATATCCTCAGGATTAATGTTGGACCACTTCTTGAACTCTTCCTTCCACTGCATAACACTCATGGCGCTTGTGCAGAGGATGATGGCACTTTTCCGCACCGTGCAGGCCGCTGTAATTCCGACCAGAGTTTTGCCGGCTCCGCAGGGAAGCACAATAATGCCACTACGTGCGCGACCGTTGCCGAACATCTTACTAAGTGCATGTTCTTGGTAGTATCGGATCTGTACGCTCGGTCGCAGGTCGATGTCGAGATTTGCGTTGACTTCGTCCGCGCGGAAGTCGTACTCTTCGGTGAGTGGCAAGTTGAGCCTTACGTTACAATGCTCCTGCACCTGTTGTATCTTCTCGCCATCGATCTCGAAAGAATGCACCTGGTCCAACTGATCGTCATCGTCGTCGTCCTCTTCTCGCAAGAACTCTTCCATATCTTTCTCAGCCTCCCGCCCGCCGTATTCATCGTCAGAATCGTCCTCATCATCCTCATCGCGCTTTGGCCGCTGTTGTGCCTGCGCCACCGCTTCTTTGACGCCCACAGCCTCTTTGGTACCGGGGATAACCAGTGCACCCTTCTTCGCTGCTTTCTCCGTCACCAGTTCATCCGACTCTTGTACTCGACACTGGCTGATGACCTCGTCGCGGAGCAGCATTTGCAGCACTTTGGCGTCATTGCTCTCCACGAAGTACTTGTTGTGTTTCAACACCAGCCGCACTTTTCCGAACGACTCCGTGACCTGGTGAACGAACTGCTTGATGTTCTCAGGTACTTTCGTCTTCGAGAACAACTCCAGATCTTTAATGATGTCCTCCTTGGTCAGACCAACAGAAACCGCAGCGAAAAGAGAATGTGGACTGATAGTGTACTCATGCATATTTGTGGTCCTGCTGACAGGCTCTGCAATATTGATAAGGAAGTTCTGGGCTCGTTTGAAGCTAGGCGAGAACGTCTCGAGAACTACTCTACCGTTCTCGGGGTCGATCCATAGCGGTCGGAGTCGATGGTCCGGCTTCAGCTGCTCGTCAAAGAAGTCGTGCTTTGCCTTGAAGAGGTGGCTGGCTGGATCGCCAGAAGGATACGCCTTCTTCTTGTTGTATGTGGAGGGCTGGAACTTCTTGACCGTGTTGTCATACTTGGCCGGCGCATCTCCATCGCTGAGCTCGAAGACCTCCTCATTCTCATCGTAGTCATCGTCGCTCGTCCTCACACTCACCGGTGTGCTCACTCCAGACGCCACACGCTTCGAAGGACGTCCATTCGCTGGCGGTGCCTTGCGCTTTGGTGCCATATCGACGACTAATCGCTGCTTGTAGGAACCCAGCAACGACTGACACTGCCAGTCAGCGACGCAGACGTTGGCGGTCTGAAAGAAGCTTCACGTGGTAGATATAGGTGAAAGGGTTAGAGCAGATGACTCGACGTGAAGTTGAAGCCGCTGGTGCCGGGACCAGCCGGCTTGATCGGAGACCTGGCGCTCACCCCCGAAACTCTATCAGCTCCGGTCCTGCTCTGCATTCTCATAACTCTACGCCAATCCCAACCTACTACAGCTCCTGGAATCACCACATTCCGCCTGATCTCTCGCCGGAGACGCCACATAACGACCGCTAGGCCCAAACTCGTAATACCAAGACCATGAACACCGTAAGTATCCATTGGCCCCCTCCACCACCATCTCTAATCCCCACCGCAGAAAGCATCAGTAGCCTACGGCTGGGGCATCCTTTGCCTCGCCGGCGGCGGTGCCTACTACTTCGCCAAACGCAGCATCAACTCCGACCGAGCCGAGCGCGCAATGGCCGAAGAGAAACGCCGACAGCAGCGGGAGAGGATGCGAGTGACGGAGACTGCTTCACGGGATGCACACCTTCCCCCGCCTCAGGAGCGAATCACAAAGGCTACGAAGAAGAAGGCACCGAATGCGGAGAAGCTGCATACTAGTGATCCGGCTCCTGTCGAGCATGCGGATGAGAAGCCGGCGGAAGATCCGGCGGCGGTGGCACTTGAGGAGGCGAAGTTCGCGTCGAAGGCTCCTTATCGGAGTCGGAAGGGTGATCGGTTCAGTTGATGTGGCTGAGACTTGGGAAAGGTTGCGCAACTCCACTCTACACCACGGCTCCGTGCCGACGGACAATATCGCAACGGCAAGCGCGGACTCGGCTCGATGCGACGGGCTCGATGATCAGAAAACTTCACATGTGGATACAGATGCAAGAGATGTCTACATTGACTTCCAAAGTCTGGACCCCATGCCATGTGCTCCCGCCCTCTCCAGTAGCCGATCTCAACGCCAACCATTTCAGGCTATGCTCGCCATGCATCGGGTATCATTACATTCATATTGCAGCTGCTTCTCACGCTCATCGCCGAATGACACCAGCATAGTCGTCGAGCGGCGAACAAGGAAGGCAGTCTCGGAAGCTGAGCGGTCGGCTGGTATTGGATCAGCTTAGATGAGTCAAGCACAAAGAGTTAGGCATCACTCACAGCTTGGCGTATCGCTTGTCGTCCACCATCCCGTGGCTCACCACGGCCGCGCCAGCAAATGGAGCACTGAACGCGATGCAGCAATATCCCATCATCGCCGCTACGCCGAACGCTGAGCCTTTCGAGGGACCTGCTTGTTGCGAGTAGAGGCGGAGGGTCTGCACGAGCCGAGGAGCGGTCGGGAAGGACATGCTTGAGGTGTTGAAGACGATGTAGATCGTTTGCCGGAGCTCGAGATGTCCAAGGAGCAATCGAAGTGTATATATGTAGCTATCAAAACTTTGTGTCAGCACTCAGATTGACTCCCTCACATTATTACCCTCGTTGGTAACAACACAACTGCTGATTTCCAACCACACTTATTGGCTTACCTGATGACTCGAACTGGTGAAGGTTGACAGCCACGAGGCTGAACCGGAGCTAAATCGGGATATGGTTTGGCTTGCGGTTCTGACTGTGTTTCTTCTTGAGTTCGAGTTATTCACGTTACGAGAGGGAAGTGAATGTACTTGTGTTCCGATAGCAACTGTGACCCCCTCCTGTAACATGTGCAACCCCCCTCGACCTTAAGAGAAACAGCTCACAGCCACTGACCACGATTGCGGCTTTCTTTCCGAAGCATCGCGCAATCGCACGCGACTCTCGGCTCGTCGCCGCTCTGCCGCCGAGCGAGTTTCGGTGGGTGGGATGAAGACTGTTCCGCTTTTTTGCCGTGCTTGAGCGATACACGGAGTGTTTCGGCAAGAACGGCATGGATGTCGCAAGGAACATCACGCAACGGATGGCTCGAAGACGTGGATCACGTCGGCGGTCGAGAGATACATTTGCAAAGATGAGAGGGAGAAGGGACGACGGCGTAAGCATTTATGGGCTGGGTGCTATTGGCTGTGAGTGAGATTGAGCTAGTGTTTGTGCGCGTGCCTTCCTTTTCTGTCGAGCGCGGTGCTCGTTCGTTCTTGCCTCCTGCGACTCTGCAACAATCATGTTCATACTCACTTGTAACAACCTTCATGATGGAGTGCAAAGCAGTCTCGCGAGGAGGTCCCCTCGGCCAGACTTCTCCAACCTTTCCCCACTTCGTCTCCAATCCGTGGGCCCCTCACGACCTCACTTTCGTCACAGACTCCTTTGCTGCGACGAGACTGGTATCTGTCCGATGTTCCACCGAGGCGTACACGTTCGGGGACGTTGAGGGTATTGGTATGTACATATAGTCTTCATTCCATTTCACTTTTCTATCTCGATGTCGCAAAAATGCCGGAAAAGTCTCCTTACAACATTGATATTCCTTCCACAGACGTACTTAGTTATGTCTTCCGTCAGGACAAGACACCCTCAGAGGACCCAATATGGATCGATGCGGACGACACTTCCAACTCGTTATCGCTCAAGCAGCTTCTGTACTGGGTCAGACGGCTTGCGGTCGGACTTGATCGGCTCGGCATCCAGCAGGATGAGGCAGTGATGATGTACACCAACAACCAAATCTTCATCCCTGTTCTTTACTTTGCTGTAGCAGGATCAGGCCGGATCTTCGCTGGCTGTAATCCGGCATATGGCGTCGAGGAGACTTCGTATCAGCTGGAGAACACTGGAGCTAAGGCCATCTTCGTCGAGCCACAATACCTGGATACTGTTTTGAAGGCGGCCGAGAAGACTGGCGTATCGAGAGACCGTATCTTCTTGTTCAACGATCGGCCTTGTGAGGCGGTCCAAGGTATACGAGACTGGCGATCGATCCTGGGCTCGGAGCAGGAAGCGGAACAGTGGCAATGGCATCGCATGTCCCCGGTGGAGAGCAAATCAAGAACGGCAGTTCTCAACTACTCGAGCGGCACCACCGGTCTACCGAAAGGTGTCATGGTATCTCACCAGAACATCATCGCCAACGTAGAACAATCGGTCTACATGCGCAGTCTCGAACAATCAGTATCCCCGCCACCCGAACGCTGGCTCGGCTTCCTCCCGCTCTACCACGCCTACGGCCAACTCTGGTCTGTCGTCGCTGCCGCCATCACGAAGACGCCATGCTACTTCATGCGCACCTTCAATTACCGCCAATGGCTCTCGCACATCCAAAACCATCGCATCACGCACATCCAGACCGCGCCACCTATCCTTGTCATGCTCGCCAAACGCCCAGAAACGCAGGAATACGACCTTTCTTCACTAGTCAATGTACTTTGTGGCGCAGCGCCACTATCTAAAGAGCTACAGAACGAAGTCTCAGCCAAAATCGGGCTCAAGATTGTACAAACGTGGGGTATGACCGAAGTGACATGTTCATGCCTCCACGTCCCCGGTGGTCGAGACGATCGCTCTGGCGCCGTTGGCCTCATTGACCCCAATGCGGAGATCAAGCTCGTCAATGACGAAGGCGTCGAAGTCGGCCCAGGCGACCGCGGAGAGATATGTGTTCGAGGACCGAATGTCACGCTTGGGTATTGGCGCAACGAGCAGGCGACTAGGGACACTTTCGATGATCAGGGGTTTCTGAAAACGGGCGATGTTGCGGTCAAGGACGAGCAGGGCTGGCATTGGATTGTGGATCGCAAGAAAGAGCTCATCAAGGTCAAGGGATTCCAAGTTGCGCCCGCAGAGCTAGAGGCGATGTTGTTGGAGAACGAGCATGTGGCCGATGCAGCTGTCTGCGCTGTGCAGCGGGATCCCGAGGAGTTGCCAAGGGCGTACATAGCGCTGAAGGAGGGTTCAAGGGGGAAGGTGAGTGAAAGGGAGATTCGGGAGTGGACTGCTGCGAGGGTGGCGAAACATAAGAGGTTGGATGGTGGTGTCAGAGTACGTGTGGCCCGTTATGCGTGTGAAGCGAAGCTGATCGTTGCTAGTTTATCGACGAAGTGCCCAAGTCTGTCAGCGGTAAGCTCCAACGCAAGCTACTGCGGGAGTGGGCGAAGACAGATACAGCAACGGACAGCCCGAAGGCTAAGCTTTAGACGATATATACAGCTATATTGTCGATACACAATCCAACATTCTCCCCGTACTTAGCCTCTCATAGCTTGCTTTGCACCGGCAAGAGCTCCTCAAGCTTCGCAAACCGATAATAGAAGTTGAGGCAGTCCTTGTTGGCGAGGGTGTCACTCGGCTTGATTGTCCTTCCCGAAACGATCTGCTTGACAGGCAACTCCACCTTCTTCAGATTGATCGTCGTTGGAATCTCAGGCGTCTCCCACACATACGACGGGACACAACGTCTCCCACAATCTCTGGCAATCACATCCTTGACCCTCTTAACCAGGTCCTGTGTGAACTTCTTGCCCGGCTTCATCAACAGGAACAAGAGTACTCGCTCGTCCATATCCTGAGGCCGCCTCTGTCCCACACATATACTATCCTGCACCTCCTCGCCGAAAGCGTTGTCGATTGCGTTGTAGATCTCCGCGCTCCCGAATCGAACCCCACTCGGGTTCAATACGCCATCCGCACGGCCGTGCATGAATACTTGTCCGGTCTTCGGGTGCATGGATATGAAGTCACCGTGGGTCCAAACGTTATCAAACCGTTCAAAGTACGCTTTAAAGTACTTGTCTCCATTATCATCCCAGAACTTGACCGGCTGCGTCGGAAAGCCGCGGGTACAGACCAACTCTCCCTGTTCGCCCACGGGCAGAGCTTTGCCTACGACGCCTCGGCCACCGTCGACCGTCTGGTCGTAGACTTCAACTTTCATCGCGAGCATCGGCGTCATGGTGCCGCCGACATATAGCGGTTTCATAAGGCAGTCGCCCGTCAGACAAGCGGCGAGGTCGGTACCGCCGGATATGTTGGCAAGTTGGGTGTGGGCGGGGAAGCCGGAATCGTAGAACCATTCGAATTGGATGTCGGAGAGGACCATGCCAGTAGAGGTAACGCGGCGGAGCTTGCTGAGGTCTGTGATTTCTCGCGGTGAGATCGGAGGTTTGGCGGTGGCGAGCGTCTGAAAGTAGCGCGGAGAGAGGCCGAGATCTGTCACGCCTTGGTCGCCCCAGAGTTTGATAAAGGTGGTTAGATCAGGCTGGAAAGGGCTGCCATCATAGAGGACGCAGCGGCCGCCGGAGTTGAGGCTCAGGCACGAACTCATATACATGATCCAACCAGTCGTTGTATACTGCAAAGTGCACATATCGTCTGGATCAGTGGCTCCAGCGTCACGATGAATGTTGGCCTCTTTGCGATTGTTGATAAGAACGGCACCGGCGGCGTGGACGATGCACTTAGGCATACCGGTGGTGCCGCTGCTGTATACGATCAGGAAGGGATCGTTGAAATCGATCTGTTCGAATCGGAACGTCAAGTCCCCGTTTGCAGCTTTTGCAAACGTCTCCAGCGTCTCGCATCGTGGCACAACAGAGATATCAGCTGGCTTATCCTGCCATCGAGGCATGCTGACCATGCCATCGAGCTCGCCGATACCCTTCATACCTGCCTCGAGCTCCACCATCTTGGGCCTCAAATCGACGGTTTTGCCGTTGTACACCGCCCAATCGTCCACAAAGATATATCGCGGCTTGATCTGCCTCAGCCTATCCAAGACACCTCTGGTACCTGATCAGAAAGTCAGCAAAACATCTGCGCCCTAAACTCGAACTCAAAAGCCTCCAACGCGCCATGTAGCGCTGGATCCTCGCTTCGGAGCATAAATCGATTTGACTTACCCATATCAGTAGAACTACTACTAAAAATCCCCCCCACCGCCCCCGTAGCAAAAAACACCGTCAAAGTATCAAACGAATTACTGCCCACAACCGCCACCCGATCCCCCTTCCTCACCCCCCTCGCCCGCAACGCATTCGCCAAAAGCGCCGTCCGCTCGCGCAGCTCCTTCCACGTGCACTGCCGTACCTCCTTACACCCCTCTCGAACCTCTGTGCAAGCGATCCGGTGGTCCTCTTTCCGGTGGGTAGTGCGTTTGGAAGGGTCGGAGGCGTCAGGCCAGTGGAGGATGTTCTCTGTGAAGTTGCATTTGACACCGGCGAACCAGGGGGGAACGGCGTCCATGCGGGCGGATTCGTCTATGACTTGGGTGAAGCTGCCTGTATGGATGATTGGGTATTCGTGGAATAAGTGGCCCCAGAAGTCTGAGCGGGAGTTGACGGACCAGGCGTGCAGGTCGTCCCAGGTTTGCAGGTTGAGGGAGTGTTTTGCGTTGGCCGATTGCATGAAGGAGTAGGCCATAGTTGCTTTCGGATTGGGATGTTCCCAGAGTTTCCTGGGGAGGACGTGGGAGTCTGCCATGGTGATAGTTATTGATATCGTTTGTTTGCTCTGGTTCTATATTTCAGATTGTCCAGATGGTGGACGATAGATGGTAATGAGGAGATTCAGTACCGAGACACACGAACAGTCGCCCAATGCCTCCGAGTTGGTGATACGGTCGTATACTCTACAATTGAGTCAAAGCTGCATCCAGTGAGTGGTCTCGTGGCCTCCCAGCGCGACTCTCGTACAAATACTGCTTCTCGCACTGACACAGGTAAGAAGGTACGAAACTACAAGTGAATCGGAGAGACCTGAACCGCGGCAACTGGTGACTGTGGAGAACGAAGGCGGGGGTGGTTCGGGAAATCGTTCGGAGAACAAAGGCACGGTGTATATCGTTCGGAAAACTGGTGGTAGAGTGGTCCTTGACTATGGCGTGGTTCTGGCAGTATCGACTAAGTGCGGTGCAAGGCGACGTCCACACGAACGATGTTGAGCCATGTGGAATCGTCGGTTGATGATGAAATGGGACGGAGTGTTCCAAAGACATCCGTCGCTTTATATAAACTTCTAGACATCAACAATCTACAATTTACTATTCCAAGGACTCTTCGTGACATTTGGTCCTGCATCCGTCGGCCCCTGCTCGCCAGCCTTCTTTCCTCTGATATCCGCCGGTGGCTGCTCATCAACGATCAGGTTCGACGCCGTGCTGATCGTGTCGATAGCCTCCTTCTCGATTCTGTTCAACAGGTCTTCACATGTCGGGATGTCGTGGATTAGGCCGATGACTTGGCCTGCTGTCCATACCTACAAAACACTCATTGTCAGCAACGCTTCGCCAGTAATTGTAAATGTGAGTAACAGCTTACCCCAAAATCCTTATCCCCATTCAAAAACACCTGCCGCCCCCTCTTCCCACTCACCAACCCCCCGACCTCCTCAAACTTCCCCGTCGTGCTCTCCCGCTCAATCTTCACCGCCTCCTGGCTAACCTTATTCTTAAACAACCGACTCGTGTTCTTCCACCTCCGCAACACCAGCTCCGTGTCGGTCTCATCCGCATCCACAATCGCCTGCTTGATCTTCTGATGGATCGGCGCCTCCACCGTCGCCATAAACCTGGTCCCCATATTGATACCCTCGGCCCCTAGACTTAAAGCCGCCGCTAGCCCTTGCCCGTCCGCGAAACCTCCGGAGGCGATAAACGGCACAGTCATCACCTGCCGCGCCCGAGACAAAAGGATGAAATTCGTAATATCCGTCTCCCCCACGTGCCCAGCACACTCAAACCCATCAATGCTCAAAAAGTCCACCCCAAGCTTCACCGCGCTCATCGCGTGCCGGATCGTCGTGCACTTGTGCAGTATCACGCACGGCGGGTCCGCAGCTTTCAACTGCTTAATTATCGGCCCCGGGCTGTTCCCAGCTGTCTCAACGATCCGGATGCCTTCTTCGAGGACTACGCGGGCGTAGGCGGGGTAGTCCGGGGGCACCATGGCGGGGAGCAGGGTGAGGTTGACGCCGAAGGGGAAGGAGGTGAGGGCGCGGCATTTGCGGATCTCGGCGCGGAGGGCGTCGGGGGACGGCTGGGTGAGGGCGGTGATGATGCCGAGGCCGCCGGCGTTGGAGACGGCGGCGGCCATTTCGGCGTAGCCTACCCATTGCATTCCGCCTTGGACTACGGGGACTATGCACTATCAATACCATGGATGTGGTGAGGGAGTTGGAAGTATTTACCTCGTATGCCGAGTTTCCTCGTTAGGGCTGTATTGAAGGGCATCGTGGCTGTTTCTGAAGCAGGTTGGAGGGGTAGAAAGGTAATGGAGACAACAGAGAAGAGACGACGGAGGCTAGAATGACAGAGATGGAGAGATAGGAGATATATGGAGACCTGAATATACGTGCGTAGAGTAAGATGGACGGAGTAATCATTCAATGCAGGCCGTGGACGTGGACCTCGGCTTGGAGCTCTCCAAACCAGCTGCGGTTCGGTTCCGAAGTTCTGGCCTGTTGGAAGGGTGCACGAACTTCTGTTCAATGGAGGACGGTGCTTGCCTGCTTGACATCGTGGTCTGAGTCGTCATGTTTGTGTGATTCAAGCTCATTCGTGTTCAGCACAATGGGACGATAAATACGTCAAGAGGTCTCCTGGTCAATCGTGTCGGCGATAGATGGTTAGTGGTGTATGACGCGAGTTACCCGTAGTAGAGTCGGAGCTGTTCTCAAAGGTCAACTCGCGCGGCCAAGAGCTCTCCGATCGGATGCGGTGGTCGTGATTTTCTTGGTTCGCGAGACGGCAATCCGAACATTTGAAGTCCGATCGCCTTCCCCGCGTTGCTTCCCGCACTCTAGCCTTCTAGCCTCTCTCGAGCCGTTCTCGAGCCGTCCCTCTAGCTGCAGAAAGCTTGGACGTTTCGCAGCAGAGGCAGCGTCCGGCTCTTCGATTTCGCGACTCCGCGAGGCAGAAACACTTTCACGATCCATCCTCGCCTTGCGACACCTGCACCACCACGACCCCTCTTCTTCGGTGGCAGTACCACTTCGTTGTGGAGTCCTGCTCCTCATACAAACGTAATCCTCTTTAATCCTCCCCCAATCCAAAGATATCCGCAGGGCAGGCAGACAGAAAGGCAGTTGATCGTCTGAGAGCTCACATGGTGAATGCGGCTTGACCAAGTGAAGCAGCTTCGATTCGCCTTCACAGCTGTCGCATAACGACTTGCACGACTCTACCAACCTCATCATCTTCTCACCCTCCTGCACAACTGCCATGACACAACAACATAATCCACACATGCACAGATAGGTGTCTGGCACAACGAATATGGCCGACCGAAGCCTCGATGCCTACGAGGCGAAGCTGCAAGACGGCGGCGTCGACCTCAAGACCAAGGGCGCCCTCCTCACCGAGATACGAGACCAGATAGAATCATGGACTCAACCCTCCACCTACACCACCTTCCTGACCAAGATGGTCCCAATCTTCGTCGACATCTTGTCAGGTTCGCCCAGCTTCACATCCAACTCGCCCGAACAGATATGTCGGCAACGATCGCTGGAGATCATCCACCGGTTACCACTCAACACCGTGGATGGTGCGACGATGGAGCCATTCGCGGAGAAAGTGGTGGACAAGTGCCTGGAGTTGGTCAAGATTGAGAACGAGGACAATGCTGTGCTGTGTCTCAAGATTGTCATGGACTTCTGCAGATATCATACCAGGATCCCGGCCGTGGCAGACAAGGCACAACCATTTCTTGATCTGATTCTGGAGATCTTCGACGGGGTTGAGCAGAGCATCAAGGACACATTCGATGGTCCACTGCCGACTGCAGCCAGTTCCACCGACACACAAGGCGCCCCGAACAACACAGGCACACCCGGCTCACCGGTCACATCCACATCGCAACCACTCGGTGGCGTTGATGCGGGTTCCGAGCAACAGTCGAGACAGCTCATCAAAGGCGTGAACAGCTTCAAAGTAGTGGCAGAGTGTCCAATAATAGTGGTCTCTATCTTCCAAGCTCACCGCGCTCTCGCCCCAAAGAACATCGGGAAGTTCGCGCCGATCATCAAAACCACTTTACTGCTGCAGGCTGAACCTCAAAAGCGTGCACACGAGGAGGCAGCCGCGAACAATGACATCTTCACCGGGATAGCCAAAGAGATCAAGCTTAGAGGTCAGACCGCAGCATTCGGAGATCTGATTACCGCGCAAGTCAAGACTATGTCGTTTCTGGCTTACCTATTGCGAGCCTATCAGAACTCCATGCAGGAATTCCTGGAGATCCTACCGGAACTCTGTGTACGGTTACTTCAGGACGTACCGCGAGCGCATACGGCTACGAGAAAAGAGTTGTTGGTCGCGATAAGACACATCATCAACTTCAACTTTCGCGCCATCTTCTTGCGGGTCATACTTCCTCTGCTGGACACGAGGACGCTGGTCGGTGATAGTCTCACAGCCGACGTTACATTACGCCCGCTGGCGTATACCATGCTTGCCGACCTCATCCACCACGTCCGCGAACAACTCAACGCCGAGCAGATCAGCAAGGTCGTCCACGTCTACGTCGGGCATCTGACTGGTGATGATGGAGTTGAGGTTCCGGGCACGAGCTACCAGACCATGTCTGCCAAGCTGCTTCTCAACATGGCTGAATGCATGTCGAAGATCGAGGACAAGAGGGAGGCACGGTATCTGATGATGACCGTCTTGAATGGCATCGCCGACAAGTTCGCCGCCATGAACCGCGCCTATCCTAATGCCGTCAAGCTCTCCCTTCCTCAGCAGGAAGCTGGCTCTGGGCTTGATGCTACGCCCGAGAATTACCTGGCCGATGAGGATGTCAAGCCTGACTGGGACGAGACCGATATCTTCAGTGCTATGCCCATCAAAGCTGTGTCTCCTCGCGACCGAGCTACGGATGCTGTGACGGAGAACAAGTTTCTGTTCAAGAACTTGTTGCACGGACTCAAGACGTTCTTCTATCAGCTCAGGAACAGCAATCCGCCAAGGATAAAAGAAGAGATCGACGAGGCGAACGCACCCATCAACTGGAAAGATCTGTCATCTGGCTTCGAGGCGGAAGAGGTTGAGGTGCTTGTCAAGTTGTTCAGGCAAGGCGCAAAGTGCTTCCAGTACTATGCTCCACTGCCCACCGAGAAGGACGCAGATCAGAGAGAGACCACAGAGGCTGTTGCGAGTTCGGCTGTCTCTAATAACACTGCCAGCTCAAAAGAGGAGAAGGACTTGCTGGAGACTTTCGCGACTATCTTCCATCACCTCGATCCCGCGACCTTTCACGAGATCTTCAGCTCTGGCTCGCCTTCTGGCATTGCGTACCTCTACGAGCAAAGCTTTCATCACCCGGCGCTGCTTCACATTCCACAGTTCCTGCTCGCATCGGAGGCTACCAGCCCTGCATTCTGCGGCATGCTTCTCAAATTCCTGATGAGCAAGATCGAAGAAGTTGGTGAGAAGGATTCTGCGAAGACCTCCGTACTTCTCCGCCTCTTCAAGCTGAGTTTCATGGCTGTTACGCTGTTTAGTGCGCACAACGAGAGTGTGCTCCTCCCGCACGTCCGCGAGATCATCACCCGCAGCATCGAGCTCTCAGTCGACGCAGAGGAGCCCATCAACAATTTCCTCCTTCTCCGAAACCTCTTCCGTAGTATCGGCGGCGGTAGGTTCGAGCACCTTTACAAGGAGATTCTGCCGCTTCTCGAGATGCTGCTCGAAGTGCTGAACATCCAGCTTGCAGCAGCGTCGGACGCCAGCACGCGAGACCTGTTCGTCGAGCTCTCGCTGACGGTGCCTGCGCGGCTCAGCCATCTGCTCCCGCATCTCAACTACCTGATGCGACCGCTCACTGTCGCCCTGCGTAGTGGCGAGCGAGCGTCTGGTGAAGCGAAGGACAGCCCAAGAGGCAACAGCAGCTCCGTGCAAGGTGTTGGCTCGGCTGAGCTTACTGCGCAAGGTCTTCGGACCCTCGAGCTTTGCGTTGATAACCTTACAGCGGATTATCTGGACCCGATCATGCAGCCCTACATGGAAGATATCATGGGCTCGCTATGGCGCATGCTCAAGCCTGTTGGACTAACCAGTGCCAATGCTATTGCGAACGGCACTGCGCATATGGTTGGGACTGGTCACACTGGCGCACACACTGCTGTGCGGATTCTTGGCAAGCTTGGGGGCAGGAACAGGAGGTTCATCACTGGACCACCTGATCTGGAGTGGCGGGGTTACGCGGACGATGAGGCTTCGTTCGATGTTCGCCTGATCGGTGCAGTGGCTAATGGCGGCGAGCGAGCGATGCCCGCTAGGCTCGGTATCGAGACTGCGGTTGACATACTTCGCGAGCCAACGAGGAGTGCACCACAGCATCAGAAGAATGACGAGCATTATAAGCGCCAGGCTTTCAAGCTGATTACAAGTCATGTCAAGATGCTCATTGGCGTTAACAACCTTCCCGACGATCTGGCTCGACTTGTGAGACTTCAGGCGTCGGATCTTGCGGACAAGAAGTTTGATTCTGGATCAGACCTCTTCAGTGTTTCTGAGAGGTCGAAGAGCACAGTCAAGCGAGACGCGCAGCAGCAGACCATGCTCAAGCTTCTGCAGTCAGTCATGTTCGCCACCAGCATCCCGCAGCTGAAGGATGAAGCCGAGAAGTTCTTGCAAGGCATATACCGCCACTTCATGCTTGTGGAGGTGGGCATGGCATTTGGCAAGGAGAAGCATCGTCGTCGACCGTTCGATGTGAGAGCTGGTGACGGACCGGTTTGCATCGACACTTCAGTCCTGGCAGACGCGATCTGCGAGAGCTTTGCTTCACATCTGGACGAAGTGCGCGATACCGCGGAGAAGGCTATGAAGGCTTGTATGGCGTTAGCCAAGACGCTCTTCGGCTCCGAGGAGAAGGCTGCCTGTCTACCGTTCTTCACGAAACTGGCCGAAGTCTTCACTCATGCGTGCTACGAGGAGGAATGGTTCATGAAGCGATCCGGCGCCATGGGCATCAGCATCCTTATCGACGAGCACAAGATGCCGCTTCCGGACTCCTGGGTCGCTGATCGCTTGAGTGAGATGGTGAAGGGCTTGCTCTACGTGATCAAGGATATGCCGCAAGATCTGCCATCCAAGATTCGGATCCAGTCGAAGGATACTCTGCTGGCGCTTGTCACGCGTTTCGCGAAGAGCGCAGATGTCGCGCAGCCGGATCTGGAGAACAAGGAGACGAAGCTGTATATGCTCGCTAACAGGCTCATAGTCGAGGTCTCGCACATGAACCGGAATGTTAGGGATGCTTCGCAGCTTGCTCTGCAGACGCTTGCTACTGCGTTGGGTCTTGGTGTGCATGAGGTCGTCAACCCGGTCAAGGAGCCGCTTGTGGCGCCGATCTTCAACAAGCCGCTACGCGCCCTGCCTTTCGCAGCGCAGATCGGTTATATCGATGCCATCAACTTCCTGCTGGATATGGAGCACGACGTGCTAACGTTCAACGACGAACTGAATAGGTTACTGTTCGAGACGTTGGCGCTAGTTGACGCGGAAGACGACATCTTGGCCGGAAAGCCATACGAGTACCGCACCCAGGAATCTATCGTACGCCTTCGAGTCGCGGGCCTCAGACTCCTAACAACCGCCATCCGCTTCCCAGCCTTCGGCGCCAGCACCGCTCAGCCCGGCGCTTCGCAACCCGCCTCCCAGACAAGCTCTCAAGGCGGTTCTTCCGGCGGCGGACAGCACCGCGCCCGCGTCATCTCCATCTTCTTCAAGAGCCTGTACAGCAAGAGCAAAGACGTGCAAGGCGCCGCCAACGCCGGTCTGAAGATCGTGCTCACCGCCACGCAGAAATTGCCTAAGGATCTGCTGCAGAATGGCCTCCGCCCGATTCTGATGAACGTGCAGGACCCGCGCAAGTTGTCCGTCGAAGGGCTGGAGGGGCTGAGGACGCTCTTGCAGTTGCTCACGAATTACTTTAAAGTGGAGATTGGGACGCGGTTGCTGGATCATATGAACCATATCGCCGACTCGGAGACGCTGCAGAAGGCGTCTTTTGGGTTGATCGAGGCGCAGCCGAAGATGAAGGTTGTGACGGCCATTTTCGCGGTGTTTCATCTGTTGCCAGCGCCGGCGGTGCAGTTTTTGAGCGATTTGATTGAGAGGGTCATGCATCTTGAGGCTGCGCTGCGGAGGACGGGGAGTTCTCCGTTCCGGGAGCCGCTGGTGAAGTATCTGAATGCTTATCCTGAGGAGACGTGGAAGTACTTTTCGCCTGCGCTGAATGAGGAGGCGAAGGGGAGGTTGTTTGCGCAGGTGCTTAGGCATCCGGAGAGTGGGGTGTTGAGGAAGAAGGTTGTGGATGAGGCGCAGAGTCTTGTGGACCTTTTCCAGGGGTTTGAGGGGGTGGAGCGGGCGCAGGCGGGGGTGAATGCGATTCATGTTGCTGACGCTATCTGCGCGTACCCAGAGGTTGGGAGGGTATTTATGGAGAAGGAGGACGTGCGGAATGCGCTTGTGCAGGCGGCGAAGGGGTTGCATGATTATCATTCGCTGCCGCCGAGTTTGAGGCTGGCTGCTGCGCAGAGCCAGCAGCATGTTATGCGGATTATGGTGGTATACTTTGAGAACCATGCGGAGGATCTGGACTCGCTGTTCGGGGTCTTCGAGGCGTGCACGAAGGGGGAGATGCAGGCTTCGCCGGCGCTGTTCCGGTACCTTTACACGAACGTCATTACGAATACGGACGTGGAGTACCAGCGGGCTATTGTGATGCGCTGCATCGACATCTACACCAACAAGCAGACGACGCAGCGGCAGAAGTTTTTCGTGTTTCACAATGTCATGAACCCGATTTTGGCGAACGATACCATGCGCAACTGGCACCTCCTCTTCGTGCCTCACGCCAAAGGCACCGCTTTACTCGACAAGCAGATGGCCGACGCCGTCCACAACAAGCTCTGGAAGCCGCAGTCCATCGCCGACATATCGGAGGACTGCACTCAAGGCGTCGACCACAGCCGCATGGAGCTGCTCCAGACCTCGGCGTTCCTGGTAAAGTACCACCACAACATGCTCCAAGACGCGCGCAAGGACTTGATCAAGTTCGGCTGGAACTACATCCGTCTCGAGGACCACATCAACAAGTACGCCGCGTACGTGTTGATTGCGTACTTCATCGCGCACTACGAGACCCCGCCCAAGATCGCGATGCAAGTTTATGGGGCTTTGCTGCGCGCGCACCAGGCCGAGGGGAAGAACCTCGTGATGCAGAGTCTGGAGATCTTGGAGCCGGTGCTTAAGAAGCGGCTGGGCGGCCAGGATGGACGGCAGAGTGTGTGGGCGAGGCTGCCGAGGAGGATTTTGAGCGAGGAGATTGGGAATGTGCAGCAGTTGACTTCGGTGTACCATTTCTTGGTGCGGCATCCGGATCTCTTCTACGAGGCGAGAGAGCCTTTTGCGGGGATTATTTTTCAGACCGTGGGAAAGGTTGCGCAGCTGCCTTCTCCGAGCGTGGAAAGCAGGAGATTGGCGCTGAATTTGTTCGGTATGGTGTGGAAGTGGGAGACGAGGACGATTCGGGAGAACGGGTCGCTGGCTGCGCCTGCTACGCCGGCTGGTGACGGACAGGGTGCGGTGGGGGATAAGAAGGGCGCGGTCGCTAACGCGAACCTTAGGCTGGTTCTGGTGAAGTACATGGTCCAGTTCATCGCCACTTTACCCGAGCGCTACCCCGTATCGGCGAAGAAGAGCAAGGAGGCGAGCGCGGCGACGCTTCCTGGACAACAGGCCCCGACTGAGACTGTGGTCGCTTCGCTGGATCTGCTGAGCAAGTTGCTCTCGGCGCCTTATTGGGATGATCTGGATATCGATGCCATGTTCCCGAAGGTCACGGAGCAGATTTTGTGCAGCGACCATAAGCAAGATGCTGAGAAGCCTGAGATCTGGGTGACGCGGGTCATCAATACGCTGGAGATTCTGAAGGTGCTGTTGAATGCGCGGAGTGATGAGTGGGTGCTTGCGCGGCTGCCGCAGTTGCAGAAGTTGCTTGCGAAGCAGTTGAGGAGTGATGGGGCCGAGATCCAGGATGCGATTCATGGTGCTGAGCTCTCGGACTCTGACCCAGGTGAGAAGGGCAAGCTGACGCATTTGCTCCCGAGGATTCTGGAGGTTATCCCGATCGCGGTGGCCGAGGATGAGTTGCCGGATGCTGATAGTCCGACCGAGGACTTCAGTAATTTTCTGACGACGATTGCCGGGGATGTGCTGAATAACGGGAGTCACATGGCCGGCATCAATATTCTTTACACCATGGCGCAGCGCAAGCCGGAGGACATCGATACGCACATCCCGGCGCTGCTGAAGACGCTGCAGACGAAGCTGGCTAAGGATCATCTTGCGGCGCAGCTCCCGCCTGCACAGCAAGCTGCCGCTATGGCCCAGGGTCAGATCCCGACGCCGCAAGAGAGCGAGATGACTGTGGTGCTCATCATCAAGGTCGTCGAGATGCTCTCGATGCGGATCAGTGCGCTCGGCGAGTCACGTAGGCCGTACCTTAGCGTGCTCGCTTCACTGGTCGAGCGATCACAGAGTAACGCTTTGTGCGCGAAGATTCTCAGCCAAGTGGAGTTCTGGGTCTTTCAGTCGACGGAGCCGGTGCCGACGCTCAAGGAGAAGACGGCGGTCCTGCAGAAGATGTTGACGTTTGAGCAGCGGGCGGATTCGACGATGTATACCAAGTTCATGGAGCTGGTTATCCGAGTCTACGAGGACCCGAAGATCTATCGCTCGGAGCTTGCGGTGCGGATGGAGCATGCGTTCCTTATCGGGCTCCGGAGTCCGGATGTCGAGATGCGGGCGCGGTTCACGTCCATTTTCGATAAGGCGTTGAGCAGGACGACTAGTAATCGGTTCTTCAAGCTGATTTCGGAGCAGCAGTGGGATAATCTTGGCGATACCTTTTGGCTGAGCCAGATTATTCAGGTGATGTTTGGGAGTATTGAGCAGAATTCTGTTGTGAGGCTGCATCCGGACGATTTCACTACCATGCCGGCGTCGAGGGCTTGCGGGGCGCTGGTTGGGGATCAGAGGTTGGGGGATCTGATGCTCGATGATGGGTTCGAGGCGCTGGTGGCGGAGGAGAGGCAGTTCTTGGCTGAGGTCGGCACTGTGAGGGCGAGAGATGTGCTCGTGCCGATGGCGGATCTGCAGCACACTGATTGGCAGCTTGCGCACGATATCTGGGTTGCGTACTTCCCGATGGCCTGGTCGACGCTTTCGAAGGACGACCGCGAGGATATTGAGCAGGGGCTTATGGCTCTGCTCACCAAGGACTTCCATCAGCGCCAGGCTGAGAGGCGGCCGAATTGCGTTGCTACGCTGCTCGAGGGTATCGCCAGGGCCAGGCCGGTCTGCAAGTTCCCGCCGCATGTGATGAAGTATCTGGCCAAGAGCTATGATGCGTGGTACGTTGCTACCAGCGCGATGGAGCACGCTGCCATGAAGCCGCCTGTCGACAGCGTCAATGTGCGTGAGAGCAATCTCGATGCGCTTGTGGAGCTTTACGCTTCGCTCGAGGAAGGCGATTTGTTCTATGGGACTTGGCGCCGGCGTGCGCAATTTCTTGAGACCAATGCTGCGCTTTCGTACGAGCAGAACGGCATCTGGGACAAGGCGCAGAACATGTATGAGCAGGCCCAGATCAAGGCACGCACTGGCTCGCTACCCTTCTCGCAAGGCGAGTACATGCTCTGGGAGGACCAGTGGGTTCTCTGTGCTCAGAAGCTGCAGCAATGGGATATTTTGGGAGAATTCGCCAAGCACGAGAATATCAACGATCTCTACCTGGAGTCCATGTGGCGCAACTACGAGGCTTGGAGCACCAACGAGACTCGCGAACAGCTGGATACTATTGTCAAGTCAGTGTCTGACGCCCCGACGCCGCGTAGAATGTTCTTCCAGGCGTTCATGTCACTGCTCAAGCTCAACAAGCAGCTGGAGAACATGAACGACTTCTCCAGGATCTGCGATGAGAACATCCAGCTTTCGATCAAGAATTGGCACAAGCTGCCGCGCCGCATCACGAATGCGCATATCGGATTGCTGCAGAACTTTCAGCAACTGGTTGAACTGCACGATGCCAGTGTCATTTGCCAGAGCCTGGGTCAGACTACGGCGCAGAACCTGGATGTGAAGTCGCAGGAGCTGAAAGTACTTCTCAGCACCTGGCGCGATCGTCTGCCAAACCTGTGGGACGACATCAATGCCTGGCAAGACCTCGTCACCTGGCGCCAGCACATCTTTCAACTCATCAACAGCACCTACCTGGGCCTCCTGCAGCCCCAGAACGGTGGCAACGCCACCGGCAATTCCTACGCTTACCGTGGCTACCACGAGACAGCCTGGATCATCAACCGCTTCGCGCACGTCGCGCGCAAGCACCAGATGCCGGAGGTGTGCATCACTCAACTCAGCAAGATCTATACGCTGCCGAACATAGAGATCCAAGAAGCCTTTCTTAAGCTGAGAGAGCAAGCGAAGTGTCACTATCAGAACCGTAGCGAGCTCACGAGTGGTCTGGACGTCATCAACAACACCAATCTTAATTATTTTGGTCAGAATCAGAAGGCGGAGTTCTACACGTTGAAGGGGATGTTTTTGAGTAAGCTCAATCAGAAGGAGGAGGCGCATGATGCTTTTGGCACTGCGTTGTTCTTTGACATCAAGCTTCCGAAGGCTTGGGCGGAGTGGGGACGGTACAGTGATTATCTGTTCAAGGAGGACCCGAATAACATCGATCTGGCTGGGAATTCGCTGAGCTGCTATCTGGAGGCTGCGGGCCAGTACAGGAGTGCCAAGTCGCGCAAGCTCCTAAGCCGGATCTTGTGGCTGCTCAGTCTGGACGATTCTGAGGGCACCTTGGCCAAGGCGTACGCAAACTTCAAGGGAGAGCAGCCGTGGTGGTACTGGGTCACTTTCATCCCGCAGCTGCTCAACAACTTATCGCGGACGGAAGGCGAGGCGCACATCGCGCACCAGATCTTGACCAACCTGGCCAAAACTTACCCACAGGCGCTGCACTTCCATCTGCGAACCAGCAACGACGACATGTTGATCATCAAGAAGTCGCAAGCCCAGAAGGAGCAGAAGGAGAAAGCTGCCAGAGCTGCGAAGGAGGCCGGCGAGACCATTAAGCAGGAGTCTCCGTCACTGCGTCCGTCGAGCGCTGATGCTTCTCGCCCTGGCACTGCGCAGTCGATGCAAGCAGAAGGGACGCCGATCGCTGCTGCCGCGGAGGGCACGCCGAAGAAAGAAACTGGTGAAGAAACCAAGCCCACCGAACCGGCTCGCCCGAAGAAGCCGTGGGAGTACACCGAAGCCTTGACTGTGACTCTGCGCACGGCATTTCCACTCCTCTACGCCTCTATGGAAGCCATGGTCGACCAGATTATCAAGAACCTCAAATGTCCTCTCGACGAAGACGCGTACCGCCTGGTTGTTGCCCTTCTCAACGATGCGCTGGGCTTTGTCGCGCGCTCGCCAGGCGCCTTCAGTCAAGATGCGAAGCTTCCCCAACAGACCGAGACCAACATAACACGTTTCTCGGAGCAAGTCCTCCCTCCCCACTTGCGGAAGGCGTTCGAAGCCGACTTTTCGGCGAAGAAGCCGAGTATGCTTGAGTACATTGTCAAATGCCGGAAGTGGAGAGACAAGCTGGCTGAGAAGCTCGACCGTCGTCCTCAGACTATCCATCTCGCGGAGACTAGCCATCTCTCCGGATTCAGGTTTGTCTGGTTCGATGAGGTCGAGGTGCCCGGTCAATACCTGCAGCACAAGGACAAGAACCAGGACTTCGTTCGCATCGAGCGCTTCTTGCCTATTGTCGAGGTGCACAGAGGCATGCAGGCGTGTCATCGCCGACTCAAGATTCGAGGTCATGACGGTAGCGTACACCCGTTCGCCGTTCAGCACCCGGCACCACGTCATAGCAGGCGCGAAGAGCGTATGCTGCAGCTGTTCCGCATCTTCAACAGCACGCTTGCGAAGAAGAAGGAGAGCCGTCGTCGGAATCTGCAGTTTCACCTTCCGACCATGGTTCCGTTGACGCCACAGTTTCGGTTGATTCAGGACGATGCTTCTTACGTCACGCCAAACACCATTTGGGACGACTACTGCCGTCGCAACGAGATCGACAAGGACGATCCGCTCGTCTACATGATGGAGAAGCAGAGGCAAGTGCCACCAGCGAGGCAAGAGCAATTCCAGGCTATGAGATTGGAAGCACTCAACCATATCCAGGACCGTATGGTCCCAAAGGACTTGGTGCGCGAGTACTTCGCTGCCACTCATCCATCGTACGACGCTTTCTGGCTCTTCCGCAGACAGTTCTCGTACCAGCTGGCGGCGTTGACGTATATGACTTTCACGATGCACATGACCGCGCGTACGCCCAACAAGATGTCAATTGCTAGGCGCAACGGCAACATCTGGGGTTCCGAACTCCTGCCAGCCATGTCGCAGGCACGGCCATACTTCCACAACCCGGAGTCTGTACCTTTCCGTCTAACACCGACGCTGCAGCTCCTCATGGGACCGATCCATACCGAAGGGATCTTCACCTGCGCTATGATGGCCATCGCTCGCTGTCTTACGTCCGACTCTTCCTACACCACTACGACGACAGCGGCGAATGCTAACGCCAACGGCGCTCCACCGACGAATGGCATTCTGGAAGGTACTAACTGTGAGCTCGAGCACCACTTGTCGATCTTCATCAGAGACGAGATGTCGTTCTGGTATCAACAGTCGCACCGTTCGAACATCAAAGACGGGGAGCTGAGGGAGAGTGTGCAGAGGAACGCGGAGGTGATTGTGAATAAGGCTTTAGGTCTGACGGGTGATCCGAGTGCGAGTGGGTTGCCGGCGAACCAGCCTGTGGTGGATTTGGTCAGCAAGGCGACGAATCCGACGAATTTGTGCCAGATGGATCTGCAGTGGATGCCGTGGCTGTGAGGTGTGGTTTGGGGTGTTTCGTGGGTATCGGGGCTTTGGGGCTTGGGGGGATTCGAAAGGGGTATGGCGTTCATGCTGTTGCTTTGAGGGATGGAGATGAAGCTGCTAGGGTGACATTCCTGGGAAGGATTCAAATTGTCATTAGCATGGTGTTCTGGTGCTAGGTCATTGAGTTACTCATCGTAAGTAGCAGATGTATCGTAATTCTCCAATGAGCTATCAGTTAGACGTGGTCATACGATAGCACGAAAGCTGTCATGTCTTGGGAGACTTCCAACTCATGTCATGCAACGGGTAACGACGTGACTTCTCTTCGTGCGAATAGTGATAAGTCGCATAGATTTATGTGTTGTCGTACGGTAGCGTCAAAGTTATCTAGGATTATGGAGAACCTCGAACTGCCATATATAGCCTAACAGTCTGCTGTCGACTTTGAATGAGACGAAGCTGTACAAGAGGTCTGGTTAGGTAGTCAAAGGGGTATCATGATTCTCTATTGAGCTATCCACTCCAAACGCTCGGCTAACATCTCAAGTGCTGTGCTTCCACCAGCTCTGCTAATGCCTCTTAGACCTGCGATGAGGAAGGAGAGCTGCTTGTTTGCTTCCTCCTCCAGGAGTGCGAAAGATTCGAGAGGTGGGCCGGCACTGTCTATATCTTGCTCGTTGTCCTCATCATCCTCAGGCGGTGAAGCAACAAGTCTCGCCCAGGTATTAGCAAATCGCTCGCAAAGCTCGAGGGAGGTCAACACAGCCTCCCTGAGTGGCCGCACACTGAGCAGCAGGCTCGTTTCCAGCTGCCTGTCATGCTTGCTCCAGACAGCCACCATGGCATCGATATCGTCCGCCTCCTGCGTCTCTCGCAGCAAAAGTTTGTTCGATATGCTGCTCGTGGTGGTAATATGTGCATGTAAGATCTCGATTGTTGTCGAGAGTCGCTGCCGCAAGCCAAGGGCAATAGTGAGCGCTCGCGGAGTCTCCGAAGGACGGAGGTCGAAGAAATGACTGCGTAACAGCGACTTTGCACGATAGATCTGCAGAAGAAGTACAAACGCCTTCGCATAAGTGGTCGGAGAGCGTGCGCGTGTGATGTTCTGGACTGGCCATGGGAGAATAGTCTCCAACGTCAAGCATTGCAGCTGTTGTATCGAGGACAGCGCGAGAGCGTCAGCTTCCACGATCCGAATGGACAGAGTGGTGTCGACTGCTGTAGGACTGCTTGCCGAAAGCGTGTTGTTGGCCAGTTCGGAGAGGAGAAACTCGTTCCTCCATGCCTTGGGAGCATGATCCATTGACCAGAAAACTGTCTCGGCGAAATCCTGGAACGCTCTGCCATTCTCCGAGCAGAAAATTGCGGTCAGGCTGGCGTACGACTTCAGCAGTCCATGACTGTCGAATAGCGCACGACGGAGTGCAGGTGTTGAGTCCTCGGCCGTAGTGATTAGCCAGGCACTCAAAGTCCTAAAGTGGTGGGTCCATGGGTTAGCAAGTGTATCTCCAGCTTTGGGCCGAACTACAATGGGCACACAGCGCCGCCCAGCGGTTGATTGTATCTGAGAGAACCATTGTCAGGCTGACTTACTCTTCTAAGATCTCGGCAAACGGACGCAACCCGGTCCTCTTGATCGGCTCTACCACGCTATCAAAGTCTGGCAATACGGTGGAGAAGTCGCGACCATCGTCTTCCGGCGGGGTTTTGAGGGCTTTGAGGAAGGCCTGGCTCTTCCCTAGAGCAAAGATCCGGCTGGCACGCGGTTGGAGAAGGATGGGAACATTTGGCTGGCCATCTGCGAACGTCTTCATGGCATACCGATCGTGCCAGAAATTGCCTAAGTCGCAAGCTGGGTCTCGGTCTATGACCAGAGACGTCTCATCGTTGGTGTCGCACGTTCCGCTCATTATCCAGCACGATATCGACCTAAGATAGGTCTTCAAACCTGCGAGAAACACTGGAAGGAGGACTGTGAAGGTGGTAAGGTCTCCGGACAGCTCGCTGGCGCATGCTGCATCGTACAAACCGTTCAGTAGCCCGTGTGGCTCTTGCGGAGAGGGGGTTTGAACGATCCGACCAAGACGGACCAGGGGTTTGGCGGCTCTCTCGACCGCGGACCTGACCCCTACGATGCTGACAACCACATCGGCCGTCTTACTCAAGTACCGTTGCTCGAGATCGGCGAGTTGTTTTCCGAATCGCGAGAGGCAGACTTGCGTAGCAGCCTGGCATGATTGGATATAAGCAACCCCCTGCTCTGTACGCACCCACAGTCGAAGGGCATTGATAGCTGAGCCAATTGCCGCGAATTGCATCGTTATGTCGCGCAATGTGGTTCCAGCAGAGGTTTGCAGCTGAAGGCCATCGGCTGCGGTAACTCCTCCTGTAGAATTATTCATCACAAAAAGACTAGTCGGCAGACCGTGTAGCATTAAGAGTGTTTCTCGAACTAAGAGTAGCTCGGAGACGGCAATCCCACCAGATCGCTCAGACATATGCTCACGCAAGCATTTGACCTCTTCAAGGGCACTGTCATCAAGTGGTACAATAAATGATCTTGCTTGTGCCAAAACATTATATTCGGCTATGCTCGTCGCTTGTGTGGAAGTAGTGGCGTCGGAGTCGTGCTCCTCATCCACTGTAGCATCGTCGCCACTGGAGTGATACCCGCGCTCGACATCGTCCCAGAGACCGTCGTGATCAATCGGGGCGTCGGCCGTAAGTTCCTCCCAGGCCAAGGTTGAAGACGCATCGGCAATCCGATGAGGCAGTGTATCGAGAGTCTCGACATTCGCTTTCTCGACTGGTCTTTCGGACAGGTGCAGAAGTAGGGACAGAATCTCTGGCAGCCATTTCGACTCTACAGGTAGCAAGCTTAGCCTGAACTGCAGTGCTTCGGAGAGATCATCGCGGTTCAGCACGGCGAACTTCTCGACCAAGCCAATGAGTCTCGAGTGGATGTCGAACTGGTTCGTCCGGGCATGGCTGGAGCTTCTCAGCGACTTGACCGCGTTTTCTCGGATCTGGTCGATGGGGATGCTGTCGTGGTCGGATGATACAATGCTCCGGACCAGGTTATCTGTAAGTTGGTTTATCGTCGCAGCGTGGGCCATCGTAGTGTGGTGTCATCTCATCGTGTCTGTCGTTGTAGTCATTACAGTCGGTCTCGCCGGCGTACGTTTTTGCGAGTTCTTGTCGCGTGAACACGTGAAGTCGCGTAACTGCCTAATCTGGCACCTCCGCGGGTCGCCGCAAATAAGCTTTCTGGTTTGTCGAAGTCTGATTGGCTGCCCAAATCTGAGAACGACCTCAGGGAAGTTGTAGGAAGATATCCGTCTGGTTTCTGTGTACTAGAGACCAATGCCACACCGACTTGATGGAGAGAGGTGACAAGGGCCTATACCTACAGCAACCCGGATTACTCGATGTGCGGCCGCGACGATCAAAAATGGCCTTCCCAAAGCCAATCCGCCTGCTTGCTGCAGCATGCATGGCTCTATTCTTCTTCCTTATGCTACAGATGATCCGGAACCCGAATCCCATAAGCCCGCCTACAGCTTCAAACGAGAAAGAAGACTACAAGAGCTTCGCGCGAGATCCAAATCTTGACGGTACATAACCCCCACTCTACCCATTTAGCAACCATGCTGACCAAAGACCAGAAACCGGCGAACCCCCCGAACCGCTCCACCGAGTCGACGGCCACAACTACGACGCCGACAACCCCTTCAGCGACCGCATAAATGCCACCCTCCTCAGCCTCGTACGAAATAAGGAGCTCAAAGAGCTCGTCCAAAGCATGCAAGACCTCGAACGCACCTGGAACCACAAGTTCAACTACCCCTGGACCTTTATCAACGACGAGCCCTTCACCGAAGAGTTCAAAACAGTTACGAAACACCAAACGAACGCAGAGTGCCGGTACGAAGTAATACCAAAAGAGCACTGGCAGATCCCAGGCTGGATTAACAGGGATCTAATGCACGAGAGCGCCAACCTTCTCGAAGACATGGACGTGCAGTACGCACACATGGACTCTTACCACCAAATGTGTAGATGGAACAGCGGGTTCTTCTACAAACACCCGGCGTTGGCGGATTACCAGTATTACTGGCGTGTGGAGCCGAATGTGCATTTCTTCTGCGACGTCGACTACGACGTCTTCCGCTACATGCGGGACCATAACAAAACATACGGGTTTACGATCGCGCTTTACGACTCCCCACCCTCCATCACCACCCTCTGGCCCGAGACCATGAAGTTCGTTGCAAACAATAAGCAATACCTTGCCCAAAACAACGCAATGAAATTCCTCACCGATCGCGATCGCCGTCCGGAGCACAATTTCCAAGCCAACGGCTACAGCACATGTCATTTCTGGTCCAACTTCGAGATCGCGGATATGGATTTCTGGCGCTCGGAGGCTTATGAGGCGTATTTTAACCATCTCGACCGCGCAGGCGGATTCTTCTATGAGCGGTGGGGTGATGCGCCGGTGCATACGATTGCGTTGGGATTGTTTGAGGACTCCGATCGGATACATTGGTTCAAGGATATCGGGTATCAGCATATCCCGTTCTTCAATTGTCCGAATAGTCCGAAGTGTAAGGGGTGTATCAAGGGGAGATTGACGGATGGGGAGGCGTGGTTGAATCGGGAGGATTGTAGGCCGAATTGGTTCAAGTATGTTGGGAATGAGTGGGATAGTACAGCTGCGTGAAGAAAAGATTATGTGGCAATGGGATTTAGCAGGGTGTCTGGCGTTCCGAGGATGATCTGCATAGTACGATCTGGGGAAGGTGTATAGCTTCTGTAGACAGCAGTGTATGATATGTGATGCACATAACATATCACCAACGTCCTGGCCGTCCACCGCGAAACCCACCTCCACCCGCAACCCCTCGTCCGCGACTCATACCGCGACCCATACCACGCCCTCGCTCGGCTGCAAACGCACGGGCTCGCTCAACGGCATCATCAAGCTGATGCCTACTCTGATCTATCTGTCCGTACCCGTTATACCCCACCGTGTTCCGCGAAAAGTGAGCAGCAAGCTCCTTGCGCTTGTCAATACCGTCCAGAGTGAAGCCCCAGTAATTCGTGGTTGGCCGTTCAGGGTCTTTCCAAACGATGTTGCCGAGAGCATCAACATCCTGTACCTCCTCGGCTGATGTGTACTTGTCAAAGCACCGTAGTACATCCTCGTAGAGAGCACTGATGTCCTTCTTGAGCTGAGGATCTACTTCTTGACCTCCACTTGAGACGGGGAAACCACGTGGTGGTAGGGCACCGGCGAGAAGCGGATAGCCTTTTGTGCGTTTGAGATATAAGCCGTTGGCAGCTGGAAGCTCGTGCCATGGTGCTGTTGGGTCGGACGGCACACCGTGGTGGGTTGGTAGAATCCATTTGGTTGCGTCGTCATCGAGGACTTTTTGACCGTTCTCATTGTCCCTGGCGACTTTGTCGAGCACAGTGTCCCAGTCCTTGGCATCTGCAGAGCGGACTGCGTTACGCATTTGGTCTGTAGAAGACGTGCTGAACAGCCCTGACTTCTCCCAGAAGCCTAGCAATTCCAGGACGGGTTGGTACGTGCTCGTGGTTCTCGTGTCGCCACCGCACCCACAGACAGCGAGCTCGCATAGCTTGCTAACATCTGGTCGCAGTTGCTCAATGGCTTCAGAGCTACCTTGCACGCCACTGGAAAGTCTATGGCTGTGATAATGCATCAAGACATCGTGGACGAGGTATAGCAGATGCAGTCGTTTGAAGGCTGGTTCTGGCGGTTGCTGCACTTTGCCATCTACTATCTTGCCTAAGCCTTCGTTCTCATCTCCGGGCATTGTCGTGTCCACACGAGTCTCCGCATCTCGAGGTGCGAAGGATTTGCTGAGGGTAAGCAGGTACTTTGAAAGAGCTGATGTCCGCAGAGAAGACCCGAGAATGTAGCTGATGATGAAAGATTTGGCGACCTACCATGCGGACCGTGAGCTGCTTGTTCTGCAAACGTAGAAGGGAGAATACCACGGGAACCAACCTTGATATTGAACGCGGTGCAGATGTTACACGTTCTCAGAATCGAGCGCGCGAAGAGGGTGGCATTGTCGCGAGATATCTCAGGGGCACCGGGCTCGGCGCGCAGGAGAGCAGCAGTGAAGACCGCGCGGGCTACGCTGAGATCTTGTGGTTGTGCCATGAGTGGAGGTCGATATCCAGGTGTCTCGACGGATCTGAATTTTGAGGTGCCACTACAGCAGAAGACATTGCCACGAAGACCATATAGCCGGACGCGAGAAGGTGGATTTTGGCTGGCCTCAGGCACGACGGCTTGGGCCGGCGCTAACAGCAATATTGTTGTTCCCTCGCCTCTCCACTTTAACAACAACCACCACCTCACGCGCTCAGTGGGTGTAGCACCACCACCACCACCACCCAGCCGGAGAACTGGCTCCTCAGACCAGTCAAGGTAAGTCAAGTGTGTAGACAGTATAAGCGGCGTAGGCGGCGGCACAGGCAGGTATTGCGCGTTCTCCTTCGCAAGAACAGCCTTCGGGCCACTACAGTGCATGAACTTGTACTCAACTACCTAATTCTACAGCGGAGAACGATGTCAGCGCTGCTAGGCCTCCCGGCCGAGCTGAAGCAGGAGATTGTCGGCTATGTCAGTTCTGCCAGCGACCGTCGAGCTCTTCTCCTGGTTTGTAGCGAACTCCATGCCACTACAGCACCGGAGCTTTACCGCAGCATCACGATATCGCTGGAGAGACTGGACTTTTGCCCGGACAGCTTCGTGTCATACAACAAGAATCTCGCACATACGAAGTACCTGGAAATTGAAGCCGGGCGTTCTCCGTCGGACGAATCTGAGGCCCTTGAGGGCGTCATCTTGGCTTTCCCGCGAGACTCACTTAGGAGAATTGACATCAAGACCTTCGCACGATTGCCGCTAGACCTCACTCAACGCATCCATATGCGACAACGAAACCTCCGAAATTACTGGGTACATCGCCGATCTCCTGGCGCCTCCATCAAGGGATTGCCCCAAGCAGATGAGCTTCAAAACGTTGTGGTCCTGACCTTGGTGCTTGGAAATCCAGCAGACTGTGAGCGGAGTCGCCACGTCTTGCGTCAAATTCCTGGTCTACAGGACCTTTCGATCGTGTTTACACTCGGGGGCTCAGTGCTGCAAAACGACGCCGGGGCCGCGCTCAGTATCCTGCTCGCAGATTGGATCCACCCAGGGTCTACGAGACCAAAACTCACTCTGAAACGGCTAAATCTAAGGCTCATGGGCGACCACTGCCATGTCATTGGATCGTTCTTGGCCCGCTCGATCGAAATCACCAATCTGGCCACTCTCGAGCTCACTGAGTGTTCAGGGGCAGACGTGTACGTTCTCCAATGAGTATAGGCCCTCTTGATATTTATGAGACACTTGCTAACATGTCCTTGTTACGGGTGGCAGGCTGTTGACAGAATTCAGCCAGGCAGGAATAGGGCTGTCCAAGTTCGTGCTAGACTCAACCGATGATTCGAGCGCGATACTCGAAGACTTTCTACGGAGGAACGATGACCTTCGCGAACTGTGGATTAGCCAAGGCGAGTTGGCAGAAGAACGAGGTGGTACCTTCTGGCAAGCAATTCGGCGACACGGAACAAGCCTTCGCATTCTATTCCTGGGAGAAGGATTACTCTGCCACCCTGATCAGATTGGCGTCTTTGTGGAGTACCGTTTGAAGGACATCCAAGATCTTTGCACCCAGTGTCCGCAACTCGAACAATTCGCCCTGACTCTCCCGCTCGAACGAGAAGACCCCGACGCCAACAGCACGAAGCAGCCCTACGACTACACGGACCACGTCGAGAGTGTCATCGAGGCCCTCAAGCCGCTGAAGAGTCTCGTATCACTCCGCCTCCTGGTGTATCCGCAGTGTCTGGATGAAGAATTATTCATGAGAGAAGAAGATGAAGACGGTACTATGCATATTTGCGAAGATGTCGAGCTGGTTCCGTTATTGGGAACGCAGATGCAGATGATCGCTAACTTGGCATTCTCCACGCTGAGAGAAAGCTGCCCTCACCTCGTCGCGTTGCAGATCGATGCGCTCGAGAGTTGGGAGCGGAGCGTTACCACGAGCGAAGAGGTGGAAAGGTTTGGGTATATGAGAGACATCGAGACGGATGCAGATGGATACAGCAAGATGGTAGGTCGCCTGATTGAGCAGCACATGTTGAAGGATGAGGAGCCGAATAGCGAGATTTTCAGGACGAAGTGGTGATCAGGGACAGGGAGCTCTCGTCCGTAGCAACGAAGCAGCCGACACAATATCAAGCGCTGTAGTTGCATCATCGTTGTTTGATCTGTCGAGAACGCTGTGCCACTTCCTCGACCATTAACTCCACGTCATAAGTCCATGGTCATCAAAGCACTGTCCATCGACACCGTTCTCCAATCTAACAACAGAGCTATCAAGGGCAGATCTGATACTGTAGTGGCTTTATCGTCCGCCATGCTGCTGAGAAGACATTGTATGATCTACTGGCCCTTACATGATCTATGGTCTACTAAGCCCTACATAACCTTCCTCCTTCGGCATAGTTTTGATACCATCGATCACTCCCAACAGCCGTAACAGCAAAGAAGATCTGATCCGGATCGTACTTGTCCTTGATCTCCAGCAGCTTCGGGTAGTTCTCGCCGTAGAACACCGTTTGCCAGTCTGGCTGCTGCCAATCGGCCTCTTTGATATACGCGCGAGCACCTGGTGTAAGTTCCTCCATCATCGGCAGCCAATGTCCGGTAATCTCGCTGTAGCGGTGCATGTTCTCTTCCCAATCGGTCTGGTGCATCGGTCTGTGCGAAACAATGTCAGTGGGAACTCTTGAAATTTTGCGTGGAGATCGGACATACAGGGAGAAGATCGTATTGAAGACAGCTTCTCGCCGAAAAGGGTCGAGAGAGTTGTTATGTGGCGGGAAGCCTTGCATCGAGATATTGTTGGCTGTAGTTCCGACTGACAGACAATTCTCGACATAAGTCCGGTATAGACTCATCAAGTCGTCGAACTTCGAGTCGAAACTGTCTCGTGTAACAAGACGACTGGCCTCGACGGACGGGCTGATAAGATGTCGAGCGTTGAATGTCTTATAGCTGTCATAGAATGTGTCGAATTCGTTGATCAGGAACTCTGTATGCTGTTAGACTTTGATAACATCTCTCAATCAGAGACGGCTTGCTACTTACTGTGCGAGATGTTATGCTGCTTAAGCTTCTCAAGAGTAGGGTCAAGGATCTTCTGCAGCTCAGCCTGGGGAAGTCCTGGGCAGTTCGTAGGCCTCATCATGAACCCATCTTCTGCCTCGAAAGACCAGATCGCAAAGCAGCCACTCTCCATGAGGTTCGGTGATTCGTGAATGAAAGTCTCCACCGCATCCCACCAAGAATCATTGTTCACGCCTTCGGAAGGGAAGGTGAGGTTTGCCGCAGAGCTCTTGAGATCGGGATACACCTTGGCAGTGAGGGAGCTGACGACTCCATATGTGCCGCCGCCGCCTCCAGAGAGAGCCCAGAAGAGGTCTGTGTTGTTCTCCATGTTCGCCGTGAGGACTTCACCTTCTCCTGTGACGACTTCCCACTCCAATGCCTGGTCGGCTGCTGGCTCGAACTTCGAAGCTCCAGGTCCGTGGCCACCTCCTTGAGTATATCCGCCTGCTACGCCGACAGTCGCACAGTCGCCATCAACGTTCGTGTAGCCGTGGTCACCACTGAATTTGTACGATTCCCACACTTGAACGCCTGCACCCATCTTCATGGCCTTGCCAATTTACGATGGTGACTTGTAATCAACAAGCTCCATATCCTTCATGTGGTGAGTCCAGATCGCCAGGGCGCCCGCGCCCGTAGACTTGCCCAGGTAGTCGTGTACCCTGTTGCGAATGACAAGTCGGATATTATGCTTGCGTACAAATGCGATGGTATCTTGATAGTCCTTTGTACCGCTGGCGTTGACGGCAAAGGAGATGTAGTTGCCCAATGTACATTGAGTATCCGGCTTCGTGAACGCATTGCAGCTGTAATTCGAGAAGAACGGTGCCATAAGCGAGGAGCTCGACTCGAAATGTGTCTTGGGATAAGGCCAATGCCCTTGTAAGGTCTTGCACGCCGCTTCATCGTATGAGCCGAAATCGGAATTGTGGCAGACGCTCGCGATGGGTACGGTGGCAATCAGCTTGCCTCCAACAGTCTGATTGAATTCGTTCCATCCTTGCTGGGAAGGCCAGCAGCTGTCTCCCGGAAAGCAGCGGCAACCAGTGCTACTGCTGTTGCTGGAAGCGAAGACGCTGGAAAACAACAGGCCTGAGCCCAATACGAGAGACGAAACAGACGATAATGAGAGCATGATGGTTTGCGTAAAGGACTGTTCGACACCCGGGAGGAAGAAGAGGTCTAATATATGGCAAAGAAAACTTTTAACTTACACTATATCGAAGATTCCTCACGATTGTGATGCCGAAACTTACATCATGACCCATCTTCACGCATCAACGCTCGACGGCGCCGGCGACGGTGTAGGGTATACTTCCAAACGGTGCCAGTGGCGCGAAGGTGTTGCAGAGGTGAAAGAAAGCACAGTTGGAAGTCTACTGTCTTCATCTGAGTACTTCGTGGTATATCTGTGAGATAGATTCAGCACGCCTAACTCCAATCGGTCAATACATACCAAGAGTTGAATGCTGGCGGCCGATCGCTGCTCCACTCCCCTCTACCCACTTCTCGGGTTTGGAAGAACAAATGAGAGCTCCTTCTCGGCCCTCTCCCGTGCCCGAACCTGATCACTCCGAGAGAGGCATCTGCAGAATGCCGATCTGTGTATCGTTTGGCTCACTGCACGAACTCTAATATCGATTAGACGAGGGTTTACCGAAAAAGAACCTGATGATTCGCACCCAGCCGTGTAGCCGGAACCAGGAACCCGGTCTCTATATGCAGTCGACACGGCACTCTCACCAGTCGTAGCTGGCCAACACCTGCATGGCCATGACAATTGAACACCCTGCTGCAGCTGTAGCGAAGGGACATACTTGACGTAATAGCTGCGTGAACCGACCGGTGTTCTCGAGGTAGGTGTTCTGCGTGTTCTGCTGTTATCCATACCTCTCATCAACATACTTTTCCAACAATGTCCGAACAGAAAGCATTCTATATTGTGACCGTCGCGGGTGGCAAATGTCTCGAGAACACCGCGAGAGGTGTCCTTGACTGCCTGCCCAAAGACTCCAACAAGAGCCAGCATTGGGTTGTCGAGGCCGGCGAAGAAGCAAACACTGTTGCCTTTAAGAACGTCGCCGATGGCCAGTATCTCCGCAACAATGAGCCGAATAAGATCAACTGGGGCAAGATCGGTGTAGGCGAGAAGCAATGGTGGACTCTGGAGCAGGGCAAGACGCCAGGTTCTTGTGCGATCCGGTCGAATGCTTGTACGAGTGGCAAATCGTACCTGAACGATTTCCAAGGAAAGTATCAGGACAATAACTATGTGCATATGTGGCAGATGGAGGTGTGTGACGTTGTTCTCCGTGAGAAAGGGATGATTGCTGACGGGCGACTCAGAAATCGCTGGAGTTTTGGCTCACCTGGTACCTTAAAGACGCCGCAGACTCAGCATCGTTCAACCCAACGCAGGCGAAGGCGAATGCGGAATCCGACGATTCAGAGCTGAAAGCTCGCGAGAAAGCTGTGGCTGAGAAAGAAGAAGAGCTCAAGAAGATGACGGCCGATCAGAAGAGCAAGTCGGATACCAGTGACGAGGATCTCAAAGCTCGGGAGAAGGCACTCGCGGAGAAGGACGAGGAGCTGAAGAAGTTGATTGAGGATCAGAAGAGCAAGTCAGATCTCAGTGCCGAAGATCTGAAGGCCCGGGAGAAAGCACTGACGGAGAAGGAGGAAGAGTTGAAGAAGCTAGAGGAACAGAAGAAGAAGGATCTCGAGCAAAGAGAGGCCGCGTTGAAGAAGAAGGAGCAGGAGCTGGCGGACCAACAAGCGGCGCAGAAGAAGAGTGCGAGCGAGCCTGCAGCGAAGCCACAGCAGCCGAAGCAGCCAGCTCCAAAGGCAGCTCCTCCTCCAAAGGCAGCCCCTGCTGCTCCTCGTGATTGCGGACACAAAGTGTATACACCGCCGCGAAAGCTCAACAGGAAGGTTGTCGGATACTTGTACGATGGAGCCAAAGCTCACTAGAATGGTGGCCTGGTTGTGAGCATGTAGTGATAGGTCAATGGATGGAGAGCCTGTACATAGACCGAGCAAAACATACGCCTAGAGAATAAATCGAGCAGTCTCACCGGAGGGTGTGAAGCAGGCTCGTAGGCGGCGATTTTGTTCTGGCAGCGTCTTCGTCCTTGAAATCGCTAGTGACTGAACACCCACGCGTCCAGCTACCGACTCAATCATAACCTTCGAGACATGCTGTACTCATATTGTCTAGGAGGTATTGGAACACGAGATCTGAAAGGAGGAGGAGTCCTCCGGGTGGTATTGAAGGCACGGAGCGTTCCTGACCCGCTCCCAAACGCCCACCTGACGAACCTACGTCAGCCCCATCCAGCAGCACATGCAGCATCTCGATGAGGACAAACAACAAACATCTCTGGAGCCAGGCAGACATTCTCCTGATACATGACGAGCGTATACCACACCTCCAACCGAGCAGGTAACAACACCTACCTTCTCCGCTATTCCCGGAGTAGCAATGCAACATGGGCGCCTCGGAGAGTAAACTCGCTTTCAAGGAGGATATCTTCCGCCTTGCGGGTGAGGACATCATACCTATAGACAGTCAGTGGTGGTCAAGGGTATGTTCAGACCTTGTGGTGTCTTCCAATGCGCTGGAGCGGCGTCGTGGTGGAGCAATCTCCCCTCCCTACGACTCAGCCGTATATACCACGACCTGCACGAGCATAGACTGACAAGTACCCCAGTTCCTCCAACTCCCCGAAACAGCCGAAGATGTACAGACCCTCTGGTCGCCCAACGACCTGCGCAGCCTCACTCTCAACACCACCGGCGACAGACCTCCACTGCACAGCCAGACCGCACCACGGAAGAATGCCGAGACGCTCATATACCGCACGATCGGCCGTCTACACGCTCTGCAAACTAAGCGAGTCTACGATGATCCGCACATGCCCATAGCGCCAGAAGTCCTCAACGGCGTCCGCATCCTCACCCGCCTCCTACCATACATATACGAAGCCGACCACCTCCAAGACTGGGAAGCGCAATTCTTCTGGACACCCCGCAAACCAGCAGAATACCTCGACCCAAAGTCAGGCAGGAAGAAGTATATCGACGGTCTAAACGAGACGAAGAGCGTGCCCGAACAGCAGAAACATACCGCTCTCGGCCCACCGCTTGGCGAGCAGTTGCTGGATATTCTGATCAACTATCTCTTCTTCCCGGGCTTCACCTTACCCGCGAAGGGCGATGCCAATGGCTTGCCGGAACTGAAGCCGATGTTTGTGGTCTGGCAGAGTGGAATTGGAGCTCAGAAGGGAGTAGGGATGACGAAGGAGAATGAGAGGAATGCTATGGAAGTGCTGCGATTGCTGCTTGCGTTGAGCAGTCGGGCGATGTATCTTGCGCCGAGTAAGTGGACGTCTGAGAAGGAGTTGAGGAAAGGATATAGCTGACAAAAGGAGTAGATGTGGTGGCAGAGAGGGACAACAAGCCGCTCACGTATCTGACGACGCAGAGTGATCGGCAGGTTATTCTGAATACGCTTTGCTCGCTTTTGAATACGGTGGGTTTACTCAAACCTCTGAGATATATTGAATGAGAGAGGAGAGAAGAGTTGAAGTGTAGGAGAAGTCATAAAGCTGCCTGAAGGCTGCAGGCGGGACCATGTCGTTGACCCGAATATGCTGACTCTCGCTCGTCTCCGCAGGTCCTGAAGTACAACCAGAATCCGTGGAGCTTCTCTATCGACCTAGGTCCTGCGAAGGATTCTAAGCAGGCGCTTGTGACATACAGCCTCCAGTTCCTACTAGTCCTGATCACGTATCCAGTACCCGACAATGGTCCTAACGAATTCCGGAAGGCACTTGGCCGGCTTCATCGCGCAGAGGACTTCCAGTTCATCTGCGAAGGATTGAGGCAGATCTTGATGCAACCAACTTCAGGCATGTTTCGACCAGTCCAGCGCCTTACGAACCAGCAGACAGCCGCTCCGATCGCTCCAGAGACACTCTCGCTGTTCTGGGAGCTACTACAGTGCAACAAGCGGTTCCGGAGTTACCTCATCGACACGGATCGGGCCAAAGACTTCGTCGTGCTTGTTCTTTACTACGCCGTCGACGCCAAGGACGATTCAGCGAAGCAGGGTATTGTCCGGATGTGCGTGTTCATCCTGCAGACCTTGAGCGTCGAGGAGAAGTTTGGCAGGAAGCTCAATACGCCTTTCACGTTCCAGGAGACTTTGCCAGCTGCGCTGCAGATACCGAACTTCCATGGCAGCTATGCGGACTTCCTTATCGGCGTACGTGGTCCTGACCTCCAGGTGGCAAGAACAATCTACTAACATCAGTGCTAGCACATTCATGGGCTACTAACGAGCTCGAACCGAGGTCTCGAGTCCTTGTATCCGGCTTTACTGGGCGTCATCAACAACATCGCGCCTTACGTGCAAGACCTACAGCGGGCTACCAGTTCCATGCTCTTGAATGCCTTCGTGTCCATGTCGCAGCCGTCTTTCCTGCTGGCGAATGAGTCGAATTACACACAGTTGTCTTCGCTGCTGGATGCGATGAATGCTTTGCTTGAGCATCAACAAGAAGGTACGTCTCCGTAGTAGCGTCTCCAGGTTGTGTCGAGGTGGAAGTTCTTTGTTCGAGCACCGGCCGTTGGGTGGCGTTGTGGGATATCTCGGAGTGAATGTCTTTGTTGCTAACCAGCAAATCCAGAGAACCGGCGCTTTGTCGATGCGGTCGTTCGGAGTCGCAAACGCTTCGAGGCGCTACGCGACTTTACTGTTGACGGTGCGCTAGAGGAGCTCGATCGTGCAAATAAGGAGCGTAAGGATGCAGGAGAGCCTACAGGTGTCAGAAGTCCCATCCGCAACGCATCTCTCGACAGCGCTCGAGCAACGAGGTCGCCGACACTCTCGAATGTCCCCGAAGACAGTGCATTCGCTATAGGAGACGACGAGGATGAAGACGACGACGCGACACCGACCTTCTCGAGCGCAGCAAGTGGTTCGTATGCTGCTGCAAACGACGCTGTACCCTTACAGTCCCGCAGTATGAGCGAGAAAGCACGGGGCAAGCTGCCGGCTGGTCAACTAACTTCTTTTTCACGCTCCACTTCTCGAAACACGAGCACCACCAGTCTACCAGCTCTGAACGTCTACACATCAAACAATCAGCCATTCTCACCATCAACCGACTGGGTAAGTACGCCCGTTCTCCGAAACGCGAACAGAGGAATCGTGGCATTAACAAAAACTGTACTAGCTCAATACCTGGCTCCCCTTCTTGCCACTACATAAAATACTACAAGTGCTCGACCAGCAGAATGGCGAGCCCCCTACCAACTCCACCACCATCACCACCGACGACGCCACCACCCCTTCCGCCAGCCCCACCAAACACGCCGGAGCGATAGGAGAAACGGCGCTACCTCCCAGTGCCCAAGGTCAGTCCACTCACCCCCTTTCTCAAGCCTACCCGGCCAATGTGCCCCCTCTCCCAGACACAATCACTAACGCCGCCACTACAGTCAAAGTCCAGACCTTTAGGTGGACGACGCGGGCACTGGGATGGTATGCCAGCATGCTATGGGGATGGATCTGGGCGGCGGACCCGGCGCGCGTGTGGGCCGGCACAGCCGTGAGGCTGTTCAATGTGCTGTCGCAACGGCACGAGATCTCTCTCAAAAGTCCCCGCGGGGCCGTCGACGCTGTCGGCGATACGATCGCGAGGAGAATTGGGGGTTTGAGCTTGCCGGGCGGCGGTAGTAGTAGCCAAACAATGAGAGAGGTCTAGCGACCGAGTTCTGACGCCGCTTCTCTGAAGTGTGAAGGGGGGTGGTGCCAGTACAGTGACTGATATTGCCAGCAGGGATTTGACTGCTAATTTGGAGATAGGGATGCGATATGCCTGCCGCGATGCCGCTTCTCCGACGCAAAATTGGCGATGCCGCCACTACAGTGACTGATATGGCCTTGAGGCGCGTCTTTGGCTAATAGAGAACCAGATGGTCGCCACCTCGCCAAGGCACCCCTTCTCCTTCACGCGATCAGACGTGCCGCCACTACAGTCGATGAGTAACCCTTGAATCGTTTGGCCTCACGACGGAGAAGAGATAGTAGGACTGAAGGATGTGCTGTCGCCTCTCCAAGGTATCATTAGGGACGCTGCCACTGCAGTCGGTGATATGCTCTGCAACCCAACCACTCAATTCTGGAGATATCTACGCAACTACTACAGCCCGGTAATGCGCCTTCCCGTCCTTCAGCGCATCAACAGCCTCATTAATGCCTGCTTCCGTCATTGGAAACTCCTGGATGGTCGGACGGATGTTGTGCCTAACACAGAACCTGAACATATCGTCGTACTCAGTCCTGTTGCACACCTTGACGCCCAGGATGTTGATTCCTTGGAAGATAGTGGCAGCGAGAGGGATCGGAGTGAGTCCCAGATCCACTGTCAACGGCGCCACGTTCCCGCCCATAGCCATGAGCGGCATATACCTGTAAAGGTCAGTACGTAGCTCTGTTGTTCCTTCGAGACTTTGAGGTTACTTACAGCGAGTAGTCCGGCTGCGCACCGGTGCAGATGAGCAGATGATCCAACGGTCTGATCGAGCCTCGAGCGGCCTTGATGTTCTGCGAGGTGTACAACTCGCTCGTCTCTCCCCGGTGCGATTTAATGTCGCCAATGGAGTGGTACTCAGTGGCCCCATACTCCAACGCTTCTTCACGCTTTCTGTCCGATGAGGAGAAGACGACGACCTCGCAGCCGCTCTTAGCCAGGAATTGGATAGCCAGGTGACCGAGCCCACCAATGCCAACGATGCCGACTCGATGGTGCGACATGACTTTGCACCTTTCTGCGAAAATGAATGGGTATATTAGCATACGTCTGAGACGCAAGCACGAGGTGTCTCAGCGGAGGGTTTTCTGGCCGTTGAACTTACGCATGGCTCCCCACACAGTCGCACCAGCACACATCAATGGCCCAGCATGTTTGCTCTCCACCTCGTCTGGGATCTTGCGCAAGGCCGAGACGTCCCAGACGTTACCTTTGCCCCACGACCCAGTGTCGTTGTTAGTTGCCCAAAGTTCTTTGGAATCTTCGCATAGGGAGTCGAGACCGCTCCTACACATTCGGCACTTGCCGCAGTACTTCTGGACCCAGCCGAGTCCGACACGGTCGCCGACTTTGACGTCGCTGATGAGGTGGGCGGATTCGCCTAGCGCTTCGATGACACCAACACCTTCGTGGCCGAGAGCATTGTTGGTATGGGAGAGGTGGAGATCCGTGCCACAGACTCCGGAGTGTGTTTGTCGGACAACCGCTTCTGTTGGGCCGAGCGAAGGCTGAATGGTTGACTCGACGACTTTGCCACTCGAGGAGCCTTTGAAGGTGACGAAGTCTTTGGACATAGTGATTGAATGACTTTGCTTCTGGACGTGGTCGAATTGCGAAGGTGATGGAACGTGAAGGCTTTCCTGCTCCGAGAACTGGTCACTTTATATTGGCCCCAGGTCTGCTGGCTGGTACCTCCCTCGGAAATATCGTCGACATTGCTTTATCATCCGGTAGAAGTTCAAACGAGTTATGAGCTCTGCGGTGCATCTTGCGAACGCGGCAGTGAGTGTCTTCGTGGATTACAAAGACACCTACATCAAGTACACTCGATGGACTAGCAATGATATACGAAGCCAACTGTGCCTGACATACTACAGATACAGTCCCGAGAATTACTCGCGGAGTCGATGTGGTTATTATGGTCGTTGCGTCCGAATTGCATACCAGATCTAAGCCTATTCGGAACAACAGCACCGTGACCAGGGTGTCTATATAGCATGAACCAATCAATACCTTCGAGAGACAAGCGACCACGCTGAAGAAGGCGATCGTGGCTTGGAACAAAGCTGCCACAGCGAGCTCGGCGACCGATGATTCAGCCAGAGTCCGACGTCAGGATCCACTTGAGGCGAGAACATGTCGGAACAACCACTTCTGAGAATTCTATCGCGAGAACTTCATGCCACCGAGATTTCTGCGACCAACGCTCATGACGTGCCGTACAAGGTGTCAACAGGTAGGATCATGTAAGCTATATTCACAGCGATAGAATACCGTGAACTTGACGACCATGGTTTGCCACGGAACCTCATATAAGTGTCTACGCTTCCTCAATTTCTTAATCTATCATTCATCTCGAAACCACAAGTTACTCTGACCATTAGCCAAACAATTGTCAACGATACCAACAACGAGCCGCACCGACTCGTAACACTTCGACACGCAATCACAATGACGCAAAACAAATCTCTCATCTTCAAGAAGATACCTCCCGACACACCAGTCGCCGGCGAACATCTCGTGATCGAAGACCGCCCCATCGATCTCAATGCCTCGCTCCCCAAAGATGGCTTACTCGTCCAGAATCTCTACTTCTCCTTCGACCCCTACCAACGCGGCCGCATGCGGGACGTCAAAACAGAATCCTACTCCCCAGCCTACCCCCTCGATCAACCCATCAAGAACTCCGCCATCTCTAAAGTCCTCCGCTCCGACAATTTCAGGTTCTCCCAAGGCGATCTAATCACAAACTACATGTCCGGCAACTTCGAAGAATACAGCTACCTCCCCGCCTCAGAAATCAGCGAAGACGTGGTCTGGAAACTCGTCAACAAATTCGATCTCGACCCGCAGTACTTTCTCGGTCCCCTCGGGATGCCAGGCTTGACGGCGTATAGCTCTTTCTACGAGATCGGGCAGCCGAAGAAGGGCGAGACGATCTTCATCTCCGCTGCGAGCGGCGCTGTCGGCTCGTTGGTCGGGCAGCTAGCCAAGCGCGCCGGACTCAAAGTCATCGGCAGCGTAGGCGACGACGCAAAGCTCGACTACATCCTCAAAGACCTAGGCTTCGACGCTGGCTTCAACTACAAGAAAGAATCGCCCATGAAAGCACTTCCGCGTCTCGCACCGAATGGTATAGACATCTACTACGAAAGCGTCGGCGGTGCGCACCTTGAAGCTGCTCTGGCCTCTTTGAAGCTGCGCGGGCGTATCGGTACGTTCTCTCCCTTCCCTGCCTCTCCCGCTTCCTTCGCTAACGCTCGCCTCAGTCGTCTCCGGCATGATATCCGACTATAACAAACCATTCGAGCAGAAGTATGGTGTCAAAAATCTGCAAGTCTTCTTCGAGAAACGGTTGAAGATGGAAGGCTTCATCGTCTCCGACCTCACCCCGAAATACTACAAGGAGCACCAGGAGAACGTGCAGAAATGGCTTCACGACGGGTCGTTGACGACCAAGCTGTCCGTGACGGAGGGAATGGATCACGCGATCGAAGGCTTGTTGGGACTGTTCGAAGGCAAGAATTTCGGAAAGGCGATATTGAGGGTCGCGGAATAGAGCAAGACGATAGTGCCATTGATATCCGCTGGCTTATCATGCGTGGCCAACGTTGTGTCATGTTAGCTCACATCTCCAATCTTGAATTGAAGCGTTACAAAACCGAAGACACAGTGGCAGTAGCCAAAGCCGGGAGCCAGTGGTGTGGAACACGGAAGACGGGAGGTTTAACATGTAAAGGTTCAATGGTATCTCGCTATCGACTTTTAATCTTGCTACTCGTATCAGTGAATGCCTCATAGCAATCCGGAAACGACCAGTTCTACAATACACCTTCATAGCCCGAAACCTAGACCAACACCATCGCTAGCCATCCCGTCCCGCTCTCTCGATCCCTCTGTGATTACCCCTTCGTGACAAAAGAAAGTCCCTCACAACGCCGATCCCATGGTATCAGAACTAGTACGCCGGCTCGTCCTCCCAAATTGGCGCCTTCTCGATCTCCTGGCTCCACTGCACCTTGCCCTTATCGTCAAACCACGCCTGGTCGTCGGTCATCTCAAAGCCTTCGCCGATCTTCTGCCTCGAGGCCATGACCTCTTGGCCAGAAACACCGTACTTGTCGTGCGCGATCCAGACGATTGGGCACTCGGAGATGATAGCCGGGTGGACGTAAGCGTCCTCCTCTTCCTGACGCGTGTACGGGCGGGATGGAGTAGCGAGGAGAGGCGAGATAGCGGTGATGACGTTCGAGGCAGCCTGCTGAGGTTTGAAGAATGCCTTGATACGGGTCATCATGCTGGGTTTCGCGGCCGGAGCGATATTAGCGTGCTCCTTCGCGGGCATGTCTCCGTGGGTGTGTCCGTTGTAGCCTTGGCCGTTGTAAGAATCACCCATGTTTGATTGAGGGTCATGCGCGTAGCCGTCGGTCCGTCCATTGTAGGCGTTCTGGTTGTATGCCTGACCGTTGTGGTGACCGTTGGGGTTGACTCCGTTCTTCTCGATGTCGGCGCCGCCGTTAGGGTGCTCGAGCTGAGATACGAGGCCTGCAGCTCCCTCACCAGGAAGATCGGCGCGCAGCTTCTTGAGCGAGCGCTTCATGATCACGTGCCATGCGATGGTGGCGACGAGGAATACCAACATCAACACCAGCGGGCCGATGGACTGATTCGTCTGGCCGATTCCAATGGCGAAGAGGCCGATGAGGCAGAATTCAGCCAAGTAAATGCCGGTGATGAGCTGAATAAGCGCACGTGCATATGACTCGCCACGGGTGGAGACATTGGTGCCCAGGGTGAAGAACATGTTGTACTTGAAGCCAAGGTAGAGGAGGTAGAAACCGATAGTGGCGAATCCGAGGATGAGTGGCGCGATGCAAGAATAAGAGAGCGCGATGACGCCCAAATTGGTGAACTTGGGGTACAGCGCACCCCATCCAAGCCCACCGAGGTTGACGTAACGATTGTACTGCTTGCGTGGTGTCTTGTCGAGGATCTTGCCCAAGACCAAGAAGAAGAGCAGGGGCGCCACATTCAAGAACTGCATCGCAGCTGTCATGAGTCCGAACACGATGAAGTAGGAGATGTAGAAGTTCGAGGCCCTTGGAAGGTTCTTTGCCAGTAAGGCTGGGGCGCCTGATGGGTCGTTGATGATCTGCGTGACCACAGCGGCGGCTCCAGAAGCGAATGTGGTGATGAGGAAGACCTGGATGACTTGGAACGGGAAGTACCAGCCTTGGACCTTAAGCTGTACTAGGCCCATGGTAGGCTCGAACATCTTGGCCATAACGCCCATGATGATGGGAACGAGCATCATGAGGACGATCAGTAAGATCACAGGGAGAAGTCCAGTCACCAAGCCGAGAATGACAGGTGGGATGTGGTTGATGAAGCTGAGGAAGGGTACCATGTTCGTGAGGGAGTTGATGTTCGAGATGGCGCCGATGACCGCGACGGGAATGGTCCAGAAGATGCATAGGAACCAGACGAAAGCCGTGCACAGGATGTTCATAAGATGCACCGTCGCGTACGACTTGATAACATTCTTCCAGAGTACCTCATCAGGTGTCATGCCGATTTCCTTGGGCGTCATCTTGTGCTTGTTCTTGATCCCATTCTGTAGCAGAGCGCTGTGTGCAGCCAGAACACTTTCGAATTCCACAAATAGAGCGCCCTGTGGCTGCGTGCGATCGTGTCGCGCTGCGTGTTGATCGGTAGCAATCTTTGGGACCAAGCGATGCAGCTCGGAGCGAGACCAGTCGACTGTGTTGACCTTCTTCCCGAGAGGCAGGAATTTGAGGATCGGCAGGCGATGGCTTGGCTTGTCCTTTTCATGTACGACGACAGCGTTGCGGGACCCATCCTGGTTGTTGGAAGGAAGCACGGCTGTGCCCTTCTTCTCCGCTTTCATCTGTCTCTTGGTGTGGCTGGTCAAGAGTTTCATCTCGCCAGTTTCGAGTTTGGTGGCAGCCTTGTCGCGCTCCTGGACATCCTCGGCCAGCTTCTCCGGAACGGTGACCAGCCAGACCTTGCGCACACCGGCGAAGTCCCGTCGTACGACCTCTTCGTTACGTGACTCCTCAGGCACATTGATGTACAAGACGGTGCGGGTGGAGATGCGAGCCTTCTGGTATGGTGACAAGAAGTAGTGCTGCTGCAGACGGACGAAGTAATGCGACTCTCGCCAGATCAGGAACATGACCCAGCCCAAGAACAGCCAGGCCATGATAGCTTGGCCATAATACTTTGGTCCAGGCAGCACGTGACTCATGGTCAGAACATCCAACCCGGTGGTGTCTGGCGCTGTGCCGGTGGCATTGACGGGGAACAGGACAGGCCAGGTGATGAAGCAGCCGACCAAGCACATGATAGTGAGCATGCGGAAGAAGCGCAGCCACAGGTAGTTGTCAATGGATGCATGGCCCAGCACGAAATCATCGCGGAGCATGCTGTACTCTTTGCGCCATCCCAGGAAGCCGGTCGTCTGCTTGGGCGAGCGCTGCCAGTTGCGGAGGGCGGGGAGGTAAGAGCGTGGTTGGTAGACGCGGTCAGCGCGCTTGCGGCAGACAAGGAAGAGGATGAAGACAACCGAGGAGATGATGAAGACCGGGATCAAAGTCGAGAGCAATCCTGACAACGAGCTGCCCTGGCTGTCGCGGTGGCTTCCAGTCTGTTGGGTCTGCGAGTGTAGTGTCAGTGTCGTCGTGACAAGCCATTGATGAATCGTGATGTGCACGTGAATGTTTACTTACCGCACGTGGGAGAAGCGCGTGGGTCGCATCTCCGGAGGCCATTGTCGTTGCTGTGGCCGGTACAGGACGTCAAGCATCCACCGCCGAGAGGTATGAACTGTCAGTGTAAGGGAAAATGCACAATGGATGGAGTGCAGGGGGAGGTGATGATAGCACAGTGAAGAACTCCTTTCGTTGCTGTGCACCCGTCAAGATTGAGATTAGCAGGCGCACTCCGACGTCACTTGTTCCACAAAGAGGCGTCGCACCCGCCAGGCCGTTACCCAAAAAAACAAGATCAACGCGCTCTCGTGTGGCGAGTGCGCTCGGTGGGTTCCAGGCGATTGGGAAATAGAGATGGCACTAGCGATCTTACGGCGAAACCTGTTACAAACCGAAAAACTGGGCGTAGATCCCCATCAACGCCCATGCCGCCGATCTATCGCCTTGTGGCTGTGCGGGTCTAGATTTGAGACCGCGACCCATTCTGCAATCTCTGATGCGAGTCATGATAGGTATTATTATTGCCTTCTGTTTGCACGCCCCGCTCGCCTTCGCCAACGCACTTTGCTCCTAAACACATGTAGTAGCACGAGATCGTTTTGCGAGGTTCATCGGGAACACCTCAGCTGAGCTACACCTGCACCCGCAAGCTCTTCTGCCACGGCCCGTAGCATCATCATTGAGCTTGCCAAGTGCGTGTTGGAGCTCGAGCTGCAACATGGGCAAACCATGTCGGAGTCGCGGCTTTGAAGAGGGGAATTTTTGCCTGGACAGGTGGTCATGGAGGTTGACAAGCCATTGGTTTTATATCAACACGGCGAATGATTACTGTCATCCATGGAGCACCACTGCAGTAATATTCAAAACCACTGCCGCGACACGCGTCATCCCTCCTGCCGCATCCCATTCATCGCACGCTGATTCGCTCCCACACATCTCAAACATGAAATTTCGCGCAGCGGAACTGCACACCCATAGGACCGAGCCGCAGAACAGAGCACTGATGACCCTGCGGCCATTGAGATGCGCGGCATATGGATTGCGTCGTGGACACCTCCAGTACAACAAGTGTAATGCATCCATGGCGCGATTACCTCCCCCGCTACCCTACCTTGTGTCTTGGTGCTGTCTCTCACAATTTGCTAGGCAAGGAGGGATAATTAAGGATTGATGTTATCCAAAACCATCATGAGACCCACGACAGGCCTGGTAGCACGAGATTGATGACCATATGCAGCTTTCTACTGAATTCCGTGGCACAGCATGCTCTTTACCGCCTTTGCCTCGCCAAGGAGGCTGGCGCTGGTCGCCGGCATTGTCTTCGTCTTCGTCGTCGTGCTGCTGAACCGCTCGGAGTATAGCGATCTACTGCCGAAACCGGGGTTCACATCGGTTGGGGGCGGAAAGAGCAAGGCGGGGACGTGGGCGCCGGGGGGAGGGCATGAGGTGGAATATGTTGTATCGAGGCCGCCTGGGCATGACCTGCATACGCCAGAGCAGGGCGTGAAACCGACACCTGCAAGCCACGGTGTCACAGCGCCAGCCAATCCAATACCTGGCGCGCCGGCGAGCTCATCACCGCATACGACTGTAACTTCTACGCCCACCCGGACTACATCGCGACCGACAGTGCAGCAGACGTTCAAGACTCTATCACATGATCCGTACAAGACAGTCCAGTCAGAGGTCCAAAAACTGCTCAAGCAATGGACACCACCAGCTTTTCCGTCTCACTGGCCTCCTTACGACTGGTATGGCACACAGCACGACTACGATCCAAATCGATGGGAGGGCTTCGAGTGGGAGAACGACTACTACATCAACAATGGCATCCAGAAGCTGCACGAGCAGCACCCTGCATCCGCCACGCCTACGCCGTACCTTCCATACCCGGACTACAATAGTGCGGCGTGGAAGAAGGAGTGGAAAGGCGAATATGTGCCCTGCCAAGGTCCGAGAGGGAAGCTGTTGAACGAGAGCACCGAGGACATCATGAAAGCGTATCCGGTTCTGCCGAATGGGTTTCCAGAACCGGCGGTGGGCGATGCGAATGTCACTGGAATCGATCTTGGGCATTGCTTCGACCGGTATAACAGATTTGGACCGTACGGATATGGCCAGCTGGACAAGAAGAAAGTGCAGGACTGGGAGCCATCGTCGAACAAGCCGAACTGGAACATCGTGAATTGGGGTGAGCTGCAAGATTGGTGTATGCTCGCCAATAAGGAGCGGTTCGACACCAACGCTCGTCAGCCTGCCGGTCGGCGGATCAGCAAGAAGCTTCCGAAAGGGCACATGAAGCTGGACCAGTTCGATCAATCACATGCGCAAGGCGCAAAGCACCACTCACGTACGGCGGTCCTGATCCGGTCATGGGAAGGCTACGTGTACACGTCGAACGACATAGAATCGATCCGCTCGTTGGTCACCGAGCTTAGTCTCCTCTCCGGAGGCGAGTACCAAGTCTTCCTCTTCATCAACGTCAAAGACATTCACGCCAACATCTACAACGATGAGCAGGTGTATAAAGACCTCCTCGAGCAACACGTTCCAGATGAGCTACAGCATATAAGCATCCTCTGGAATGAGCAAATGCTGCAGGAGTGGTATCCGAGAGTCGGCGACTGGCAGATATACTGGCACCAGTTCATGCCGTTGCAGTGGTTCAGTAAGATGTATCCCGAATTTGACTTCGTCTGGAACTGGGAGACCGACGCCAGGTGCACTGGTAACCACTACCACTTCCTCGAAAAGATCACGGAGTTCGCGAAGAAGCAGCCTCGGAAGTACCTCTGGGAGCGGAATGCACGCTTCTACTTCCCAGCTGCTCACGGCTCATACTCGGCTTGGCTCGACGACACCCACGCCAGCATCCAAACAGCCATTAAGAACGGCTCCATGGACCCCGTCTGGGGCGCACAACCCTTCAATACCACTATACAGCACACAGTGGGCCCGACGCCACCTCACGCCATGGACACCGACGCGTTCGAATGGGGCGTGGACGAAGAAGCCGACCTCATCTCCCTCCAGCCCATCTGGGACCCCGTGAATACCTCCTGGACCATGCGCGACAAAATTTGGAACTACCTCCCCGGCATCCGCCCGCACTTCTCACCCCAATCTCCCATCGACGAAGGCTTCACTCATCCAGCTTTCAAGGATATCCCGAGACGAGCGTATATCAACACTCTGTCCCGTTTCTCTCGCCGCCAAATCCACGCCATGCACCTCGAGAACCGCGCCGGCCGCACCATGCAAGCCGAGATGTGGCCCGCCACCGTCGCATTACAACATGGACTGAAAGCCGTCTATGCGCCGCACCCGATCTGGACAGACCGGAGATGGCCAGCTTGGTACATGGACGCTGTCTTCAACGCCGATGGAGGTGAGGCTGCGCGGTGGGGACAGAGAGGCGATAGTGTGTACAACCAGGACCGGGAGCATAATTTTGCTGGGTGGAGTTGGTACTATGCGAGCGACTTCCCGAGGATCCTTTACAGGAGGTGGCTGGGCTGGGGCGCGAATATCGGGAGTGAGGAGCAGTTTCCGAATAACCCGCTGCTTCGGTTGGGTGGAGAAATGTTCGAGGAGAAGGGCAGAGCAGTTGAGTTCCCGGCCAGGACGCCTGATGGGAGTCAGGCTGCACCGGCGGGAGGCGAGAGTTTCGGCGGCAGTACGGTGATGGTTGGTGGGAAGGGGAGGATGTGTCTGCCACCTATGCTGTTGCATCCGATTAAGAGGGTGTATCGCGGGGCAGAGGACGATGCTATGGAGCGAGACATGCCAGGGTGACGGAAGATGCTGAAATCGATTTAGCGTTGCATGGGAGGCGTTTCGGAATGGCTGCCAAGCTGACGCGTGTCGTACGTATACCCAGTGCGGTGCATATCGTCAAGGCGTTGGTACTGCGATTGGCCGCCGCAATGCGTGTAGCGAGCCGGCGATGCCGCTACCATAGAAGATACAACAGATAGACTGAGGGCCTCACTGGTCAATGTCACGATACTACCTGACCCGCGTACGAGTGCTGAACATCGCTCCGCTGATGCATTTTCCTCCTTCGTTACCTCCCCGTGGGGATCAACGACTCCCTTTGCTCCACCTCTTGGACCGAACGCGGACGCCACATGGCTCTATATGGCATGTGCACGCGACCATTTTAACTTTTCTATGCCCTAAACTTCAGAAGAAGAAAGCATGCCCACGACAATGTATCCTTCCAATTATCTAGACGTCTACCGAGAAATTGGGATCTCGCTCCCATCCATGGGTTCTTGCGGCTGTACATCATTATAACAAAGCACATCCAACACATTGACACCACCAACTAGCAAGCTGCCTTGGCCGTAGCTATGGACGACACCATGCACGAGGACGGGAAACGAGTCGAGCGGCCAAAGCAAGACGACTTGAGCCCGCGGCACTCACACGATATGGCTGTCGGCGAACACACGCTCACGCAGAAATTCAGCCTTTGGAGTATGCTGGCTCTTGCTTTCTCGGTTCTAGGCACATGGTCGACCTTCGCTCAAGACCTAGGCTCCGGTCTTACAAACGGCGGCCCCGTCAGTATCCTCTGGGGTCTCGTCCTCGTCACCGTCTGTAACATCTGCGTTGCAGTCTCGCTCGGCGAGCTCTTAAGCTCGATGCCTACAGCGTTGGGGCAGGCGTACTGGGTCTACCGGCTCTGGAACACCGACACAGGACGCTTCGTCTCCTACCTGTGCGCCTGGATCAACACTTTCGGCTGGTGGACTTTAACCGCGAGCCAAATCGCTTTCATGACGAACTTCGTGCTAAGCTTCAAAATCATGTACGACCCCGCCTGGACGGCCGGTAGCAAAGGTTGGGTGAATTTCCTGGTCTATCTCGGGATCACGCTGCTGTTCACGGTCATCAACTTGACTGCGTGTCGGAAGGACAGCGTGTTGCCGATGTTCAACAACTTCGTTGGGATATGGTTTTGCACGCTTTTTGTTGTGTTCTCGTTGGCTCTGCTTATTGCTGTGGGCACTAGGTCGGGCTTGTCGTATCAGCCGGCGTCTTTTGTCTTTGCGCGCTGGATCAACAGTACGGGATGGGGAGATGGAGTGGTGTGGTTTACGGGGCTGGTGCAGGCGGCGTATGGGCTTACGGCTTTCGACTCGGTGGTGCATATGGTTGAGGAGATACCGCTGCCGAGGAAGAATGGACCGAAGGCTATCTGGCTTGCTGTCGTCTGCGGCGCGGTCTCGGGGTTTGTTTTCATGGTTGTGTGCCTCTTTTGCATTCAGAGGATCAACTATGTTGTCAACAGTCCAACCGGTCTGCCGTTCATGCAGCTCGTCCAGGATGCAGTGGGTCTGGAAGGTGCTGTGGCTCTCCTCGCCTTATTCGTCTTCAACGGCCTTGGTCAAGGCGTCAGTATCGCGACAACCGGCTCGAGGCTTACCTGGGGATTCGCTCGAGATGGCGGGCTCCCCTGGAGCGCATACTTCGCCCGCATCGACCCGACCTGGAAAGTCCCAGCTCGAGCCCTCTGGCTGCAAGGTTTCCTGATCGCATTGGTTGGCATCCTCTACCTCTTCGCCAGCACCGTACTCTCAGCGATCCTCAGTGTCGCCACCATCGCCCTCACAGTCTCGTACGGGCTGCCGATCCTCACCTTACTAGCTGTAGGTCGGGACAAGCTACCACCCGGCGAGTTCTCCTTGGGACGATTTGGAGCGGTTATCAACTGGATCAGCGTTGTCTACTGTGCGATCACTTCGGTCTTCTTCTTCTTTCCAGGCAGCCCGTCACCATCTGCGGGCGATATGAACTACGCCATCGCTGTGTTCGGAGTTATGCTCGTAATTGCGGTCGGCTTCTGGTTCATCAAGGGTCGGACGTCATATCTGAACACCAACGATGCTGAGGAGAGGCTTGCGCGCGCTAAAGAGCTCGAGCAGTCTAGCTCGTTGGAGGACGTCATGCCAATATAACACAGTACCGAGGACAGTGTATCTTAAAGCATCTAAGTCGTCAATATAGCGGTGTACATAACGTGTAAATTCGATCTGATCACTCCCGATCCTCAGGACCACCCTCCTTATACATCGAATGAAGCGGCAGCTCCTGCTCCCGCTCACGATCCAAATCTTGAACCCGACTGTACTTCTGACCCTGATAGCTGTCAAACCATCGGCCAAAGACGTTCCGCTTCTTCGCCTGCCATGCCACGAAGATGACGATCCCGGTGCAGATACACCCAGTGAAAAAGGTCGATATCGGGTTCGTAAGCAAGCCTCGAGTATGCCACACCATATCATTCTGAAGGTCCTTGAGCCATGTATCCTCTTCCGCCACGGCCTCGGCCGTCACATTGGCATGTGCAAACGTTTTCGTGACGCTAGAGCGACCAATGACCGTGCCGTTCTTATTGACGGCTTCAGCGACGATGTAGCTGGCATAGCCTCCGTAGGCGAGAATAGTCTCGAAGCCCAATCGCTCAGCGGTGGCGACGAGGATATCCACCTGGCCGTTGGCGACAGTCCGATACAAGTTCCACTGCGCAACTTCAGTGGCACCGTTCCAGCTGACGTGCACGGCGGTTGTGGTGGAGTTGTTCGGAGTAGCGTAGGCCTGCGAGTGAGCGACCGGCGGCTCGATAGGATGACCAATGTAGTCGAACTTGTAGTTGCGGTAGGAGCCAAGGAACTCCGTTTTGAAGAGAGCTTCCATAACAAGCTTGCCGTCTGGCGAGTGCTCGCTCACTTGCGCGCGCTCCGACCAGCCCATCAGGATGTTGCCGTTCTTCAGGACTTGGTAGTTACCGCGTCGAGGCGCGAAACCACCCTCTCCGTCAGGATGGTCGTACGTTTGTATAACGCTCGCGGTCATGTTCTTCTCGTCGAGAGTGATCAACATGCCGCGCGACCTGTCAGCGGTCGGTGGTTGGCGATCGATACCTCTTGCATTGTCGAGGATCGTTACGTTCACGTGTGTGTCGTTCTGTGATCGCCACCTGATGTTATGCTGGCGCGAGAAGATCATGTCATCACTCATGTGTTTGAAGTCAGATGTTTTGCCTCCGAGTCGCCAGATGATGTGTCCGTCTTTGCCGGAGATCTTGTAGATTGTGTCGCAGTGGCGGGATGACCAGTAATAGTCACCTTCTGGCGTTTTGTCCACCGAGTTGGCATGTCTGTTGCATGTCAGTAGTGCATACACTCAGAGCTTTATGCAGCTTACATGAAGTCCCAATTGTTCTTGCACCTGTCCTCGACAGGTGCGTGGGTCAGACTGCTCTCCTCGAAACCAACCTTGCCGTAGGAACGCCAGTCGAACGTGGACTTCCACGTACTCGTATCATACTCTTCGAACCCGTCGAAGGCCGCATGGCACTTGCCGTCGTAGCCGATCTTTCGCGACATCTCTTTCGAGGCCTCTTGGCCATGGCTTTTGATCACCAGCGCGCGTGTGCCATTCTCCACGAAGTTAAGCTCGTGTGTGTTGACCTGGTTGGGCACGTCGACCTTCAGCGTCTCTTCGATCTGGTAGTCCAGGCCCATAACGACAGCCAGCCCTGGCCCCGCCGCCATGAGCGTGAACATCTCCTTCCCACGAACATTGCTAAGCCTGAAGTCCTCGACATTCTCCCTGCTGAATGAGAGCATAGACCCGCTCCACACCAGCTCCCCAGTCTTGCCATCGTATATGTGTGGACCAATCCATGATCTATGCTCGTCGACTTGTCGCAAGGCTTTGTATGGTGCTACGAACCAGTATCCGGGAGCGACCCGGTCTTCGTGGTAGATCTTGAGGTCCCATTTCGGCGCTGCGAGGTCGGGTCTCTGCGCCTCCTGTCAGTCTGTTGAACACTCGTTACAGAGCGATCACACCATACCGAGACATAATGCGATAACCCAGGATCGTTAGGATTTCCTGGCGGGTTGAGGTTGAGGTCTTGCGAGCGGACAGCCGATATGCATGCCGACAGGAGAAGCAAAGTACTATACATCATGCCGTGCGCTGCGCACCCGCGAGTGGCATATATACTCGAAAAAAAGAAAGCTAACAAAGCAACCAATTCTATATCAACGCGCCAGACCAGCTGAACTGCGGTGTTGGAGGGATGGGCCCAATTGCGAAGGCTGTGGAGGAAGAAGAGTTGGGACGACTGGGGTAGGGAGGTTTGTTGGTCAGACGGTGGCGGCGAGAGCTTCCACCAAACACCATTCAAGCTCTCTCGCACATCGTTTTCACCTATAACGTTATTCCATCGAACGCGCGAGGTACTTCTTATGCTGGGTCAACAACGACTCTGATACAAGTGGTGGAGTAGCCGCTTCCGTCGACCTCGTCTGAAGTGCTCTCGATGCGCAAGCCCGTGGAAGGCTATTTTTGGATTCCATCTCGAGGGTACCCGCATCTAGGGTTGCACAACCATGCGCTGGTGCTACAGACAGGGAGTTTCGGTGACACGGAGGCTGGATGAAATTGGTCCGCCGCGGCGACAGTGCTTCAGTGCAGCAGTCACCAACCGACAGCAGACCGGTTCGAGCTATCCCGCGCTGGCATGGAAAGACGAACGTGAATCGCTTCTCTCCATTGTATGGTGTAACGGTACAGGTGGTGAGACCGAACAGGTGAGATCACTTCCTCCCTATTTCTAGCCCGTAGCCCGCCTGGTCGACCACCGTACAGACTCTCCTCACACTTCATACACAACCATTTCTAGGCAAGGTATGCACATCACGTCCCCTTCTTCTCAAAATTAGCCACACAACTCCTCTCCAAAATCCACTCATTCCATCTCTTCGGATACAATTCCTTCATCCTCCCCTCCAACCCCTCCGCACTCCCCACCTTCTCCAACTCCTCCCCAAATACCCGGATATACTCCTTCGTGGACCTAGTCAAATACGCCCCATCAACCTGCGTCCTCCGCTTATGCCCCGGCACCACAATCTGCGGCTCCAACCCCTCGATCTGCTCAACGGCTTTGATCCAGTTCGCCCTCTTCTCCGCCGTATTGGCTTCGGCGAGGTACTGGTAGCAGTCCCCATACACCAAATCACCGGCCACGACCAAGGAGAGGGAGGGGACGTGGAGGAAGCTGTTGGCGCAGGAGTCGCCTTGCACGACGTCGTGAGCTTTGAGGATGTGGCCGTCGAGAAGGATCTCGTTCGAGCTGGGCAGTGCTTCGAACGTTACCTTTTCCGAGCTCATGGTGTACTCTGGCCACAGGCTTGTCCAGTATGCCAGCGCTTGGTCGAAATATGTCGGTTGCAAACCTTCAACGACTTTAGCGGTGGCGACGGGCTTGATACCTGGGTACCGTTTCGCCAGCGCTGGGAAGCCGAGGAAGTGGTCGCCGTGGGCGTGGGTGGTGAAGAAGTACTTGAGCTTCGCGCCTGGCAGGATGGTCTCGTCGATCCAGTCCGCCAGCGCCTCCGTCTGGTCGAGGGTGGGTGAGGTGTCGATGAGGATGGCTTCCTTGGGGGTATGAACGAGTGTACAGCTGATTGGCGACCACCATTGCTTGTTGGGATCTGAGCTGCCGGTGGCAGTTTTGAGGAGGGGAGGGAGGTAGACGTCTACCTGGATTTGGGACGGCGTGTCGGCCATGGTGGTAGCGGTCGGACGTTGCTCTGGACTATGGTGAGAGGAAGCGACAGGCAGCTATCTGATTATCAATGCACTTTTGGTATTGCAAGCACCTGGGTCTATTATATGCAGGTATCTAGATCCAAAGCTCTCGCAACCTTACACCTGTGGTACCTGATGAGTGGCGGATCACTAATCGTCGGCTGACACACTCTGCATTGACTGTCACAAGAAGCAGGAATAGGCTACAAGTCGCTGCAGAGTCATCAAACGTTTCGATTGTGAGGCATCGCATTTGTTTGTGGTCCTAGAGTGACGGCTCTAAGAAAGTCTACATCAGTACAGATGACCTGAAAGGCACGCATGAACGCTCATGTCGCTGGAGATAGGGAAACTGCTCAAACCCCAAAATCTCTAGAAATCTGGCATATAGCAGCCTCAATCCAAGTCACTTCTCTGGCACCCTATCTTGTATCCTTTGCTCTTCTCTGAAGTCAGCCGTCAATTCTCCTTGAAGGTTGTCCCTCATCTTCCTGGCCACATCGCTCGGCGAATGCTGAACGTTTGACAGAAGCCACACGAGCTTAGTATATGCCGCCTCGGTAGTCATATCGAGACCAGTGACGATGCCTCTGCGCTCCATCTTGCGTGCCGACTCGTATGCAGTCGTTACGCTGCCGGTTAAACCTGCATCACATTAGCGGATATGCTCAAGGCCAGTCAAGTGCTCGTTCTTACACTGTGTCACAGACACAACCACCACACCATTTTCGACGGCACCAGCCAAGATCTCGAGAAGGCCTTTGCTCCCGTTCCCTAGAGGTATGTTGCCAGCGCCGAAGGTCTCAAGAACTACTCCACCAAGGTTTGGTATCTGAACGATGCTGCTAATAAGTCCAATGCTGATTCCCGGGTACACCTTCAGTACCGCAACGCGGCCAGCGTCGAAGCTGATCGATTCATCAAAGCCGCGAGTAGGTACACGAACGAGTCCGAGATTGCTGTGTCCATCGGATGGTCGTATGCTATCTGACTGTAGCGCAACACTCCACGGCTTACCACCGTGCCTTTCGAAGTTCGCCAGAGGCTTTGCATTAGGCGTCGTGAAGCCTGCTACGCTGAAAGCGCTGACTTTGGTCACCCTCGTGCCGCGGTACAGATGGTGGTGGAAAACGACGCCAACCTCAGGTACTTGATAAGAAGCAGCGATCGTCATCGAGTCCAGGAGGTTGTCGTTCGCATCGCTATGCGGCGCATACATGCTCAACTGTGATCCGGTCACGATCACGGTCCTGTCGACTGGTCCCAGCATGAATGCAAGCGCCGAAGCCGTGTAAGCTAGCGTATCTGTGCCGTGCAGAATAACGAAGGCATCAAAGTGCTTCCAATTGGAGGTCAGGCATCGCAAGATAAGACTCCAGTGGCTGCCATCCATCGATGAGCTGTCTATGAGGCTCGAGAACTCGAAGACGCTGTATTTGTAGCTTCGCAATGCAGTCGTCCGAGCAGGCGCCCGGAGAGTGTTTGCAGTTCCAGTCCCGCCATGTTCGTTACCCACTTTGGTGGTCTCCCACAGCGAGCCATCGTTAAAATCCGCGTTTGGTCGAAGGCAGTTGTGTACGAAATCTCGAGTCGGTACAAGCCCATCTGGCGAGTCCTGCCTGCGTCGGAGAGTCAGTCAAGCAGGCAGAACTCCTATATACTCTGCCACTTACATGCAAATTGTCCCGCCAGTAATGATTATTAGTACATGCTGTTCGTGCTCCATCGCGCTCCCGTTTACTCCTTGCGCCATCGCTACCAACGCTCACAAAGATAGAAAATGATTTAGTAGAACAAGATATAGCAGACGAAGACTGTAACAAGAAATAATATACGATGGAAAACAGTAGTCGTGGCTTACCTATAACCTGCTGTAGAAAAGTCTTTTGGTGGCATGTTTTGGGGAGCCCGAGAACTTCCTTGCAGGACGCAAAAGTTTGACGAGATGAAAACTCGCACAGCATCGGCTCAATCGAGTTGCTGCACGGCGCCCATCGAAGCGAGCGTGCTTTCATCTCGCTCGTCCTTTGAGGCTCATATACCTTTACTCTCGCGTTCAAGACATCTCTGATGAGTAGGTGAATTCGAGGTGAGCGATGTACTCCCAAGGTCAACACGTGCTTGCGCCGTCGACGCACCTGAATCTTGGCGATGGCCTTCGTCACTGCCCAGATCTCAACCTGTTTCTTTGCCTTCTCTTATGAGCGATCTCTCGATCTCACGATCTCATAAAGCATATCTCGTTGCACACCTCTATCTTTCTGCGGACTACTGACGACCTAAAACCAAGTTGCGAACCCTGGCGACCGAATCACCATGCCGGAGTCGCTACACATCGCCCTGAAGAACGACAGCGAGCTAGACAACATCCATGCCTATGTTACGGGACTAGCACTACAGCATGGCAACAAGAGATGTTGCCTTAAGGCCAACGGCAAAGATCTCTACTTCCCAAAGAACCCTTCATCTATAGGCTCGCCACTCAAGGAGGACTGTGCCATACCACTGGGCAAACCTGGCAACACTGTCAACATCACCATCCCACAGATTGCCGGCGGTCGCATATGGATAGCTGAAGGGAAGCTCACGTTCCTCTTGAATCCAGGAGCCGAACCTGCTTTGGTCGAGCCTAGTGTTCTCAACCCATCTGACCCGAATGCAAACGTCAACTTTGGGTTCTGCGAATTCACGCTCAACAACGATCAACTGTATGCCAACATATCATATGTGGATTTCGTTCCCAGGATGCCAATCGCCATTAGCCTCCAGCGAGCCACGGGTGATATGGAGCATGTTGCTGGCATGGCCCCAAATGGTCTTGATAGACTGGCTGAGGATCTTCAAGCACAGGCGCAGAAAGACCATCAACCCTGGGACAAGCTAGTAGTCCATCACGAGGGGCGTAACCTTCGCGTCCTCAATGCGACCCACGGTAATGCTGTGGGTGCCAACTTCGATGGCTACTTTGAGAAACACATCGATGAGGTATGGCAAAAGTACAAGTCTGGAGCGAAGATGAAGATCAACACCCAAGCTGGCCCCGGTATTGTTGAAGGCCACGTCAATAAGCACGACGAGCTTGAGGTTGCCGGCGAGAAGTTTTCCAAGCCGAATACCAACGATGTACTTGGATGCAACAGCGGGCCGTTCACGACCGGTCCTTCTGCAACTCGCAATGCTATCATACCACGCCTCGCGGCCGCATTCGTCCGCTCCTCGCTGCTCGACTCACAAGACCAACCATCTCAGCCATCAACATTTTACCGCATAGATCCGACGAATCACTACGCAAGATTGGTGCATAAACACAACCTTGACGGCAAAGGTTACGCTTTTGCGTACGACGATGTCCAGCCCGACGATGGAGACGACCAAAGCGGCAAAGTGAATGCAGGCGATCCGAAGCTGTTCACAATCGTTGTTGGTGGTAAGAGTGGCAAAGGCACAAAACATACACCCGCACCACAGCAACATTCTGCCCAACAGCCCAACGACCCCTCTCCTGATAAGCATGCTGATGAGTCGCATGCACAGGATCATAACAAGCATGTCGACGGACTGAAAGGCAGAGTACAGGGACTTGCGAAACGGTTCATGAACTGAGACACCGACCGTCGTCCAGCTACCTGGCAGCACGGCATACAGCATCTCACATCTACATATATTGATAGCTCAGACCCGTTCTTGAACTTCCGATATGCGTGTTTTTGGTCCTAATATGCACACAATCGGCGAGGACACTTTGCATAATTTCTGGTCGTCTGAAGCGCCGCAGCATCCGATAAAGACAACATAGAGCACAATCTCCAGCCTACACTCGTTTGTTCATGAACAGTCTTCGAGGAGTCAACCAGAGCAGATTTCGACCTTGTCCTTCTGATCCAGCCATCTCGTTCTTCTCGGTGTCACATATCTTCCAAGAGCGCAAGGCCCAAGTGCTGGCAGCTCCAAGAAGAAACATGCAGCCAACGAATATCTTGGCTGAAAGATATCCGGATGTTGAGGCCAGCTGTAGCGCGATCGGTTCGGCAAAAACAGTTGGAAACACCAGTGGCAAGCAAATCATGCCGAAGGCGGCGGGTAGTCGTTGTAAGCCGACTACCTCAGCCGTCACTGGTACCACTGTGCCCCCTTCATGATTGTCAGCATCGAGACTCAACACATCAATGGTACGGCAAGGCTGAGACTTACAGAAGGTTCCAGTGACCGTGCCACTCAGGAGAGCGAAGACGAGAAGCACAGAATATGACTGTGCAGGCACCCAGATGGTAAGGCAGAAGATGCCGCAAAGAGCTGTCATGGCGGTAGCAACGTCGATGCGACCGAATATGTCCGAGAAAAATCCAACAGCTGGTCGACCAAAGGCCAAACCCAGATTGAGTACGGCACCAACTACCGCGCCCTGTTGCGCGGTCAACCCAATCGACTGGGCGTAGTTTGGCAGCGAATATAGCAGAACGATGTACCCAAGCTCAGTAAAGGTGCCCCATAGGATCACCAGCACGACTGAGATATGACTGAACTCTCGGATATTTTTAAACCCTCGCGGTTGTGGTTTCACAGCGCTGTTGCGGTCCTTCAGTAGGATAGAGCAGATGAGGTTGACTACGAGAGTGCAGAAAGCGAGTAGTCGATAGGTCCACTGCACTCCGAGCGACTCGACTCCTGCGCCAGCAGCCAAGTTGTAGACCAGACCACCGAAGCCGGCACCAGAAGCAGCTATGCCGACTGCGAGACTGCGCTTCTTCAGGAACCATTGTCCAAGGATCGGTGCAGCGGTGATGTACAGGAACCCCAGTCCAAAGCCGAAACAGACACCTTGGGACAGGAAGAGATGCCAGACTTGTGTGGCAAAGGACGCCGTGAGTAAAGATAGGAAGACCAGAGCCGTGCCGATGAGCAGACTGGGCCGGGTGCCCAGCTTCTCGTTACAGAAGCCGACCGCCGGAGAGATGAGTAGCGACGTTGAGATAGACAGACCACCGATCAGTGCATACTCCAGCTGCGTTGCTTCCGGGAAAGTCGAGTTAGAAAGGAAGTGGGCCAAAAATACACCCCACGAACTGTTCACGCCCAATGTGTGGGCATTGATCAAAAAAACGCAAGCGGTACATATCCATCCGTAGCCTCCATCGGGTACAGTATCCTCTCGAGTCGATACATTGGTCTGTATGCCAACGAGGTCGACATCGTGTTTCGATGCTGATCGAGCTCGGCTCACGGTACGCTCGATCTGGTCCAGCTCTATATCGTTCGCCATCGTCCGTCGTTCCTCCGCCGTGATCATTCGACCAACAACATCAATATTCACCAGAAGAAGTCTGACGCGTACTACCTACTCCCCGCAGACATGAAGCTTCGCACAGATTTTCCACACCAGGTTAGCTTCAAGCTTAAAAGAACCCCTGCCATCTTCCATCTCCTATCTGTCACTGATGATTAACTCCTCGAACAACCTCGTCGTATTCTCGTATGGCAATCATCAAGTTGCACCAATCGAATGGCAACATCGAATTTCATACTTCCATGCTGTGGCACGGCACTATGTCGACGCGTGGGGCCAGACAGCAGCAAAACAACGCACGATTGCCGAAAAAGATACATCTGAAAGCATCTTTGATCTTTGACCGGCCGCGGCTCATAGTTCAGCCTTCCTTGAGAGATTGCGAATAAATGCCAAATGCGAGACACTGGTCGAAGTCACTCATGCACGCCCACAGCCACATAACCGGTGACATGGACCCGTGAACTACTCCATGCATCTGCATGTGCTAGGAATGCTTCGCCACCGCTCATATTGACTTGTCGTAAGTTGTCATGATCTGCTCTTCCACCTTCGCGTTCATGCGTTCTACGACGCAGCGTACAGCATCGCGCTGCATACGACATGAAGCGGGTGTTGATGATACGGAAGACGTGGCCCCTGTTCTGCCTCATCCTAGGGCTCGTTGCCTCACTCACGGTATTCCTTATCAGACATGAAAGATACAATGGCAACCTCCCAGGATTGGTTGAACGAAATCGGAACACGACTCAAGTCTTTGTGCAGATCATCTCGGTGGTCCTGGCAGTAGCACAGATGGTCCTCATCTGCTCGCTGATCAATTTTGCTGCTCGCATCAGATTATTCGAATCGCCTACGACCACTGGAACCTTGAGCTTTTGGTCCGCGTTATCAGCTGAGCGCTTCGATATCACCTTGCCCGCCGCGAAACTTGCACTTCTCACCATGCTCCTGTCGACGAGTACCGTATTGGGGGCGCTGTGGGCAGGATCGTTCACACCTCTGTTCTCTACCGCATCGCGAGAAGATGGCGAAATACTGGTCCCTGTGTTCAACACCCCGGTCTCAAGATCTATGTATCCAATATGGTCAAGTGGACTGATCTTGACAGAGTGTCAGCATCGCCTGCCTCCCTTTGACGACTGCATTGTCACGAACCACCTTGGGAGTCTTCTCATGACCGTCGCTACAGCCACGAACATCACGAGTCCGCGGCTTCATCCTAAACTGGATAATAATACCTGGAGCTATGTCGGTCGATCGTATGGCAAAGGGTCCTCGAGCGGTGTCTTTGATGTCACCAACATGACAGAGCATGCGTACCACCAAGGCTTCTCCTATCAGGAATCTGGGTACAAGATTCAGGCCTCGTGTACAAAACAGAACCATACTACGTTTCTATTCAAACAATACAGTACAGGAGGGCAGTTCAATCTCTGTAGGTCTAGCTCTGTTACGCTGGAACCAGGAAATATCTCCGCACCAATAGACATACCGCCTTTCGATATCGCTACCGGCGCGTACAATTATATCAACACAGCGCCATTTGGCTACTTTGCATGGACAGCTGTTTCACGGGGTGGTGTTCATTACATAGCGACTTCAGCTATGGACTGGTCGAACCGACCCGGCAATATGACCTGTACAATCGACTATCAGCCGATGGCCTTCCTCACCAACGTTTCGACTGCTGACAAAATTATCACCGTCACTCCATTAAAGGAGGTATCCACACTGGACGAAAGCAATATCGTCAATCTGACTCTCTCGGATCTCGATCTCATGTCGCGGATGACATCGTCCTCGTCAGGGTTACCAGTGCTGTACAGTACTCTGAAGACCAACTACGATTCGATCGCGAGTCTTGCCTCCAACGAAACAGCTCATCAGAATGCGAAGTGGGAAAAGACGCTAGAAACTTCACTGGAAGCTGTGTTGGACGATTTGCTGATGTACCAAGGCATCCTCGCTGTTGGTCGCGACGATGGAGAAAGCTCTTCGCAACCCGTGGTAAGGTATTTTATTGCCATCAAGTTCGGCGACTCGAAATATCAGATTGCGCAGCTGGTCATCAACGTCGTCTTGTGTGTACTTTACATCTACGAAGCAATTCGGACGCGATACTGGAAGCATTTACCAGATTTCGACTTCGTTGACGTTAAGGCGCTGATGTTGGCTGCACTGGGACCTGAGAGAACCCAGCAGCAAGTCACGTCAGCATCGTCCGGTCCTTTACTTTTCGCGAAGGGCAGAGAGAACGATGTAAAACTCGTGGCACAGTACGAAGGGTCGAACCACGGATTCGTTATGCAGAACCTCGGGACAACCTCCAGCAGACCGGCTCCAGCGACGGTGCACATGCATCTTCACTCGGCGGGACTGATGGTGACATCACGCCGAGTGGTGACAGCAATGCAATGCACGCCGATGGAAAGGATATAGCAATGACGCATCTCAGGGCATATAGTCCTTTGCCAGATACTGATAGTCATTACCATATTGATCGTCGATTATAACATGATCGATTTTGAATCCTCAATGAGAAGCATGCCCTGTCCGAGTCGTCAGCATGCGGCCATCGTGTTGAATGAATGGTGCAAGACGTACACTCCCTCATCCACCTCTCCACGGTCCGAATCTCCCACAAATGCACATTCTGAATGAACTGTGGTTCCAAGGTGATGTTCTTAACACTGCCCAGAGCATTGCTGTCCCAATGATGCCCTCCACCCGAGATCAGCAGCTGCGGGTGATCGGTTTCCTCCTGCAAACTTGTCGAATACCGTAACGGAGCAAGGTTGGAGTGATAGCAAACGTCCAGCCAGACGTCCTGGTCGCCATCGATGTGCGCTAGTCGCTTCTGACTGACGTTGTAGCCACCGTACTTGTTCGTGCGCCAGAGGTTGGGCGTGGATGAAATGGCATTATACTGTCCAGGCGCGAACGCCCAGTCACACCATTGTTGGGTATAGGAAACTTGCAACGGGTTGGCGATGAGGGAGGGGCCATGTTTTGGCGCTACTTGGTACACGCCATACTCTGTGCAGGTGGTATATAAGTACGATCGATCTCCAGAATTGGAAGTGTCGGCCCAGTAGTCGGCGTCCTGTGTATTTGCACAAGCAGTGCTATTGACCGCGATATCCGGACACGCGGCGGGGATGAGATACTTCTTGATATAGTTCGCATAGTTTCCAAGATTCGTCCAGGGTTCGCCGTTGGTGACAGAGCTGAGCTCGTAGTCAACAGATGTGATGCTCTCCGGTGCGTCGAGGTTGGTGACGTTGGTGCAGAACAACCAGAAGTCGTTGGAACCGCTCAATGGGTCCCAGTTTAGTTCTTGCCAGGTGTTTGCCACTGCGCTGATGTTAACACATTCGCGTGAGATGTGAAGACAGGCATTGTACAATAGATGAATGGTCCTCCAACTGCATCCATCGTCAGCATTTGATCCAGCTCGCAGATTTTGAAACATACTGGGCCAGGCTATGGCTTGAGCAAAATCGCCGTCGCTCAGACTCTCCATCCCGAAAACGCTCTTCATCTTGTTGATCATATCGGCGTCTCCAGAGTCGAACACCTGATCGATGTTGTCTACAATGGCGGTGATACTTGCTACACAATCCTGTGGTCCGTACTTCTGGATCGGAGCATACCTATTGTCGTCAGCTCCAGGCCTGGCATGCGAACTACAAGCAGCAATACGCACCATTGCGGGTACTCCAGCAAAGCCTTAGTAGTCCCGCTGGCAGCTATACCAGCCCAAAGGATGCCTCCGTCGCCACCGTACTCGTGCAGAGAGAAAGCTGTTTCAGCACCAGCCAGACTACCACCATACAAGATCCAAGGAGAGTGCGGTGCACTGATGGACGTTTTGCCGCCGACACCGGAAAACTTGGCATGTTGAGCGAAGTACGCGTTGTCGGCAATAGCTGCAACGTGTCAGTACATGTTGTTTAATAAGAAGCTTTCCACCGTAGAACCGGCTGGCATACTTTGCTCTGTGGTCAAGAACCGAAGGTTATCCGTCGTGCTGTTCGGAAACGGATAGCTATGGCCATAGTATCGGTTCTCGAGGATCACACCCAGGCCTCCTGCAGACTCCATGAGCAGTCTGATTACTGTTCGTTATCAGCCAACGGCGAGCATCTAGAGGTGAACGTGTTGGCGGAGACTTACTGCCGGTCTGCAGATTTGCGAACCGATTTGGCCCAGCTGTCTCACCACCGATGTACAAAAACACAGGTCCACCTGGCTTGTAGAACGAGGCATCAAAGTAGTATCGCTGTTGGAATGTGTCCTCCGTGTGAGGCGCATAGCGAGGGCTGGTTGGATGGTGGTCGATCTGGGAAGCATGAGTACTGGCTTATCATGTTCAATCTGAATGCTGAATATCACCTTCTGCTGGAAGTAATGAGGCTTGTAGTCCTCTGTCTCGGCCGACTGTCGTCTAGCAAGAGCTTTATCATGGCTGCGAGCAAAACGGTGAAGAGCTGCTTCGCTCGAGTAAAGGAAAGCCGTAAGCAGTAGGAGGAGTTTCATCTTGACGGTTCCTGTTCACACCAATGCACGAAAGTCTTCACCGAGGGAGGAGCTGTCGAAGAGAGACAAGCAACAGCTAAGCATTGAAACCACTGGTACCTTTCTGTATGAACAAACCTGGCATGCCGCAAGGCGGAGTCGATGTAATATATACATGGGGTCTTATCGACCTGCAGTAAGAAGGCACGCTACTCGATAGCGTTTTGTACGGTCTTTTGTACCGACGTTGAAATCTTGAGACCTCGACGTGTCTTGTGTCCAAAGATCAAGCCGCCGCAATGCCTCAGTATTGACATGTCCTATCACTCTGATCATTGGCGATGATGCTGTCGGGTCCGAGAAAGAAAGCTGAAGGAGAGAGAAATGCTGCCCTGCGACAGGTGTGGCGTCGACGCCACAACTCGGAGACCGGCATCGTCACTGGCCGATATGCTTCAACGACATTCACATATCCACTTGTGATTGCCACGTTCCGTGACTCACGATATCAAGACCACAGAACGCCTAGAACCATCTCCAACAAGCTAATAGCAGCCCTCTCTTCTCGGTCCATCGGTCAGTATCCTCGATCTTCGCCTACTTTTCATACTTCACACTTTCGCCACCACCCCACTAGGCAAGTAGAGATACGTACTCCCAGCAAATCAGCTTTCAACCTGCCTACTTTTCCTCCCTCCATCTCGAACGCGTGTCAAGTAGCTACCTATTCTCTCGTAGAAGTTCTTCGATGGTGTTCAGTCTGCTTCGATCCAGCTCTTCGTGATTCGCCGAAACGGCATCATACTTGCTTGCGAGCGGCCGTTCGGGCCTGTGACGTTGTAGTAAGTTGCCTGGGAGCTGCCTAGAGCTTGGTGTATAAAGCTCGAGTGGTTGCTGTTGTTCTTCTGACGTATCTCATACTACCAACGAATCCAACCACTCCTCATATCACTACCCTTCAACCATATAGAACAAAACAATCATGCCTAACGTCAACTACTACAACCGAAGTGCTCCTTTCTGGGACTGGATCGCCAGTATGGAGGAGCAGGGGCAGAATCACCCTATGTTCGCCAATCGTGGCGAGAACACCAACAACGAGGACAACAACAACAGTAACGAGTGGGCCGGGAACCCATGGGCTCAGGGATTCCCAGCGATGCCGAATTTCGGAGGTGGCTTCCCATTCAGAGGCCGTCATGGCCACGGACCGCCACAGGGTAGCCGTGGTCCTTTCCAGCAACCGTTCGCGGAACCCGAGACCAACACCAACAACGAGAAGGAGGGTGAAGCTGGTCCATCGGACGCTGCAGCTCCACCAACCGGTCAACAAACACAAGAGGGACCCAGCACCCACGGCCCAGGCCCACAGCGTGGACACGGCTGCGGTGGTCGTAGTCGCGGCCGCGGACCATGGGGCAACAGAGGCGGTCGCCACCACGGCTTCCCCGGCGGTGCTCCTGGCCCTCAAGGCCTCCCCGGCATGATGGGAGGCGCCATGGGCGGCTTCGGTGCCTTGGCCAACATGTTCCAAGAACAACTCTTCGGCGAAGAAGGCGCCACCAAAGAGCAGAACGACGATTTCAAGCCTGATGTCGATGTCTTCGACACCCCGGAGGCTTTCGTGGTCCACGTCTCGCTTCCGGGCGCGAAGAAGGAGGATGTGGGCGTCAACTGGGATGCCGAGAAGTCTGAGCTCAGCATCGCTGGTGTCGTGTACCGACCTGGTGATGAGGAGTTCTTGCAGACTCTGGCGATGAATGAGCGCAAGATTGGTGCTTTTGAGAGGAAGGTCCGTCTTGGTAGTAGAGCCAACCCGGCGGCTGTGGATGTTGATGGGATTACGGCGAGGATGCAGGATGGTGTCTTGTCGGTGGAGGTGCCGAAGCTTGACAGCGGGTATGTTGAGGTGAAGAAGGTGGACATTGAGTAGATCTGGTCTCCTGGGCTGGGTTGAAAGTCGAGCTGTATCTGCGGAGCACCCTGGGTTGAAGGAAAATATCATGGATGTATGATCTGTATGTAGTTTTACGAGGGAGAATGGAAGGAAATAAATACTTGCTGTGCTTGTTGCGATACGTACTCACTTCACACCGTCTCACCTCTGATCGTGCTGCAGGGACAATGGCTTTGGTGCCTTGCACTCCGCTTACACCTCTGTTATGTGCGGTCTCCAGATCGTATCGTCTTGACCCAACTGTATCGTCTCAAACACACCATCTCGAGTCGTCTTGCGAGAGGTTTGGTTGCAGTCTTAAAGCATTACAGCCGCCGTAAGATATGGTCCACGACCTACGTTCCGTCTCTCTTCTCGAGTCCTTGCCAGCACCGATGTTGACCGAGAATCTAGACCGACCACAGCGTGTCTTCGAGAATAAGGTTGCTGCTTGCATGCAAGACATCCGCAAGCTCGACCGCCACCAATGGGAACTGCGCCGATCGACCGATGGCGCAGATCGAAGGTCGAGTTCAACGGTTATACCAGCCATCTATATTCCAATATGATGCGTAGAGGAGCGAAAAGCTTTGAAAACGCAGCTGGGCTGTAATGATCAAGAGTGACAAGGATTCTTATGCTGGGCGGAAATCTCGTGTAACTAACTGGGCCGAAGCGAGAACGACATGGGTGTGGCTTGAAGGCGAGCTTGGACTGTTTATCATTGTTTGGTTCCGATTATTTCATGAACACACCCGATTAGCGACCCGTGAGACAACTATACGACACTCCGCCGAGTCTGAGGGCGCACACGACAGCGATACATTGCCTTGTATCCGCTGCAGAGCGCACAACAAGCCCAACGAACTCCTACGACGAGACCGATCGAGCCGGCGTAGCAACCGCTTCTGTACCACGTCGACGGCACGAGCACCGAACCACAGGTTACAGCATGAGTGTAGGAGTTCGAGTAGCGATACACCTTCTGGCGAGAGCAGTGTAGACGTGGTATATTGCATGCTTGCAACCTAAGATCGACTGGCGCGCCAATGCCATCGCCCAATGCTGCTCAGAAGTCGGCCACGAAAAAGACCGCAGAGCTTGGGCGGGACCTAGCAAGGAAACGATCGCAGGACTTCAAGTCGAAGATCGAGGGCTGGAACGAAACGGGAGCTGGAGTCGCGCAAGAGCAAGATGAGGTCGTGGTGGTTGTTGAGGAGGAGGCTGCTGATGAGATTGTGGTGATCGAGCATGTCTCGGACAAGGAAGGCGCAGATCAGGACGACAGTGAGGATCCGTCAGCAGATAATACTCCAACAACACCGAAGACGCCACGGTCAAATGTCAAGCCTGCGAACAAAACAGCAGCTCAGCGCAAGACTTCGCGCGAAATCGACACACAGAAGAAGGCTTGGGTGAGGCGGAAATCCAAAGCGGCAGTCGAGATCCCGCAGGAGGTCAAAGAGGCCACTACGCCTAAGAAGCGGGTCATCAGCGATGGCCACTGGCGACGAGATCGTACCAAGAAAGACGAAGCAAGTCCGGAGAATGAGGAGGAGAAGGAGAAGGCGAAGGATGTCACACCAAAGCCCATCACGATTCGGCGGAGTGTGGTCAGTGTTGGCCTCAAAGTCCAACCCTCAACCATAGAGGTCGTGGATGATCGTGAGCCGCGAAAAGCGCCACGACGATCGAAGTCGCGCGAACGTGACGACGACCGAGAGGGTACTCCTGACTATGAATCGCCTGGTACAAAAGTGTACGTGAAGCGGCGAAGGCGATCGAGGAATTCTGGTGAGAATGGAAAGGAGCGCAAGAGTGCAAGCGCGACCGACAGTAGCTTCACCGCACCTTCCTCATCAGTCGGCAAGCCGAGCACGGCCACGGACATTACGACCCCGGACCCATCGCCAACCAAGGACTTCACACCTCGACCGCGCACAGCTCCAAAGGAGCGAAATGTCAGCAAGTTGGTAGACGACATACAGACGCGTAGTCGCTCTTCCGACACAGAAGACTTGCCGCGCCGTGTAAGTAGAGCCAAGGCGAGAGTTTCATCACAAAACCAGGACGACAAGCCAGCCAAAGCTAGAATACCTGCGGGCAGGCCACCTCATAACCCTATCCCGAAAGTCTTTGGTGGCAATCGGATAGAGGGATGGCTGTCTGAGATGCCAGAGGATCCTTTCACGGCGCCCTCAGAGCCGTCTGTTGTGCCCGACACTCCTCGCCACACTTCAAGACGGACGGGAGGCGGCGATGAGGCGTTCGATAGCGGTCGCCGGAGGAGCAGCGCGAGGACGCGACAACCGAGGCCAAGTGTTGAACCTATCGATACTGATGAGCAGCCTCGAGGTCCAAGCGGCAGCTGGAACACGGTAGACGACTGGGTCAACGACGCATCGCCAGCAGGCCTAAAGCGAAGCGGTGCCCGCCGCAACGCTCATTCTCCGGTCAAGGACCGACCGACGCGTGGCGTGAGTATGATGGCGCCCTCCGACAGGCAGTTGACGCTAGCGGACGACAGTACACTTTCGCGAGCCAGCGATGGCGATGAGCCCGAGCACAATGGTACCGGACTCAAACGAAGATTGACGAAGCACTCGGACCTCATGTCCGTCTTGTCCACACCGCGGGAGGACAACAGGATCGCGCCTGCGCGAAGCATGCGACACCGGGTCAGAAGTGGCAATGCTACCGTTGCCGATGTCATGAACGAAATCAGTAAAGATGAGCTCAAGTATCAACGAGAACTGCGAACTCTGGTCGACGGTGTGATCCCGGTCTTGCTCGCCTATGTCATCTCCAAGAACGACGCAAGCCGAGCTCCTGGGTCGCGAAAGAGCTCTTTGCACGACAACCCAGCTCTAACACAACCGATCTACGACATGGGTGTGTCACTCGAGCGATTGAAGACGAGCCATAAACGGATACCGATGCACGATGCGAACGAGCTTCTTCTGTGGGCACAACATACCGAGAAACTCTACTCAGAGTACCTTAGGGTATGGCGTTTGGGCTTCGAGGACATCGTGGTCAACTTGGCTCCGGCAAATGAGGCCGGCCAAGATGGTTCGTCGAAATGGGACAACACCATACAACGAAACAGCAATGGCGACGGTCCTGGAGGTGATAGCGAGCGGGTAGACGTCGCATACCTCCTGAAGCGGCCGCTGGTGCGTGTCAAGAATTTCAGCAAGACCTTGAAAGTCATCAATCAGACCAAGCCGTCAGCGCTGGCAGATGATATAACACATGCCTACCAAGACCTTTTCGCAGAGGCTCGCCGACGATCTAACGATGAGCGCGCGCGACTGGAAGACGAGGCTGCAGCAGCTATCGACCCTACCAGAGCACGAGATCCTCGTAACCTCGTGCAACTCAATGGCGTCCGAATTGATCCGTCGAGGAGCGTAGGAGCAAGAGACTACTTCGACATGGAGCTCTACCATTCTAGTGGACAGCAAGTGGGCTGCAAAGTCGAACTGATCAGGCGCGACAATCGACCTGAAATCCAAGGGCCAGGAGACGTGCTGTTCTGCGAAGTCTCGCTCTCCGGACGGTGGTTGCTGTTCCCACCAATCCTGGCTAACTACGTCACTGCACGCAAAGGTGACAAAGAGGGAGAAATCGTGGTCATGGTGCGAGGCTTGCTAGCATCTGGCGCAGAGTGGCGTGAAATCATGTCGCTGCGGTCGAGTGAGGATCAATGTGAAGAATGGCTCGACATGCTTGGCTCTGACCCGATGCCTCCTCGGCTGACGCGGCAGTCGAGCTTCAACACACTACGGATTCCGTCCAAAGGCTACGATGCTCCCCCCTCTCCAACGGAGTCGGTCGTCCCTATTGGTGAGCGCGCAAGCTCATCAGCACCTAAGTGGGATGGGAGCGAAATCAACAGCACAGTCGGAGGTTCGTCACTTGGACCACTGCCAAATATCAGGCCAAAGAGGTATCATGGAACTGGACCACCTCCGCGCGCGAACTTCGACACGATCGTAGAGGAGAGACCCAACACTGCCCACGATCGATTTGCTGATCAGGCTCGGAATGCCAGCAGCTCCGACAACGAGAAGAGGTCGAGGTACCATCATGTCAGATCGAAGACAGAATGGACGTCGGACAACGCAACCTCTCGGTCGGCGAAGGACTACAGCGTCTGGATCCCTACGTCGGACCGTGGATCCGACGAAAGCGCTGATGAGGATGATCGGCCTGCGAGGAGACCAACGATGCATCGGCGAACTTCTTCTGTACCTTCTCAAGATATGCCGACTATCAGCAAATTGAGAAAAACAAAGCCAGAAGAGCGGCCGAAATGTGACGTTACCGCTCCGAAGATGCAAGTCGAGGAACCCTGGTCAGCACCAGCCAAACTACGGAAGAAGACGCCTGTCGAACATGGGTCGAAGCAGCCACCAACGCCAACTCAACCTGCGAGACCAACTTCTCTCGGCCTGCGATCTGGAGCACTTCCGTCCTTCACACCAGCTTTCTTGAAGAAGCATCGACGGTCGTCTTCTCCGCTCAAACACGAATACGAACCTTCCTCGGCCTCAGACTCCTTCTCGGACAGCGACTTCTCAGACGACGATCTCCAATCGATCACATCTGAATCAACCGTTGACGAGGCGATCTCCACAATTGGAGAGTTGAGAGACTTCAGCAAGCCGGCGCCTCTCAGAGTAACAAAAGCTGCTTCTCAGAAGTCCGCATCTTCGATCGATCAGGATACTCTGCGACCATCAGACTCCCCATCACAAGCACCCTACCGAACGGTGCCACCAAGTGCGAACGGCGCTGCCAAATCTGTGGCATGTATCCTCTCGTGGAACGATCGCGGAACATGGGACACCATGCACCCGGAAGAATGCGAGATCGTGGTAACTCCAGGGCTGATTGAGGCCTTCGACCTGGGTCAGGCTCATGCTGTTTCAGGCAAGATGGATGACCCATATGGCCCAAGTCCGTCTACATTTGGTGTCAAACCATTGGTGGCGCTGGAGCTGACACCCTTGGTGCCATTACGCCGCGGCACTGCTCTTGATATCTCCATCCGATCTCCGCCAACAGCGAACTCCGTATTGCGAGTGAGCGACAACATCATGTTCCGCTCGCGGAGTCCCGAGGAGTGCGAGAGACTGTATAATACGATCAACAGAGCCCGCATCGACAATCCCACCTGGATTGCTCTACAAAATGCTCGACCTGCACCTACCAGCAACTGGGGTCAAGCCATGGACCGCAGAAACTCCGCACGATCGAATAATGCACCGTCCTGGATCAAGTCACTGTCGCGCAAGGGCAGCAGCTATCGTTCTAAGGGTGCACGTTCAGATTCAATTGCGGCCAGCCAGTCATCGGTTGGTACGATGGGTTCTGCCATGTCTGCCCTCCGCAAGTTTGGCAACGGCAGCCGCATCTTCAATATTGCGAAGAGCACGATCGTCTCAAGAGAAGGCACGCGGAGCTCCGGCAGTGACTCCCTCGACTCAGGCGCTGCCACACCGGTACCGTTCGACCTTCGGATGGGTACACCCCTTGGGATCACCAACACCAAGTGCCACTTCTATATCCGTCACAACATGACTTCATGGCGGGATCTAGGTCATGCACGGCTAACGGTCATGCTACCACCCCGTCCTGATCCCACCATACCTGCCGATCCGACTTCGACCGGGATTGCTAAACGGGTGCTCGTTATGGGAAAACGGGGAAACACCTTGCTCGACATCACGCTGCCAGAGCACTGCTTCGAGCGTCTTGGCCGTACTGGTGTTGCGGTCACTTTATGGTCAGAATTGGTGGGGCCGAATGGTGAATTGGGTCACGCGGCGGCCACGGGTGGTGTCGGCACATCGCAGACCAAGAAGTATCTGATTCAGTTGGCATTGGTAAGTCGTGCTTATGGAACTGTATTGCTAGATGTACTCGACGCTAACTATCCGACAGGAACGGGACGCGGCATTCCTCTTCAGTATGGTCGGCAAAATGCGGTATTAGTCGTACCGTCGAACCTGATACACTTTGGTGGTGATTTGCTTCGCATGGCGTTTCGGGGAGGGTACTTGATCTTAGTGATGTGCTTGTGCGATAGATGCTGATACACCGCTCCGAGAAGGAGCAGCAATAATGACATAATCAACGTGTAGATATACAATTGTACACAAGCTTGAGGCAGACAGTCTGCATACTTTCAACTCTAGTACCGTCCCTCAAAAGCATCAAGCTTCTTCTCCGCAGCCTCAGCAATAGCCTCACCAATTGGGGTATCCCCTCCAACACAATCGACCGCGAGCCCCTTCGTCGCATCCTGATTCATGCACTCCACCACCACCCTCGCCACATCCTCCCGCGAGATCGCCGCAGTAAGATGCACCTTTCCCGCCGCAATCGTCCCCTTCGCAGGCTCCTCGCTCAAAGTCGTCGGCCGCACTATCGTCCACTCCAACCCCCTCCGCCCATTCTCTGTCACTAGATTCAGATCCGCGGCGAGCTTCGCTTCCATGTAATGCCCAATAGCATCCCAGCACTTACGATTCCGCTCCCGATCCTCGTCATCATACCACTCCGGTTCCGGCTCCGTCCTATCTCTAACATCAACCGCAGAGACCATGATGAACCGTCTCACGCCTGCCTGGGCCGTAGCGTCCATACTTCTGATCGCGCCATCCTGGTCTACCGCACGAGTTCTGGCATGGCTTCCTGCGCCGGCTCCAGCACTCCAGATAACTGTGGTAGCTTTCGTCTCCGAGATAGTTCTGGCAAAGTCGGAGACGGACGAGTCTTCGATGCTTTGGACGATAGGAGTGCCGCCGAGGGATTTGATGTCGGGGATCTGTGATTCCTTGCGGATGATGGAGTGGACGGTGTGGCCTTCGGATGCGAGGAGGCGGGTTATGTGGCGGGCTACTTTGCCTGAGCCGCCGAAGATGAGGGTGGATGTGGATGGGGCCATGGTGGTGTGTTTAGGTAATCTTTTTGTTTCCCTGGGCTCCGAGTCAAGGCTGAGGATCAGTTTGTAGCGATCGTCAAGTCTGTATACATGTGTGCTAAAGCATTGAATGACCAAGCGCAAGTGAAGTCGGCATCTGAACCCCGATTAGGAGAGAACTCTATTCGGTATAGGCGACTTATCGGACATATGAGTGAGGCATTGGACTGGTTGTTGCCGAAGCACATTTCTATCTGCACATCTCTAGTTTGTTCTCATCTTCTAGCTTACTAGCAGCACGACACTGCCCAGCTGCCTCCTCACATCCTCCTTGTCAACATCATGCGTGTCCTCGACCTCACCCCATCGCTGGATCTGATGCATGACCTCTAAATTGGCCGCCTCGGCTGCGTCTTCGATCCCGAACCTCTTCCTTTCTGTCTGTACACTATCGCTGTCGTCACCTGAAGCTCGAAGATGTGCAAACTCCGTGCTCCACTCCACAAGTAATCTCGTCGCCACAAGCAAAGACTTTGTCGCCAAGACACCGCGTTCAAGACCCGCAAGCTCGTATGCAGGGAGGCCCGAGGCCCATCCTCGAATAACTTCGCGAGTCATCTCGGGCTGAGAGGCGGGGATGATGCTGTCCTCGCCTAGAATAGGTATTATCTCGACGCCCGGGAAGATTTGCGTTGTCAGGTATGCGATAATGGGCTCCGCAACTTCTCTCTGCCGGTGCCGCAAGGGCTTAGCGCTTTGCTGGTCCTCCGGGTCGTGTATGTTCTTCTCCGGCGCCCAGCACAAGAGTGTGTCGGTCGCTAAATATCGCATCGCCATCTTCACAATGCCGTCACGCACAGGATTTTCTGCTGGGCCGAATTGATCATCGGCGCCCAGGATATCCATTGTCCGGGATGTGATAGACGTGATGGGGATGTGATGCGACTTCATCGCTTGCTGCGCAGATACGAGCTGATCCCATTCGAGCGCCATCGCGGTCGCTAAAGCTCTCTTGTTTTTGGGGATTTTCAGTACCTGCCGCGAAGCCGTCCGCACCGGTCGAGTATCGAGATGGACCTCGTATCCGTCTTCGGCCTCCCTGACGTGTACATCTTTCCAAAATCTCTTGCGAAGTGTGGAGGTAGAGCCAGGTTTAGAAGTGTTCGCCTTTTGCTCTCGGTTTTGTCTGAGAGCTTCAGCTTGCCGCCGTTTTCGCTCGACTCGGTCTTGTGGATGTGTGACGGCTGCTTGCGGCGCTTGCGGTGGCGGTCCTGGTACGGTGGGATGGGCCACAAGTGTTGCTTCGTTCGTAGGGGTTGTGTGCAAATGCCGGGTAAGTATATAGGGTGTCCGCCGGCGTTGGCAGCGCACGCTCAGTGAAGAGGTCGCTCGGATCGCTCTGTACATTGTGGAGGCTTCCATTGTTGGTGGTCGATGGTGTGCAATATACGCAATTGATGAGACTACACCATCGGGAAAGCCAAGACTCTCGCCGCCCCTTCCTCACTCGGAACCTCTTCTCGCCAACTTCACACCTTCACCGGACGATACATCCTTGAGGAATTTATCCACTCTATATCACGCGCACTGCTTCTACAACGTGTTCCTACTTGCCGAGAACCGTATTCGCTCTGTCACTACATGCATTACAGCCACTTCCATGATCAGGTATCAAAGGTAGACGAAGAACGAGAGCACCCGCGAGCTCGGAAAGTTGGTTGTTGACGATCCATATCTCATCAAGCCCCTCTGTTCATCTCGCTCTTATCGAACTTCCACAGTGGCCTGGACGCGTAGCTCTCAACTCGACTGCCGCATGCCACATCGCCATCAAATCCTGGTACCGGCCGGCGGATACACCAATGTCGATCTGCTTCTACAGCACGTTACTCCTTCCCCAATGGCTTTGTAAGGCACGTAGTGCTTGGCGTGAGTGGAGCCCACAGTACACGTGCTCCTCCACTCGCCTCCTGCTACCTCTTATGCTATAGCGGGCGCCGGCAATAGCACGGAGAGCTCCCCTCTTCCCACATTGGCGTATACATGAAAGCACTAAGGTATGTCTGAAATATCTGACTCGCAAGTCCATCGCACTACCTCGAACCAAGTCCGAGAAACACTCTTCTCACCAAGCCCATCCATTCGGGACACGCTTCTTCCGAGGATGCTCTCGGTCGTGCCACTACGATCGTCCAGAACTTCTTGATGTCGATCCGCGTCCTACACCAAACAGCGACATTGGAGATGCATTGGAGGTGCCGTAAATGCCGTCTTGTATGGCCTTGGCAAACCTATCTCTCAGCACGGTGTGTATAACGATCCATCTAGCGGCTCCTTCGAAGCGACGATCCTGTTCAACGCCAAATCGGAGAAGATCCAAAGGATTTCTGCTTCGACACCATACATGTGCTTGAGAAGTCAATACATCTTGGCACCTGGCCATGTTACACTGCATGTGGACTCAACACCATGTGCCAATCGAGACGTCACTTCGAGTCGATCACAACAATACCCAAATGCACAGAGCTCGTGCGAGTCGAAACCCTTGGGAGGCCCATATATTAGGTGCGGGATTTCTGCTCGTATCAGCATGAGCAGCTTACCCCGTCCAATCGACCCGAACTTCACACCTCCTTGATCGTCGCTATCGACGCTTACTTGCGCTGTTGGTCCTCTCGTGTATCAATCGATCACCATAGGCAGAATGCATCCCGGGAAGGCTCTCCTCTTTGCAGTGTCTGCATTTCACATTGGCACCACTGTCGCAGTACCTGCGAAGTCAGGAGGACGCTATGAAACTCTGGAGAAGAGAGTGGGCTGTCCCGAGGGTGCCTCCTTGATCTATAGTACCACGCAATGTAATGTGCCCTTCCACCTGTGAACCTCGATCAGAGCTCGCACTGACCCAGCTAGTTGGGAACACCAACACCATGTGTCTCGGCGTCACCGCAGTCTCCGCGGGCGTTGCCCAAGTAGCTGTGGTCGGTGGAACGGCCGTCACATACTTGAAAAACGCCTGGCAAAACGGCCAATGCCCTGCACCGATCCAAGCCACGGTTCCAATCGGAGGAGGTGGGAAGCGGAGTCTAGAGATCGACGGCTCCGACCTGGTCAAGCGCTCGACGCTGACAGGGTATAATTTCGAGGTCACGAAAGGGTACGACTATAATGATTGCGACTATACCTTGACTGATGAGGATTGGGGCAATACTTTCCAGGCCATCACCGAATACATGGTTCAGTACAACGATGAATGCATTCAGGTCATTATACGCGGCGATGATGGGTTTGAGGCCAACACGCTGACCTGGATCAACACTGATGATGGCGTGAATCACAAGACTTGCGGCTAGGACGCAGCATGCATGAAACTCCTTGGCCGTAGCCGTCCTTGGGAAGGTTAGGGTGCGTTGGGTGTCCTCGATGGCATGGCTCGGAGACAGGAATCTGCTAGGAGTTCTTTCTGGTCGCGAAGATGTACATACTACCTCAGACGAGCTTCATTCAGCATACGCCTACGCGGCGCTGCAGTCGACCTGATATATACGCATTTTTGATCAAGCCGACTGCTGCGGCACGTTCGAATTACTCCTTTGCTGGCAATATGGCGATGTATATGTGACGACTTCGACAACTATATGTACTGAGGGTCGCCGTCAAGATGCACATACAGGGGGGTGCCAAAAAGACTGACAATGGTCAGAGCGCAGTCAAAATGTGCTAGGCCCAAACGGGAAGAGGATCTATGGAATTTGAGTTGCGGTCAATCGCGGGCCTTCCCGTTTGAGCCTAGTACATTTTGACTGCGCTCTGACCATTGTCAGTCTTTTTGGCACCCCCCTGTACTCCATTGTGCGATTTCTGCGGCCTGTACCGAGCACTCCGCACAAGCAGTGTGGAGAAACTCGGCAGGCTGGAGATCCGAGTTGTGGCTGTTCCAACCAACGTCCTTGAAATCTCGTCCTTCGGTACAGCTACACGCCGGTAGAGAACCAAAAAATGGATGAGGAGATAGACTGGTTCAAGTAGCCGCCCCAATCCCCCATTTCTTCCACTCATTGCTCTTTGTTCTGTTCTGCCTGCAGTCCTCGGCATCGATCTCGAAGCAGACAAAACAGAGTTACGACCGCAACGATCCCACACCAATCCTCGACGGTTGAACCTTAGCAACTAGTTTACCGCGTACGAGCGGCGCTGCCTTGCTGCGCATTCTTGTTCCTTGACAGTCTAAAGCGCCGACTCGTGGTTGAATGATGCAGGGTGGTCGCAGGGCAAGAACATCAGCGCAGTGGTCTATATACCTTTGGAAAGGCAAGAGAAGATGAGCGTTATTGCTATGGAGAGGATCGAAACGGCGAATGGACCCGGGAAGGACGCGCAACTGGCAGACACTCAATCGTCGTCGCAGCAGAAGCACAACAAGCCGCTTCGGTTTGTAACGAACTACGGGGCGCCGCATCCGAAGAGAAGAAGGGTCGGTGCGGCATGTCTGACGTGTAGGTATTGGTGTTGGGCGGACGCTCACAAGTCGGTCTGCCACTGACCTTGTACAGGCCGAAAGCGCAAGACTGGTTGTTCGGGTGAGCGGCCGACATGCGAGACGTGCAAGCAGAACAAGTTGGACTGCGCGGGCTATGCGGAAGAAAGCAGGCCCGGCCGTAAACGCGGCGCGTCGGATGCCAATACAACTCGATCATCTGATGAGGATGGCGTCCAACATGAGCCTCAGAGAAAGAAGAGAGGGCGCGACGTTACTCCTCAGCTTCGTCCGGCATCCGATCCCCACCCTGAGTTCAGCCATCCGCCTTACATGTCAACGGCCCTGCCTCCTCTAGATTGGTCGACTACCAGACCCGAACACCCTTCGCGAGGGCGAAACGCAGCAGCAGCTTCTAGTTTAGGCAAGCCGCCCTCTGAGCTATCCGCAGACCCTCAATCGCAGCCAGAACCATTGTTCTCAAGGCCGCGAAATCGGATGCCTTACTTTCGCTGGCTTGGACCCACGGCGATCATGCCAGGCTTCAAGCAGATGGTCGTCAAGGTCAGACGGCAGGACACGGAAGCGGGTCGTGCGTCCACGGATGGCGGCGCAGCTGCAGTGGCCGGCGTGGCTGCCTCGCCATCGTTCAATACGATCGTTCATGCTCCAGAGTCAAATCAACACAACCAGTACGCAACCGGCATTGCTCCCGACGTGGAGAGTGGAAACCCGATGAACCTTCCGTTCTACGACTCCAGCCCTATGCCTCCTAGCGAGCTCATCACACATCTGGCCAACACTTTCTTCATCCACCTAGGATGCAATTATCCCTTCCTGCAGCGGGAACGATTTCTGAGAGATCTCGAGGAGAAGCAGGTCGATGCCATCCTTGTGGACGCGGTTTGCGCGATTGCTGCGAGGTTCTCGACGCACCCTCTAATAGTAGCGCAAACCAGCGACGATGTCAAAGCCACCCCAGCGGAGTACGGTCACGCATTCGCACAGCGCGCGCAAAGAGCAATTATTGATACTTTCTCGTTCCCGAGCGTTGCCGCTGTCCAAGCAGCACTTTTACTGGCCTACGTCGAATTCGGCGAGAGCAGAGACAGCGGGTTATGGATGTATCTGGGAATCTCGATCCGGATGGCGCAGGATCTTGGATTGCACAAGATCGAAGGACTGAAGTATCGCGGTACTACTGGTCCAACGCCTAAGATGATCAAGCGGGAAAGTACAGCTAGCAGTGCAGAGCTGCCTTCCGACTCTGTATCCGGAGGCACGTCCAAGAAGACGCACGACGACACACGAAGGGTCTCAGGGCCAAAGGAAAAGTGTGGCCCTACTGACGGTATCATTGGCCTACCTGAGCAGCTGGGGGTTTCAGATGATATCGATGAGCTCAAGGCCGTTGAGCAGGAGCGAGTGGACACCTTCTGGGCGGTCTTTTTCCTCGACCGCATGATCTCTTCAGGAACGGGGCGGCGTAGCACCTTACGAGACAAGGATATCGAGCTGTCGTTCCCGGCATTGGAGACGACCGATACCAAGTCAGGATGGCCGGCCGCATTTCCGGCGCTGATCAGAATTGTGCACTTATACGGCCGAGTTGCGGACCTGCTGAACAGCATCAAGGAGCCTTCAGACATCACGACTGAGACGCCTCGAAAAATTGCAAGCATGGAGAGCCAGGTGACGAATTTCTACCAGGGCTTGTCCCCTCGACTGCACTTCGACGCTGTCAACTTCCAGCATTACAACAAGGCTGGCGAGGGCACCAACTTCGTACTCCTGCACTTCTGGTTCCACACACTGATCGTCTTGTTGCATCAACCGACACTTTTCAAGACGTTCGAAGGGAAGATGCTGCAGTTGTTCCCGAACTCGCAGCAACTTTCCATGAGCTCCGCCAAGACCATTGCCGACATACTGAGCTACAGCCAACTTATGGATGCAAAGGCGAGTCTGGGCAACCCGTTCACTTCGCAGCCGATCTACATAGCCGCCTGCGCCTTCCTAAAAGAGACGGTGGCACAAAGTGCATCGAGCACCGCTCAATCGCGTGTTCAATCACGTGCTTGTAGCCCGGTACGAAAGGAGACGAGTGCGGTGGAAGACCAGGCACAGTCTCTGAACGCGACGCCGGACAACAGGAAACGGCTCTCAATCGGCGACCTCACAAACCCACCAGACGGCTCAGCTTCTGATTCCGTGGCGAACGACATACGACGGTCATCGACCATGACGGATGAGCACAAAAGTTCCGATAAAAGCGGCGGTTCTTCGTTATCAGCTGCGAAGGCAGCGAATGCCATTGCAAAGCACACATTGCTTGCTAGAGCAGCGAGCCAGCATTACGAACTCTGCTACAAGGCTCTTGTCAGCTTGGAAACGTACTGGGCTGGTGCTAAGTATATCCTCACTATCCTGGACCAAAAATTCAACGGCATCGATGACCCACTATTGTACACCGTGGAAGAAGGCGAGAGCTCGATGGAGCGACCCAAGCCTGAACCATCGTTCACCACACCCGGGTGGCGACGGAAATTGAGTGGTGGCCGTTACTTGTATGATCCTAACATTAGTGCTCAAGATCTGTGGATGAACGATGGCCTGCAGCTGCCTAGTAATCCTGGCGGAGACAACGCCAAAGCCATTGGCTGGACCTTGACCGGTACGATGAACTCGCCGTCAACCAATCTCGCATGGCACTACCCGAGCGGAGCTGTTGGTACCACAATGTGTCAGAACAGTGCGCCAATCTCCAACGATGTTGACCCATCGACCGGCCAAGGGATGCAATATCCAACACAGATGCAACCCGCCCAATCGAACCCGCATCATCCATCATCTCTCAACAGCTATGGACCGGACGGCAGCGCCATATCTGACCACGATAACATCGAGCTCCTGATGCAGATGAATCCTCCAGCCCAAGCCAACGGAATTGCACATCTAGACCACTCCGCATCTGCCGATTTCACCCCTTCAAACCCGCACGACCTGAGCAACCAGCAGAACTTCACGCCGGCCGGGCCCACAACTACCGCGTCTTATGGCAGAATTGCGGGATGGATGGCCCCTCCCACATTCTGGCACGGCAGCAGCAGCGAAATGCATCCGTTCAGCGATATGATGATCGAGAGCCAGGATGTCGATATGAATATGCTTGGGCTGGACATGATGCCTTGGTTTGACAGCTATCCTACTCACGATCTTGGAGGGCTGTTTCAACCTGGTCTTGGGCACGATCCGAGATGATGAAGAGCACCGCAGGTTCACCCGTGCTTATTTACGATTGTTGGTCACTTTCAAGCGAGGTGTTCGGGCTGGGGTTGGTGGTTTGTTGGAGACGACCAAAGCACGCTTTTCAGCCACGACATCAGATGCCAATGTTTACTGTAGATGTAGGGCCATCCTTCGAACAGGAGGTCGACGAGTTCATATCAGACTACCTTCTGGTACCGCATATCTTGGCTGGACGTGGCTTGAGTGGTTCGCTTGTAACCGGATCAGAAGCCTTTGGTACCTGCATCGACCAGGCGCAAAGCTGATCACCACATCCTTCCGCCGATGGCGTGCTCGAGGACTTCACCTCAAAAAACGTTGGCGTCGACAAATTTATATAGAAAGCCAATGGTCCGCTAAAAAGTTGACGCTTTCACTTTCGTATTCTGTCCGACCAACAGTGGTGAAGATCTCGTTGACAAAGACTACCTAGGGAAGCTAAAGATGTCATCTCATCATCCGCAGCGCCTCAAACACGAATGGCGAACTGCTTCAAATATTCGTAGGTCTCGACATTATCCGCGACAGTCTGCTTGATCATATCAGCAGCATCCTGTCCGAACTTCTTGACCCAGTCGGCGTAAAGCTGCTCGTCACTCTTTGGCGCATGCTTCTACGATAACTGGTCAGCAGGTGCGCTCACGAATGGCATCTCGAAGACGACTTACATGCTGCCTGGGCTTCAAATCCCTCGACCCAATAGCATCGTCATGGAACCCATCCCACTTCTCGAACTGCTCCCGCGCAAACTCATGCGCCTCCTCAGTATCCCAGATCAGCATGTCCTGGCGGAAATCCAAACCAATGGACTCGCAGTACTGCCTCAGCACACCCTCCGGATCATCAAGCAGATCATCAGCGTCAATAACGGTGATCTGTGGCTGACCGGCCGGATTCTCCCTACCCTCGTTCTCCTGCCCGGTGACAGCGGGACCAACAAGTCCAGTGTCCTTGCAATAATCAAAAAGACGACGGAGTTCCTCATACCCAGCCTCGCTAGGCATAAACGTATTGAACCCCGTGCGCTCCACAAGTGGTGGGATGCAGCAGCGGTAATAGCTCGGGATCGCGTTCCGCGGATGACGGATCAAGAACGTGAATTGGAACTTCTCCAGTATCTCGCGTGGGACAACGGTCGGGTTGCGCTTGTTGACTGGCGTCTCGTACGGGAACGGAGGGCTCCGCGGCGGACTCTTTGGTGGGCTCTCGAGGTCGACGGCGGAGTCCTGGGGCGTCGTCGAGCGGGCTGAGGCCGGGGGAGGGGTGGTGGTGCCGACGCCGCGCTTGGGGATGTCCTGGAGCGAGGGGGCGGGTTGGCCGGGCGCTTTCTCTGGGGGCACGATGTAGTATGTGATGTCTTTAATGAAGACGCGCTTGCCCTGGGCGGATGTAAGTATTGAAATTCCGCTTCGTAGGTCAGACGGAGAATCAGAACGCACCTCCTTGCCTTCTGACTCGATCCGATCCAAAATCATCTTGAATGTCGAGTCCGCAAATCCACTCTCCTCTCTCGCCTTCTCATCCTCCTCAAATCTGCTGCCCATGCGCTCAGGGCCAAAATAGAAAGCATCGCCAAAAGGCTCGTGGATAGTCGCCAAACTGTTCCTGCGAGTCATGAAAACCTGCACATTGCATCAGCAAACCACTCCCATATCTGTTCTCGTATTGTGCAACTCACCCGCTCAAAAGCGGTACTGCACGCACGCGGGTGCGTGGCCATAAAGATGGGCTTCTTCGACGCTTGGTCGGACGTCATACTGGGCAAGACAGGACGGAGAGCTATTTTTCAAGATTCTGCTGTCTGCCACGGACAAACGTATAATGTGTCAGTGGTATAGGTATAAGTATATTGCTAATACAGTCTCTCGAATGTAATAGCAAGCAACACGACAGCTGAGAACGGCAGCAGCGAACTCAACGCGCCACTCACTCTGGTATGAATGAGGTGAAGTAAGAACAGGAAACCTCGAAGCGGTGCGGATAACAATCTTATATAGAACCAACTGCCTCCGTATCCGCAGAGATACATTCTTCCAAGTCTACAGACCCATCCAAACACCACGAATTGCCGAAATAGATGACCGTATCCGCAGCCCAGAAGCCAGTATCATACTGGTGGGATCCCATACGGGGGTGAAGCGCCGAACGCTCTCCCAAGAAAAGAGAGCCAGTGACGCGCATCCAGTCCCACACATGTGCGAACTACACGGCTGCCCTCGCAGTAGCATGGAAAGTGGCTTGGAGCCGTCGTGGGAAAGAATCAGACGAGACAAGACGTTGACCCAATCGCGAGCAGAAGTCGGCCTGATGAGCGGGTCTAGCATCAGCGATGCCAAGGGCTGAGGTCCGATGTCGAAGCTCTAGCCGGCCGCGCGATTTTCATGACGACGTGCGCGACTTCATGTGCTTGCTGGAGAGCAACAATAAGTGTTTTGATACTGTCTAAAGGTCTTGAAAGTGAAGATAGAGAAGATAGCATGTCCAAGAGGCCCGTTCCGCGTCAAGCGCTGCATTTGCTGCAAAGAACGATTCTGGAAGCGGTTGTCATTGGGTGGGAGGGTAGCTGTAGCAAGCACGCAATCGAACGCAATCCACCACCGTACTGCCCTGTGAAGTAGGACGAGGATTCAAATGCATAAGACCCCTCCATACACCTCGATTCTGAGCGCCTTGTGACTATTGCGTCTTGTTTGTGTTACCATGAGATGGATGGCGAGTTCACCATATCACTGGCGAAGGGCGCGGTGATGCCTCCGGAGGTGGTGTATATCCAGACCATCAGAGCCGTGGAAAAGCAATACGACCATCGGCCTTCGCCGTCGGTGCTGCAGTCGAGGTGCTAGCCATTGGAAGGCTGTCGTCGCTCGTAGCAAGGAACGCCCAGCATACCAGAGGGTTCGAATCACGTTCTCGTGAAGCGCACATGGCAGTGCAGAGAACCTCGCAGGGCCCAGAAGCTGACCGCAAAAGCCGCAGCTTGCCGTTGCTCCGTGATCAGGCTAAAACTCGCGTAGTTGCATGCTCATCGGGCGGCCCTGAACGTAGGCAGCTGTCATCTCATTCGTCGTGAGGGTGTTCTAGGTTCTGCTCCCACGCGTTGAGTCGGCTCTTCGCCTGGAGTGACGCCACTTTCTCTTCTGTCGCTTGGTCTGACGTCCATCCTTGTTCAGATTCTGGGGAGCAGGAGACGCTTCAGAGCGACCGCAACATGGTTCTCGGCACGGAAGCCCTGTCCATCGGCATGCTTTAGTGTGCCGATCGCATTATTAGCTTTTTTCTTGCTGCATAGCGATGTCGCTGCTCGGTGGTCAACAGAGTCCGAGGCAGAAGCTAGTTTATCTTTGCATCCGTGGTCGGTCCCGGCGTGGGTGTTCTTGAGTTATGCCTCCAGAATGTTATTCGTGATAGTTCTGAAGCCGCCAAGGCTGCCGCGGAGAAGTCGACACATCCTCTCTCTCTCTCTTCAATCTGGCCTTATTCGCGGTGGTGGTCGCGTTATTACACTATATCAGTTTGTTCTGTCCATCGCATCGTGCGGCTTGTGTGTCTGTTGTGTCTCCGCGGTCCATGTTCTTCCACATCCATGGAAGCTCTCGAGTTGAAGAGACCTTCGAGATTGCTATTGTCGAACAACAGCAGGTCGTTGCCATCCTTGATCCAGACTTATGCTCAGGTCGACAGCACCAGGCCTCGACGCACAAGCCTCTTTGTCGCGTCAAAGTGAGACCGGCTCTGCCACTTAATGCGTACCGCAAGCCGGTCACAGTACTGCGCCCCATTGACAGAAGTACTTCATGTTCAATCCGATCCAGCATTCGCAGGCCCAGTATAAAACTCGCCAGCGCTCGCAGCAAGCTTCTCGTTCTTCATCCCACTTTCCCCTGGCAGTTTCCAATTATTGACACCCCACCACCATCTTCTAACCTTCGCGCCAATGCTTTGCCCACTGTACGTGGCACGCGCGTTCCAATGCTTCCATCCAGCGACCGCAAGAGTCCACGCTACGCCTTGCACGAGTGGCATCAGTACCTGCGTTTACATCAGCACAGTACCCTCACCTCTAGCACCTTCAGTTCCCAACCTACCTGATCTCTCATAGTGATATACGTAACGCCCTGCCACCCCTTCGTGTCCTTGATGCTCGCGAGATAGCTCTGCTCGAACCGTAAATCCGGGAGTGGAGGCATCGCTGGACGTCGCCGCGGTGAGCGCAGCAGAGAGACGGGGATCTCATCTTCGTCTATGTCGGATAGGCCATCGGCATCGGGGGATCGGTCGAGGACTACGGTTTCTTTGGTATCTGCTGCTGTGGAAGGCGCGCGGTCTTGCTCGACGGAAGGGTGGTGCTTGATATGTGCGGTTTGGATTGTCTCCGCCGCTTGGATGGCCGCGTCTTGGAGGTGTGACATTGTTGTGGTTGTGATGGGTTGTTGTAGAAAGACGAGTTGCGTTCAAAGAACATTCATATGGAGCATCGCTCTTGCCTCTGACCTTGATTGCCAAAAGATGTGTCTCGGAAGCGAAACCTTCTTTGGCCCTGACGATCCCCGCAAGGACCAAGAGCTGAGAGGGCGTTTCAAGAAAGTTGCGAACCAGCAAGAGACCTCTCTTCTTCACCACAACGACAGGTTGACATAGCCAAGATGGGGAACGCCAACTCACAGATGCTCGAGAACATTGTGCAGGGGAGCAATTGTATGTCAGATCCCACCAGCACCACCAGTACTCCCACATCACAAGTAGACCGCTGACATATGACCCAACAGTCGACAAGGAGGAGGTCGACCGCCTACGGAAACGCTTCATGAAGCTCGACAAAGTGTGTAGAACCAAGCACAGTGTATAACCCGCATATGCTATGATATACTTATGAAGTGAACAGGACAACTCCGGAACAATCGAACGCGACGAATTCCTCGCCCTCCCCCAAGTCTCCTCCAACCCCCTCGCCACCCGCATGATCGCCATCTTCGACGAAGACGGCGGCGGCGACGTCGACTTCCAAGAATTCGTCTCCGGCCTCAGCGCCTTCAGCTCCAAAGGCAACAAGGAGGAAAAACTCCGCTTCGCTTTCAAAGTCTACGACATCGACCGCGATGGCTACATCAGCAACGGGGAGCTGTTTATCGTGCTGAAGATGATGGTGGGGAGCAATTTGAAGGACCAGCAGTTGCAGCAAATTGTGGATAAGACGATTATGGAGGCGGATTTGGACCAGGATGGCAAGATTAGTTTCGAGGAGTTTCAGAAGATGGTGGAGAATACTGATGTTAGTATGAGTATGACTTTGGGTAAGCTATCTTCACTATTTTGCACGTTTTGTGGGTGGTGTACTGATATCTCGCAGATCAATTCTAGTTATCACGATCATGATACCCGCATGGCGGACGAGCACGAGCACCGGCGTTTGGCGTACCCCAATACTATGCACGCGAGCAGGAATTGCCGGTCAAATCCCAATGGAAAGTTTATCCAGTACCATTTTCTTTACTCTGCTTCAACATCACCCCAGCCTTCTTCTCCCACCCCTCAATCACCTGCGTATGACAAGCCCCCGGCCCGGCAATCTCATCCGCATCCGCAAAACTCTCAATAATCAGATCCGACAGCGCCGAATGCGGGCCCATCTCATCGATCAGCGTCCTCGCGATTTTCATATCCTTGAGCAGCAGACTCAGTTGGTAGCCGGACTCGAATCTACGTGTTAGACCCTAACCAGCACAGCACTGCATCAGCACCCAACCTCTCTAATAGAAACCTCCGCAAGAGCAGACAAGAGGAGACGTACATCAGTCCTAAAACTCTCCTTCGTCGAAAAGTTCACTCCCGTCCCTACATTCATCACATCGACCATCTTCGCAGAATCCAAGCCGAACTTCTGCCCAGCGATCAGCGCATCGCAGAGGCCCATGATGCTCGCGGCGCTGGTGTAGTTGTTTAGCGTTTTCATCTCGTGGTCTGCACCTAGCTCGCTTGAGGAACAGACAGGTTAGCAATGTCCCGGACAAGAGGGCCAGGCTCTACACACCCATCACGAAGACGTGTTTGCCCATTACTTTCAGCACCGGCATCGCGAGTTCTAACGCGGCTGGATTTGAGCAGCTGACCATGAGCGTGGCGTCGCCCTTGGCGAGAGTGAACGCGTACTCCTGGGTCACGGGCGAGTCGATCAAGGTGACTCCGGAATTTGCTTGCTGCAAGAGCGCCGCTGTCTCCTGTGTGTGGAAAGGGGACGCAGAAGAGGTATCGATAATCACACTACCCGCTCTCATTGCGCTGGCCACGCCGGCAGGGCCGATGAGGACGTCCCGGACTATGGAGCCGTTCGGTAACATTGTGACGAGGACGTCGACATCTTTGAAGGCGTTGGCATCGTCGAGAGCGGCAACCGTTGACGTGTCCGGATGTTCGTCCACCAACTTCTGAGCTCGTGAGATATCTGCGTCTCGGACGACCAGATGATAGCCTGCTCCAGCCAAGGTGGAAGCCAATGGGTAGCCTGCGTTGCCTAGACCGATGTAGCCGATTTTCTTCGCTGGGGAGGGGGTGTCGTTGGGTGCAGAGGGTGGTGGTTGAGCCATGTTTGAATTGGGGGTTTGGAGAGTACGGAAACAATATATCTTTCTTTCTTCTGTGGTTTAGATCAATAATATGAGAAAATGAGGCACCACTTACCGGAGCTACAACACATCCCATATGTGACTACCTACCTCTACCTGTTCATGAAAGCTGTGGTCGCAACTGCCATGTGAGGAGATGGTCGGCACACCGACGGCAGCCGAGAGCCCTAAACACCTCGATCCACATCCACGTCGTTGTTCATCGAACCTGGAGAAATCTTGCGGTCATCACTTTGAGAAAGTTTGGTTTGTATCTCCATCCTGTCGAGACAGCCTTTGGTTGAAATTAACCTGGTATCGACGAGCCTGGTGCCTGGAACAGAGATTACGTCCACCTCCAGCACCTTAACGACAACATCAGGATCAAAATGCCTCAAGACTTATCCAGCTTCGACAACATCTACACCCATCTAACCTCAACATATGGCTACCCAGTCCTGCCCCGGAAATCACCGCGACCTCATGCGCCCGCTGCGAGCCATAGTATAGCCGAACTATCACTCCATCCCACTCTGGAGGCCATCCTACACATTTTGAACGCGGACCTGCCGAGCGCGCACTTCTTGTGTCGCCACATGCAGAACAAACCAGCCTGGGAAGGCATGTACATCCACGGCCTCCTCCATCGGGTCGAGGGCGACTTTGAGAATGCCAAGGCGTGGTATGGAGATGTTGCTCATTCTGATGCATTCAAGTCCGCCTGGCCTGAAGGACTGGAGACTGCTAAGGAGTTTCTGGACGATGTCAAGGCGGCGATCAACGATGGCGCAAAGAAGCCTTGTTCCAAGGATCTCGAAGACTTGAGTCGGCGGGAGATTGACCGATTGTCGCAGTGGTGCAAGAAGCAGTTTGGTGTTGAGAGGGTTGCTGATGCGACGACGGTGTGGGTCGAGCCGAGCGAGAAGGAACGCGCGATGGCTGCGAAGATGATTGTGGGAGGTGAAGGGTGGCGGCAGTTCTGATGCCATCAAAAATCTGCTTTGACAGCCCAAGGTCGACGCAGAGTCGAAAATCGGTATCGCAAGGCTCTACAACCAGATTTCCAACGACACCCAATCGCAATGACGGCGTTCATCGTGCGATGAAGAAGCTACTCCATAGGACCAGTCCGAGCTGCATGGCGGTCACCGACTGGCACCTCCATAATCTTCCAAGCCTGCAGACCCCTGAACACTTCAAAGTCACCAAACTCGACGTCCAAGTCCTTGACAACGTGGAATACCACAAGTTCAAACTGCCAGAGCGGAAATTCCGGGCCCAGAGCTTTCACGTCTCTTGTCAACCGTTCAAATGCATCAAAAAAATGCGCTTTGTCGACGACTCGGATGTATATGCGATCGAGATCGCGAAGCACAGCTTGTGTGAACTCTTCTCGCTACCAATGCAGGCGTCTGGGATTCGCTCTAGGGTCGAATGGGAAGAAAAAATCGTTGTTCCGGACCGCATCCGCGACCAAGACCTTGTTTGCAACAGCACGCGCTCTCGTCAGCTTCGAAACGACGCTCTGTGGTCGAGAGAAGTGGTTCCGGGTTCTGCTGGCGGAGACACAGCATCACTTCGTTCGGAAGACCATAGGAGTCGTGATTCGAGGGTAGTCAATACTGCTTCCCAGATTTCGGCATCAGGTTTGCGGTCGATGATGGCTTGTGCCAGCAGCTGGTAATCTCGATGTGCGCATGGTCCAGCATCGCCTTTGAAGTCGACCATGTCAAACAACCGCCCCAGCCCTGAAGAGACGCTTTCCCGACGAGCCCTCATCTTTAGATGGAAGGCAGCTTCTTCTACCATAAAGCCATCAGTATTTGCCAGATCATCAAAGTCACTTCGGTTCCTTCACTCTCCCAGAAATTGGTCCCTTGAGGCGTTGTGCTCAAGTGAGCCCGCAACTCGTCTAGGGTGGCCCCCGTTGGATATCTCGCAACAACTGCTTGTTCCACCGATGACAACGTTACCTCCATGCTGCTGCATAGTCCAGAAGCTGAAACCAGAAAGAGAGCATGCTGCTTGTCGGTAATAAAAGCGCTACAATAGAGGACTGCAACAGCGCCTTGTACTAACTGCCGGCCGTGGTGGCACGCGTTGTTGCATCGCATCATGCTCGCATATACTTTCGACTACAACTCTCGCTTATAGCAGTTGAAGAGCCTACGGGTGATTGGTCTCCACCTGGCCAGATGGTATGCTACCGCTATGCCGCCGGCCAAGGAGCTTGCTCGACCTGTTCGTTCCCTTCGCCCAGTGCGCACGAAGACGTTCACGAAAGGCCCACCTTCTGTGTGAACGACAAAACAACCCAGTCCCAGATGCTTGCTAGCGAAGGATTGGTAGAAGTACCTTAGCAGCTCTGCTTGCAAGGAGTTACACGATAGAGTTTGTTCGTTTCGCAATGCCGCGCCTGGTACATGGCATTCACTGGTACACTAGCCGTCAGCTCCACACTTCGCAGCGTTTTGTTATGCATGAGGACCGAACCGTAGCTACGCCGACGGGTAAAATACAAATACGCATCGCTTATTAGGTTTGCTAGGCTGGAAAAAGTAGGCGGCATCACGTTTTCCATGACTTTCAGCGTATAGTCCAAGGTAATGCAAAAGAAAGCAAGCTTAGTTGGAAACAGACTTGCATTTTGGCGCATTGCAAAGTTCACACGAAACCTACGGGACCGTTGATTGACCCCACGGGCCTACTTACCAACCACCTGGCATACTCCTCACTACATACTAAGCATGTGCACAGCACATGTAACCACAGCTCAGCCATGCTTTCCAGATATGGTTAGCAGCACGCGAAGATTGACTTCGAATGTCGTCCGTCGTGTGCATCGAGTGGACTGCTACATCTGCCGTTAACATACCTGAGATATGCAGGGTCTTTATAACCGGTTCCACCTCGCCAAGGGAGCTGCCATGGAGAACAAGCTCATGGCGGTCCCACCTGGGCCGGTCTCCGCCTGCCGCGCGAAGGATTTCACCTTCTAGCACCCTGCCACGCAGTGGGTGGTCTTATTGTGTGCCGTTGACCTACGCGATAAGGGCAAGTTGCCACTTCGACTCACCCGCGCGCAGAAGGTACCCCTGGGCCTCTGACCTGCCGAAAATGGCTGACAAGCCACGACGATGCACGACAGAACAGATCAATGCCCTGGTTGTACCTGTACTTGAAGGTGCCTGGTCTTCGGCAGGGAGTGCGAAACAGTTTGACTGCGGAGCTGTATCGCCTCCATGTCTGTTGAGCTGCCTGGGCCATCCAGACGTGCTGCCACGAGCTAGACGCGGTCACACAACGAGCTCAAGATATGCCTCCTCGGATGTTGTGTCAGCGCGTCAAGCTTGAGCGCCAGAGGTACATAAATCCGTTTCCGAAGAAAGAGTGTTGCACCCAAAACTACCACTCCGGTCGTTGCGGATGACAACACAGAAAGCCGACCAAGGAGCGTCGAGGAGTGCTCCACAATACCAGCAACGAACCTCCTGCATGCTTCACAGACTGCTGGTTCCGATACCGCGGAGGATGCAGGTCACAGCGCTTGAGACGCCGCACTGGCCGAGGCTGCAATGTCTTGTTCGTGAGTTGCCTCGACCCGAATGCACAGTGCAGCAGGTGCCGGCCAGCACTCGGAGCCCGGTAGGGTATGCCCTTATCTTCGAGCAGGCCAACGGAACCCAAGAGTGAGATACTGGATCAGCTCAACGGCAGCGCTTGGCGTCCTCCCGGTCGAAGACCTTTACGCCCATGTGGCCGACGATGTTGCGACATCACGGGAGTCTGAGGGACATCATCATGCGAGTGCTGGTGACACGTCGATTGTGCTTCGAGGATGTCGACTTTCGAGACCTGGATCACTCATCGATGCCATCCTATTCCGACCATCTTGCCCTCCCCCGACTGCACTTCCTTGCATCGCCGAACGTGGTCAGACACGACCATATCAACTCCGTCATCTTCCCAGAAGTATACCCAGCCTCACAAGCTTCCTCTCAGACTTTCATTCGTTCCATCGTCTTTCAACCTCATCCGTACCAGTCCGACACCCATCTCACAACCCACTGGGGAACACGGGCACCTCGTGGCAAACGCTTCCCGCATTTCCATAGTGCGAAACGAAAGCAAGATTAAGGGTGGTGGGACGGCAATATATATATGCATCTTGCCGTGGCTCGCGTGCGCGGTTTGATGAGTCTCCTGGATCGCGCCATTGCGAGCCTGCGATGGCGTGCGAACGCACCAACAAGCGAGCGAACGACAACGGTTCGCAAACGGCTGCTAAATTCGCAATACCGATCCCACGAGAACACCTAGGATGCTCGTTAACTTTACAATGTTCCGATCTGGCTGATCATTGAGGCGTCCAGGTTGTATGATCGTTCCGAATTCGTGGGTCTTGATCGTGGTTGATCGTCGTGGTCGGAATAATCCTTGCCACGCCTTGATCCAACGTCTAGAAGAAATACATCAGCTGGGCACACACGCCTACTGAAAGTCGGAGCACTGCGATCTGGCCTATTACTACTCCGTACAACGGAGCACTCTCTGGTTGCAGTTGTGACGGTCTTTGTAGCAGACACCAGCTATACTCATAGCAGAAATTGCAGAACAGCTCTAGTTTCGAGCTTGATGATGGAACGCGCCAGATTGGACGTCACAGCATGAACATGTTACCGCGAAATAGGCAGCACGCCTCCCTCTCCTCGTTCGCTTCTCTAACCCTCCTCTCTTCCTCCTCCATCTTGTAGCCCTACTCGATTCCCATTGGAGTTCCTGCCGAGTTGATCTGTTCGGAACAGCCTCCACCCTTGAACACCTATTCCCAGCATATCTTATCTTGGTTGACGTTGCGAACCCACTCCTCAAGATCTGCTCTCGATACCATGTACCTCATCGATGTGAAGAGCGCATCAGGCGCTCCTTCGTCCTTACTTTTGACGATGGACACATTGACCGAAGCAACTCGTTCGACATCGAAGCAGATGCTCGTGTTTTTCGGTTGGCTTCTTGTGTATCGATGGACCTACTGGTCCTGATGCTGCCGCCCTTATAGTCCCGAAGAACAACTCGATGGCGCGGATCTCTGTCACGATTATGAGGCCTTGGCGTCAGGCGTTTCCTCGTCTCGTAGCTCCAGTATTTCAGGTCTTGAGGCTGGATGGTAACTTGTACCCATTTCGCTGTCGGCGAGCGGTAACGATTTGCATCACATTGCGGGCGGCAACGTACCCACCATACACAGCAAACGCCACGACGACGAAATATGGCGCGCCTCCTTGTGCAGTCGCAACAGTGTTTGACGAAATGTCAGATGTCCCGAGATCGTACTCTGAAACCGGCATCTTGTACATTGCATATCCTGGCACTTCCAGGCTCGGTGACATCGGAAGGCCGGGACTCAATGGATCATCATTGAGCGTAATGCCGTCCATGAAAGGTGTCGAGATCTTAAAAGGGTGCTCAAGCTCTCGCGAAGGCGATATGCACACGGTGGCCGACCGACCGAGTGCCTTGCCATCTTTACCAATGGCCTCTGCGTACGCATACTTCACGATGCCAGGCGCCACCCACGACGTCTCGAAACCATGCTTGTCGACCAAGCCGAGACGTTTCAGTGGCCCACTCAGGATCTCACCACCGAAGAACGCCCATTTCTCGACTTCTGTGGCACCGTTCCAGCTGGCGTAAAACGAAGTGGCAGCCTCGCCTTTGGCATATCCAGTAGGTAGAATCTTGAAAGCAGGTGTCTCAAGTGGCTTGCCAACGAACTCTCCCTTGTATGCCCGATACGAGCGGAAGCGTTCAGACATCCACTTCGCCTCCAACACCAGCCGGTTCTGGCTGTCGTACTCACTGATGTAGCCAGGGAAGGCCCAATCAATGAAGTAGCTCGCCGTTTCGGGGTTCTTTCCAATCATCTGAACATTTCCAAGAGCAAGACTGGTTTCACCATCGGGCCTATCAAACCTGCGCAGCATTTTCGCAGTCATCGGCTCAGTTGAATGATCCAGGAGCATGATCTTGCCAGCAGAAGTTCGGACAGGAATCTGCAGGTTTCGTTCTTGATCGTCCCCAGCGTTGTCGAAAACTGATATGACGGTGTGCGTCATGTTCTCGTACCGAAGCCGTGCATGATGTTGCCAGTGAAACTCTAGGCCTTCTTCGAGGTCAAAGTCTGAACGACCAGCGCATCCACCTAGCCTCCAGATGACTCGACCATCGTCCTTGGAGACTTTGTAGATAGTGCTGGTATGGCGGCTGGAGACGATGTAGTCTCCGTTGAACGTCTTGTCCACAGAATTGATATGGAACCAATCCCTGTCCTCGTCAGCGTTTTATCATATAGCGGCCAATACGGACACTTACCACGCCTTGCCAGGGTTATACTTTGGATCCATGCCTTGGATATCGCAACTCTCACTCAAATCCACGTGCGCATCTGTTGGCACCCATTCGAACAGGATCTCGCCAGTAGCAATATCGATCTCGCGGAACCCAGTGTTCCAGATTTCACGTTCGCCTTGTCCGATGCTCGAGGCATCTATCTTCATTGTCCAGATTGTGCTCAAAAGGATTGTCTTCCCATCAGGCATGACATTGTACTCGTGACCATCCAGCCATTTTCCACCCCGAACATAGGTCCGGTTGACCTCCTCGTAGTTTGTGTTCATAAGTACGCCGGTCTGCTCTTTTTCTTCGGTTGCAATGTGCTCACCGAGCGTTCGTTTAGGCAGCCAGAAAGAGAAATGCTGTACCCCATCGATCATGACTGGCCTGAAGTTGAAAATATTGCGATTGTCGTATTGGCATGCTCCACTCCATATGAGGACCCCATCACCATCGTATATATGCGCTCCAGTCTGGCACGGAATGTGGTCGCGCCTCGGCGATTGGTGCTGGCTTGCTATGCTCGAATATGGCGTAACGAACCAATACCCTGGTGATATCGCTTCCGGGTGGTGTTTGGCGACCATGTACCGCGGTGCTTGCAGCTCGGGTCTCTGTCCCGCCCTTGTCAGTCAGGTGTATGGGACATGCTGCCATCCTGTATCCTACCGTGACGAAGTGGTGCAGGTCATGACCGTCTTCGAAGCCGGCTGGGTCCCCTCCTACCAAGTCAGACAGACCACCATACGCGCCTGTTACACCCTATATTGTCGAAAGCGTTGGTCAGCAGTCTGGCAGAAGGTGGTATACGACTCAGAGTTCGAGGCAATCGTACCAATGCGAGGAGTCGCAACGAGGACCACATGGCAGGAACGGATTATGTCCAAGGGATGACAACGAATAGTATTGGACAAATCAAATGAACGTATTGACAATGCTGGACTGTTGGAGCAGCTTCAACGACCAGCAACCTCGAACAAGAAAGATCTCTAAAGTTTCAAGAGACATGCTCATGCCGCTTTCGGTACGCCATACCATTCGGCGGCAGCCGTTGGAAGGGACCCAAGCCAACGGCTTCGACAGTCTAGAAAGATGTCGTTGTGCCGAGACAAGAACGGCGAGCCCTTGTGAGGTTCAGGAAATCTCTCACAAGCGCAGGCGAGGCTGGCTGAATTGGACTGAGCTTGTGGCAACTGCAGTCTTACGGAGCAGTCCTTTAGCGTATCCATCGTACAGGCTTATGCATACTTCAACTTTATCCCTTTTCGGTGCCTGGCAATCCACTGGAAACGGTTGAAAGGCGAGCCAATGGGTGATGATGCCCAGGAGCTGATATAGCATTGTGGCACGACATATCACCGATGCCGAGTGTACCAGTTGACTTCGGCTTGACGAAAAGGTGTTGTTCTCTTATCACACTTCCGGCGATCCTGGCCATGGCCTCTAGAACAATCCTCGCATAGAGCTGCTACCACGATACTGTGCTGGCGTTGAGGCAAACATTACGCCCTTTCACGACTTATCATCATCTTTGGAAGCCCGAGCAAGACAGCTTTCGCCACAGCCAGTAGACTCGTGGCACCATCACGATGTCTGGCTCTCCACGTGAGGCCGCAGTCGAGGAGAAAGAACTACTCCAACTGGAATCATTACTGGATAACTCCGAGAAGAAGCGCAATCGGCTCCCGACATGGATGCGAACGACCTTTTCAGACTTCATCAAGCCTTCGATATGGACGAATGCACCAACAGAGACGAAGAAACCGCTGAGGCCCACGGCATATTTAGACGGTTTGAGAGGCTTTGCGGCACTGCTCGTGTACTCACTCCATCATGAACTTTGGGCGCATGAGACTGACTGGGCCATGGAGGATGCATTTGGCTGGGATGGCAACTACAAGTTCATCTGCTTTCCCGGCATACGAGTCTTCTTCTCCGGCGGCCACACCGCTGTGGCAGTTTTCTTCATTATATCAGGATACGTGCTGTCAATGACGCCGCTGAGCCTGATACAAGCTGGAGAAACTGGACGACTCGCGGAGAATCTCGGCTCTGCCCTATTTCGACGGTGGCTACGTTTGTTTCTGCCAGTCGCGGCGACCACGCTACTCTTTTTGACTTCATGGCACCTGTTCGGCATAAGATCTAGTAACCCTATCGCTGATGCTCCGGAGAGAACCTACGGCGATGAACTGTGGAAGTGGTATCTTGACTTCAAGAATTACAGTTTCATCTTCAACTCCGAGACTACCAACAAGTACAACGACCATACTTGGTCCTTGCCTACGGAGATGCGAGGCTCCATCGTTGTCTGGACCGCAGCACTTGCTTTCATCCGCTGTAGGGCCAACATGCGACTCCGCTTTGAGGCAGGTTTGGCCTTCTATTTCCTCTACATTGTGGATGGCTGGTACTGCGCGCTTTTCATGGTCGGCATGCTGCTCTGTGACATCGACCTACTTGCTGCGAAGGACCAGCTGCCCGAAATATTCAGCAGACTCAAGCCTCTGCAAGGCTGGATCTACTACGTCTTGTTCCTGGCCAGTCTCTACCTGGGCGGCGTTCCTTCTATCACCAACGACCTCAACCACCTACGAAAGGAGCCCGGATGGTATCTCTTATCGTCCTTGAAGCCTCAAGCAGTCTACGACTTCCGATGGTTCTACCGCTTCTGGGCGGCAACCTTCATCATGATCGCCATCCCACACATTTCCTGGCTCAAGAAGTTTTTCGAGACCTCGTTCTGCCAATACCTGGGACGGATATCGTTCTCGCTGTATCTCGTACACGGACCGATCTTGTGGACAATAGGTGACCGAGTCTACGCTGCCGTCGGCAGACTGCGCGTCAACCAGCCTGCAGTGGTGGGCGGTTGGATGAACATCTTCCCGTTCCCAAGCTGGGGTATATTCGGTCTGGAAGTCAATTACCTGGTGCCGCACCTCATCCTGCTCCCGTTGACGCTCTGGTGCGCGGAAATGGTTACGAAGCTGATTGATGAGCCGACCATCGATTTTGCTCGGTGGCTGTTCAACTATAGTGCTGTACCCAAGCGAGGTGCGTCCTGAAGAGCGCAGTACTGGGAGAAACATGCTGGATGTGAAAAGTGTACCAGACCAGGGTCTACAGCTAGCTGTAGGAGCGAGTGTTGCTCAAGATAACGAGTCATCCTACGGCACTGATCTTCCCTTTTCCGACCTTCGGCGTCTAGATGACTCGGCTCCAGTCGCAAGCATCGGAACGGTCAGCTTTACGACAATGCTAAAATTTTGACCCGATCTTGTGAGGTGCTTCCTGACCTCCCTGTTTCATCGCCACACTATGACGGGGCCGTGTTGATTGAGGAGCATCCTGCGTCGCCGAGATAACGTCTGACAATCTGTAGGTGGGCACGATCTTTCAGCTACATAGGGTGTCCAGGGCGGGTTTCTATCCAGCGTATGTCGGGTTGGAGGTATTGTGGAAGCATTGGAAATGAACCCCCATGGGCCTGACACTGGGCGGCGCCCTAGTCTGACCAACCTCTGCTGTAACGTATGAGAAGAGCAAGTGGGCATGCATACGAGACGATAACAGTCAGACCCAGGATCGATATAGCAACCTCCAAGAACATATTCCTCGTCGGACCGGCCAACGATTGGTGTCTCGTGTTCATTGATACAGTGTGCATCCTACACGTCCAATGGTAATCCTCAATCCATGTCTTGCCAATCACAACGTCAGCAGGTGTATGTATTTTCATGCACAAGTCATGCCACGATCTTAATTATCCCTGGTGCACTGCAACACCCCGCCAAAAATAATCAAAGGAGATCTGCAGCTAATGCAGGAACGGGGCTAAAGATGCAGGAACCAGCGAACCCCCTGTTTCGATCTTGGCACAAGCGTACCACGGCACTTTGATGTTGTGCTGTCCGGTCAAAGCGTGGATACGGGCCTGGACCACTTGCCATGTGGAGCGCCTGTGCATCGATACAGAGACAAGACCGGAATCCCGTATGCACCAAGGGCACCTTGAGCTTGTCAAATCTTCAGCGTGTTGTCGAGATGGACTGCATATGCCAAAAACTTGCCAGGTACAGGCCTGGTGATTTTCACTTGGGATCAGAACCAACATTACCTGAGGTCTCACGAAAGACCCAACCACGGGTGCTTATCTCACGCTCAGCTTCGTGATCAAGAGGCGGAGCGTTGATGAGCGAGACACGCTATTTCATAGGACTCTGCTGGCAAAGCCGCCTCGGCCGCCTGGAAAGCCTATCGTCAAAGACCGTACCCGAGGACGCCCCCGACCTGTGGAGATTGGACCATCCAATACCAGCTAGCAAATAGCCGGAAATGGCAGTCAGGCGTCATACCGCACGCGATATTGGACACCACAATCATTGATGAAGTCTTGGTAGGCATGTAAGTTCGCCGGCGAACAACTCTGTGCGAGACTGGCCACTGGTGCACGGTGTCAGTCCAGACATGCAGATGTTGTGTAGCTATAAGCCGCCGACAGCCCGCTTCTCGCCCAGAGCAGTGCACTCCTCATCTTCTTGTCGAAGCAGTCGCTCGTTACGCTCGTTACAGTCGTTACTACAGTTCAATTTGAACACACACTCTTTAATACCTTACTAAACTTATTGACCTTACTTCCCAACACATAAACCAATTTTCGATCATCACGACATATTGCGACATCTCGCTTACTTCGACACCATGAAGGCCTTCACATATTTACTGCCAGCGCTCGCCGCAATTGCGAGTGCCGGAAAGATCGACGAGTGCGCCGTATGTGTTGGCCGTTGCAAGATTCGGCTATCAAGCACTAACAACAATAACAGGGAAGCTGTATCAGCAAGGCCATTGCCGCAACGGGCTGCTCTTCCAGCGACAGCCTTTGCATCTGCTCTGCCAACTCATTCATCGAGAGCGTAGAGAGCTGCGGACCCTGCAGTTCTGACGGCAGCAATCGTGAGTCCTCTCAAGTAACATTGTCCTCCACCAGCTAACGAGTCTCAGCTGCTGTTGCCCTTGCTCAGAACTACTGCGAGAGCGTGAGCCTGTCGAAGCGCTCGTACGAATGGGGTGGTCACTCCTACGGCTGGTGGCAGAAGGAATGGCGCAAGGTTCGGGCGGGCCACCATGACAGCAAGGGTGATGGCAAGGGACCCAGCTCTCACGACCCGAAGCCTGCGGACCCAAAGCCCGAGGCGCCCCAGCCGTACGGCCCAAAGCCAGCGGAGCCCGTCAAGTCCAAGCAGCCCGTCGAGGACTGGTTTTCCGCACACCCGAACTACCTGATCAACCACCCAGGGTGGCTCAACAGCCACCCATCGTGGGCCACCAAGCACAACGACTTCCTCAAGGGCCATCTCCCAACTGACTCCCCGTACTGGGGCAAGCCGCAAGACCCACCATCTCCTCCATCGTACCCGGGCAAGCCCGACCCACCAAGGGGCCCCCACGGCTACCCACAACCTCCGCCACAACCACACACCACTGCGCCAGTCACCGGAAAGCCGACTCCTACAACAACCTGCACCACCAACAAGCCCACTCATACCGTTTGGTAGAGGTTCGGTCTGGGATGATTCTACGGCGGTCATGCTCAATGGGAGGTCTGACGGACCTTTTTCTTGTATCCTCTTGGGATTCTGTTTTTGATGTACCAGCGCTTCGCGATGATAGCGATGAAGCAACTAGGTCTAGAGGGTATCGACGTTTTACGCAAGTTATATTAATCGACCCTACTTTCACTTCGACCGTGCCTGTCATTCAACCGGTGTTGTTCTTGGGCTGGTGATATAACTGGCAAGTCAGTCCCGGATGAAGTGGTCACAACCGAGATACAGCGGCATGATATCAGAAGATCGAACTTCATCACTGAAGTAGAGGGATGCGACAATTGGAAGGTCGCTAGGTAGGTGACAGTTGTGCTTGTGTTCGGTTAACGAACGAAACCCAAAAACTTCGCACCCATCACCCAGACACGATTCGTGAACCTAGATATGTGGATACGTGATAAAATCACAAGTCATCTCTTCCAGCTCACCGCTGTCGCCGAAAGGAGCATTTTAATACTGACCATCTGTCTGAGACATTGACAGGCGAATCGCCCCACTAGTGGACGTTGTTACTTTAAGCATGAATTAGGGTCGCCGATCGGGTGGTAAGCTTTTCTGTTCCTGCAGGCAAGCTCGGATCTCGAATCAAATCAATAGCGCTTGTGTAAGGGGCGAACTCTCCGGTCCTTTTCCCATCATATGATGAAAGGATCGCTCACGTGTCGGATACCAGGTTCACGACACCACCTACCATGGCGGTCGCTTGCCCGTATGAAGTGAACATCACGGAAATTCACCGGTCGTGAAAGCACGCCAAGGACGTTCAGCCAGCCTCGGGGCCGTCCACCCCTCGAATCTCGTCACTTCGTACGGTGCTACCCGGCCGCTCCGGCTGCACCGTTATCGGCGCTTTTCAGCCCAGCAGCCACAGCCTGAAATAGCCGCTGCTGCATTGCAATCTTGGTTATCTTATGGCCTGCTGTTGGTCGATGAAGCACACGGCTGATCGTATCAACCAGCTCCAGACCTTGCTCTGGTCACTAGACCGTGCTATACCAGTCTGGCGAAATCTTATCGTCTAGCGAGCTCTGCGACACTTCACTTTCTTGTGTTCATGTTTGCTCTCTCGTGCACTCCTACAGTGGAGAAGCCATTCCTTTCCCACACGTTCCTGTGTTCCTTCTATTTCGCCGTGCTGGCATCGCGGGTGCAGCAATGCAGTTAGCCAACGGGAGACCGCCTTTCAAGGCACTCTTTGCGAACCAGTTCCGAATGCTGTTGATACTATTCGTCACATGCGGCGTCTTCCTGCTGCTTCACAACACCGTCGGAGGATTTCGAGACCCGTCATTCATTCAGATGGAACAATTCCCCAAAAAGATATGGCAGTCATGGAAGGTGGACGCACTACGATTCGAAGATCGGGACACCGAGCGAGCGATATCGTGGACCACAAAGAATCTGGCTCATAGATACGAGGTCTTGACCGACGACAGCGCAATGACATACGTCGAACAGTTCTACGGGCCTACTGGCTTGAACCGACCGGATATCGTCTACACCTACCGATCTCTAAATTCGATCCGCATCATTCAGTCCGATCTACTACGCTATCTTATCATGTACGCTGAAGGAGGAGTCTGGGCAGATATCGATGTGGAGGCGGTCAGGTCCATTGAACATTTTGTTCCCAAGAGGTTCAACGAGCGGGACGTCAATATGGTGATCGGGATTGAGACAGATGAACCTGGTTTCAAAGGTCCGTCATGAATATACCTTCAAGACGCACGGCAAAAAATGCTACTACTGGAGTGCTGGTGCTGATTATTCATCGTTCAGATCACCCATTTCTCGGCTCAAAGGCGCAATCCTTCTGTCAATGGACATTCATGTGCAAGCCTCGACTTCCTGTGATGATGAGACTCATCAATAACATCCTCCTCTGGCTCAACAACCTATCTCAAAAGCAAGGTGTCCCTATATCCGAACTACAACTCGATTTTGACGAGGTACTGTCCGGCACAGGACCCTCAGCATTCACTACTGCGATATTGGCAGAAATGTCGGTTACAGAGGGCGAGGAGGTTACATGGGAACCATTTCACGATCTTGAGGAATCTAGAGCTGTCGGAGGCGTGCTTGTACTGCCTTCTGAGGCCTTTGCGGCGGGTACAGGTCATTCAGATTCAGGAAATCATGGAGGCAGGGCGGCACTGGTGATGCATCACTTTCATGCCTCATCTTGGCCTACACAGCATCCTCGCTATAAGCATCCTGTGAGTATCACTAGCAGAATTGAGGAGGACGATCAATGCTAACGAAGTCAGGTATATGGTGAGGTGGAGAAGTGCAACTGGGATCCCGAATGTGTCGCGCTCTGGGATACCAACACCGCTTTCTTCGAGTCTCTGCCTGAAGAAGATCAGCTGAGGATGATTGCCATCAAAGACCAAGACGATGCGAAGGCACGCAAGAAGGAGGAGGCGGTCGATCCCAGACTTGCTCTGCATCCAGGTTTAGTGAGGAGGTAATCGCTGGGTACGTTGTTGATGAGTTGTGCTTGGAAGAGGTCATGTTAGCGCGGTGTCTGGCGTATTGTATATGGTGACTGGGCGGATACTCTTGATTCGGAAGCGTTCGAGCGGAATTTTCATACATTTAGATTGGATCTATGATGAAACATGATTCCGACATATGAACGCTGTGTACTACTTTCAAACTCCAAAGACTTTACCATGATCTCATCCAACTAGCAGCAGGGATCTCACGTCCTTGTGGCCTTGGAGACATCGTCAATTCGTCATGTAACATTGGGAGTGTTTGAGTGTTGGCATGCCAATATTCATGAATCTATCAATGCTAACAAAAGGCTAAATCCTGCACAAGATCGCTTGCCTTTACATCCATAACGCCAGCCCTTGAATCTTCAATGCTAACGCCCAGCATCATCGTGTCATCTGTGTAGCCATGGTACCTCTGCACATGGTTCTTCCAGCTGATGCTGGTCACGGCGAATCTTTCCGTATGTCCAGCTGGAATATCCTCCGGATCAGGGTACTGCGGCGACTTCGTCTCGTTCGTCAGCGCCTGGCGGCCGTGTATCCAAAGAGCACGCTTCGAGATAGCATACAAAGCGAATGGAGCGGTCTGCTGGAAGAGCATGACGAATGGCTCGAGCACCGCGTGAGAGTCATAATCGTAAGTGTGGTGGAAGATGTGCATGAGGAAAGTGTTGGAGTCGCTTGGTTTGCACTTGGAGCTGAGTCTCTCGCAGAGCGTAATCGCAAGAGAATTGCTGGCTTGCTGGAGAGACTCGTTCTCTGGTTCAATGGTGGGCATGTACTTTGCGGCGCACACCTGATCTTTCTTTGCAGCTGATGCAGCAAGGTCGTCGCCGACGGAACCATCCATATCCAGCTGTGCGAACGCTCGTTGCGGCCAGATCTCGTAGTGAGCGTATGCCTTTCCGTCCGCGTCCCAAAATACGAAGAAGTCAGATTCAATGCCTTTGTACGGCGGCGGGCGCTGCACTTCGGTAGCGTGACTGAAGATCTTTGCTAGAGGTTTCTCAAGATGATAGGGTTCGAGCAAAGTACGAGCATCCTGCAGCCACATGCCGGAGCAGGTATATTGGGACTGCGAGCCGTATAAGACGAAGGGTCCATTCGGACCGTAGAACATACGGGCATCGCGAGCGCCAATGTAGTCGTTGTAGTAGGCAAGCTCGCCCTCACAAGCTCCCTGGACCCAAGATGACATTGTCAAGTTCTCGAAAGTATCGCCGCATATGAACACACCGTTCAGGAAGCCGGCAGTGCAGACAATCTGTTCGTGCATGGTGGACTTGGTTGATACTTGCAAGCGCTGTGCGAGCACAATCCACATGTCGAACTTGGTCGGATGCGGCACGACATTGGGACCATATGTGCCAGCCCCCTCGACGAACAGAGGGATGTATCGGCGATCTCGCGTCGTCAGGGAAAAGAGCTCCCGGTAGTCACCTCGTTCCGGGATGGTCGTGATACTGTCCTCATCTTCGTCTGGAAAGTCCATCAAGTCGAGTAGACTCTTCCCGGGCTTGTAACGATCGTCGACCAGACCGTTATCCGACGGCCGATCCTCTGAGTAATAATCGTCGCCATCTCGAGAATCCGAGAAGTCGTAGTCGAGATCCTCCTCGGCCGGACCGAGCTCATTTGCGTAGTCAAGCTCGCCATAACCATCGTTACCCGGAGCACCAGATGACTGTTTCATGGCATCCTCGGGTCCGTCATCATCTGGGATTGGAATTCTGCTGTCGGCGCCATCCTCGGAGACCCGGTTCAGGCTGGCCTGGGGTATCGTGTGAGTCTCGCGATCATTGTCGTGCAGCCGCGAGAGTAGCACGTTTTCTTTGTTGCTGCCCCCATAGAAGGCTGAAGCGAAGAAAAAGATCAAGAGCAATGCAACGAGGACCGGGAAAAACGCCTTGAGACGCCTCCTCGTGATCATTGATGTCGAAGAGACATGTTGGCCCGGAGGGCTTGGGGGAAACATCGTCTGTTACACATGGACTCGACTGACAGAATCAAGCACACGGATCATCAAAACCTGTACCGCGTAAGATGAAGTCGAGAATGTACTTGCCAAAATCCAATACAGGAGTATTCATGGTGGAACCTTGCTGGCGAACATCAAATACTAAGGGGCCGACCAGGAAGCTTGTTCGTGCTGCATAGAGTTGTGGCGCTAATTCAGGGGGCTTCCATGCTAAAACCGGCGTCCCATGGCTTCCACATATCACATTGGCACATTTCGCTGGGTCGCACTTATCTCAGCGATATCCACGGATCGTAAGCGCAACGTGGTTCTACCGCAGAAAAGCACCACCTAGGGGCAGCCAACAGAAAAGCTGTGTCCCACGGCGAGGTTCAGCTCTCGCACGACGCACGCAGAACATGCTTCGGTACCTCGCGAGTTCACTCGGAGTGTAAAATGCTAGTGAGCGTCCTGGTACATGCTTCTGATCGAGCAGCGACGTGCTTCGGCCGCATCATTCTGTATACCAGTTCTGTGTGTCTCATCAATGGCGGCAGACTGAAAGCACGAAAAGACCTAGACTCAGCAAAGTGCTCGAACGCCACTCATAACCAATCGCCTGGGGACAGAAACACTGGACTGGACCGCCTCTGGGAGATGATGCTTCGCCCTTACGAGATGATCCTAGCGATCTCAGTACACACAAGAGCTATAGAGTCTCCTCACAATGGAAGAAACCGCGAGCTGCAAAGCTCCATGCCCGCAGGACCTTCGAATATGTGAGGAAAGCCTATGGTCTGGCAGCATCATTTGTCGGATTTGGTTGAGATGCCGGTATTGACTCGTGTTGAGCTATCTCGAGGTTGCTCCTTTGCTGCTTGCGCTAGGTGGTTGGTCCTACTGATCAGTAGCCGTTGGTCGGATTTTGAGAACTGCGCGAACCTCGATGGCACTCAAACGTAGTTCGTACCCGGACTGGCAAGGCGCTAGATCGCAACAAGGGCTGCCAGACGTGCCCCATACCTATCCATGGTGGGCGGGGTTACCATTCGGACATACAAAGCCGTGCGCTGAGACGTCTAAGTCGTCTGAAGCGAAAACGATGCTACAGTTGTCTGAGGCTAGCATTCCTTGGTCATCTATCTAGGTAAGTTCTTGTTCACACATCGAGAGCTCGCTTTCTACCCGCAGCAATGAGCACTCTGTGAAAGGATGAACGTCTTCGCCCCGAAGCCCGAAACCCTGGGGCCGATGTAGTGCTGCGGCTGCAATACTTACGGCGAGGGACGCGTGTAGGTGAAGAGGACGATTGAAAATGCCGAAGACTATGCTCATTGGCCGTTCTCGTCGTTGTACTCACACCCTCACATTGCGTGCTTGGACTCTGACAAATGCGCATCTCAACCCCGCCTGGCTATATAGGTACCTCTACGGGCGACGAGATGGCTTTGTCGCAATCATACTATAGACTACTACACTATGGCCACTGCAGCAGTACAGCACGCACCCGGACATAGCTTCGCTAACGGGGTTGGCTCAGCAGTCACTACCAATACGCCCAAGAAGCATAACGTTGCTACAGAGCTTTATTACTACAAGGCCGCCGAGGATGGCAGTCCTCCAGCTCCTACATATGTAGGGTAGGTAACCAATGATCATATACAGGCTGCAAACTCTAACGATAGCGCATAGCAAGCCAGAGACATACGTTCGGCCTTATGTCGCTGAGAAAGTCACTGTACGCGACATCGCCGGAGACGAAGGCAGATACAGCCTAGACAGTCATGGGTTCCAGATCTACCAGCGTCAGTCCAAGGAGAAGGACTTCGTCGATGATGACCAGATCAAGGCAGAGTACTATCCTGAAACCGAGCAGTTGCTCAAGGATGCGTAAGTGGTGTTCCAGTCTCAGGCTGCGGCATTACTACGTTGCATGCTTATCATACCACAGTACGGGAGCCGTCCGAGTCTTCATCTTCGATCACACGATCCGTCGTGAGGCCAGGGATCAGAGACAGGGTGAGGCGAAGGTTCAGCTGCGTGGTCCAGTTCGCCGCGTGCATATCGATCAATCATATGCCGCATCAATAGAGCGCGTCTCTCATCACCTTCCCGACGAAGCCGAGCAGCTACTCAAGAAGCGTTTCCAGATCATCAATGTAATTCAAGCTCGTCTACACCAATGCACTCGAGGCTGACGTCGTGAACACAGGTCTGGCGGCCGATCAGACAGATATTCAAAGACCCTCTCGCGGTCGCCGATGCTCATTCGGTCGCGGAGGAAGACCTCGTTCCAACAGCCCTGATCTATCCGGATCGTCGAGGAGAGACACTCTCCATCAAGCCTAGTCCAAAGCATCAATGGTACAAAACTGATGAGCAAAACCCTAACTTGTCTAAGACGTCTGCTGACCCTTTTGCCCTTTTGTGTGTAGGTACTACAAATATGCACAAGGTACCGATGAGGTGACGCTCATCAAGTGCTTCGACTCCGTGGACGATGGCAGGGCAAGGAGAGTGCCGCATACCGCCTTCACTAACCCTGACGAAGAAGACAAGCCGGCAATGGAGAGCATTGAAGTGCGTGCTCTTGTATTCTATGACTACTGATTGTCCATTGTCAGGTGTGGGCTGCCTGAATGATATATGCTACTCCGAGTGCCGCATCTCGAAGAGGGTTTGGTTCTACTGATGGCGACGGTCTAGTCGTCACACCTGTAGAGCCACATCATCCCGCCGAGCACGCCTCATTTACCGCTTGAGTAAAGTCGCCAGCTCGCTAGCAACTGCATCTCCCACCTCCGAAGTCTTTGCGGTACCACCAATGTCTGCGGTTCGAATGTTCTTGTCTATCACGATCCTCACAGCCTCCTCCACCTGCTTGGCAAGAGCATGCTGCTCGAGCGAGTACTTCAGCAACATTGCCATCGATAGTAGCATAGCCACGGGGTTGACGATGCCTTTGCCACTGATGTCGGGAGCGGAGCCATGTATTGGCTCGTAGATGCCGTTGCACTTGCCCTTGCCGTCCGGAGAAGCTGTCAAAGATGCCGATGGCAAAAGACCAAGGCTACCAGGGATCACAGAAGCTTCGTCACTGATAATGTCGCCGAATAGGTTGGATGTGACGATAACGCCATTCAGAGCTCGGGGGTTCTTGACCATGAGCATAGCAGCCGAGTCGATGAGATGATGTCCGATCTTCAGCTGCGGAAACTCGTTGGCCATGACCTCAGTGACCGTTTTGCGCCAAAGACGAGATGTTGCCATAACATTCGCTTTGTCGAGGCTCCATACTGGCAGAGGCGGGTCCTCTGCTAATGCCAGATACGCAGCAAGTCTGGTCACTCTCTCGATCTCATAACGGTGGTATGGTTCCGTGTCCATGGCATAACCGGAGCCATCGTCTTCCGTCCGCTCGCCGAAGTAGATGCCACCAGTCAGCTCACGGACAATGTTGAAGTTCGTGCCCCTGCATACTTCTGCTTTCAGCGGCGATATGTCGACCAGGGATTCGGAGGCGAAGAAGCACGGACGCAAGTTGCCGAAGGTACCCATTTCCTTGCGAAGCTTCAAGATGCCCTGCTCCGGTCGAACGGTCCCAGTGCCCCATTTCGGACCTCCGATAGCGCCAAGGATGACAGCATCAGCGGCTTTTGCAGCGGCCAGAGCCTCGTCTGTCAGAGGGACATTAGTCGCGTCGATAGAGGCCTGTTGCTGGTCAGTAATGGCCGTGGAGACTTGTCTAGAGCCAACTTACGCCGCCAAGCAGGTGTTCTTGAAAGTTGAACTTCACGTCGGTGTGCTTTTCGATAGTCCGGAGGAGCTAAAAAGATCAGCCTTGAGAAGCTGCGAGGCATTGTGCAGTTTTCGACCACGTACCTTGAGTGCTTCTTTTGTGACCTATATTCATAAGTATTTATCTCGAAGAAAGGACGAGCAACGCTTACTTCTGGGCCACAGTGATCACCTGAAGATCTCGTCAGCCTGCCAGATCTTTTGACTACCTTAATTTGACTACTGCGATCGATACTCACCGCCAAACACAACAATGTCGTAAGAAGGCATCTTGCCTGTTCTTCTGCAGTTCAGTCTTGCTGTGTGCGGTGGAAATGATCCCTCGAGGTTCAGAGGAGGGGCGTTGAAATTTGGCCGATCTCGGAGGACTCGGAGGAGGTTGAAGTCAACAGCACAATTTTATTGCACGAAACCGATGCTTTCATCTCTCCTTCTGATCTTCTTCCATTTGTTGCTTGACTCTCCAGTCTTCTCTCACTATGAGCAATTGTCCTTGCCATATCCTGAGCACTGTGAACCAGATGTTGACCAGGAAGAGAATGACCAAGACGACGATGAAAATGCAGGTGATCACTCGGTATGCCGGCGAGTCCATCTCGATGGAAAATAGCAAGAACGAGGTAGCCAGCGTGGCGTTCGGAACTGTGGAACAAAGATAGGAGATATTAGCAATGTCACATGCATCACATGGCTCCCAGTTTCCGGCACACTCACAAATTATGGCATTCCAAGCAGGAGTCCACCTCAATTGTTTCTGTACCGCCCTTTCGACCATAACATAGATCCCGAAAAGGCACCACAATATGCCTAGACCGTTCAAGAGCAGCGCGATAAGGACGCAAGCTGCATCGAGTCCCTTCGCTGCCTCTGCTGTCAGGAAGGTCCCCTGATTGTAGTCTCCGAATCTGTGGTAGGTAGTAGCAGCCGCTCCCAGGACCTGAAGAGCCGCGGCTGATTGACCCATTGGGCCGACCAGGATAAACATTGTTGGCGCCTGGTCTGGTGAAGGCCAACCCTGTGCGAGCAGGCTGTGGAACAGATATACGTAGAGGATCAAGCCTGTCAAGATCCCGACGCCGACCCAGTTGAATGAGATGATCATGACCGGAACGGCAAGTCTCTCAGAGAGGTCTTTGGCGAACGCAGCGACCACGGCGCCAGTCAGGGAGGCTGTTGACATGCTCACTACATCGTGTCAGTATAGTGTGGCAATCGAGCCTGGTGCCACCTTCACCCACCTGCGGGGATGATTATAGACATTGGCATCCGCCGATCCGACGAGTCGTGCCTCCGGATCAGTGTAATGAAAGCCCAGAGAAGTAAGGTCAGGTTCCAAAACTGTACGAACCAGACCATCACATATGCCACAATCGAGAAGGGATAGCCACCCCACCACGCCGTGCTAACAATAAGGGCCACGTTCGATGTGAGGGTCATGAAGGCGATAGCCCAGCAGGCCACGAATGTGAGGTCTGCCATGTTGGTGACAATCTCCTCATACGCATCTCGTCCAAACCATACGAACCGGGCGATGAAGATGCCGGAGAAGACCAAGTACAAGACCAGGCCGACGACGAAGAAGATATTGGCCAGGATGTCGATGCCATTGAATCGATATGGACATTGATGCAGCAGTTCGGCGATGGCGCCAGCATTCATGCACCAGGTAAACCTACCTCAATTTAGGATCACGTTTGCTCAAGGAGTGGAAGCAGAATACCATATGGGACTGAAGTCCTGCACCAAAGCGCGTACCACACTCCTCCGAAGTCGGGGACCGTCGTGCTGCTCTGCATCGCGCTCAGGCTTCGAACCTCTGCCGTTCGTACTCATTGCTTCACCTTCGCGCACACCCACGTCGCGTAAGATATCCCGAATTGTAATATAGAGGACAAGGACATACTCATTCGTAAAGATTCGGTAGTAACAAAGCTAATACTACTGAGATGACATGGTGAAGCTAATGACGCGACGCGGTCGACAAAGCTTCTCGGAAGAGCGGATACCTTAGGTGAGGGCGATGATATTTCGACTCATTCCTCCCTCAATCGACAAGATCGCAGGAGGATGTCTTGTGTATCGGTCTCGAGATGCAGGTACAACCAGGCGAGATCTGCACCAAAGACATGAGGTGAAGACGTGAAGTCAGCATATCCAATGGCTGGGAGCTATTCCAAGAAGTTCTACGCCTTGTATCGACGCTCCAGATCCGAAATATTGCAACACAATGCTTCCCGTCACCATGCTTCACATGAGATGTTCACCCTCCGTTGCCAGACAGATCGATTCCCACTGGAAAGGACAGCTGCCGATATACTGTTGTACAACCGCAACGCTCTTTCGTTCTTCACTATTACTGCAAGTCGTGGCTTCTAAAGATACAGGAAACGAAGCCTTACGCAGGGTCGAGGTAGGAGCATCTGGATCTTCTTCGGGTTGAATTGTTTGTTATTCCAATCTAGATTCATCTTCGATTTCCTGCCGCGAGATTGAAAGTAAAGCTCGTTGGATCCGTCTCGAACTTTGTGGCCTTCTCATGCACTGCTAGCAGATCTCAACGGTCGGGCACTCATGGCTTCACCCCCTAGGCCTGTTCGTCCAGACGGACTGAAGACACAACACTCCGTCTACGACTTGGACTATCTCCGCCAACAATGCCGCTGGATCCGCGACGAACTGGATCCTCAAGTCGCTCGTGACGGCCCAGATGCTCTCCACTCGGACGATATCTTGAAACTGGATGAGCTCCTACGTCGTTTGCTGAGCTCAAACATCAGCCTGGAGGACATCCGCTCCAGTCGTCTTCACCTGGCTCTCACCACCATCTCTGGTCAAGGGACACGTTGGCCGAATAGACTGATAGACAGAGCGGATGCAGTGAAGGCTGCTTGGGTGACAAGCCATGGTTTACTCCGGCAATTGACCGTTCCGTTGTACGAGCCAGGAGGACGACTTCATGGCATCTGTCGACCGGAAGATACCAGCAAGGAGAAGATGATGGTCAGATGGTTGAAGGAGCAAGTCGTCAGCCTCAGTCCCATGCGCGCCAGAAGGAGTGGAGATTTGGGGTTCAAGCCGGGAGAGTAAGTTCTTCGTGAAATCTGCAGGATTTTGAACAAGACTAACGAAGCATATAGCTGGTGGATCAACCCACTGCTCGCATTCCGCGATGGCATAATCGACTCTGCAGGGCCTATAGGGGGCATCTCAGCCGACAGCGATTGTGCTTATGCTATCCTTATGACCGCGGACGAAGAAATTGATGGTCCGTCCCCAGATGGCTTCACTTATCGAGCAAGGAGTGGTGACCGCGGCCGTTACCGCTTGACATCGGCTACCAGAGAGTCCACGAAGCCTGTTCGGATCTTGCGAAGTCACTCACTGCGAAGTTTCTGGGCACCCAAAGCCGGAGTCAGGTATGGTGGACTGTGAGTGTGCATCGGAAGGTTGTGCTGTTTGCTGCCTTGACTAACGCGCTTCGTGTAGACACATAGTCGCCGGCTGGTCCATCCGCATGGATCCAAGGACAAGACGGATGGTATACGACATCCAGTTCAAGCGTCTGCCCAGCCAAGTCGGTATGAACCTAGTGCTTCGCCGTCCTTTCTCAGATGAGGTCGAAGATTACAAGGAGTACAAGCGAATCCGCCAGGTGATGCGTGATGCTCAGGGCGAGCACAACCTTCTGAGAGCAGTGCCGCTGTTGGCGGCGACGTCCATTGACGGGCATTTCGATCTACTGCAGTGCGACCCATTGAGGCGTGACAGTCTGGGAGGTTGACTGGAGGTTAGTATGCTTGCAGTATACCGAGCCAGGCCAGATGCATATCAGCACAGTGACTTCTTGGCCAGGGAGAGCGCGTCTCCACTCAAATCTGCTGGTTGCTCTCTTCTCTACCATACGTACGAAGCGAATTGACAGCGCATGTTGTAGTATGGTAGCTTCGAGGTTGTTAATGTTATTGATGTACAGTATATGCTCAAAAGCGCACACTGTGCCGCCCGATGACATGACATGTTGTCAGGCTACAGCACTAGTAAACCTTATTTACTGCCAGCTTCCAGCGACGATCCTTGACCAAGGCGACATCATCACAACAACTCAAGATGTAACTCCTAGAGTAAGCGCATATTGTGCGCTTTGGATCATGTCACAACAACAGAAGAAGCCTGCTGCGGCCAAGAAACAGCAGGGGCACGGTAATGCCAGCAACGCAGCCCAGAAGCCTACCTCCGCTAAAGACAGGGAACGGCAGCAGGAGGCTCAAAAGGCCGCGCAGAAATCTCTTGAGCTCCAGAACAAGGCGAAGGAGCTCATCAGTGCTGCAGCAGCCGCTGGCGACCCGGAAGAGCGACAGAAGCTACTGCAGCAAGCGCTGGACAAGGAGATAGAGGCCGAGACTTTTGGGAAGACCGCGAGGTATCTCAATACTGGCTCGTTCCAAGGACTGTGTGCTGGTGCCGGGCTAGGCGGTGGTATCGGGGTGGCTTTGGGCACACTAACTGGGACACTGGTACGATATCGATGGGCGAAGCCCTATCTTGTCTACGACACTCGCTGATCTCTCTGCTCTTCTGTCTGTAGGTCGGAGGAACGACAGGAACGATTACAGGCGGACTTGGCGCAGGTCTTGGATATGCTGTAGGAGCAGCGCATGGGCCATGGTTCTCTCTGCCGGATGTGATGGCCAGTGGTATACGTAAGATCACGGGTGATTTGCCGGGTTGGAAGGCAACGGAGGAACAGAAATCAGCTCTGGAGAAGATGGTCAATGGCGTCAAGGAGCAGGACAGACCGCCAGAGTCAGAATTGATGGAGATGAGCCAGGGCGGTGGAATGCTTAAGGCTGGTCAAGGGCACACTGGTCAGCGAGAGGCGGACGATGGCGAGAAAGGCCTTCTGCAAGGTGGCAAACCTTCTATGCCGTATGTGCCTGGAATCACGTCGAAGGAGAAGACCAAGCAGAAACCGACACAGTCGAAGGTGGAGCAGAAACCTGAGCCACCTGCTCGACAGGGCAAGCAAATGGGGGAGAAGTATGGCGAGTTTGGTGGTGAGGGAGTGAATTCGAACGCATCGCAGACACCAACGCCACAGCGACCACAGACTACGGCGCGAACACAATCTCGGACCTCTACAGCAGCATCGCAGACCTCAAGCACACCGCGTCAAAGCTCAAGAGTACAACAGCAGGACCAAAGTACGCCTGTAGCTAACCGCCAGACTGCGAACGGCGAGAAACCTGGTGCGCAACCCAGCCAGCCCAAGAAGAAACCACGCAAACTGGAAGTGAGGTCGGGCGCTTGAGGCACAAAGAATGTCATGTAGATTTGGGACAAAGAATGTAGTTGTCAGCTGTATGATACAAACGTATGCGGGATCCTGTTACCTTTCCACTGCCAACTTTCGTTGACTCTTCTTCTGACCCGACTTCACTTGCTCCGCGCCTCCCATCTCTCACTACCTCCTACTTGACCTCTCACGTCCACCCCGGTATTTCTTCTCCCCACTCGCAGTCTCTGCCGCCTCCGACGACAAGCTTTGGCAAGACTCGTGCCAAGCCGCACCAGCACGAATTGAGCAGCGGTACCATGGGACGAGGAGACTTTCATTCAACGTTGGGTCCTCGAGTATATCACGCATAGCTTTCCATCCAACGGATTGTGACGGCACAGATTCGACGGAGTGACAATGCCCGCCGTATCGCTGGCGGCGGGATCGAACTGCCGGATTAGACTGGCGCACGTCGGCCCGGGTGCCACTTACGATGGTCGAGATGATCCTGCTGCCGCGTTATACCGCACTCGCGTGGGATATCTGCACGACCGCCTACAGCTGACGGTCGAAGAGATGCACCTGCTCCCTCACCTCTTGGTTTCCATATCGACTTCCGCGATCGCGTAGGCGAGGTATACATACACAGCAAGAGTCGCCGAAAGAAACATGGCTAGTCGACAGGCTTCGGTGGGCAGCGGAGGTCGAAGAAGGAGCAGCGTAGCAGATGTCGACCATCTGGCTGCTCTGGGCGTCAAACAGGAGCTGAAAAGGAACTTCAATATGTTCTCCATGCTTGGCCTGGCCTTCGCCATCCTCAACAGCTGGACAGCATTATCTGCTTCGCTGTCTCTGGCACTTCCCAGCGGTGGCTCGACTTCGGTCTTATGGGGTCTCATTACGGCAGGCATATGCAACCTTTGCCTTGCTGCTTCGCTGGCAGAGTTTCTCTCGGCATTCCCAACGGCTGGAGGACAGTACCATTGGGTCGCCATCATCAGCTGGAAGAGATGGATGCCGATATTGAGCTGGATCACTGGTTGGATCAACGTCTTTGGTTGGATGGCCTTGACCGCGACAGCAGGCCTATTGGGCAGTCAGCTAATCGTTGGCATTGTCGCTTTATACAACGAGAACTACGTGGCCGAACCATGGCAGCAGTTCCTGATTTACATCGGGTACAACGTGGTCGCTGCACTTGTCAATGCCTTCGGGAACTCTGCATTACCATACGTCAACCAGGCGGCCATCGTCTGGTCGATCTCCGGATTCGTCATTATCACGATTACAATTCTGGCCTGCGCGTCTCCGAACTATCATTCAGCCGACTTTGTCTTCCGCGAGTTTAAGAATGAGACTGGCTGGCCAGATGGGATCGCTTGGCTCCTCGGATTGCTGCAGGGCGGCCTTGGACTGACAGGGTACGACGCGACTGCGCATATGGTCGAGGAGATCCCTAACGCAGCCGTGGAAGCGCCAAAGATCTTGATATATTGCGTCCTCATCGGGATGTTCACTGGATTCATCTTCCTCATGGCCCTGCTATTCGTAGCTGGACCTATCGAAGAAGTGATCAGCTCACCCTATGGCGCTTTGGGTCAGATACTGTTCACTGCGACTGGAAGCCGTGCTGGAGCAGTCTGCCTCCAAATCTTCCCTTTGGTGTGTCTGCTCTTCGCAGGCATTTCCATCATGACAACGAGCAGCAGAATGACCTACGCCTTTGCTCGCGACGGTGGCCTGCCATTCTCCAGATTCTTCGCTCGAGTGCATCCGAAGCTCGACGTCCCACTCGAGGCACTCGGCTTTACAGTCGTGGTGACCGTCGTCTTCGGGCTGATCTTCCTGGGCTCGACCTCCGCATTCAACGCTATCGTGTCGGCGTCTGTGGTCGCACTTGGCTTGACATATGGCATTCCAGTCGCTATCAATGTCCTTCGTGGCCGGAAGATGTTACCAAAGAACCGTGCGTTCAAGATGCCTGAGCCGCTAGCCTGGTTCGCCAATCTCCTCGGTATTGCCTACGTGATCCTGACCACAGTTCTCTTCGTTTTCCCTCCGGAGTTGCCTGTCACTGGTAGCAACATGAACTACTGCATCGTCGCGTTCGCCATCGTCGTCATCATCAGTCTGATCCAGTGGATCGTGGATGGCAGCAAGAACTACACCGGCCCAAAGGTTGTCCTTGACCAGGAGGTCTTGGATGCTGTGGATGCCCCACACGTCGGCACGAACGGAACATATCTGGATGATGATCTGCCGGAGAAGGAGAAACACATATAGCAAGGTACGTCCCCGAAGTTGTGTTTCCTCCCCCTCGACCTTCCTATGATGATTAGCACATACAAGTACTCTCCGACTACCACATGAGGAGTAAAGCTTTATTCAGTTGTTCCTTCTGACCACGATGTTCTCGACCTACCTGCTTCTCACACGATCTACACGGACCTCGTGCTGACTACCTCAACAGATCTATGAATAATATATATCGACCAAATCTACCCAATTAAGCTACCTCACGCGATTGACCCGTGATTTGAGGTCTTTCCGTTGGCTGTCGGTCGCCCTGCCACCTACATTAGGCCCTCGCATTCACCTACAACAACGTCATGTTGTCGTGCACTGACTAGCTTTGCGTTGTGAATCTTTGTGTTATGGCTTGGCACTCTGCTACCTTCTTCTTAGCCGACCTTTCTTGCTTTGGATATCTTCATCCATCAGCCCATTCTATTGCAACATCTTCCTCGCCCTTCTGCCACACGGTAACCACACATTCAAGCTGCACCGCCGAGGGCACACACTACTGCAATATGCCGCTCGTCAATTATGCAGAGTTCAAGCTCCAATGTGTGATCGCGAAGTACCAAGATGGGGGCTATCGCGCTCGTAAACGTGGCACAGCTCGCATCACACAACTTCCTAGCGAGGTTCTTACCCACATCATCACATTCGTACGTCCATACTTCGCCTGACTCTAATCGAGACCTAACATGTAAACCATAGGTGATCAAGAAGTCCGACCTGATTCATCTGTGCAAAGTCAGCAAGCTATGCAAGGAACATGCCTTGCCTATGCTGTACCGCACGGTCAGCATCACCATAGGCGCCGATTTCGACAAGAAACTTGCGCGCATGCTCACGCCCGACAACACTGGTTTGCAGCACACACAAGAAGTGATCGTCCACGCAGACCGTACTTACTTCACGAATCGTGAGCTAGCGCACCAGTGGCTAGCAGTGGTCAGCAATCACCTCTCTGCCCACAAGCTCAAGTTATATCGCTGGGACGTTCCGCATGCTCTTCTAGATTCGCTGTCGAGCGAGCTGTGGCAACGCCAGCATAAGCTCCAGGTCCTTGATATCATTCCAATCCACGAAAAGGACGGTTGGAGCGGAAGCGACGCAGCATCAGACACCGACGTGGACCTGTACGCGGAGCTTGACAAGATTGTGTTCCCGGATCTGAGAGCCTTGCGCGCTGTGGTGAGTAACGTCGAGAGCACGTCGTTGGCTTCTGTGGCACTGCAGCGTAACCACATTACCAAGCTCGAAGTCGATGCGCGCCTGTGGACCGGAGGAGACGCCCAAGAGGTCGAGGACAGCAGTACCGATCGGTCAGATGACGATCCGACACGCCAGATTGACGACCCACTCACCTCGAATCTGTTCGGCCATCTCTCACAGGCAAAGCCAGGCCATCTCCCAATCGACCAATCACTCACAACATTGACAATCAAGGATGTCAATCTCACGTTGTGTAAAGACACGTGGTTGACCCGCTTTAGAGTTGCTCAACTCAAGCATCTCTCGCTCGAACACTGCAAGGGTGCAGACATCTTTCTGATGAAGGTAGCTCCTGGCGCCACCAATCCATCTCTGAAGAGTTTCACACTGGTGCACGACCTTGGAGGCGATGCAGATCAGACCGTCCACGCGATCGAAGAACCTCTACACGTGCCGAGGAACAAGATCGAGAATTTGCAGCTCTGTCTCCGTAACGCGCCGAGACTCCCTTCCTCCATTAGCATTCGGAACCACGGCAACACCCTTCGCAGGCTCCTTCTCGACATCTCGTGCAAGTCAGATCATTCAGCGACCAGCTCGCAAGCATCGCAGGGCGGCTGGGGCAGCTCATCACCACCGCCTCCATCAGTCGCTAAGACTACTCAGCTTGCCTACGATGCCGAGGACCTCGAACTGATCGTCAAGGCTTGTCCTAAGCTGCTGGAACTAAGCATTGCGTTGCCCACGGTCAGTCTCGAGTACGACAGCTTTGAGACCTGCGGCGACTTCAAGATTTCGATCGATCACATCGTTGAGAAAAACCTTCAGCTCGCTACCTTGTGTATCCTCAACTGGCCAGTGCAATACAAGCACGGGCGCAACAGCAAATATTACGCCGGCAAGAACCTTCAGCTGGCTCCCCTCGCGTCAGACGTGTTCAAGCGTCACCGCTCCTTCGACACCGGTACCGGCACTTTCATCAAAGAGCAACGAAAGTGCAAGCTCGAGATTGTCGTTTTCGGAGTGAACGAGACGGGGCCAGATGCACCTCCCAAGCCTGCCTACTTCGTTCAGAGCAAAAACATCGTGCTGAATCAACTACGTTTGGAGGCTACGGGTGCGAGCCTTGGTGAGCTGCAGTGTGAGGATCTCGAGACTACTGTGCTGGAGTATGAAGCGCGCGATTTCAATGCTTCTTCGCGTCGTAAGCTTGGCGCGGATTGGGGTCGGCACGATGGGGGTGACGAAGGCGGATGGGGCAGGCCCGGAGGCTGGTAATGCGCTTATGGTCTCTGGACAACGTTGAGAGTACGACACGACGACTGAGCAACTCAACACCAAACAAGCTGGATTGCGAGAACAGCCTTCACACCATCACTGACTACCCTTGGACCGAGCTGCCCCAACTGATCCCGCCTTGATCTCAGTCTGACGTCTTCGAATGGTATTGGCAGTTTGCACCACTCTTTCTCTCGACGTTGATTATGCTGGTATGTGGACTCCTGCTCTCGCGAGTAGACGGTGTCCTGACCATATTGTCTCATCACACACAACAACACTGCATTGCATTATTTCAACCGACAGCGCGATGGCATTGGAGGCTACGGATTGGCAGAGGAACGTGTGGCAGGAGAACTCTGTCGAAACAGATCCAAACTGCCTTGCTTGCATTCTCTTAGATACCATAGCTTCTTCATTCGATCACTTACTACCACACTGCTCCCTCACTCTACGCTCGTGGCATATGGTAGTCGACGAAGACAGCCGATGTGTGGCCTTGATCGTCGCTCATGAACGACTGCGATAACATCTGAAATTGGAATTCAAGGGGATTGTGTGACAGCGATGTGTAAAAACGGCATTGCGAGCTGCATGCAGCCGTCGTCGAGTGCCGCGCCTACAGCCACTTGAGCAGATGGCACTGTCATAGCTGATTTGGTCCACGTCTTGCGATTCTGCCACCGCGAGCTCGTGCTCTCGCTGCGTTGCTTCATACGAGAGTTATGATACAGCATTAAAGATTACTTGTTCATCGCCTGGATTACTTCTTCGTCGTCTCGTCGCCATTCCACGCCCTCTAATCGCGCGACCTCCACCGCCATATCGCTCATGTCGCAATGACAGTGAAGCACATGTAGCTCTGGAAGTCCTTGTAGAACTCGTAGTATGACAGATCGTTGAGGTGTTCGTCCACGTTGAACAGGTCTGCATACTCCTGGTTTGCATCGCACACATCTCTGCACCATCGTTAGTACACGCCATGGGCTTGACGCAGATAAGCACTTACTGCATGAGCAAACACTCCGTGCCCTCGTCCGGACGGAAGGAGAGGACATTGCCGGCACTGTACTTGGTCAGCCATTGCTTTCGACAAGTTCACATCAAAGGCGATTGGACGTACTAAGGACCCAAGTTGATGCACTGATTCAGCGGATAGATGCCGTACCAGACATGTCCAGAGAAGTCCTTGCCATCAGCTAGTCGTACGCCGCCGATGTTGCGCTTGCTCAGAGCACTTGCTTTGCCGGCAATAGATGGTGAGTCTCCGATGAAGCTGAAAGGTGCTGGCTCTCCGAAGCTCGGAGACGACGTTGGGGCTGCCGCGGTGAGAGCGAGAAGGGAGAGCAGCGGTGCGAGGATGGATTGGAGCTGCATATTCCTGTCTTGTCGAGGTAGAAGTGAGAGTGAGTCGACTGTGTTGTTGACGTGAAGTAAAGCTAAGCTGCGGGTTGTTTAGAGCTTTTGCTGCAAGTGCTCAGGAACAGGTCATGAAATAATGTCAGGATGCAAGGTCTGAGACGGAGGAATGTGCATGTGGGAAAGTTTGAATTTAAGGAAAGAGCATCTGAGAATGTTTCAGGGATCTTGATCAATGTCACCGAATGTTGTGCAGGAAGGCGCACAATGCAGTCATCCGTAAAAAGTGGATTCGAGGTGGTACAGGTGAGTTTTGTATATCTTGGTCAGTGTCAGGCTCCGTCAAGAAGGGAGATGTTCGGACACAAGATGAGGTACGCAAGAGTAGATCGATGCTACCGATATTCTCTTGACCCTTGCATCTGATTGTCTTGCATCTTCGGGACACCAGTCGCTTGGTGGGAGTATCTCAATGGTTCTGTGATGTGTTCCAGCGCAGCGGCCATCCGCCTGTGTCGATGTGTCCATCTTCGGTGTGCTCATCTGACTCCGGCGAGCGAGCGAAAGACGTCCACAAGGATCGGTGCTCTCTAAATCGTGTCCACTCCGCCCTGGACCGTCTGTACAGCAACAGCTTCGAGCGCTGTAGCAGCGCACGAGAAACATCATGGTTTCAGGTCCAGCGACATTCGATACCCGCATTTCGGCCCTCCCTCCTGTCCTCTTGTGTCCATGTCGGTATACCGTCTTAACATGTCTTCCACCCAGATCCATGGCTTCATTCAAGTATCCTCCCCACTAATACCCGCCCTCTGCACCGCCGTCTCCACCACCCCCACAATCGCCCTAAAAGCCTCCATCTCCTCCTCCACACTCGCGCCCCCCGCACCGCCAGCCAGGTTGATACTGCTCCCCACATAGCAAGGCATCTTCGTCTTCCTCGCGAGCACCTTGGACATGCGTGTCGCGAAATCCACGGACGTCGGGGCGTTGTAGAGAGGGGTGCTCATGGGTTGGGAGGGGTTGTATCGCTGGCACACAATCAGTGATAATTCAGTCTGTGGCAGGGAGGGAGCGTCGTACGTCAGGCATAGCATAGACGAAACTTCCAAGCGCCGCACTACCTAGTCCACCTTCCGCAATGGCGCTGGTGAGGAAGAGCATCACACTGGAAGCGAAGACGTCTAGACGCAGGTGGATGCGGGTTCCTGGGTTGTGTGGGAGGTTGATGGCGAGCTCGATGCTCTTAACTGTGGACTCCGTGCCTTTAGGCGCTGGGGCGGGCTTTGCACCTGCGGTCATGATTTACTGCAGTGACGGATGGTGGTCGTAGATTGAAGAGTTGCAAAGTGGTTACGTAGTTTAAGAGTATAGGTTAGGGCTGCTCGGCTGAAGCCGTGATTTAATGCATGTGACAGTGACAGTGAGAGGAGAGTGTCATTCTGTTGTTATCCTGAAACGCCCGAAAATCAATCGCACATAAATATACTTGTGGGTCTGATGATCCCAGTTCGTTGTTCCCATCCCATATGCCCAGTGTGTTAATTCCATGCTGAAGTCGTTGTTCTCATGCTGAAGTCGTGGTTCTCGTTGTGAAGTCGCAGTCCGCATAAAAGCTCCATCAATCCATCACCCTATTCAACACCACCTTCCATCCTAGTGTCACAGTAAAGGAGCCTCCATCCTCCTCTTTCTCATCTCGCGCTTATCATGATTGTTGAGTTGTCGTATTCGTGGTTCCTAGTGTCCTGCTTGATCGTCTGCAAAGCTAGGACGCTGCGATCGGCGGGTTCGTGGCGTCAATGGTGTTACCTGTAGTACGCTGGTAGATCCTCATGCCGACTCTGTTCACGAAATTAGTTTTGTTCTCATATCGGGCGTTGGGGTGTCATACTTGTTACCGTTCTTGATGCCAAGGTCTTCGAACTGAGCCTTCTGCTCGAAGCCCATCCATCCCAAGATCCATCTCTGCTTCCACTCAGCTACCTCCCCACGGTCGTACGACATGTTGATGAGAAGGTGCTTGATGATCTTCATCGGAGTGCCGACACCTTCCGCCTCGTCTCCCTCAATCCCATACCCTCCACGCTCTGCATATGTCGTCGGATCGAGCAACCCGAGCATCTTGTCCATGAGACACGATGCAATGCCCTTCATGTAGAAGTGATTGTCGACGTAGACTTCGAGTTCGGCGTTGAACCGATACATGCCTTTGTCGTCGTGCTGGAGATCCGCAAACGCAAAGCCCACAATCTCGTCAGGGAGGATGATCGGTGGCTGACGCTTCTTACCTCCGCCGGGCACTGTTGCGCCACGCTTGAGCGCGACAAGGTATGGTAGCTTGAACCCGCGAATGTCGGTCATGCGCCTCGTCATCTGCGCTTCGGTGACAGGCTGATTCTCCGGTACGGCTGCGCTGTGAGTCACGTGGTGACTGTAGATGACGAGGATGGACTTAATGTCGCTTGGGCGTGCGCCGCGGATGTAAATTTTGAGGCCGGTCTCGATCTTCTGCAACGGTGTCAGTATGTATTCGGGTCAGACTCACATTCTCAACTCACCTCTGGCATTCCCACAATCAACGAGCACTGGCGAAGCCTCTCCACCTTCTCGTGCGCTCGCTTGTGACGCCCACGCTCGGCATCCTGCTTCGCCTTCTCGAAACGCATGCGGTTCTCCGCGGTTCGAGCACTGCCCTGGTCGGCTTCGCGCTTGAGTTTCATCTCGGCGCTCTCCTCCGGGTCAACACCCTTAACGGTTGGCTGAACGTAAGGATCTAGCTGGGCAGTTTCGTCATGCTGATATTTCTCCCACCATGGCACCATGCCTTTCGCACTGTCTCCTTCGAAGAACGGTAGCTTCTGCCAGGCGAGGAGTGAATCGAAGAAGTCCTGCGCACCTTGATCGTCAATGGTGGCTGGGATCCAGTAGCGAGGCGCAAGGTCTGGCAGAGTATCGGTGTCGTTGATGGTGATATCTCCGGCCGGAAGACGAATATCATCTTCATTGACGGCGATCTCGAACCAGCCCATGGCGTCATCAACGTTCGAGAGCCACGCTCCGATTTTCTCTACAGTCTGGCTGCCACGGAATGCGGGTCGGTTGTCCCAGTCGGTGGTAGGCTGGGAAGAAGAAGTTAGTATATAAGTACTCTGGAGTGGAATTGTGAGGGAGGACTTGCCGGAGCCAGGCCACCGTTGTAATCGGCGAGTGGATGACTGTTGTCGTCATGACCTCCCAAACCGGCACCAGCAGTGCTTGCCCCCTTAGTACCTTTACTTGAGCTCCAAGACATACGCTCATCCTGCTCCCAACCAGTGGCCGGTTGAGGCCGGTTCGCTCTCAGCTGTGCGTTTGTCGGCCACTGTGCGTTTCGTGAACTGTTGCCTGGTGGGTTGTTGGCTTGAGGTGCACGACCGCCACGACCACCACGACCGCCTCGACCACCGCGACCACCACAGCCACGAGATGGACCGACTGAAACTTCAACTCCGCCGCTGCGACTCGAATCCTGCGTCAAACCGGTCTGCACTGAGGGTTGGCCTTGTCCGGCCGCGGGTGTGATCTTTAGAACTGGGCGCGCTGCTGTGGAAGGTGGGTGCGGTGCTGCACGGCCACCACGGCCACCACGGCCATCACGACCATGGCATGGACCAGCTAAAACTTCGACTCCGCCGCTACGACTCGAATCCTGCGTCACACCAGCCTGCATCGAGGGTTGACCTGATCCGGCCGCGGGTGTGATCTTGAGAACGGGGCGCACTGCTTCGGGAGCTGGTTGCGGTGCTGCGGGAGCTGGGTGCGGTGTTGCGGGGGCTTCGCCCCTCGGTCTGGACGGCATCATGAGCGGTTCTTCGTCTTCGGAGTCTTCGTACGGAACTAGTCTGTAGCGTGGTGTTAGCTGTGGTTCAGTCACTGTCACGCCAAAATCATCTAAAAGACGCTGACGAATGGCAGCATTGGCGACGGCATCGGCTCTGGTAACGCCTTCAGTAGTGACCGGAATTCCAGAGTAGTCTTCCTCCGGAGAGCTGTCGTCCTGTGGTGAAGCCGCTTGCTGACCGGTCCTCTCGGCGGAGGTCGCGGCGGACGTCACGGCGGTGCTGCCAGAGGCCGGTGGAAGGATGTTGTTCTTTTTCTGGTACCTGAGATGTGGAGGTATGAACGGAGCCATGGCGTCTGTAGGCCTGTCCGGCGAAGACTCCTTCGCTCCAGTAGCGTGGTGGTCCGACGAAGACTCAGTGGCTCCGGCGAGTTGATGTGCACTTCCAGGTGGTTGAAGTAGAAAGGTAAGAGGTTGCACTGACTTTTCAGAGTGAGCGTTGGAAGTGAAATTTGAACACGTGTGCGTCAATGGCAAACTCTTGGCTATTGTTCGCGGCAATGAAGTGAAGTCGTGGGCTGGTGCTGGCGCGTGACGTCGTGTTTGTTGATGTCCCTCGTGACTGCCTCGCAGAAAAGTTCCACTCCATCTCGGGTCCAAGCTTCCGACTCCAACTTCGACTTCATCTTCTTCTTCCGATATCTGTCGCAAGAAAGACTGTGTGTTGCCTGGTCGTCCTGGCTGCCGGTATTGAGAGTGCAATTGCCTGGCTCTATCTCCTGGCAGAGAGGAGGGGATCTGCAAAAATGTCGCCGCCATGTCCGCGCGATCCTTCCAGCGCTGGAACTGTATACCTCCGTTGCGTGGCAGATGTGCTTGAGTTCACCGGAGTGCAGCGTGTATGCGGAGAGTCTCTTCCTTGGTCAATTCCTTCCTCCCGTCCTCCCCTTTCCTAAGCACTTTTCGGGCGGTCGTAACAGCACCAAAGTCCTGCTCTCTGCGGTCAGACCCTCAGCCGGGGAAGTCGTATTGTCGTCTCAGTTAAGACTACGAGGGACTGTTTATAGTATGCCGAGCACCTGAAGATGTCTCCTGATATAGGGGCTTGGTCCACTGCACGTGACCTGGTCGAGGGCGTTTCTAGCTTGTGAAATTGTCTTGTGCTCTTTCCTCTGCAAAACATCAAGCCAAAGCAAGATGTTATCGATCTTGCGAAAAGCTCGCCTGAAAGATAAGGAGATGAGGATACTGATGCTGTAAGTGTAGCTGGATGATCGAGTATGGATGAGAGCTGAGAGACCAAAGCGGTCTTGATAACGCAGGAAAGACCACGATCGTGAAGAAGATCATGAACGAGGATGTGAATACCGTCAGCCCTACCCTCGGTTTTATAATAAAGACGATTGAGTACGATGGGTGAGTCAAGGACGGTCCGGCAGTGAAATTGGCTGCTGACGAACTCCAGATACAAACTGAACATCTGTGATTCTGCGCGTGCTTTCAGCAGATGAACACGTACTGATCATGTTCAGGGGATGTTGGCGGACAGAAGACTCTGCGGACGTACTGGAAGAACTACTTCGAGAAGACGGACACGTTGATCTGGGTCGTGGACGCCATGGACCGTGAGAGACTGGACGACTGTAGGCAGGAGCTGAAGGGCTTACTGGTGCAAGAGGTTTGGCTTCCACTGCTATTGTGACCACCGTCGTAGGACTAACAGAGGTGTAGCGTCTCATGGGAGCCTCCCTTCTTGTGTTGAAGAACAAGAGCGATGTGGCAGGCTGTATGAACGAGGACGACATTCGACAGGTAGATTCGTCGTTGGCCCCGCTTCTTCCATTCGCGCTCACATTTGACAGGGGCTCCAACTTGACCGCATACAAACGCACAAGTGGCACATCCTGCAGTGCTCAGCGATCACGGGTCTGAACTTGAACGAAGGGCTGCGATGGGTTGTTCAGGACGCGAAAGACCGTCTCTTCCTCTACTGACCCGGGGAGTCTCGAAGGAGGTGCGGACTTCACCTCACCTCTTGGCTGCAGGCACGCTCGCGTTTCGGGACTAGCTTTTACCACACGATCCACTCTTCTCCCGCGTCAACAAGCACATGCACACCATCGTGCATGGAGAGCCTTGCTCGAATCGGTTGGGCGCAGCAACGCCGAGTTACACAGACGCGGAAAAGGTCATTGGCTGGAGAAGATGACCTTCGAGTTGACAATCAAGGCCGCAGAACGATGGCCTCGAGGGAATACAGAAGGAGCATTCCACAACGATCGGAGACTAGGAATATGTGCCGAGCGTCTGTTAGTCTTCTAGAATAGAGTTCGGGAGGAGTAAATACAGAACATCCATTGAACCAGTCCTTGCGACCTGTGCTGTTTGTTGTGTGGTACCTTTCTTGTTTTTAGTTCATGTTACAGGGCTTGCGAGCCCAAGATCCCTGTCTCACGATGTCTTCCACTCCCGCGTCGACTTCAAACGCAGACGACGATCTCGACCCCGCGGCCTTCCTCAAATCCATGCGCGAACTATCTGAGAATCGGGAAAGAGAAGACGCCGAGCGGTATAGGAAGTTGGAGGAAGAAGTTGCGCAGGGCAGACGGGAGAGGGCGGCGCGCAGAGCTGGTAAGCTTCGAGGTCGTTTGTTTGGATGAAACGGGTCGTGAATAACATCTGTTTGCAGAGCGCGCAAGGTCTATCAGTCCCGAGAAGGCGAACATTCCATCCATCAAGCCATTGGACACATCTGTCGAGGTCAATCGCCCCGAATCGATAGCACCCTCAGTCGCAATGGATCCTCCCCCAGAATCACCCACCAAAGACATCCCCGAGTTCAAGGGTTTCGGGTCGCGAAACTCTTCCGCAGAGACTGCCACACCCGCTCGCGCAGAGTCGTCCGCTTCTTCAACATCGCAGTCCTCGAAAACCGCGTCCAGTCTAGCTCGTTCAGGTACACTATCATGGCAGCAGCGGCCAAGCTCAAGAGGTGGCGGTAGCAGGCCAAAGTCTATGGTACAGCCAGAGACGAGCAGACCCACGAGCAGTACCAGCAGTACAGCGGCATCTGATGTCGAGCCTTCGCGCGACCAGATAGCAGCCTCTTTGGGGTCACGAGATCCTTCATGGTTTAAGCAGACTGCGGACAGAGGGCTTGGAAATGCAGCGTACAGGAGGAGTAAAGAGGAATCCGGCTCTGGTGACAACTTCGCGTCAGGTAGGAGAGGACTACCTGGGCTGTCACGCGAGCTGCCTCCTGAGCCTACGAAAGCTAGCAGTCCCGCGCCCTCAGAGAATCTCGAGACGGCATCTCGTTCGGGCTCGGTAAGAGGCAGCACCACATCGAGCGGACCATTCTCAACCGTGCGGACGTCCACCAGCAGCAAGCCAGATCTGAAGTCTCTTATCGCTGCAGATCAGGAACAGGAGAAAGCCGCTCCCGCGTCTGATCGCACATCTTCCATCGCAGAAGGAGAGCAGATGAGTCTGGGCCGAACACTGACAATGTCATCGTCTCAAGCTCGGCTAGGCAATACTACAGATCGACCAGCGTCTCCTACAAAGGGCATCGGCGGTTTTGTGCAGAGTGCCCTGATGAAGAGATCGGACAGCGTCAACAAACGATGGAGTGCGCAACCTGGACCAAGCCTGAGCAGAGAGAACTCTGTCGCGAGCGCACGGAATGGCTACGGTGGACTCACAGGATCGTATAGTATGCCGAGATTGGAGCCCACACCAAGCAGCAGAGAGACCAGCAACGAGCCAGCCTCGCGACCGACATCAAGCAGCAACGACCTCACCAACTTGACTTCATCACAAAAACGGGACGACAAGGATATCTTTGCCAAGCCTGCACTCCCACGCAGCCACAGTCGCAGCAAGTCGATCGCGTCGAACTACAGCACAACAGCAGAGGAAGGCCACACATCACCATCTGGTAGCCCATCAAAACGGTGGAGTCCTGCGAAGTCGAGCTGGCTTGAAAGCGCAATCACCAATCAAGACTCCCCGAAACCTGTCCCAGCGGCTCGCAATAGTCAGCCTGCCTGGATGACTGATATCGCGAAAGCTAAGGCTCAGCGGGGCAGCGTAGACGGACTACCTAAGGCGGCGGAAGTTGAAAGTTCGAGGCCCGGCTCGCCGACTAAAGTGCCATTCGGTCAAGGCATGCTCAAGCGGTCCGAATCGCGGGATCTGGGCACACCACGAAGCCTCACTCCAAAGCCAGCAGAAGCATCGGGTCCCAGGCCAGCGTCGCCAACGAAAGCAAGCTCGGAGCAAAGCTCAATCCAACTGCTCGACTCACGGGACCTGGGTGTGACGAGAAGTTTGACACCAAAGCCCGCAGAAGCACCAACAACAAGGTCGCCTGTGAAACCCATCGCCGAGATTCCTGTCTTCCAAGTCTCGGATTCAAAAGATTCGAGCTCTTCACCACGTCCTTCAACTCCAGTTATACAACGCAGCCTTGGCACACCGCTTGCAAAAGGTCAGGATGCGCCATTGACACCGGCGAAGCCAACGCGCGGCCCAGCGAAGAAGGTTGTGCCGGATGCCAGCTTGCCAGAAAACAAGCCCACGGAGGAGACATCGACGACGAAGGAAGCGGCAGTCACTACGACAGCGGTCGCATCCTCGACCATGAAGTCACCTCTAATGGACACGAAGGCGAAGCCCCAGACACCACCCAAACCTCAGACAGATTTTCGCAGCACCCTTAGGTCTCGTGCTCCAACAGAGTCGAAATCAGAAGACACACCTGAGTTCCTTGCTAAATTTGCACAGCTCAAGAAGGCTCAAACTGCGAACTATGTCGCGCCGGATGTTCTTAAGGACAACATATTGCGCGGCAAGTCAGACCTCGCAAAGACTGGAGGGCCGGTGAAGACGGAGCGGAAAGACGAGCTGAAAGAGAGCCTTTTGGCGAAGAAGCAGCAATGGCAGAAGGACAAGGATGAAGGTGTTGTGCATGAGCGGAAAGTCAGCAATCAACCGCAGACACCACAGAAGCCAGAGGCATTGGCTAAGCGTGAGGTACTGGGCAGAGCCGAGAGCATCAAGGCTCCGACGAGTCCTGAGAAGCCGAAGACGGCGACGCCAGAAGCGCTTGCGCGACACAAGAGTCTCAAGGTGAAACCCAAGCCTGAAGTCGCGATGCCTGAGCTCGAGAAACAGACGAGTGCGCCCGCCGCCAGCAGCGCACCATCTATGACAGCTACGCAAGCTAGGCAGGCGACAGAGACTAGCAAAATTGCTTCGCGGTTCAACCCAGGACTCGCGAGCATACTTGCGCGAGGTCCGCCACAACCCAGCGGCTCCAACCCGTCGTCCAGGCCTGAGAGCCCAGCGATGGCGCAGCGGTCAACGGCATCTTTGTCGAGCCCTCCTTCAGAGCCATCTGCTGAAGGTGGCCAGTTGCAAGACATGCGGAAAGGTCGTGCAAAGGGACCAAAGAGGCGGAAGGGCGGCGCATCCACGGTCGAGCCAGAGGCAGACATGCCGGAGCTATCTTCAGTCACGTCAGCCCCACCGACCACTTTGCCTCGACCAGCAGCGACGGAGCCCGTGACGTACTCAGAGGATCTTGCCACTACCCCGAAGTCGAAGCCAAAGGCGCCTCCCGGCTCAGCTGCTTCACTCATGGTTTCATCTTTACAGAAGCCTACATCTAAGACTGAAGAGCCACAACCGACCGCTGCCGCATCCTCTACGCCAAGGACCACAAACGAAAAGCCTACACTACCCAGCAAAAGCCCATCCATCGGATCCATACGACAACACGACAATACTGCACCTTCATCGCCGAAGATCACAAATGAGAAGTCTTCGCTACCCACCAAGAGTCCATCGATTGGAGCCTCAAGAGCACCCAATAACGCACCCGAGACACCTTCCCAGAATCGTATAGCTGGAAATAAGCCGTTGACACTCCAACAACGCGCACCTGACCCACCAACGCTATCGCGGACAGACATTCCTGACTTCAAGGGTTTCGGGTCGATGAAGAAACCCACAAGCTCTGCTCGCCTCGAAGATGATAAGGAGAACGCCGGTGAAAGCCCGCCATCTGTAAAGTCTGCTGCTTCCACGTGGGGCCGACCACCTTCGCCAAAGAAGCCTGCAACACCCTCTCAGATCCAATTGCCCTCGAGGAGAGATGAGGAAGCCGCGATGAGGTCTGCCGGCTTGCTTGCGTCTAGCCCAAGTCGACCAGGCTCCAGCAGCGGCCCTGTCGCACCTAATGAGACCACCAATGGTGGTTCAGACATGTCTTCGTCCTCCCTTGGTGCGCCGCCGAGACCGAACAAGCCATCAAGAGTTGTCAGCGGACAGCTCTTGGAGGCATCCCCAAGCAAATGTGAGTCGAGTTCAGCACCCTCGGAGCTGTAGCTAGCTTGCACTTCCTCACTCGAGCCTCCTTTCTGACCATCTCAGCGCAGTCAATTCATGAAAGTTGGGAAAGACTAACATCGTGCAAGGCCTAGCTACGTCCCCTGAGCAGTCTTCTCACGAAACAAAACGGCGGCTTGAAGAGGCTTACGGCTCTCTTCCGAGCTCATCCGGGCCTCTGTCCATCGATGTACACGCGCTCGTAACAAGCAGTCCGCATCAAGACCGAGTCTTCCGGACTGTGCGCAAAGCTGTCTATGTTGCTACCGAGGACGGGAAGCTCAAACAGCTGCAACCGCAGGACGAGTACACTTTCTTCGACCAATGCGTGTATGCCTGCCACCATACTTATGCTATCGGAGACGGTCCCAAGAAGAACGAGATATTCTTGTGGGTTGGCCGGCACTCGTCGGCGGGTCTCGTGGATCAAGCGCAGGTGGCCGTCAAGAAGCTTGCGAAAGAAGCCAGCAACGCCTTCATCTCCACCATCCGGCAAGGCATGGAACTACCTGGCTTCTTGCAAGCACTTGGCGGCATCTTGGTCACGAGAAGAGGTTCATGGGAAGGTGCACCGAGACAATATATGCTCTGCGGCCGGAAACATCTGGGCCAGATCGTGTTCGACGAGGTCGACTTTGGGGTCAGCAGTCTTTGTTCTGGCTTTCCATACCTCGTCTCCTACCCAGTGACACTGCAGGAGACCAGGCTGTACCTGTGGAAAGGTTCTGCTTCCTCTGCGGAAGAAGTAAGCGCTGCTCGTCTGGCTGCCATGGATCTGAGCGAGACGCGCGATGTCATCGAAGTGGACGACGGAGCCGAGTTCGCTAGCTTCCTCAAGATCTTCGGCCCAGGTACCAGCAAGGCCAGCATTCAACCAGCACATGAGATCTGGCAAGCAAAGGCACCGAGTGGTGGTCGCTTCTCCTCTCGTCTATTCCACGTCCAAGCGGAGGAGACCAAGCAAGGCCTCTTTGGCGGCATGTTCGCTCGACGACCGAGCTGGAACAGCCAGTCACCCTCGCGGCGCCAAGCGGCAGATGTTAAAGTCAGCGCGCAGGAGATCAGCCCATTCACACAGGCAGACTTGGACGTCGATGGGATCTACTTACTCGACGCGCACAGTCAGATATACATACTGGTTGGGCCGATGTTCGCTTCACAGCCCGAGGCCGTCAGGAACGGATTGTTCGGGCAGACGCTGCTACTTGCTTCGGAGTATGCGTTGACCTTGACTTCAATGGAAGACCGAGCGACTGTGCCAAAGGGATTTGTACTACTTTCTGGGACGCCTTCGCACTTGAAGATGTTATTTAGGCATTGGGACGATACTGGACTTTGGGGTACAGGATGATTAATGGCGGGCTCGAAGGGACAGGATACTGTTGATGTGCTTGGGTTGGAGGATGTACTTGATGTGGTTTGCGATGATTGAATTGGGGTGTCCGATGATGATGCTACGGAGGTTCTGCATAGCGTGGGCACTGGGGAGCATTGTTAATACGTGCGAAGAATATGGCGTTTCTGTCACGTGCTGCTGCCCAAAAGTGACGTACCTAGAACGGTCTAGACGTTTCTAGCAGGAAAGAGCTTCCTCGAGCAAGTTCACGCTGCGTCGAGAGCACTTTCTCACCGGTATATGAATATTACTCTACTTGATTGACTTTCGCCATTGCACACATTCACCACTTGCAGCATTGACACGTCTCGAGGCCTAGGCCTGTTCACATAACCACACATCACGACGTTCACGACTTTCCTTTGAAGCCAACCTCGAAACCATGGCGAACCAATACTCGTTCACAGACCGGGCCACATCCGCGCTGAGCGAAGCACAAGACCTCGCACAGCAGTACGCCCACTCACAACTCCTACCCATCCACCTGGCAGTCGCCCTCTTCGACCCTGCACCCGACCAGTCGAAAGACCAGCAGAACAGCTCCGCACACGCAACACACGCCTCATCCTCCGCACCACTCTTCAAGCAAGTAGTCGACCGGGCACATGGCGACACACAACTCCTCGACCGCGCGCTGAAGAAGGCTTTGGTGCGGTTACCTAGCCAAGACCCCCCACCAGAGCATGTGAGCGTTTCGCCCGCATTCTCAAAGGTCCTGCGGAGTGCGAACGATTTGGCGAAGACGCAGAAGGATAGCTTTATTGCGGTGGACCACTTGATTCAATGTCTTGTACAAGATACTACGGTGCAGCGGTGTTTGGCCGAGTCGAATGTGCCGAACACGAAGTTGATTGATGAGGCTATCACGCAGATTCGTGGGAACAAGAGGGTGGATAGTAAGACGGCGGATGCGGAGGAGGAGAATGAGAATTTGAAGAAGTTCACGATCGATATGACGGCGATGGCAAGGGAGGGCAAGATCGATCCTGTTATTGGGAGAGAGGAGGAGATCAGGCGGGTTATTCGGATCTTGTCGAGGCGGACGAAGAACAACCCTGTGTTGATTGGTGAGCCTGGTGTGGGCAAGACTACAGTTGTTGAGGGACTGGCGAGTCGGATTGTCAATGCTGACGTGCCCTCTGGTCTGGCTCAGTGCAAGCTGCTGTCACTCGATGTCGGTGCCATTGTCGCTGGATCGAAGTACCGCGGCGAGTTCGAAGAGCGCATGAAGGGTGTGCTGAAGGAGATTGAAGGAAGCAAAGAGATGGTGGTGCTCTTCGTGGACGAAATTCATCTACTCATGGGCGCTGGCAGCTCCGGCGAGGGTGGCATGGATGCAGCCAACTTGCTCAAGCCAATGCTTGCCCGCGGACAGCTGCACTGTATCGGAGCCACGACCCTGGCCGAGTACCGGAAGTACATCGAGAAGGACGCAGCTTTCGAACGACGTTTCCAGCAAGTGTTGGTCAAGGAACCGTCAATCGCGGAGACGGTCTCGATCCTACGTGGCCTGAAGGAGAAGTACGAAGTGCATCACAACGTCACCATTCAGGATGGCGCTATTGTCGCTGCTGCCAGCCTTGCAGCACGATACCTAACCCAGCGAAGACTACCCGATTCAGCTGTCGATCTGATCGACGAGGCTGCAGCTGCCGTGCGTGTTGAGCGCGAATCTCAGCCCGAAATCCTTGACAATATGGACCGTAGCGTGCGCACACTCGAGATCGAGATTCATGCTCTCGGTCGCGAGAAGGATGAGGCTTCGCAAAGCAGGCTTGCCGAAGCTCGCGCCGAGAAGGCTAATATCGAGGAGGAGCTCAAGCCGTTGCGGGAGAAGTACGAGAGCGAGAAGCAGCGGTCGAAGGAGATTCAGGAAGCGAAGATCAAGTTGGAGCAGTTGAAGGTTAAGCAGCAAGAAGCGGAGCGCACGAGAGATCTGGCGACTGCTTCGGATCTAAGGTATTATGCTATTCCGGACGTCGAGACACGCATCGATCAATTGGAGCAGCAGAAGATCGCTGCCGAGCGCGACCAGCGTCGTGGCAGTATTGGTGAAGCACTTACTACGGATGCTGTCGGGCCCGACCAGATTAACGAGATCGTCGCACGTTGGACCGGCATTCCTGTCACGAGGCTCAAGACGACAGAGAAAGACAAGCTGCTACAGATGGAGAAGGTACTTGGTGTTCAAGTCGTTGGCCAAAAAGAGGCCGTCACATCCGTCGCCAACGCCATCCGACTACAACGCTCTGGTCTCAGCAACCCCGGTCAACCACCATCATTCCTCTTCTGCGGCCCATCCGGTACGGGCAAGACTTTACTCACCAAAGCACTCGCCGAGTTCCTCTTCGACGACCCAAAAGCCATGATCCGCTTCGACATGTCCGAATACCAAGAGCGCCACTCCCTCTCCCGCATGATCGGTGCGCCACCCGGCTACGTCGGCCACGACGCCGGCGGCCAGCTAACAGAAGCCCTCCGCCGCCGCCCCTTCAGCATCCTCCTCTTTGACGAAGTCGAGAAAGCCGCAAAGGAAGTTCTCACAGTCATGCTCCAGCTCATGGACGACGGCCGCATCACCGACGGTCAAGGCCGTGTCGTCGACGCGAAGAACTGCATCGTTGTCATGACCTCCAACCTCGGCGCCGAGCACCTCGCCCGCCAGAACTCACCAGACGGACGCATCGACCCGACAACGCGGGAGCTGGTGATGACTGCGCTTCGCAACTGGTTCCTCCCCGAATTCCTGAACCGCATCAGCAGCATCGTCATCTTCAACCGTCTCACTAAGCGCGAGATCCGCAAGATCGTTGACGTCCGCTTGGACGAAATCCAGAAGCGCTTACAAGGTAACGGCCGCAACGTCAAGATCCAGCTTAGCGACGCTGTCAAAGACTACCTTGGCTCTGCCGGGTACTCGCCTGCGTACGGTGCGCGGCCGTTGGCGAGGCTGATTGAGAAGGAGGTGCTCAACCGCATGGCTGTACTCATTCTCAGGGGATCAATCAGGGACGGCGAGACGGCGCGAGTGGTGCTGGAGGATGGACATATTGTTGTTTTGCCGAATCATGGGGAGGATGAAATGAGTGATGAGGATGATGAGATGTGGCATGAGGAGGACGCGGTGCAGGAATTGAATGGCGATGGGGGGGATATGGATCTCTATGACTAGAGATGGTGTGGAATGGCTTATGATGGGATGATGAAGTTATGAGGCATGGAGGAAATCTGTAGCGTTTGAAGCGATACCCTATGGCGTTGATGGCAAGGTGGTTCGGAGAAGGACCCAGCAACAACACTTCACTTTACTGTGGAAATTACTTCACCTTGTACTCACCTCCCTATTCACACAACAGCTCTCCCTCTTGATCCCTTGTACTTTTGTACTGTGCTGTAGGCTTCCAGAATACCTCCATTGCTAATTGGTCCTGTTCATGTCGAAGCTAGCTCGCGTGCTCCCGCCGTGATGCTAATATGATCCTTCCATGATCCTGCCATGTCGTGAGCCAAGACCTACTTCACAGACGGTGATCGCCGAGTCCCCGTCCGACGGCCAACGGCAGACCGCTCGCTCCCTGAGCCACACACGTCCCTTGGAGCAGTCAGTCGACAACAGTTGAAGATGCCGATTGGTTCCGACCACGTCGAAGCTAGCGCGCGTGCTCCCGAGGTGATGCTAACATGATCCGGATATGATCATATTATGAAGTGAGCCAAGAAATCGGTTCAATAGTGTGGATCGCCGACTCCCCGTGTTGCGGTCGCCGACTCCCCGCCTGGTGAAGACCTCAGTCCCCTCGCGATCTGAGCCGTATACAGTGACTGGAACGAAATAGAACACTAGGATAACAAAGTCATGCAACCTGTAGCAGTTGAGTGGTAAAGTAATCTCGAACCTCGTGCTCAAAACGAATCTATCTATCTCTTTTTTGTTCTCGTACTCTTCTCAACCATTTCCAATGCTAAGAATATCTCTTCCTCCACCTCTGTGCCCTCTCGCACTTTCTGACCACATCGTCCTCTCTAACTTCACTCGTTCCTCCTCCCACATCGTCCTCTCTAACTTCACTCGTTCCTCCTCCCACATCCTCCCCCTTCCTCCCCCCGTATCCTGCACCTCACCGCCGGCCGCCCCCACCACCACTAGCCTTACTAATCTCCCCCCAAGCCGCCTCAAACCCCCTCTTCACCTCCCGATACGTCACAACAAACACACTCTGCTCATCCCGACTCACCAACCGCACCTTCTCCTCCACCCCTGCATCCAGCTTGTTCAGGCACGTAACCACGTGTCCCAGATCTAACACCGGCCGCCCTTCGTGGTCGACTTGATGAAAGACGTAGTCGCGGAAGAGCTTCAGGTAGTAGCGCTCCCCTGTCTCGGACCAAGCTGAGGAAGGCTGGTTGAGAGTAGAAGAAGTGGAGGCGGCGGGTGCGGGCGTAGCAGCTGTGCTAGTTTCGGGTCGTTCGAGGATGACGTTGAGTTTGGTTAGCAGGCGGACTAGACGCCCGTTCTCGAGCTCCCGCATCAGGTTGGCGGTGAGGTCGTCTTCGAGGTGGAGCGTGCTGTCGAAGGCGGCGATGACTTTGTCTGCGATGTTGTTGAGGAGGGTGTTGACGTTGTACTCGGCCATCTGGACCGTATCTGGTGCCTGCTCGGTATCGGAGGTTGGCGTGGGTGGGGTCGGCGGAGCGACGAGCCATGCGATGCAGGCGCGGAGGCGCTCGGTGTAGGATTTGCTGACTTGTTCGAGGGATTTCGGGATGTTATGGTGGGCGGTCTGGTTGCGCGTTGCAAGGCTGAGGATTAGCTTGCCTAGGTTTTCGAGATCGGCTCGCTGGAGTTCTGCGACTTGTTTGCGCTGTTCGTATGAGACTATGTCCATCACGCTGCAGCCGTTAAGGCGAAGACGATTCTTCGATGTCACTAGAACTTTGGAGGGTATAACAGTCTGAGCAGCGAGCCCGCCTTCGTGGATCGACTTGAGTGCGTTCGCAATCTGCACGATATACGACCAGAGCTCGTTTTCTGGTGTAATTTGCTGCCCCGATCGGTTGGCGCCGACCTGTCGACTAGCGGCGAAGAACTTGTCGGCTACTGTTTGCGCCATGGGATGATAGTCTGTAACGATGATCAAGGAGCTGTCGTTGAACCATCTGCCGGTGAAGGCATCATGCACCTGCACCAGACTGCTGTTGCTGATCCGCTTCCAGGTCTGTACTGTCCGTATCGCGGCTTCGTTTGTCAAGCGGAAGCCTTCAATGCGCCTCAGCGCGTAGGTACGCCCATCCCGGCTGGAGACGGCCTTGTAGACCCAGCTGGGATACCCAAACGTCGTTGGACCTTTCTGGTTGCCAGCGTCCAGCGCGACAAGAGAGTGAAAGTACTCTACATTCTGCGGAAGTGTGCTGTTCGCGAATGTTTGCAGTGCCGCTTCTGCCTTTCGCTGCAGGTCTTCGCGGAGGTTGTCGGGGATGAAGAAGTCAGAGGTACTCCGCTGATATGCCATCAAGTTCTCCCTTCTCGGCCCGAGAGAAGAATACAGGTGATAATTGAGGGGATGCTTGAAGCTATTTGCATCCTGGTAGAACTGCTGTCCGCCCATGCCAGAAGTTTGCTGGGCGTAAGGATTCATTTGCTGTTGTGTCCCATCCAAGCTCGTTATACCTGCTTGTGTAAGGAATGGATCACTGTATGCGTTGATTGCCGCATGCATTTGCTGCGGCACGTCCATCTGAGTTACACGTCACTCAGCATATTTGTATCAATGCCAGAAGCGACTGGAAGAGATATGATGGCATACCTGTTGTTGTGGAACGAACGTCTGCCCTGGCACGAACTCGCTGAACAATTGCTGTGCCGTGAAGTTTTGCTGAGGTATGAACTCTGCAGATGGCTCCTTCGAATGCGAAATAGTGGCAGGCGTGACCGAGCCTGATATTGCGTGAGTCTTGAAAGATCGTCGAGATGGTTCACTTCAGTCCTTACCTGACCCTCTCGGAGTGAAAGCTGCGGCGCCAACCGCCTTCGGGGAAATGCCCATCCTCGCTGGCTGCACATTGGCGCTCTTGGGAGAGAAGGCGGGTGTGAAGGCTGGCGAGTCGACATTGAGTGACTTCTTCTGACTGCAAATGCTCAGCTGGTTGTACCCGTTCCTGTGAGTGGTACTGACAGATTGTTGAGGCCGTTCGCCGAAACTGCGCTAAAGTCATGGTTGTAGTTACAGGTGCCTGGCAAAGTGTCAGCCCGAGCACTTTTGTGCTGTGTACAAGTCGGGACGAGGCAGAACAACCTTCTTGAAACTTCCTGCACTGCGGGCCATTGCGGCATAATACGTTGTTCATTGGCGGTCTGTTCTCGCTGCGGTTGAAGCTGGATGATGAAGGGTGTCGCCTGGCATCTCCGGACATGCGATGGAAACCAGTAGCCATATCATTACTACAATCGCTATGAAATTCCGCTCCCAGCCGAGTTGGTGACTCGTCGGAGATGACAACTATTGGCAGCTTGCTCGGCTCGCATCCACAAGACCGAGACTGCTGTATTACAGGCTCGATTTGAGGTTCGAGTTCTGTTGGCGTAGGGGGTGATCCCTAGTCGACTCCTTCGCCACACAAAGGTACAGGCAGATATTCTGTCTCGTCAACAGGCCTGGCTCCGTCGCTGCAGTCTGAGACGACGGATGCTGCGTAGGATGTCTCCGGCCGTGTCAGAGCAGTGTCGTTATCCGAGCCAGGCAGGGTAAATATGCTGAAGCTGGCGAGTCTGGCCTTTGCCCGGGGCTGTGTAGCAGCTCGAGATTCTGGTTCCGGTTCGGTTTACAACTGTTCCAGCTGATCCTTGCGGTGAGGACGACAAGAGCTCCGGAGTGAAGCGAATTTGTCGACCGGCCCAAGTGGTCGATCGACTGGAGCCTTGTCTGGTTGCCCGGCTAGAAATGGTAGGCTTTTAGCACGATGTCAGTCGACTTCTGGTACAAGAGTGCAGTCGCCAGTAAGTCTCGATGGGTCGGTGTAAAACGCTGGCGTTAATTCTTCGCTTTGCTGATCAGCCTCATGTTCGCGGTCGACAACACGGAAACTGTCCCTGCGTTCTCTCATCGCGGCTGAGAAGCCTTTTGTTGCCGCGAGGTCCGGGCACTCTAACAGTGTAATCTTCTGTCCTCGACCGCCGTATACGCATGTAGAAGTCTTCAAGGAACCTGAAGGCAAGAAGAAAGTGAGTGTACTCACAATAAGAATTAAGGTAGCAAGCAAGCTCGCCCTCAACGCGCAGAAGGTACGACACTGCCCCTTGCTTGCAGTTGCTCCATCATCATTTCCCTATGAATTAGCAGTCGCGAAGTACACACGGCGGACCGGCAGCCGGAGGTGAGAGATGGTGATATGGAGAGGACGAGTCGAGATGAAGCCAGAATAGATCGGCGTGGAGCAGGGCAGGGACTAGGCGGGATGGCGGCGGGAGTGGCTGACGGACTCGGATACCTTAGCGACACCTTTAATCGTGACACCTAGAGGTCATCAGCGAAAAAGTTGACAACGTTGTACTGCAGTAGAAAGTGCAGCCTGGACTCGAGCTTTGGAAATGTCAACACCGCAATAACGCTCCCTTCATCATGGCGGACGGGGCAATAGACCTCACGGCTCTGACCGAGTCGCAGCAACTCGCTCTACAACAGTTCACCTCCGTCACCGACCAAGACCTCGCCTCCGCCGTCCCCCTCCTGCAGAAATGCCAGTGGAACGCGCAAATCGCCATCACCCGCTTCTTCGACGGCGACGCCGAAACCATCGACCCCGCCGCCGAAGCAGCACGCGCTCCCCCACCCCCCTCCAACTCCCGCCGCACCGAAACCCTCCTCGACACCATCCCCGCCCGCACCCGCCCTCGCCACAACAACGCCTCCGACACCACCGACCTCGCCCCCCGCGTCGTCCCCGTCCCCGAATCCCAACGCATCCGACCGCTCCCCTTCCCCCTCTCCCTCATCTTCCTCCCCTTCAACCTCACCTACACCCTCCTCCAACGCACCTTCTCCTTCTTCGGCTACCTCTTCCCCTTCCTCCCTCGCCTCCTCGCGCGATTCCGCCAACCATCCCGCGACACCGGCCGTCGACCCCTCAACCCCCGCGACACAGCCGCCCGCTTCATGCGCGAGTTCGAAGAAGAGCATAACGTCCCGCACACCACCCTCCCCTTCCACGACAACGGGTACGCCGACGCCTTCGACCGAGCGAAGCGGGATTTGAGATATCTACTCGTCGTGCTGCTGTCGCCGGAGCACGACGATAATGCGCCATTCGTCAGGGAGACGCTGCTCTCTGACGACTTCACCACCTTGTTGAACACCTCACAGAACAGCCCTGAAGGTTCGATAATATTATGGGCAGGCACAGTCCAAGACAGCGAAGCGTACCAAGTCGCCTCCGCCTTCAACGTCACGCGCTTCCCGTTCGTCGCGCTCATCGCACACACACCCTCCGTCTCGGCGACCGCGATGAGCAGACTCACCTACATCTCTGGTCCAATAACAGCGCAGGAGTTAGTAGCTCAGTTGCAGAAAGCCATGCAGGAGCACGGGTCACAAATCACTGCGCTACGGGCGCAGAGGAGGGAGCAGGAGGCGACGCGGAATTTGCGGCAGGAGCAGGAGAGTGCTTATGAGCGGAGCTTGGCGCAAGATCGGGAGAAAGCGCGACGGAAGAAGGGGGACGCCGAGGAGAAGGAGAAGAGTGAACGCGAAGAACGTGAAAGAGGAGAGCGGAAAGCGGATGCGGCGAGGAGGTTAGCACAGTGGAGACGCTGGCGAGCTCACAGAATAACGCCAGAACCTGCGGCAGAGGAGAAGGAGGCAGTAAGAGTGAGCCTGCGGATGATGGGTGGAGAGCGAGTGATACGGCGGTTCAAGCCTGACACCCCGCTGGAGGAGCTTTACGCGTTTGTGGAGTGCTACGACGTATTGAACGATGAGGCGGAAGCGAACGGTGAGAAGACGCCTTCAGAGCCGGAGGTGTATGAGCATGAGTTCAAGTTCCGGCTCGTGGCGCCTATGCCTAGGGAGGTGTTTGAGTTGGAGAAGGGAGGCACGATTAGGGAACGGATTGGGAGGAGTGGGAATTTGATTGTTGAGAAGATTGTTGGGGAGGATGATAGTGATGACGAAGACGACGATGATGATGAGGAGTGATAGCATGGTTGGGCATCGTATAGCATAGCGTTTGTGGTTGCATTTGCGTGGGAGGTGATCTGGTATTTGTATAGAGCTGTACATGCCTGTCACAAGGCTGAGCGTTGGCTCATATGCCATACACACGAGCTCACTGGCGTAACTCGTCTCTCTTCGCGCCAGCAGACTGAGCGACTGGCAGCTCTCGGCTGATGCCCACCACAAGCATCTTGCTCTCTGGCGTGTCTTGCCTACGTCTTTGTAGAGCTGCTTCGGCCTGAGTCCAAGCATATGGTAACGTCTGAGGACGTTGGAACCATACCCTGCCACAACGTAGTACAATGTAATGGGAGCTGCCAGTCGCACACCAATTCCGATTTCTTCCATCTCCCCTTCCATCCACCCCTCACCTCTTCACCCTCATAACCTTCTGCTTCGGCTTGCCCCCACCTCCCCCTCCCGCCCCCATATTCGCCATATTCGCCAACCCCTCCAACCCCGGCGGCAGCTGGCCTCCGGCAACCCCCATCCCCTCCATCATATCCTTCATGAAATTCTGGCTCACCCCTCCCCCTGACAACGCGGGCGAGTGCAGCGGCAGCACCGTCCCCATCTTAAACCCCCTGGGGACTGCGGGCACAGGCACTTTCCCGTCCTTAGGCGGTGGGAGACCTTGCAGCTGCAACCGCATCGGCGACTGCTCCGTGGTCGGGTGGGTTTTTAGGTATGAGGACATGAGGTGCAGGAGGTGGTGTTTGTTGGTCACGCGGCCCTTGGAGGGGGAGGTGAAGTTACAGCGGACACGGCCGGGGTTCGCCCAGTCTTTTGGGTGGGTTTTGGTGGGTTCGAAGACGACTTCTAGTTGTGTGGAGTGCGTGGTTTGGATATGCTGTAATGCATCTACCAAATCTCTCGCCAGCGGATTCTTCACCCCCTCCTCTTTTCGCACCCGCCTCCCGTCTTGTCGCGAGCGCGAGGTGTCGAAGTAAATGGGATACAGGCACTGCCAGTTCTTGCTGCGTTGTTGCTGTTCGCGGGCGTATTTTACCCGATCTTGCTCGGACATGCCTTGGGCGTTCTGGACTTGTGTTGAAGATTGTTGATTCGAAGTCGAGAGGATCTGTTGGAGCGTTTCGGGGTCGATTTGGGAGGCAGCGGCTTCGCCTGCAGAGGGTTGGAGGGTGCCTTGGGGACGGGCGAAGTCGAAGGCGTCGAGGTCCATTTCTTCCGGGTCGTCAATGGGTTCTGAGTCGGAGTCGGAGACTTCTTCGATACGTGGGGTGGCCATGGTGGAGATGGGTAGGTGTCTGTGTTGTAGACAGGTGAGTGAAGGAATTCGAAGTCGTTAATGGCTTGGCCGTGTGTCACATGTACGTTGCATTTAAAGTCTAGAGATCGGGAGGGGCCTTTGAGGTGGAACACTCATATTGCCAAGACAAATCCTCTCTTAAGGCACAGATAGAGCAACAGTCACAGCAAATATATTTGGCGTTCAGATCCTTTGTGCATTCAACAGCTCAAGTACCGCCGACCGCACGCTATGCAACAACAAGACACCACCAAGAATGCACCGGCTCGCAGCCTGGTTGCAGTGAAGACAAAACCCACCCATCTCTGGCCCCGCTCTAGAAGATCTAGAGACAAGGCGGCCAAAAGTGAACCCCAAACAACGCCGTTGCCCATTCATATCCATCGCATACGCTCATCCGTATTCGTCGTCCAGTTGACGTCGTTGACATCGTGCTTCCACGCACGCTTCGTTTTCACCCGGCGGATCAGATGCTGTGACCTGCACCTGCCACCAAGTCTTCTGTACCACGGGCATCCTGTCGCCCCTGGCCTCCTATCACGACCTCCTCGCCGCGCTCTTGGCTGCAGCACTCCGTTCCCTCTCCTCCTTGATCCTCGCCGCCTCCGTCCCATCATCCTCCACCAACTCCCCGAACCACGGATGCTTCAGCGCCTCCCGCGCTGTAATCCTCTTCTTCGGATCGTACACGAAGATCTTCCTCAACAGATCCAGAAACAGCTTGTTGAACTGATTCGTCGGCACAATAGTCTCCTCCAGCCGCTTCATGCTTTTGACGAACTTCCTAGATTGTCGAGGCGTGTCGGGGGCCGGGTAACTCAGGCGATTGTTCTTGAAGAAGCGCGCCGCGCTGTTGCGTTCTCGTTTTGTTCGGTTGACCTCGCGGATGAGCGATTTGTCGATGTCGAGGCCGGTGACGTGCTAGATGGACTGCGTTAGCGAAGGACATTTGAGGATTGGGCACTAAGTGAACTAACCTGCATCATGGCAAGATGCTCTGCGCAGTCATGTGTCTGGAACAGAGCATCTCCCGTGTAGCACTCGACTAGGATGCAACCCAATGACCATATATCGATAGGGTGAGACCAGCCTGCGCGACAATTAGCTTGCATCAAGTAAGAAGAGTCAGACATAACTCACCAATGCCCAATATAATCTCCGGTGCCCTGTAATGCCGTGTGCTAACGACAGAGCTGTGATACTCATCGTTGAACGTCGCACTTCCAAAATCGATCAAATTGATCTGAGGTTGCAGCAGAACCCTCCGGAACTTGGCACTCCGCGCTGTGAGGTTACTGCTGGATGGGATGTTCCGGTTGTACGTAAATGTCTGGTAGTTGTGGTTGAGTAACAAGATGTTCTCCGGTTTGAGGTCCGTATGAATGAGGTTGAGGTCGTGTAGGAATGCAATCGAGCCGAGCAATTGCCGCGCGAAGGCCTGAATATGAGAGCCTGGGAAGGGCACGAAGCCGCCAGTTTTGAGAAAGTCGAAAACAGACAGGCCGAGCAGTGGCGTGACGATGCAGATGTGACCTCGCCAGTCGAAGCAGTCGCGTAGCTGGATACATCGGTTCCGGTTGTGCTCGTCTGCTGTTCGAAGGGTCTGGAGGACTCGAAGTTCGATGCGGCTGGCATCTCGATACTATGATGGAAATGCTGTCAGCAGTTGCTCTGGAGCGGATGAGTCGCTAATTGCGTACCTTTGGCACTGCTCGTATGATCTTGACAGCCACCTCCTTTCGTGTGCGAATGTCCAGTGCTTTTACCACCTTGCCGAAAGTGCCTTGGCCCAGTAGCTGTATGAGGCTGTACCGCTCGCCCAATTTGCTGTTCTCCTGTACGATGTAATGTCCGTCTTCATCATCAACAGGCTCGTTAGTCTTGTACCGCTGTACCGAAGTCAGCCAGTGTTCCACTTTCTCATCAATAGTAAATCGTACATCGTAAATCGAAGGCACTGCGATGTCCTTCTGCTTCTTGGGAATCTTCGAAGGCGGAACATAGTCTCCATATTCTGCGAGATAACCTCTCCCACCTGTCCGCTCAAGTTCCTGCTTCTTACGGTCTGGTTCAGGCGCTTTGGCAGCAGTCCTCTTTCGTTTCTGGCCCGTCTGTACGCCATCCAGTTTACTACTACTGCTGACTTGCGAGCCATGCGACGTCGGTGCAGTGGTCGCCTGCAGAGAATCTGTTGATGCGCCATGAGATTGTGAATATGGCGTATTTGTGTTGCTGTAGGTCGCATCACCACTGCCAGCATTCGTTCGTCGCCTCTTGTCAACGTGATGGGTGGTGGTCGCGTCGTTGGTGGGTGGAGGAAGTCGTTGCACTTCAGCCGGCGGTGCTGGACTATCATCGTCATGTATCATAATAATCTCGGCTGGTGGCTTGCCGCCAAAGAAGTTGTCCCAGTCCACCGGCGACTTCTGGCCTCTCTTCTGTCCCGTCAAGGCGGATTCATCTTGTTTGTGTTCACTGACTTCCTTCTGAGGCACCTGAGGTACTTCAGCTAGCGCACGTGATGATGAAGACTGAGGTGGTGGAGGAAGAGGTCTCTGACGCTGGCTAGCAGCACTATTCGTCCGCTTCAAGTCTTCATGTGAACTTTGGTGCGCAAGACCGTTGGTGTACGAGTACTCCGCGCCTGCTCTTGCCTGGCCGTTGCCGTTGCCGTGCGCGTGCGAATGCGTGTAGCCTCTGTTGCTCATGTTGCTTTGTGGCCTTGGCGGAGCAACAAAGTAGCCGTTGGAAAGGTTACTCGATGGTCGGGCCGGTAAGTTGTTCGACTGATAGCTGACGTTACTGCTGGGCCTTGGGGGTGGTAGATACCGATCTTGGTAGTGCTCTTGCAAGTAGCGCTGCCGGTGATCCAGCTCAAAAGGCGGCAGTGCTTGTGTCAAGGTCGTTGGTGTAGACATCTCATTCGCACTTCACCCAGTTGTCCCGAGTGCAGGCGTTTGCAGTTTTGAAGACCGCCGAGGGCCGTCGTGAGGTCGTGTCAGTCCTTCACCCAAATGGAGGTGTGGTTCGCTCGAGCGGGCTTGAAGAAGCGCCCGCCAACCGTACCGCCGCCAAAGTGCTCGCAGCCGCGTCGTAGTCAGCTGAAAGTCGGTATAGCCCGTTGTTGATGATCGGGCCGCTTGGGCAGGTGTCGTGGTGGTGGTGGTGTCAAGATTGGGTGCGTGAAGAGGGTCAGATGGGTGCTATGATGCAGTCTGGTCGTCGGTCGGGGAAGTCGACTCGGCAGAGGGTATTGCTACTTCATTGGCACGCAATATTTCATGGGTCGTACTCGCAAAGGATGAGGGCTGCCGAGATGTTGTTATTGCAGGAGTACATGCAGCAAAAGGTGTCGTGGCCTTGCAAGAGTGTCGAAATGCTTCACTCGGATATACCACGCTAGGATCGTCAAGTGGGCGGAGGTTTTGTTGGAGAAACCCGTGATGCCCTCATAACCATTTCACATTCACTCGCAGGTGACTATATCAACAATACAATCAGATGTCCACTGGCTCATCTTCACTCTCATACATGGTATCCGAATCCTCAAACACGCCCAAGTCCCGTGATAATTCCCTCCATTCTGCCTGAGACAGCCGGATGACAAACGAAGCTTGAGACGGTGGAGGTCTGTGAGCTCCGCCGTTCGCCTCTCAGACGCCGGGATCCCGCCCCGGCAGCATCCTTCTGCTCATCAGACTTACTTACTTCCTCGCAAGAACAGCAACCCCCAGTTCATCCACCCAGACGAGAAATCATCAAGGACTTTCCGTGGACAAAAGAGGCTCCGCTCGTGCCCATGGCCTCGGGTCTGTGTCAAGTTGAAGTCAAAGGACCCTTGGAACCGCTAGCTTGATCATGTGTTTTCGCCATCGTGCTGTATCTCGGCCTGGAGAGACCTCGAGGACGGACCTTCGCATCAACGCCGTCGCTCTACCATGATCTTCCATACAGTTGCCCTATGGTGACCGTGGACTGCCTCCGTTCCCCAAACGGGAGCCATTGGGCTCAGCCGTGACCACCGATGACTGTACAGTTGCGGCAGGAACACTGCATCCCCTCCAGACGATACACTGCGTTCTGGCTCTCCATCTAACGGTTGCTTCCGCTGTGTGGTATGCTACGACAGACTACAGAAGTCTGGCAAGCTGGTCATCTGGACCATTGCTGGGTAGAATGACATGTGGCAGCGAGGACGACTGTACAAAGCATCTCTTGTGGACAACGACTGGCTTCCTGAAGAATTGACTACGTAGAGAGCAGTGATACGATGGCACGCCAGACACTCCCGTGGAGTGCCCTCGTGCCCTTGGTGTTCCGGCATCCTGGTGGTGTGAATGTACTCGTTCACTGGGACAGACTACCATGACGTCTTTCCTCGCTATTTCTGAGTTCCGGATATCTCTCAACCTGTGTCGGAGCTGGAAGCAACTCGGGCTTGCCGCTACTTCGAAGCCGGTGTCATGCATAGGTAGGAATGATTCTCGAATGGTTCGTCCTGCAACAGTACGTTGCACACAAGGGCGAAAGAAGAAGAGCAACGCAATGGTCGAACACAGGAAGCCGTCGCAAGCATGGCATTTGTAGGTTAGGATAGTGACTCTCCCACGTCAAGATCATACGAGCTGCTGTAAGCCTGTTCAACACAAAACCTCATGATTTCAGGATTTTCCAAGCAAAGCTGTTTCGTTACCATGATCGAAAGCGGCGAGTTCGCCGAAAATTGTCGAAGGGGCTGCAGAAATCCGTGAAGGGCAGGAGTCGAAGGGTGAAGGACGGTGCGAGCTGATGTCAATATGAGAACCAAGAAGGACGCTGGACAAGGAGGACAGAGGAGATATGGACGAGCTGAGGATGGCTGGGCAATTCCTGGAAGGCGTCGGGGGCATGTGTGCTTATGAACAGAAGGTGATGTGGAGTTTCGTTTATAGAGAGTTTGTCGACTCCTCTCGCCACTTCATACTCTCGCCACTCCCATGTCGCACACGGGAGTTATAAACCGGTAGTGAGGATCACGACAGCGCTGATCTTATGCTGATCATCGGTATCTTTACCGCCTCCGCTGGTGAGCGAGTGCAGGTGCAGGTGCAGGAGTCTGGATCGATTATTGTGCGAGCGGCTCCGCACTATGTTTCAGGAACACGGTTCCTGATGGTGGCGGCGAAGATGCGTATACTATCTTCGCCTCGCAATTAAGATGCACGGTTTGTCTCATTGACGGCATCCAGCATCCAAGCCGCCTCTGCACGACCATAAGGAGAGCCTAGATCCTGCAAGACCAATGCCTTCCTGTTGGGTAACCAAGGACACCATCTAAATCGTCTCTTCCGCACCACGAGATCATTTTAACAATTTGAGCCATGGAGTCGCCTTCGCTGGTTTCGCCTCATCTTCCCAACCCGTTCGATTGCAGCTTTGGCGTAGTCGACATCGTCGGACGTTGACCGTTCCTCAACGCAGGTCTGTCAGCATACTGGCGGAAGAATTGCTTGACTACGGACGCTGTTGTGTCGACAATGAAACGGATCTCCGCCTCCGTGATGTTGTAAGCCGGCGAGATCAAGATGTGGTCGCCTCGCTTGCCATCTGCAGTCCCGGAGCCGGGGTAGAGGCTAATGTTGAAGGGCTCGCGCATTGCTAGGATGGCAGGTCAGCACGAATGCCAGATGAGTGGGGAGGGGGATCATAAGAGCAAGCATACCAAGTTCGTGGACGCCCATCGCAATAGCCTCGGAAGGCTCGAATGGCGTCTTCGCACTCTTGTTCGAGACGAACTCTATACCCCAGAACAGTCCTTTGCCGCGGATATCGCCTACGGCCCAGTGATTACCTACCTTCTCCTTGAGTAGCTTCTCCAGAAGAGCACCCTGCTTGCGTACGTTGGCAACGAGCTCATCGTCTCGAATGATCCGTTGAACCTCGACCGCAGCACGACAGGCAATGGGATGACCTTGATACGTCTGTCCGTGGCTGAACGCTCCGCTGCCGTTGAACAGGACATCAACGACTTTGTGGTTGGCCAAGGTAGCGGCGACAGGCTGATAGCCACCTCCGAGTCCCTTGCCGATCGTCATGATGTCTGGCGTCACTCCGATCAGAGGATCCTGCCAGGCGTGTAGAGGTCTCGCGTAGCGTTCTGTCGGCTCTGGACCTGCACGACCACATCCGCACATGATCTCGTCCATGATGAGCAGAGCGCCGTACTTGTCGCAGACCCGTCGCATCGCCTGGAAGTAACCCTTGACGCCAGGTACGCAGCCCAACGCAGCGCCGACGATCGGCTCAGCGATGAACGCGGCCACTTTCTCTGGTCCAACACGTCGAAACTCTGCGTCGAGTTCGGCTTCGAGTCGCTGAATGTAAGCAGCGTCGGACTCGATGATCGACAGCTTGCCACGATACGTGTAGCACGGACTGACACGACTGTTGGTCGTGCTCAGCATCGGCTCGTAGAGTACTCGACGCGCAACATGCCCGCCAACAGCCAAAGCCCCAAGAGTCGTTCCGTGATAGCTCTGCTGTCGAGCGATGAAGTGGCAACGTTGGGGCTCGCTGGGGCTCTTCTCGATGTGGTACTGCCGAGTTAATTTGAGGGCGGCCTCCATAGCCTCGCTTCCACTGCTGATCACGAAGACCTTGGCCATCTCGCCGTATGTGCTATCGATCAAGATATTGGCGAGGTCCTCTGTGGCGTTGGTACCGTAGAAGAGGGAGTGGCAGTACGAGACTTCGTCCATTTGCTCCATGACTGCTTGCTTGATGCTACGATCGATCAGCTACTCGGTCGGGTTCTGGACTACACGACAGATTGTCGTCATACCGTTCGTCTCCATGGCCCAGGCATGCTACTGCGGCTCCTCCGGTCGCGTCCAATATGCTCTGTCCGTTGCTGACATGGAGGTAGTTGCCCTTTGCCGATACGACTCGGAGCGGATCATGATGCAATGACCTGTGTAGGACTGCCGACGTCGAGCCTTCGAGGTGGGTTGATGCTGTTGTCCTGTTCGCCGCGGTGTGTCCGTTGTCTACGATGTTGCCATCGTTCATGAGTGGTGCTGTCAGCGTCATGTTGCCTAGCATATGCTCTTAGAGCTTCAATGTAACGATCTGATCAATGCAATGTGATTAATCCAGTGCTGTTGGGCGCAACTCGCAATGCTATATCATGGTTGTATTTATAGTTCTGCCATCGACTGAAAGAAGACAAGGCACCCATGCGATGGGAGCTGATGGACCATCGGCTTCGGGCATCCACAAAGGAGCAGCTGCAGGCTGGTGACAACGACAATCGCATCACTTTGATGGAACCCTACACACTTCGGCGACTATGGGCCGTTCGCGGCCGGGACGCCCACATGTCTTGACCAATTATGCTTACGTTTGTGCGTCGTCAAAGTCAAGAATGGCAGATAGAGTTTGAGCTAGTCAACTCAATGATCGGCTCGGGACATGTCGAAGACTGTTCCACTCTCGGGAAGCCGATGATGATGTTCGCCTAGTAGTGATAGTTGGATACATCCCGGATGGCCGAGTCCGGGTCCAGGCCCTCTTCCCGTAGCACATGCTAACTGTGCTGCGAAGCAACCAGTAGTCCTCACTGACGGCTGCCTCAATTACGTCAGACATCGATAGTCGAATCACATTGAGCTGCCCAGGCAGCACCGGAGATGTACTCACGGGCGGTATAAAAGTCACGACACATGGTGAGGCGTTTCCATGGGGGAACGGATGTATCGTGGTCCCACCAAGCTTCGGGATGCTCGAGTCTTCGAGACATCATCTATTTGAGCGGTCTGGTAGAACAGCAGCTGCAGGTGGCTGGCAGGTGATCCTGGTCACAGGAACTCGTTCGCCCTGAAGATCAATATATCCTTGTAGCTCTTCCAGAAATGCTCGCTCGAGCGCCAGTAAGTTGGAAGCCATCTTCCCGAGATGACGCCAGATCTGTATGACGTTATGGGACTGTCCCTGCGATCTGGGTCAGCCGTTGCGACGGAATTGGCACTGCATATGCTGTGACCACGAAGCTGCGATCTGAAGGGTGCGATCCGGGTCCGGGTCCGTGGCGCCGGGTATGTCAAGACGGCTATCAAAGTCCAAGATGTAGCTGTTCGGCGTCTCGGTGACCGCGTAAATTATTCGGACACTGAACAGTATTCCAAGAAGCACTCCGAAGAGCATCCTAACGTCCAGAACCCGGGATGCCGAAAAAGCTGTGGAGCCGGCAGGCGATGCAGACTAACAGCGCGCCTTTTCGTAGCTTGTGCTAGTAGGTAGCTACAGATGAACGGCTATGTGGGTCGTGCTAACGCGAGGTGAGCCGCCCGGCGGCAAGGCGGTCTTCATAGCGTGTAGGTTCCAGATCAATCTTGCAGGAACACCATCGCTGCATGGTACGTTGCACCAGGAGGCGTGGAAAGCACGAGCACCAGCCCACGATATCGAACTTTGAGGGGTCTCGGGAGGATGCTGATCATCACTCACGCCATGGGACAATCCCTGCACCAATTGGGCGGCTGATATGGCCAGAATGAGCTGCGTCCGATCCAGTCTTCTGCAGCTCAATTTGTCATGATAGCGTAGGTGTACTCTCCATCAGCAGGGAAGTCGGCACAACTATCGCCTTGGCTAAGAGCCGAACGACTGGAGGTGTGGCGGCATGGCTGATGCCACCTTGTTGTCAGTGACGGTGGTGGTGGTGGTCTGTATCAGCAATCGTAAACCTCTAGGGTTGTGAGGTAAGGCCAATGAAAGGCCTAGATGCCGGAACATAGGAGCCGGCACCAAGTCGGGCTTTCCAGTAGTAGGCCAACCACTTATGCTGTGTGCCTTCCGCGGCCCATCATCTACGGGTACCTAACGTTGCATTGACTGGCGACGCCGTACTGGCTGTGACCGGGATCTCGGTATGATAATGTTCAACCTCTGCCGACCGAAAGCCACGAAGACGTCGTCACCGCGATCCAGAGAGGAACGAGTTCAGCCTTGGCATCGACCTCAGAAGCCTGCGCCGCTGAGGCAACGGGCAGTGCTGCCGGTTTGCATCGATCCGTGGATGGCGAATCGATCCATGAAGTTTACCTGCAGTTGCGACATCGACCAACACCTCGTTCACCGTCAGATCCCGCAACAGGGTGTTTGCCTTCCGGTCAGCCGCGTTGTAGTGGGCTTCCTTGACTGCCTGTCGGGGCACCGTCCGACCTCCTCGGGCCGTGTATGGCTCCGCTTCACGTCCCGATTGCTGGGTGGCTGCGACTGTCACTCACGTGAGTCGGATCGAGCGTGACCACAAAGCATGGTGACCGGCAGCACCACCACTTTTGAGTTTAAAGGAGGTATCAAGTTGAGGGAAACGGCGACGCTGGCAAGTATATGACCTTTCCGGATTTGTGCCCATCTCAGTCACGTGGAGAATATTCCAGAAACACACCACAGACTTGCGATGTTCGCGAAAAACTCGATTCAGGAGAGCCATGAGAGGCAAATATCGCCGCCAGGATCGAAGAGGAAGCGGAGACGCCTCGAAGAGCCCGCACGGCCACAGCACCAGAGCCTCAACGTGTACAGTTGGAACGTCAATGGCATCGCACCCTTCCTGCAGCCCTCAGTCGCATCCTACTTCCAGGCCGCGAGTAGTGATGGTAATACTGGGCAGAGCGCGGCCAAAGCTTCTTTGCGAGACTTCCTCCGCCGGCATGATTGGCCCACCGTACTTTGCCTTCAGGAAGTGAAGATCAACCCAGACGATGCGGCCACCATACGTGCTGTGGAGAAGGCCGTAAGGCGTCAAGCCAATGAACCAGATGATGCTTACGACTACGAAGCTCATTTCAGCCTTCCAAGCGACGACTACAATGCTCGAGGATTTGGCAGGAAGGTCTACGGTGTTTGTAGCATCATTCGTTCGGATTTTAGGAAACGTTTCGTTCAAAAAATCAGGCCCGTGAGCTGGGATGCAGAAGGCCGATTTCTCATCACCGAGACTCGAGCAGCCTTCGGCATCCCGAAGCTTGCAATAATCAATATCTACGCCGTGAACGGGACAGACAACCCTTACAAGGACCCAAACACGGGAAAAGTGATAGGAACACGGCACGACCGAAAGCTTCGGGTTCACGAGCAGTTGGAGGCCGAAGTTCGGCAACTAGAAGCCAATTCTTTTTCGGTAGTCTGCTCCGGGGATAGTAAGTGATCGACTCAGCCACGGGCCACCTTTCTACCTTTGACCTCACCTCTGACATGACTCGCAGTCAACATTGCTCGCACGCCGTTGGACGGGCATCCAAACCTACGTACGTTTCCTAACCAGCATTGTCTTAACCGCGCAGACTTCGAGGCGAGATTTCTGGCGGACTCGACCAATGCCGCCCCTCCGATCGTGACATCTCCTGAACAAGGACGCACTACCAATGTCACCGACACGCCCTCGGTACCCTCCACCACGGACTTTCGCAGTGTAAGCATGGTAGACACCTTCCGCCACCTCCACCCCACCCAACGAGGATATACCTACTACCCACGCACCAAGCCGTTCGGAGCCAGTTGTGACCGCGTCGACATGATCCTTATCTCGAGGGCACTCCAAAGCAATCTCAAAAAAGCCGGGATGCACGAGACGGTGCAAGAGCGCGGTCCGAGCGATCACGCACCTGTATACGCGGAGCTCGAGTTCGAGCTGGACCCGGGCGCAGAGTTTGAGTTCGGGAACGACCCGGGCAACGAGAGAGGAGATGGAGAGACTGTTCCAAGCACTGCTAGGACACTTGTTTAGTTTTCTTGGTTGTATGCACACACTCGACTCTCTTGCTCAGTAGGTGCTCAAACAGACACCCGTTGCCACTCAAAAAACTATCCATTCTTGCAAGCAGGTCCCACCTTCGAAGCACTTCGAACCCTCCCAAGAATATGCCAAACCCACCGAACTCCATCGCTTTCCCACAAATGCACCACGAAAGCAACCGCCCGAAACAAGCCCACGCTATGCACACCGTTTTAGTCCCACAGCCCACACCTATCTCAACGCAATCATCGCCTTCTCGAGTGCCCTTTTCTCCTTCCCATCTCTCTCCAGCACCAGCACCCAGTCCCTCATCTCGACCCCTGGACTGCCTTCCTCGGTCCAGTCACCCCACTCCGGAGCCTTCGCCACCCCGTTCGCACTCCCCGTCTTCACCATAGCGGTCGCGCCCGGAGTCGTCGGACCGCCGGATTCAGCAGCAGTCGCAGGAGCACCAGGCGTCGCAGTCCCACTCGGAGGCTTTGCATACTTGTTCGTAGGCATACTCGCCACGCCACCTTGCATCCACGAAAAGCGATTTCCCTTCTTGCCCAGAGCCATCATTGCTGCGGTCTGATTGGTCGTACGATGCAACTGCGCTTCGGTGGAAGAGTTCTTTTCCTTTGCTTGCTTGGCGATTTCCTTTTTCGTCAGCTTCAAGGCTGCCGCTGCATCCACAGCTGCAGAATCGACATCGGTCGGGGTGGTGGTGTCGCCGTTTGCAGTGGCCTCCGCGGCGCGTCGGCGTGCTTCGCGCTTTTTGAGACGGGCGGCTTCGGCTTCCTTGTCCTGTTCGGCTAGGGTGCGGAGCTGGACGTTCAGAGTGCCCTGGAAATTCAGAGTGTGCTGGGGTTGTGGGGTAGCGGAGTCGGACGCGTTTGGGTTGGGATTAGGAGCTTTGTCCCATTGCGAGCCAGTGATGGAGGCCGGTACTACTGTCTCTTCCGTACTCTTGCCTTCGCCAGTTGCTATATCTGCAAAGTCCAGTGGTACGACCCGTCCGTGATCACCATACCGTCTTGCCCGCGCTAGCGTGTAAGCTTCGCCTAGTAGACCTCGCAATCGCTCGCCAGCAGCCAGACTGATGAGACTTGCGAGGTGCTCGAACGGTGTGTTCTGGTTAACCACGCTTTCAGGGCGATCATCCTGTTTCACACCGTTAACTACGTCTTCAACTGCTGCAACACCTTCTCTGCCGTCACCGTTCATCATGATATTTGTATTTTGCTGACGTACGAAGACACCTTGCATGTTGACCGTAACGCCCTGATCCATCGCTAAGCGGTCCACCCGCTTGCGCACGTTGTTACCGAGTAGGAACTGGTTGTTGAGGTGATGCTGCCTCTTCTCCGACAATGCTTTCGCCGCTGCCTCCCTCTTCCTCCGATGCTCGACCTCGATATCTTCTTGAGACATCGGTCGGTTCATGGTACCCGCGAAGGCGTCCTGGCTGCCAAACGAGGTCCCCTGAGTGAGAAGGTTGAAGCTGTTGTTCCCACTCATCGTCGTACTGCTCCCAAATGAGGTGTTTTGATTTGTAGTGAAGCTCTCGTTTTGCCGATTGTTGTACATGGTATACATGTAGTTCTCCTCGTCTTTGAGGTTGATGCCACTACCAAACAGGCTGTCGCCCAGATCCTCAAAGCCGACTTTCTCTTCACGATCGTCCTTGTTTGGTCGCGGGGGTGGTGGCATCATCTCTCGTGGCGGTGGTTGTTGAGGGCTATTCTGGCGTATGCCTTGCTGCACCGGTCCTCCAGCCGAGATCGGAGTACCCGGTTGCGACTGCCATGGCATAGACTGATATGGATATGGCTGGGGAGTGTTGAAGCCGCTCTGCGGGCTGGTCGCGTATCCGCCAGGCGTGCCGTACTGTGAGAGCGCCTGCTGCTGTGCGTACGGGTTGCCATAACTGCCCACATTCGGATAACCATGCGAGGGTTGCGCATGCGTTGGTGTGCCGTTGGGTGGTGATCGCGGATCAGGCGACATGCGCTGACGCTTAGCTGGAGGGGGTCCGCCGTACGGTGCCGCGTTGGTGGGTGAACCGGCATTCTGATATGGCGAATACGGTCGCGGCGCCGGCTTCTGAGGCGGTGACATCGAGTAGGACATCGTCGCGATGCGCAAATGCCGCTGCGATGCTGCTGCCAGTATCACGATGGCCCGCGCCGGACGGTGAGCGCGTGTGCGCCTCCTCACGTGGCAGCCCCCGTCCTCCGTGCGTTCACAAGCCCATGCGTATCGGTGTTATCGTCGTCGTGTGGTCGAGGTAGTGTCTGTTACTGGTCGTAGATGGCGATAGATGTCGGAGTGATGCTGGTCGTGGTAATCTGGTTGTTTTCGGCCTTTGACTGCAGCCTTCGTGGAGTGAAGCTCATGTCGGAAATATGACGAGGAAGGCACGGCCCGATTGGCCCGGGCCGCAACTTCACCTGTCGGAACTTCAGATGTGATCTTGTGCTTCCTTCATCCAACCTTCTCCCCATCACCAAAACATCCTCGATTGAGCGTTGAGCTATTACTGCAAGCTCATCTGCCACGCTACGTAGAGGCACCTCAATTGAAGCTTAGCGACAACTCAGCGGCGCGCTCAATTCCTTCACAATGGCAACGAAACGACCTCACGCGACAATGAACGCGGCACCGGAAGATGACGACCCTGTGGACCCCAGTGATGAACTTATGTTTCTTGCGCTCGGAGGTGGCAACGAGGTCGGGAGGTCGTGCCACATCATCCAATACAAGGGCAAGACTGTCATGCTGGACGCAGGTGTACATCCAGGATTTTCGGGTCTGGCGCAGCTGCCTTTCTATGATGAGTTCGACCTGAGCACGGTAGACATTCTGCTTATAACACAGTAAGTCAGTATTTCATATATCGCGCAGATACAGGGGAGCGGAGGACCGGTACATGGCACTTGAAAGTCACCACAGCGAAGCAACATACACACAATTCCCTAGCCACCCAGCTTTGTTCCCTGCGTCAAGGTCTCAACTCACTGCCGCGGGAATCATAGCGTAGCAGTGTACATAGCTGTCGTATCCAATACTCTCTTGTCACCACCCCTTTCTTTTCTTTGCTTCGCTGCGGCGACTAGCCATAGTAGTATAGCAAGCGGCCAGGCGACACCATGATCTATACAGTACACTAACGCCATGGCGGTATAGCTTCCACAACGACCACGCCGCCTCCCTACCCTACGTCCTCTGCAAAACCAACTTCGCCGGCAAAGTCTACATGACACATCCAACAAAAGCCATCTACAAATGGATCATGCAGGATGCAGTGCGCCTCCAAAACACCCACAACTCCGGTGCTGGCAGCTCCGATGCCTACGTCAGCCAGCTATTTACTGAGCAAGATGTCCTGTCCACCCTACCCATGATCAACACCATCAGCTTCAACACCACGCATACTCACAACGGCATCCGCTTCACCCCCTACCCGGCCGGCCACGTACTAGGAGCGTGCATGTATCTGATCGAAATCGCGGGTCTGAAGATCATGTTCACAGGCGACTACTCGCGAGAGAACGACCGCCATCTCATCCCTGCCGCCGTTCCTCGTAACGTCAAGGTAGATTGTCTGATCACGGAGTCTACCTTCGGCGTCAGCACATTCATTCCACGTGTGGAGAGGGAAGCTGCGTTGATGAAGGCTATCACCAAGGTTGTCAAAGATGGCGGTCGATGTCTGCTTCCCGTTTCTGCCATCGGCAATGCTCAAGAACTTATGCTGATCCTCGAGGATTACTGGGCACGCCATCCGGAGATGCAGAACTTCCCGATCTACTACGCAAGCGCTTTGGCGCGGAAGTGCATGATCGTGTACCAAACTTACATCGACGCGATGAACGACAACATTCGCAACAAGTTCCAAGCCTCGCAAGCTGGTCACGGACAAGGGCCATGGGATTTCAAGTACATCCGCAGCTTGCGTGGATTGGACAAATTCGAAGATATCGGCGGCTGTGTCATGTTAGCGCCTCCGGGTATGATGCAGACCGGCGTCAGCCGTGCTCTCCTGGAGCGATGGGCACCTAACGATAAGAACGCTGTCATCATCACCGGCTATAACGTCGAAGGCACTATGGCGAAGACGATTCAGACCAATCCCGACACCATCCCAGCTATCATGACTGGGCGGCAGCAAGGACAGGGTCTGCTCGGCAAGCGTGGACCAGGTGGCAGTGGTGAGGATGCGCAGCAGATGATCCAGCGGCGGTGTTTGATTCAGGATTTCTCGTTTGCTGCTCACGTCGATGGGACCGAGAACAGGGTGTTTGTGGAGGAGGTCAACGCGCCTGTAGTCATTCTCGTGCATGGCGAGAAGCACAACATGAACAGGTTCAAGTCAAGGCTGCTGAGTTTGCAGAAATTCAACGTCTACTCGCCGGCGAATTGCGAGGAGGTGCGGATCCCGTTCCGGAGGGAGAAGGTTGCGAGGGTGGTGGGGAGACTGGCGAGTCGAGTTCAGCCATTACCTACGCCACCGAAGTCTGAGGAAGGCGAAGAAGAGAATGGTGAAGAGGGTGATGCGAAGCGCAGGAAGGAAGCAGAGCAGCAGGTCGTCAGCGGAGTGCTGGTGCAGAACGACTTCAAGCTCTCGCTCATGACGCCAGAAGATCTACGAGAGTATGCAGGGCTTACTACGACAACGATACTATGCCGGCAACGCCTCACACTTGCTTCGGCCGGGACTGAGCTGGTGCGATGGGCGCTGGAAGGCACGTTCGGGTCCATCACTGTTGTCTCTGGTGAACAGAAAATGAACGGCGACCACGCCAGTAATGGCAAGATGGAAGATACCGACGAGGAAGTTCAGCGACACGACGAGACTGTCTTCGAAGTCATGGGCGGCGCCGTCCGACTGATCTGCCGTGTTGGGGGCGAAGTCGAGCTCGAGTGGGAGGGCAACGCGACTAATGATGGTATTGCAGACGCTGTGATGGCCGTCTTGCTGACGCTTGAGTCCTCGCCGGCGGCTGTGAGGCAGAGCAGCCAACTCCACGGCCACAGCCACGATCATGATGAAGAGATGAGCTACGATCCGTTTGGCGACGAAGCTACTGAGACCAAAGCTCCAAATGGGGTCAGTGATCACAAGAATCAGCTAGCCAAGAACCCGTTCGCCAATCTCGGGGGAGAGGAGAAGTTGAACCGCCTCTTCATGTTCCTTGAAGCACAGTTTGGCGAAGATGCCATTACACCAATCGCCGAGCCCAAGCTTGCCGAACTCAACGGTACGGCCGACGATGGGGACGATGTTTCGAGAGAGAAAGCATCAGCTACCGAGTTGGCGAGACTGCACACGCTGGGTATTCCAGTGCCGGGTTTGCAGATCACAGTCGACAAGATGGTGGCGAAGGTGTGGTTGGAGGACTTGGAGGTCGAGTGTGCGAACAAGAGCTTTGCGGATCGAGTTAAAGCAGTGGTGCTAAGATCGGTCGAGACTATCGCTCCGTTGTGGCAGTAGATGGGTGTTCTGAGGGTGTGTCATGTGGCGTTCGGCGTCGGAAGCCCTGCTCGTGACATGGGATCGAACTTGAAGTGCTACCATGCACGGCGCGCTCGGGTCTGGTGGTTTGAGGACATGGTTTTGAGCTTGTTTGTGGTACTCCGCGTATCACCCGACTCTGGAGGTCAGCAAATGTGGGTACTTGTCCAACATGGTTGTTTCGTAAAGTTAAGTCGGCGACACAGGAGGCCGATACGAAGCACAACCATACAAATGCAATAGAATGTACTCGTCTAACGTAACTAGTCAGGTACAGAGCCCAGACTTCTGGTAATGTTGTGTTCCCCAGACTAATGTTATAAAGGTTGATGATAAGGAAGACGAGGGGCGGGATCTGCAAGCGTAGACATGTCCGCACTTTCGCTCTCGAAGATGAGGTACTTTTACGTCCTGATAACACTGTTCATCTTCTGCATCTCGTCTTCTTTTGAGACCAATGTCGACTCGAAGATGGTGCTCAAGAAGCCCAGAGTTTCACCACGCGATGGAGCGGAACCACACGTATTGCTCGAGACGCGCAACCGAACCTCAACACCGAAGCATGGAAAGTCGTCGATTGCGGAGGATTTGACGCAATTCATCCAAGACATCTCGGTCGATGAACGTGACCTCAACGACTTTTACAGCATCAGCATCTCGCCTACGCGTCTTCGGCGGCTGGGAGAATACTACACAGAGCGACAGAATGAGGTATCACCATCACAACGTCCCAGTCAGCCCTTGATCTATGATTCTGACTGCTCTGCTTAGCTTGTCACTGTATTTCGAAGTTCGTGGGACGAGCTGGGCGTCGATGGCGAAGTGGACTGGTGAGTAGGCCGTTGGGTCTTCACATACATGCTAAATTTGCCCCAGGCTCCTTATCCGAGGATACCTGAAGCGGCAGCAGGATAGTCTACGGTCCATCTGGGTACAACTGAAGGATCTGGAGCCAGTCCTGAAGTCTTGGGCACCTCCACTAGTCGAGCTATGCGAACAAAGAGAAGAAGTCATTCGTTTTGAAGCCAAAGACGCAGCCCAGGCTCTCTCAGACTCCGGGCGAGCAGTCGATGCTCTCGCCAGCTCAATCCGAGCAGGGGACTTGAAGTCGACGGTGAGCGAATTTGCTGCATACCGCGCCGTCAGTGCAGTCGAAGAGCTACAGTCTCATCTTACTGAATGGTATGGCTTCTACGCTACGTACGATCCCATGTTCGACTGGTGGGTGAAGCAGGAATGGCAGCAGTTTCCAAGCAAGCTCTCAGAATTGGTTGCGGCGATCAACGAGCATCTTGTCGGCATTAAGCCAGGCGAGGACGATGCTATCGTTGGACAGCCAGTTGGTAGGGACGGCATTCTGGCAGACTTACAGGCTGAAATCATACCCTACTCGCCAGAAGAGCTTATCAAGATTGGAGAGACTGAGTATGACTGGTGCGAGAAGGAGATGATCAAGGCCTCACAGGATCTTGGCTACGGCAAGGACTGGCTCAAGGCTCTCGAGTACGTCAAGACACTTCATGTGGAGCCTGGTGAGCAGATCTACCTCGTGCACGAACTGGCGAATGAGGCCGTGGAGTACGTCACGAAGCATGATATGGTCACGATACCGAGGATTGCCAACGAGACTTGGAGGACGACTATGATGTCGCCAGCAGCGCAGAAAGTCAACCCGTTCTTCTTGGGAGGCACTCTGATACAGGTCTCGTACCCAACAAACTCGATGTCGTATAGCGATAAGATGATGATCATGCGTGGGAACAATCGGTACTTCTCGCGGTCAACCGTTTTTCACGAGATGAACCCAGGGCACCACTTGCAATATTACTACATCAGCAGTAAGTGTGCCCCCTTAAACAACGGCCAGTGGCCCGACGCTGACAGCCTTCGCAGGATACAAGACATACCGGGGCATGTTCACAACTCCTTTCTGGATTGAAGGAAATGCTTTCTACTGGGAAATGATACTCTGGGATCGTGGGTTCGCTGCGACGCCCGAAGAGAAGATCGGCATGCTCTTCTGGAGAATGCATCGAGCCCTCCGGATCATCTTCAGCCTGAAATTCCATCTGAATCTAATGACACCGCAGGAATGCATCGACATGCTTGTCGAAAAAGGTGGCCACGAACGCGCGACGGCCGAAGGAGAAGTCAGACGCTCCTTCAACGGCGATTACAGCCCGCTGTATCAAGCTGGATATATGCTGGGTGCTTTGCAGTTCTATGCTCTACGCAAGGAGATCGTTGGACGTGGCTCTATGACGGAGAGAGCATTCCACGACGCTATCTTAAAACAGAATCAGATGCCGATCGAAATGCTGAGGGCGCTGCTGAAGGGCGAACATCTGAACTGGGATCACAAGCCGTCGTGGAAGTTCTACGATGGCTCGCACAAAGATACGAAATCGCACCGAGGCTAAACTGATGCATGGAAAGCAAGATAGTCTATGCTTGTGGATCACTCACCTAAGACCGGCTCTTATGTGCTCGAGCGTCGCTGTTCGGCACTTCTCCTTCAAGATAGGCAGTTCCCAAGCTGTTGCAGGATGTACAGCGCTTGGGTACTCCCATGTGGTGTAGGAATGCGCACACGCACTCCACTCCGGAAGTCGGCTGTTAACGGCGGAAGGATTATACACCTGCCACATCGGGAAATAATCTGCAAAGTCTAGTTAGGCGTAGAGAGGCGGTCTAATCGGACAACGCGAAACATCCATCAGCGAGGCTGGGTACTGGAGTGTATCGGTATCTGGATGTAACCTTGCTCCTTCGATAAACCTAGTCCTTTTGTCTCGCGTTATCAGTGGGTTACAAAACGATGTCGCAAGTAAACCTAGGCTGGCCGAGCTATCTCGCGCTTGAGGTTGTGTCGCGGTCTTTCGCTCGCACGTGAGGAAGGTACAGCACTTGAGCAGTATTTGGAGATATCGACGGTATGGAAAGAACACTGAAAGCCTCCGAAGGCGAGGTAACGGCCATGTCCAGCGAGATCTCCGATGATCTTCCCACAGCGCGCCCTTGGGAAAAGAATCACTCCGTCTCCGTCACCGAGAACGAGTTGAAAGATGTCCGCAAGCTCCAGAAAAGTCACCAAACTGACCCTAACCTGCCGGACGAGGATATCGATGTGCTCCGAGAAGCAGCCAGGACTGTAGATGCCGAGCTGGTACTGGAGGTCGAGAAGCACTTCGTCGAAGACTCACCATACGAGAGCGTTCGAGCAGCCGTTCGAGCTGAAGACGGAGAAGAAGTTGCCAACACTCTTCGAGCCTGGATCCTTGGGTTTGTCTTCGTGACAATCGCTGCAGGAATAAACATGTTCCTCAGCATGCGGTCTCCAGCCATCTCCATCCCGACAGTCGTGATCCTGCTTCTGGTCTACCCTGTTGGCTGCCTTTGGGCTCGCATCATGCCCACGCGGAAGTTTACTACCTTCGGAACCACATGGTCGTTGAACACTGGCCCTTTCACGATCAAAGAACACACTGTGATCACGCTCATGGCAAATGTCACTTATGGATATGCTTACAGCACAGATGCTCTGCTAGCACTACAAGCGAAGCCACTGTACAACATAAATCTTGGCTGGGGTTTCTCGCTTCTCTTCACACTGAGTTCACAACTTCTTGGCATTGCTATAGCAGGCATGTTTCGGCGCTTTACTGTCTGGCCAGCGGCGTTGATATGGCCCGCGAACTTCAGCATGACCACACTTCTTTATGCCCTCCACGACAAGAGCAAGACCGATCCCGCGAAGGCCAATGGTTGGAAAATCTCACGGTATCGGTACTTTCTCTACGTCTGCTTTGGTGCTTTCGCCTGGTACTGGTTTCCTGGGGTCATCTGGCAAGGACTCTCGGTCTTCGACTTTGTCTGCTGGATCCGGCCAAATCATGCTGTGATCAATCAACTATTCGGAGGTGAGTTATTGACCACAGTGGATAATTTCGAACGTCATGTAGCTGCTGACACCTATCAAGGCTTCACCGGATTGTCGTTGATCCCCTTGACGTTCGACTGGACGTATGTCAGCGCGTACCTTCAAAATCCGTTGCTCTCGCCAACATTCTCCCACCTGAATACGCTGATTGGACTGATCGTCTTTGTGATCGTCACCACCATCGGTATATCTTACACAGGAGCGCTGTACTCTGCCTATCTACCCATCAATACATCCACGACATTCGACAATACGCAGCAGCAATACGATGTGACCAAGATCATTGGACCGAACGTCACATTCGACCTCGAAAAGTACAAGGCTTATTCGCCGCTGTTCCTGGCGCCTGCCTTTGCGCTTAACTATGGCTTAAGTTTCGCAGCTCTACTCGCAGCAATCGTCCACACGATCGTGAACCACAGGTCTGAGCTGTGGTACAGGTTTCGGACCGCAAGTAAGCAGGAGCCTGATGTTCACCTGAGATTAATGTCAAAGTATCGAGAGGCGCCGGACTGGTGGTATCTCGCACTTTTTGTCGTTGCTTTCTGCTTTGGCCTCGCAACCATACTGGGATTCTCGAGCCAGCTACCTGCCTGGGCCTATATTATCTCCATCATGCTCGGGCTCGTCTTCACCATTCCTTGCTGCATGATAATGGGAATTAGTAAGTCCACCCCGTGCCGATTGAGAGGGCCAGGGTCAAGGAGAGTTCTTGGACGTCTCCGCGACACTGAATGCTGGTTATGCTACCCTCACGCCTCATGGGTGCTTCTACAGTGTTCGTGACCCCAAGACAACGCTAACTTCTGCTTCAGCCAACATCCAGCTCTCGCTGAACGTTATCAGCCCTTACCTGGCTGGCTATATGATTCCTGGCAAGCCAATCGGCGTCATGATCTTCAAGGTATTCAGCACGATCACTCTCGGTCAAGCTCAGACGTACTCGCAGGACTTGAAGCTTGCACACTACATGAAAGTACCGCCACGGATCACATTCGCTTGCCAAGCTGCAGCCACAGTTTGGGCCGTCTTCGTCCAGATTGCTGTGATGAATTGGACGCTCGGTGCGATACCAGATGTCTGTAGCGCCGAGCAAGCGAGCTTCTTCACTTGTCCGAACGGTCGCACTTTCTTCTCCTCGAGCATTGGTGGGTGACTAGGAATGTACTCTTTACATGGACAAACAAGCTGACAGCTCTGCTCAGTCTGGGGTCTTATCGGACCACGACGAATGTTCGGCAAAGGCTCGATTTACGTTTCGTTCAATTGGGTGAGTACCCAAAACCCTTGAATTCGGCTAGCCGTACCCTCCAGATCATACTGACCTTGGAGAAAAAGTTCTGGTTGTTAGGCGCCCTTTTACCGATCGCATTCTACGTCCTTCATAGAGTGGTTCCCAACAAGCGTTTGCGATTCTTGCACGCTCCAGTCATGCTCGGAGCAATGGCGTGGCTGCCACCAGCAACTCCGCTCAGCTTTTCTTCGTGGGCCATAGTCGGCCTCATCTTCAACTACTGGATCCGTCGACGGTGGAACGGATGGTGGACAAACTACAACGTAAAGTCGTGTTGAGACTGAGGACCCGTATCTCAAGCTAACAAATGCTTTCAGTACATCACGGCGGCTGGACTCGACAGCGGCCTGATCATCAGCACTATCATCATCTTCTTCGCCATCACCCTTCCAGAAGTCACCGCTCCTCAGTGGTGGGGAAATGTTACGGTCTTCGAGACCATGGATGCTACGATGACCGCGATACGCAAAATCGTGGCACCTGGAGAGACTTTTGGACCGAAGACTTGGTCGTAAGTGGCTCGAGTGCCTACTCTTTAGATGTTGCTCGCGGGTCTTTCGATGTTGCCAATGTGGTGTTTCATAGCACTCAATTGATTCTTCAGACTAATAGGATAGTGGTGAGGTACCTGGACCGTGCACCCACTAGTTCATATCACGACCGCCGTCAATAAATACCCATGATTAACGCTCAGAAGACCCCTGCTAGAATCCATATAACAACATCAGCCACTCGTGGCGGTACGGTCAGCTGCACGAAACTAGGCATAAGTGGTCAGGCCACCAACCCCAGCTGATGCCTTCATATCCTATAACTTTACACATGTCACTTGTGACTCAACTCAGCGTTTCATTATCTCTTCATCCTCAGTACACTATTTCAGGATCTGCAGAGTACTTGACAGGACTGACCTACGCCCAGGGTACAGAGCGCACGCTGGATCTTTAATTCCTTTGGAGAGGGCATACTTTCACGAATCGTCAAGAAGTGATCAAGAGTCGATTGGCCGGAGCCCTACACGTACGCCATGTCGACCGAAGATGAGGTGGCAAGCCGGACTATGTGTCCATCTGATGAACGGCCAGACCCTGAAGAACTTCCATCGACCACATATATCAAGCTGTTTGTCGGACCAAATAGACAACTTTTCGAATTTCGCGAGGACTTGATCTGCACCAGATGTCCGTTCTTCTTCAGCGCCTTCTGCGGAGACTTTGTAGAAGCGAAGACCAAGACGCTCGATATGACGGACGACGACCCAGAACGCTTCGAAGAACTCCAAACATGGTTTGACAGCGAATCGATACCTAACGGAGATCAGAGCTGGCTCGCTCTGAGCCGGACCTGGCTCTTCGCAGACAAGTACCACATCGATGAGCTGCAGAACGCTATTGTCGATGTGCTCTACCAGAAATACACAGCTCACGAATCCGGGATCAACATCGCATTCGAGACGTTGGACTATGTTGCTGAGCACACGTTCCCTCGCTCTCCGTTACGACTACTGTTCGCTGATATGCTAGCGAACGGCACATCACTGCAGCAAGTACCGAAACGCGCAGAGAATGTCCCACAAGAATTCCTGCAGGAGATATGGCTTTCTCTAAGGCGCCAGATCGATCGCAACGGACCAGCCAACATATCGCTCCTTTCGAACCCGGTTCAGAACTACTACGTGTCGAGCGCAGCGTATAAAGCTACAGCCATGCCCAAATCTACCAACCAATCCGACATTCCAACGCAGTTACACTGCCAAAGCGACCGTTGCATGGAGCTGGAAACACCCACCGAAATCCGCGACACGATGTACATCTGCACCACGCACAATCTCACACTCTGCCGCGACTGCAGACACGCCGATCGCCGGCACCGCAACAAGAAGATGATGACGCTGACTTCTCCGCCGTATCGTGATGCCGCCACTGGAGCCATGACGATCATCGATGCGCAGGTCAACGACTCAGGGTTCTGGTGTGACGGGCCTAGGTGCGATCCACGGCTCCAGGATCTTGGGCTACCAGACTGGGCGCTCATGTCCGGCGATCGGTACCATTGCTTGGACTGTTCCAATACCGATTTCTGCAGTGTTTGCGTGCGTGGCGAGTTGGAGTGTAAAACGGAGAAGCACTCTATGCTCCGGATACGCTCGACGTTCTCGAGGAAGACAGCCACAAGCGACGCAATTTCTATCCCTGAGAGGCAGAGAAGGCTGGAAGATAAGCTTTGCATGCGGTGCGCGAGCCCTGAGCATCTAGCACCGGATTGTCAAGCCAAGGACGCCGTTCTGGACGCTGATGTTGAGGCCGAAGAGTGAAGAGTGGCCAGATCCGTTGGTGCTCGTGTGGTCCGTCCTGACAGGCGAAGTCGGCACATGAGCGACTGCTTTCCGTCTTCTACGGAGCACGTTTCCTGCTTTCGTAGTCCAGGAGTTGCCTGCTCGAGATTTTCAAGATACATATCTTCGGGCGTTGGTCAGCATTTGGAATACTGGTGCTTGATTCGTGGAAGCAGACTCACCCACAAACTTTTGGCACACTGAACATCCCTTACACCGTGCTGCGGTTCTTTTGATGACTACGACCGTCTTCCGGCTTTTCCTATATTTGGCACGATATGCGAGCAGTTTGCAAGTGCGTGGCGAAGGGGAACGTCCTGCGACGGTGTAAATGCGCTCCCATTTGCTGCGCTGTGCAAGCCATCCGAGCGTTTGGAGGGCTGTGTAGGGCATTTCAAAAATGGACTGGCAGATTGATATTGGTGACATTTGACAGAAATTTGGACCAGCGAAGACATAGAAGAAGGGAGCCAAGCTGGCAGTGGCGGTATTGTTGTTGGAAGCAATCGATATTTCACACCGAACAAAGACGTTGGTTTCAACGCCCCGTAATCGTGGCAATGTGACATTGTCTTGTCGTTCTCCAGACCGTGAATACTGCGTTACCAAATTTACTTCTTGCCCTTCGCTCTTGGCTTGCCTTTGGCCTTCGCTGGCTTCGACGGTCTTGACGGCTTCGACGGCTTGATGCCGGCACCCGCTCGTTCACCCGAGTTCTTGCCTTTCTTCCATTCATTTCCAGCTTTCCGATCATCCTTATCCTGTAAGGCCTTCTTCTGCTTGTTACTAAGCTTCCCTCCCTTCTTTTTCTTGTCGCCCTCGACCACCGCGGCCGGACCGTTCAACACCACGCGTCCCTTGTCCTTTGCAGTCTTCTTGTCCGCCTCACTCTCAAACCACGTCTTCTTCGGCCGCGCCATGATCTCGTCTTGGTGCTCGACGATATTGTCAGCACGCGCAATATCACGCTCGGTGTTAGCCATCGCTCTCTCTTCCTTCTCTTCACGCAGGACAGCCTCAACCTCGTCTTCCATCGCATCGATCTTGGCTTGCCATGCATCCGCATCATTGGGTTCGACGGTACGTTGCTTGATGACTGCTCCTTGTGCCTTGCCTCCTTTGACAGCAGCTTTGACGACCTTTCGATCCGCCTCTGCTGCGAGAGTGCAGGCTCGACCTGAGCGTCCCGCACGCGCCGTACGACCAACGCGATGGAGGTAGATCTCATGGCTCTGGGGCGCCTCGTAATTTATGACGGTCTCAATGCCTTTGATGTCCAAACCTCTGCTTGCCACGTCTGTCGCAAGCAGGAAGCTCGCGCTGCCTGACCTGAACGACTCGATAGCTTGGATACGTTGTTCTTGAGTCATGTTTCCGTGTAGTTCTGCGGCTTTGAGGCCAAGAAGAGCAAACACGACTCTCACACGGTGTGCGTCTTTCTTCTGCCGGAAGAAAACAATCACTCGATCAGTATGAATAGCCGTCACCAGGTACATGAGGTATCCTAGTCGCTTGCTCTCTCTTGTTGGCCGCAGACGAACGAACTCCTGGACTAGACCTTGCACAGTAGATCTTTGCGCATCTACCATGAGCCTGACAGGCCGTTGCAGACCTGCACGTACCAGATCGTCCACTTTTGAGGTCATGGTCGCAGAAAAGAGCATGGTTTGTCGACTCTTCGGTATCTTTGATAAGATCTCGTTCACTTCATCGGCGAATCCTTCTTCCAGCATTCGATCGGCCTCGTCCAGTACCAAGATCTCAATAGTGTTAACTGCGAAGTGAGGCGAGTTCCGTTCCAGGTCGATGAAACGTCCTGGTGTTGCAATGACAATATCCGGTCGCAGCTTGAGTTGCTTTTCCTGTTCTCGAGAGTTCAGTCCACCAATTGCCTGCCCAAACGTGATGTCCGTGAAGCTGGCCAGCTTCTTTGCAACCTGGAAGCACTGTAGCGCTAGCTCTCGCGTTGGAGCCAAGATCGCCACTCGGGTAGTCGCTGTGCGTCGTGAGCGATATAGTAAGCGTTCGAGGATAGGAATGATGAAGGCGGCCGTTTTCCCGGAACCAGTCACGGCGCCTCCCACCACATCCTTGCCCTCTAATGCGACGGGTATCGTTTTTGCTTGAATGGGTGTTGGCGCCGTGAAACCGAGCGAGCTCAAGCCTTTCAAGATTGGCCGAGATAACGAGAGTGACATGAAGGAGTGCTGCGTCGATCCGTCGCCTGCGGGCTCAGCTGCGAAGAAGGCGCTGCGCTTCTCTGCTTCGAGAGGGTCTTCTTTCTCCTCTGCCTCTGAGTCTGACGCTATGTCGGCCGGGTGATATGCGGTAGCAAGCTCAATCGTGTCTTCTTCCTCTGCGTCTGACTGCGCTTGGGAGTCTGCATCGTTTGCGCCGTCTTCCTCATCCGCCGGATCTGCGCCTGCGCCAAATCCGTCGAATGAGCCTTCGCTGCCTTCCTCTAGCTCATCGTCCTCTTCGCCATCACCGTCATCAGTACCAGAATCCGGATCAGCATCAACGTCCTGCGTCTTCTTCCGCCTTGCGACTATATCGTCCACATCGACTGCCTTCTTGTTTCCAAGTCCGGAATCTCCGAGCAGAGCCTCGTAGTCATACAGATTGGCCGTTGCATCTTCCATCCCAAACTCGAACTCCGAATCAATATCTTCTTCCTCCGCAGCATCGCCATTGCCCTGCTTCTGCTTCTTTACTGGGTGCTGCTTTCGAGCCTCTCGTTTCCGTTTCGCTCCCTGCTCGGTGGGTGCGACATGCTCTTCATCCGAGACCAGATCATTGTCGGACACTGTGCCGACAAAGTCGTCGTCGTCCATGAAGGGCGCCATACCTTTCAAATGCAATACCAAAAAATCTGGAGGTTAGTTTGGCGCAGATAAAATCCACTGCGCACGGACGGAAAGCTAGAATCCGTCTCGGCACTTTGACTCGTCTGCGGAGTCTGCTATCAGGGAGCGAGCAGCATGACTCGATTGCTTTATCGAATATTTAGGCGATTGCGTCTGTTGTGACCCACGAACAGATGCTGCAGTCCACATTGGCGCTCACAGAACTCATCTTCTCTTCGATCAATCACTTCTCAGCATATCGACTCCGGTCTGATAGAGCTCGGAAGACGATGGGGTGGCCAGTATGGGCACAAAGGCTAGATTATGACCCCCTTGGCCCCGTCATTATGAACAGCGGCTACGAAGAAATGAGGTAGTGAAGTTCCAAAGTCGTCATCGTTCGTGATCTATGCATTCGCTTCGCTACAGTCTCACCGCATACTCGTCCAAATCATCAATACGGAACAGTCTTGACCTTCTCTCTCAGTTCCTCGGGTAGCTCATCCGCCTTCACAAACCCAAGCTGCAACGCATCTGCCCAGAAAAAGAAAGCTCTATGCTGTGCATACCCAAGATAATCAAACTCCTCCTCCACCACTTCCTCTTGCGCAACCGCTTCTTCGTCTTTCTGCTGCTGTTGTGCGATGAGCTCACGATACTCATCTGCGCGATCACCAAGTTCTTCTCGAGAGGCTTCTTCGCCTTCTGCACCGGGCGCTGCGGCGGCTTGAGAGCTAAAGTCAGGCATGCCTGGGACCTTGGCTTGAACAATGCCCCACGCCACCCACATAGCAGTATTTGCGAGCCGCCACAGACGCGTTTCGTGCAAAATTCGCGCGACTTCTTTGTCTTCTGTCGACTTGCGCGCTGCTTCTTCATTGGCGTAGCTTGTTGGCTCCGCCGAGGGGGTGCGGGCATCAAGCATAAAGTCCGAAATGTTCGATGTTGGCCTTCTATTTGGCGTGTTACCACTCGACTCGTTCGTTTGCATAGTTGGAGTACTTGGTGTGATCTTCGGCGTGGAGACATTGACATCAGGCCGGTGCCGCACGTAAGCTCGAATGAAGCGATCTTGTTCGTCCGGTGTTGGGTAGCGATTGGGGTGGAAAGCGTAGGGTTTGCGCTCGTCGTGGTAGTTGTAGCACCATTCAGTGAAGTGGTTGGCAAATTCTAGACCTGGTGTATTTGCACTTGCGTATTCGAAGTCGATGACGACCAGCTGCTTGTGCGTGTTCTGCGGAAGCAGCAAAGGCGACTCTCCAGTAGGCATGAGCCGCAAGATATTTCCGTATTGAGTATCGTTGTGGGCGAAGACGAGCTGCTCCTTAACCCGCAGGGTGGAGCCATATTGATCCACCAACCACTTACGGTAGCTCTCGACCATGTTTCGAAACTGCTTCCAGGGCACACCACAGATTAGGCCTCGCCTCTTCCACGCTTCTGGACCCGTGGGCTTATCTCCTGGCTGCAACTTCATGATCTGACAGTCGAGCCACAGTACCACTTGCTCGACACGCGCCAACCACTTGTCCCAATTGCGCCACACGAAAGGCCCGTCATCACGTTCCTGGTCGAGCAACTCAATACCATCATGGAGTTCTCGCATCCGCTTGGCTATCTGACGACTAGTGTCCGCATTGCGGATATCTTCCGATGTCAAAGTCTTCGCGTAGAAGTACTCTTCGAATCGGCCATTCGCGAAGGTACCTAGCATCCTAGGTCCAATTCTCTTCCGCGCCAAACGACGAAGAATCGCCAGCTCTGCTTCTCGATCGATCAAGTGCTCCACTTGGGGACCGTAGATACGCAACAGCAGCTTCGGTGGTGCCTTCTGTGGCGTAGGCGCAGAGCCATTGCTGTTCTTCCGCGCCAATGGCAAGTCAGACGGAGGCGAGACCACATACACAGCATTCGTCAATGCTCCGCTCAGGCGTTGAACATGGATTTCGTTGCTCGTCTCGAGCGTCACACGCCGCCATCTCTTCAGGCGCAGGGTGTGAGTAAGTCTCACGATCTCGAACTTGAATATTGCCCATTCATCGCGGTTCCGGTAAGATGCAGTCCTCTGTAGATCGTCGTCACCCGAGTCAGAATCGTCTGAAGCTCCACCAGTATAGGCGAGCGTCTTCGAGTTATCCAGCACAGCTTCACATGTCGGAACAATTGCTTCGGTATCGACGGCTTCGGTATCGGAAGAACCGGAATACTTGCGGTGGAGTTTCCCGATCGAACGTTTCCGTCGCGAGGTTGGGCTTTTGTTCCTGGAGTGCTTCGAAAGTCCGTCGAACGTCAAATGGTGCTTGATGATACTTTCTAGTCTGTCGAGGTCGAACCCACGCGAAGACATATGTCGAGAAGGATCCTCAACTTCAGCAGTGATCGTGTGCTTGTCAGTTCCGTCAGCAAGATCGGGCGTAGCTGGGTCTGATTGCGGCTGCTGTTGCTGTGGCTTCTCATGATGGCGCTTGGCACGCTCCTCCTTGATCCAATGTGACACTTGGTCAATAAAGCTTTCTAGATGATGTCCGGAATGGCGATGGTGCGACGGTGCTGAGGAGGCAGTATCTTCATCTGCACCGTCCACGCTCGGGTTCGAGGCAGTCAGCGGCCGTAAATTAGGACTTGCGTTGTACGCAGGCCGACCCGCCAGGCGTCGTGAGCTTGTTTTCTTGACCAGTGAGGGTTTCCTAGGCTGCCGGTCCAGGCTAATTTCTTCGACGTTCTTCTGGTTGCCAATGACGAGGGGCGAGATGATCTCGGTATTCGGATCGATAGACACGGCTGGAGCATGTATTAGCAGGATGTGCGGCAGCTTCCCAGAAACGGCGTCATGTACATACACTTGGGAGTGGCCTTCGGCGAACGTTGTGAGTTCAAACCAAGCCAGGAGCTAGGAGAAGCACATTCCAGATCAGCCTCGTAAGAGTCCTGCCGGACCATACCACCCAGCTCTGAAGGAGGTTTGTCTTGAGGCATAACCTCTCGAGGTCTCACGTCTACGTTGTGACAACGTGCCAAGCAGAAGCCTAATCGTCAGTGTAGCGCTGGAAGGAAGACGGTATTAAAACTGAGCAACGCCTCTATGTTGAATGAAGTGGCTCCTCTGAGGAAGTTAAGGAAGTCTCCAAGACACTTGAGGGGAAGCAGGCGTAACGTGGGTATGCAATATGCTATCTACGCGGGTTGTGTGCGTCTCTCATCCATTCGCACGTGGGGCTGGTGGGAGGACAAGTTGGAAGAAAGTGGCGAGACCCGCAAATCAACTTTCACGCGTCGGTTGCGGCCCAACTTGTGGCCGAGGACTGCACGTGAACGCGATGAACAAGACTACACTCCCACACTACCATCCTCGCCATCCTGCCTCGCCTCCTTCGAGAGGTGGGGATCTACGAATCTTCGAGCACATCATTCGTCATACCAGTTTTCCATACTACCCAACAGTCGCTAGACTGCCATTGAACTTTGCGCGGATTGTTCTCCCAGCCCGCGCCCTCGTCGGCTCCCCTTCATCGAGGGCGAACACGCCGTTGACCAAGACCGCCCGGATACCTTTCGCAGGCTGTTTCGGATTGGCAAACGTCGCTACGTCTCGGATCTCGTCAGGGTCGAAAAGTACGAGATCCGCCCGAAATCCTTCCTTGATCAAACCACGGTCTCTAACACCAATGACGCTGGCCGGACGAGACGTCAAATGAGCAACTGCTTCCTCCAGGCCGCCTTCGAAGATGTTCTCCGGCTCCACCTCCTCCACCTCGTCGCTTCTGTCGGGATTGTAGATGTTCCTGGCCCTTCCTGCCTTCAGATCCCGCGCATAGTGTCCGAGGTACCGCCCAAAAGTGCCCCAGCCGCGTGGGTGCGGTTTTGTCGAGGTCAAAATGCCATCTGACCCTCCAGTATGTCTGGGGTGCCGCATGATTTTTCTGACATTTGCTTCATGTCCCGAGTGCGACAGGATCGTCGAATTGAAGTCATCTTCTTTCAAGATATCGACGTACACATCGAATGGATCTCTTCGCTGCTCCTCTGCAATCTGTGCAATAGTCTTGCCAACGTACTTCGAGACCAGTGATGGATCAGACACTCCGCCAATCTCGATGATGTCCCAGCCCAAAGTACAGCCGTGGCAGCCATCCGTTCCTTCTACAAGAGCCTGATGCTTGATCATCTCGAACTTGGTCTTGTCATCGAGCACAGCGATTTTGTCCTCGGCAGCCGCTGCCCAGCTCGGCAAAGTCGAGGCCAAGGTTGTGGAGCCTGGTAGGTAGGGATAGGTATCTAGCGAGATTTCTACCCCGTCTGCCAGTGCTTCGTCGATCATAGTGAGCAGCTCATCAGCTCGGCCAGCATTTTCCGGGTAGTTGAGTGTGGCATGTGCGAGATGCAGCCGTACGCCGGTTCTTTTGGCAAGCACAATCATCTCTCTGTACGCTTCCATTGCTCCCTTCCCATACGAGCGATGGTGAGGGCAGTAGTATCCACCATGCTCCTTCGCTACTTGACAAAGCTGAGTCAATTCCTCGTTGTCTGCAAACATGCCAGGCACGTACGTCAAGCCCGAGCTCATGCCAACTGCGCCCTCTTTTAAGGACTTCGCTAGGATGTCTTTCATGGCCTTGATCTCGCCTTGCGAGCAAGGGCTAGAGTCCCAGCCTTTAACCAAGATTCGAAGGTTACCTTGCGGAACGAGGTACGCGGCATTAGTAGCGATCTTCTCCCGGTCCAATACATCGAGGTACTCCTTGACCGATCTCCACCGTTCAAAGAAGTCAGGTGGGTCCGAGGGATTGCCGTTCCATCCAGCGATCTGTTTGCGGATCCGAGACATCGTCTGATCGTTCACAGGACTATAGGAGATGCCGTCCTGACCAAGGACTTCCGTAGTACAACCTTGAGTGATCTACTGCAGGTCAGCACCATATCGGCTTTCGAGCGAGGATGGAGTTCAGGTACCTTGGCTTCGTGCGAAGGAGTATGGAGGAGGCTGAGATCTGAGTGTGCGTGCATGTCTATGAACCCTGGGGACAGAACCCATCTTCCGTCTTCGCAGTCTATGACACGAACGCTCGTGTCCGCTGCTCCGTTATCATCGGAGATGGACCCGTCTTCGTTCCGGAGGATCGATCGAATACGACCATCCCGGACAACGACATTTGCCTTATATCTGCTTGAGCCGGACCCATCGATCACCGTAGCGTTCGCGAAGAGGATGTCGTCGGTGTGTAGCGGCATTTTAATCGTCAACGACAGCGAAGATCTTTGAAATGTCCGTCAAGACGGTTTTGTATACAACGCTACGAAGGAAGTATTCATCTACCTTACGTTAGGACCGTCGTCCGTCAGAGAGTTTGGGCGAAGAGCAGCTCGGGTATCTCTTCGGCCAGGGTAAAGGTCGGATGACCCCACCGTGTAGTCGAATGAGGAAAAAGGTGAGGACTGCGTACAGATGGAATCGGAAAAAGGCCATTGACTTGGTGAGATGCGATGCTCACGTGAAAAGCAGACAATACTTTTCATACCAACATACAAGCTATTCAGCTCAAACAGATCCCGACCACATCTTGATGGCGGCATTTCAAACAACCACCATGCGTAAGTCGATACAAGTACAATACAAGACAGCCGTCACGGTTCCACGATGCAACCACCGATACCGAAAATTACCATGCCTCCCCTTTCCAGAATAATATAACCGAAATGTCGTTGTCGTAATCGTAGTCAGTACAGCAGCCGTGATTTCGTAAAATGCTCTTGATGGACCCGTCGTTACGTCCTCCTCGATCCAGGAGCTTCCGGCATACCGCTGTCGACCCATCGTTGAAGGTTGGTAAGCAGCTTGTTAGCCGACTTGGAATCGTTGTATTCACTTCTGATGGCAGCTTGAAGGACATGCCACTCGAAGTGCTCATTCCGTTTGCCCTTTGTTTTAGGGCGCAGGTGCGTCTTGAAGTGATCAGCAGCATTGTCCGGCCGCTGAATGTTTTTGTGGCACCCTTTGAGGGGGCAGAAATACTTTCTCTCGTCGGAGTGCATGCCCATGTGGCGCTTTAGGTGTTCGCTGCGCTCAAACCTCCGTGCACACTCCTTGCCGTCGGCGCTGACATGGTGACACTTATGTGGCTTTTTTGACGTTGCCCGCTCGACTTTGATCGAGCCATCGTCGTTGACATGAAAGCCGCGACCCTCGTATTGCACAAGGCAGCCGAAGTCCGAAGAGACATGGCTGTGCCATGCGACGCCTTTCGCGCCGTTTCGTAATTTCCTCGAAGGACGACGTTTGCTTCGACCAGACGAGCATGCACTGTTGGTCATCGTTGACCACCGCGAGGAATGACATTTCGACGGGGTAGCCATTCGTTCTGGCTTGATCATCATGTAGTCTTCGTCCTCCGAATGCGCGAAGTATGCTTCGGCTGGGCTCGGCGGATCGACCATGTCATACTCAAGATAACCCTGCGCAGACGAGCCGAAGCTGCTTGCAGACACTGCCGAGTGCGGTGGCGCATCCGGGTACTCTGACCAGTCGTGCTGTGGAAAGGCGTCTTGTGGTGACAGCTGGGACGGGACGACAACCTGCGGAGCATGCGTATAAAGGGGCGTGGCACCGTAGCCATGGAATGTTGAGTCGTATTGGTGATGAAGGGACGAAGGTGAGTGGCCGTGTGGTAACTGCACTGGATGGCTGTCCGGTACCAAGCTGTGAGAAGAAGGAAATAACGCAGAGCCGAGAAAAGTTGGCTGCGTTTCGTATCCGTTCAGCATCTGCTGAGGTGGCCTCCATCCCTCAGTGGCAGACATGTCAACACCAAGCTCAAAGCCGTACGAGTCGTCGTGATGATGTGGCGGTTGCGAGTAGCCTGCATCAATGGGCGACGGCTGTAAAGCGAACGGTGTTTGTAGGGTTGCACCCCTGAAGCTGTCCCCCCTGCGAGTACTGGAGCTTGCACTCCCTGGTTCCAGCCGGGCCTCGACGTTCTCGGTATATGCTGACATCAGAGGGTGCCCTTGAGAGTTGATGGCGTGGACCGGAGTGTTCGGGTGCGAGTACGCGAAAGACGACGAGCTCGCAGAGAACGGTGGATCCATCAACGTCAAGTACTGTAACGAGGGCCGACGGCTCTCGTCTGCGGATTGTGGAGGTGTAGGTAACCCTCCATATGAAAGTGTGGAAGACGGGTCCAGAGCAGATTTGGTGGTGTCGAAGCCGGGTATGATCATGCCACAGTTCAATCGGGTCGGTGTCCTGAGGTTAAGATTGGACATCGCATGTACTGCATAGTTGTGTCAGCGACAGTGTCCGTAGTAAGACTTCCGACAGAAGACGCCTCAAGAGAACATACAAAACAAATTGCCACCAATGAGAGATCCCTAGTCTATTCTTCCCGAAAACGAATACCAACGGTAAGAATCGAGATGATCATTGCAACGGGGAGGCATGTGCTTTTTCAATACAACCACTCGTGACGAATCATGGCGAATTGCTTGAACAGAATGGGTGGACTTACCGCTGTGGAACATCTCGATTGTCGAGACCTCGCTTTCACGAAGCATCGCCGGCAGTGTTTAAGTCAGGGTTCGGGTGGTGGTGTTGGGCAACGGAAGGTCACTGGACGCGGTCAGTAAGATTCGGATGCAAGCGTGTATGTCAGGTACAACTGCACCCGAGCAAGAATGGGGTGAACACCCACACAAGAACGAAAGAAGTGCGGCAACAGCAGGCGATTAATCTCCAACGTCGTCGAGCGGATTGTCAAGAGAAACAGCAAGGGGGCCGCCCGATTTATAGCCTTACGGTTCTCCAGGAAAATGATGAGTTGTTTGAAAGGCAGCCTCAAGTCGAAGTAGTACCCTCCTGTTGAAGTGGTGCAGAGAGCTCAAAGGTCTTGTGCGGCCAACGTGGATGGAAAATGATAGACAATTGCCCTTGCGGACCCTCTTTAGTACATCAGATTGTACCCGCTAGAACGGTTCTGCCTGTAGAGGTGGTGGGCGGTCCTGTTCATTGCAGCGTCAGCCTCCAAACGCCTCCTCAGAGGAATGCAACACACCCAGGAACCTACCACCAAAGGTGACGATCTTCCCAGCTATCGAAGATTGCTGCAACGAAATGCAAAGTACTTGTACGGAATGAAGACATCAGAAAACATCTTGAAAAGCATATAGCCCTTGTCCTGTCCCGAAGGCGGTCTGACGATGCTGTTGACGAGCATCAACAGACTGCGAGTCCGCACAGACTGTTTCAGGGCATGATCGAGCAGCAATTGGACCCTTCTCAACAAGCCATCGGATGCACTGTTAATCGTCGCGATATGCCAAGATGAAGCTCCGGATCTTCGGGGTACGGGACTGTGCAGCTTGTGCGACAAAGCCATAGGAACAGATTTCTAGTCGTGGGGCTGTGGGGTCGGTGACCTACAGCGCCTGGAATTGGGATCCATCTGTATAGAACGCCTTCGCCAGAAGCCTATAGAGCAGAGGACGTGCATCTGGGGATTGCTGCTGTGCTCTCCAGAGAACCAGGATCTAAGTCGTCCCTGCAGGCTCCCGTAGCCGATGCCATCTCGTGCAATGACCAGGTGTCAATGTTGTTACCCGCAACATCATCGCCACACATCGATCTGTGTAATGTTCTGAACCTCACCCGTTCGAAGTTCGGACCATGAGTGCCTCGAAAAGCCCAAGTTGCTCGTTTTGGTCCAGATGGTGTGTGCGCCTGCAGTGTGTTGCACAAAAACATCTGTGAACAGGGGTCAGCCCGGTTCCCTCCGTAAGGTCTTCAATTTCAACCGATGCAATCCCCACACAGCAATGCACACCACTTGCCGCATCTCAGGCACGGAGGCTCAATCTGATGGGCCGACTCACACCATTCTGGAGGGCCACTGTGCGAGTGTGCTTGCGGCAGTACAATGCGGTCACAGGCATCGCTGCACTTCGAGGCGGCTTGTTTCGTCGTTGGTCTTGTGATAAGGTCTGTTAAAGTATACGATCGCAGGCGTTGATACGACATCCCGGTGCCCGGCAGCGCTACTGCTGCGCGTTCCTGATCTTCATACCGTCCCGCCTCCCGTCTTGCGCCATCGTCTCTTCGACAATCCTTCGATCAACGCTCATCCTGGACGAACTTCGTAATGTGCCAGGGGGCGTGCGATCCACAGATGAGTTTGCCGCGCTGGATCCACTGCGATATGCAGCTGCGGTGCTCACGGACCCTGCCCATCCTCTCATTGGCGAAGAAGCGCAGTCTTGCGGCGATGGTTACACACGCAGTTGCTGAATGACGGCCCGCTCAGGAACAATCCCAGTGATCATCGTGCCCGCATCGCCAACGGAGCCTCGAATCTTCAAAAGTCTGCGATGTGCCTGGAAGGATGCCGATCTGAAGAGGCTGTGGTACATCAACGGTAGGCCGTGCTTCGGTGTGTGGAGAAGGTTTAACTGTGTCTGCATACCAGGCTTGCGCACTCGAGCATGTTAAAGCTCCTCTGTCCTGTTTTTGCGTTTGCCTAGAGCGTGCTGGCTTAGATGCAACAACCAAGCAGATGTTTGTCGATGCAGGCTGTGCGATGCAGCGGCTCGCCACTTTGCACGAAACGATCTTGTCTCTACGAGCTACAGCCCGAGGGTCTGGAGATCATGTTGGCATGTGACGTGCTGGAGGCAATCAATGATGCACAACAGGAAGCGACCACTTGTGCCAGACGGCTGGGCAACGAGTGAGAAGATGAGCTCGTAATGAAACAAGTTTTTGAATTCGTGATAGCTATGCCAATCTGACGGCCATGCCTTTCGGTCGTATGACCTTGACAGTACAAGCAATTGTGGTAGTCTTGAAGCAACGCTTTTACTGGTACAGAGGGTGGGAGCAAGAGTGCAATAGAGACCAGTTGCACCACGTAGCACCAGGTCAATCAATGTTGGCTGCGCCTATATCTGCGAAAAGCGCATTCCCCATCAGCTGTCGAATGGGAGAGGAGTAGTAAGGTCGTGCTCATTATGTCGTTGCTGAGGGCAGCTTCAGCCTCGTTGGTAGCCATGTGCGACTGATGGAAGCACATCGTTGACCGCGCGGAAACCACCATAGGAGGCTGCAAGAGGGACGGATTGCTCAACAGTGTTCTGACCCATTTGAGCAACCTGTCCGACGTCAGTGTGGTTGCTCTCGGCGTTGGACGCTGCGATGTTGCCGCCCACATGACTGTGTGCCACCATGGGTTTTAAAACTTGGACGACATCCTTGTTGGTAGGGACGGGTGAAGGCAAACCGGCATCCAGAATTCCATTCTGAACGATCTCGCCGTTGGCCGGAGCTGTGTGTGAAAGGAACGCCGGTTCCACCGTAGCACCGACTACGGCCATCTGATGAGACTTCAGGCTCTCCTCCCACCCCTGGCGAGCCAGCTCTCTAGCCTGACGCAGCCCTTCTTCGTCCTCCTTCTCCGTCGTCTGGCGCAACTCCTCCGCGTCCTCCTTCACACGCTCCGCCGCAGCTTCGTTCTCCCGTTCCTCTTTCTCCTCGAGCGCCTCCAGATCTTCCAGGGGGTTGCTGTCGTCATCGTCGTCGTCACCGCTAATATCGTGAGCCGGATCGCCGAGGTCGCTACCAGCATGAGTATAGCCGTTTGTCTGTGTAGAGGCGAAGCCGTTGGTTGGTGAGACGGCGGATGTACTGTATGCAGACTCCATAAGGTGATCGAGCTCACCAAGCTCCTCCCGTGAGACATCGCGCCAATGGCATCGTGCATGCTTCCTAGTACAGCCGGCGCAAGAGGTGAGATTCTTCACACAGTCCATTCGCAGGCGTCGGCACCGGTCGCATGGAGGCATCACACGCTGCCCACGAGGCAAGCCGTCCATGTGTGCCTGGCACAGTGGTCTAAACGGCTGACTGCTTTCCAGCGCTGGTGGCAGAGGTCGACTGAAGTTGTGCTTTGAAGGTGTGGATCCCGATGCGTGTCCATGGAGACCAGCACTTGATGATGGCCGCTGTAGTGCGGAACCGGCAGCGTACCCTGAAGCCGACTGGCCGTCTGTAGTGTAGTAGGTGAGGAAGTCGTTGGAGAAAGCGTTCGGTGGCACTGGCGACAATGAAGACGCATCTGAAGCAGGAGCTCTTGGTTCGTGCTCTGTGGCTTGCTGAGTCGAGTGTGGCACTGCCACCGAAAGATGTCGCGACCGGGAGCGCCCTTGATTCTGATTGTGAGGCAGACTTTCGAAGTGACGGAGAAGTTCGTTGCGCACAGAAGTAGAAGAGCCCAATGTCGGCTCGACGGTCTCAACAGGCGCAGTGCTACTAGTCGCATTGACGGGTGTGAACCCGGATCCTGTAGAAGATGGTGCAGTCGTAGTCTGCTGAACGGTCGCCTTAGCTGGCGTTCCGCTGCCGCCTTCAGCTCTTCTTTCGAGTATCGCTGCCCTTCTGCCCTTCAATCTATGACTGAGTTGCCTCGTTCGAGCAGCGACCATGTCTGCAGCGTTGGTGAGCTCCTTGAGCTTGGATTCGAGCACATCGCATGTCGCAACCTCCTTCTCTTCATCCTCCCAAATCGGTAACGGAGGTATCAGCTCTTGACATCGACCACTATTGATGAAGAGGAAGTCTTCTTCGCTAACCTGCACGCGAAGCTGCTTTTGCGGATAGTAGAATTGACACACCCTCTTTCCTTCGGAAAACGTGCTGAGCGTGAATTGAGCGGGGTGAGATCGAGCAAACTCGATGACCTCGAGCCATGTGATCTGGTGTGGACTCTCCTCGGGGTTGCTGGCTGCCCCCTTATGGTGCGAAGCTACAATCTTTGGAGGCGCGTCGAAGCAACGCTCGAAACGCTTGATGAGAATTGGTCCCAGTGGCCGTGCGCCCAGGTTGGAGGCCAGCGACTCATGTCGATCTAATATGTTGCTGTACTGAGACAAGAGGTGTAGTAGGTTCGGCAGTGACTCGTCTTTGCCGATCAGCGGGAGATCCTCCTGCGATTGTCGTGCGAGATAGTTGATGCTGAGCTGGTTCGCTGGTTTGGCAGCCTTAGCCGCCGGTTGTGATGCTGGTTGCGATGCTGACGGACTCCGCTTGCGTTTGGCGGAGGCCTCGTTGGCCGAAGCGTCGTTGTGCGCGTCCATGATGGTGCATGTATGTGGTGGTGCACATGCGAAAGGAGAAGAGGGAAACGGAGGAAGCGGGCAGAAAAGGCAAGGGCCTCTCGCACCACGGGGCACGCCGCCTCGCCGCCGGCACAGCTGTCCAGCCGTTCAATCGGATCCCGCGCTGCTGCGCCAGCGCCTCCCCACCCTCCAACCCTAGGCCGCCCTATCCGAGATACACCTCCTGCGCCAACATCCGCCCTGCTGACCCGATGGAGGCTGCCCCAATTGCTACACAATCCTACGCCACCGTTTCGTGTTCTCTTCCACCCCGAATGTGTATATGTGCATAGTTCCGACTTAAGGTAAACGGTGGTTCCGCTCCACCCCTCGGGAGTCTGCGAAAACTCCTGGATCGGTAGGGGTCCGTCTCGGCAATGAATTCTGGCACCGAGTGTGAAACAGGTTTGGGCCTAGCGCCGCTCAAACGAATATGCTGAAATCGACAGCGACGACCATCGAGTAACAAGTCCATATCCCAATGAGATAAAACGAATCGGCAATGTCAGAACGCGGTAACAGAGGAGACCGCGGCGGTCGGGGCGGTCGTGGCGATCGAGGCTCGCGCGGCCGTGGAGATCATGGAGGCCGAGGCGGCCATAGTTCAACGACCGAGAAGAAGAACATCCTAGACCTGACGAAGTACATGGACAAGTCCATTACGGTGAAGTTCAATGGCGGGCGCGAAGGTGAGCAGAAGCAGATCGCCATTGTAGACCAAAACTAACCGAAGCAGTGACGGGCATACTCAAAGGACACGACCAACTGATGAATCTTGTGTTGGACGATGTGAAGGAGATCACGAGAGGTGCATGACGCTCTACTGTTCGATATATACTGTGCTGTACTGATAATTTGCAGATGACGAAGGCAACATGAGCACACGCTCGCTCGGGCTGCTGGTGGCGAGAGGGACGCTGCTGGTGTTGATTTCGCCCGAGGACGGCAGCGAGGAGATTGAGAATCCCTTCGTACAGGCGGACGACGATGAGTGATGTATGAAGTGAGGTCAGATTAGACCTTCACCGACATTTGCTGAAGAGGAAGGACCGACCATACCTATCTCGACTTCATGTCTTTTGAAACCCTCCAACCCCCCGGAAAGCTTTAAGCAGTGAGGCATGTGGACGGTGGTCTGCTCAGCACTCCAGCACGTCGAAAACATCAGACTACGATTAAGAGAGCACGTAACATGAGAACGAAGTCAAATTAGAGAGTGAGCTGAGATGGAAATTGCTACGTAGGTATCAAGCTGCAAACAACAAAACACGTATTTCACGAATCGCACGCCACGCTCTGAAAAGCACCCAATACCGTTTCCCATCACCCCAGAGCACACCCACACTCACACCTAAGCATCGGGGTGGTCACGCACCACAACATGCGGTGCATCGGGATGCGAGCCCGCATGCACAAGCGTGCTATTAAAACAGAGCAGTATGATCAGTTCATGCCTCCGATAAACGACACATGGTGTGTCAAAGATGGGTTAAGACTTTGAACCTACATCATCCCATCGTGATGCAAAGCTGCAGCCGTAGGCTGCGACCCTCTTTCGTCCACATAACCCTGAGTGCCGGCGACAGCACCATCTGAACCCCTCACAAGCTCGGTGTCTGGGTGAGTCTTGCCATGATGCGATGGGTCCGGATCGTTGACATAGCCCTGGGTGCCGACAACGGTGCCGTGCGAGTCCCTCACAAGCTCCGTCTCCGGGTTAGATCCGCTGTGGCCAGGTTGGTCGAAGCTTCGGCGAGCAGCTTCACGCTCTTCCTGCTCATGCTTCGTCTTGTTCGGGTGCAGGATTTTCTGAAGCAATGTGGGCTTCTTCTCGCCTTGCTGCTCCACGCCTTTCTTGTGAAGATGGTGATGTCCCTTATCGTCCGTGGAAACCTTGTTGCTGGACGACTCAGCTGATGACCGCGAAGGATCTGTCTCACGGTCCTTGCCAGCTTCATAAGCACCGTAACCAGCAGCGCCCGTAGCGGCAGTGGCGCCTCCGGCATAAGTAGCGTTGCGACCGGTATGAGAATCCTCTGGGTTGGTGCTCGCTGGCTGGGCAGATCCTGACGTGCTGAGCGCAGATGGGTCCGTAGTTCCATAAGCTTGACCCGGCGTGGATTGAACGGCATCAGGATTACGAAGCGCTTTCTCCCGAATGCTATCGCCTCGGTTGGCCTCGGACGCACCGTAGCTTGCTCCGCCTGCTGCTGCACCAGTGCCACCTACGACTCCTGCTTCGCGACTATAGTTGGATTGTTCGGCCTGCTTAACGCGAGGATCCGCCATGTTAGCCATGTCGGATCTGTAAGGACCGGTCGTGATAGGCTCTTTCTCTTTCATTTTCTCCGGCTCAGGCTTGACACGAGGATCCATGACATTCGCCACGTTGCTCTCATGCGGTCCAATAGTCTTCGAGGCGGGTCCAGTGTCGGTCCGATCGTCTCTTGTACCTTCGTAGATCCCATAACCGGCAGCGCCGGCCGCTGCACCAGTGCCTCCCACAATTGCTGCGTCGCGGCCGTAGTGCGTATCTGCAGGCTGTTGGGCTCTGGTGGGGTCCGATCGGGCAACCTCGTCCTTGGTCAACGTTTGAGTTGTCGTCTTCTCGTGCTTAGGCTTCTCCTCGTGATGCTTGTCGTGCTTCGGCTTCTCCTCCTTATGCTTCTCAGTCTTTGTTTTTTCTTCTTTCGGCTTGTCGGACTGGAACTTCTCCTTGAGCTTATCCATTGTGGACGGTTGCTGTTGCTGCTGCTGTTGCAGGGCACCACGATCTTGCATGGCCTGGTCAACATCGTTGCGTCGAGTTGCCTCGTACACCCCATACCCAGCCGCGCCGGTCGCAGCTGTCGCACCTCCTGCATATGCGGCGTTACGTCCGGTATGAGACTCCTCTGGGTGAGTTCGTGGCTGTGTAGATCCTGTCGTCGTAGGCTGGGCAGACCCGGACGTCGTAGATGGAGTGAAAGTATCTCTCGATTGCTGATAGCTCGGGTCCTGTTTGTGGAAATCCAAGAGCCCACCAGTGCTTTGCTGCTCGCGGTTCGTGGATTCGGACAAGCCATAACCAGCGGCGCCAGTCCCAGCAGCAGCAGCACCTCCTGCGAGAGCTGCATTACGGCCGGTGTGAGACTCTTCCGGCTGAGTCCTTGGCTCGGAGTATGCAGACGCTGTAGGCTGGGTAGATCCAGACGTTGCAGGCTGAGTGATTGTACTACTCGACTGCTGGTAGTTCGGGTCATGTTTGTGGGAATTCAGGAGCCCGCTAGAGGTCTGCTCATCGCGGTTCGTGGCTTCGTACAGTCCATAGCCGGCGGCGCCAGTCCCAGCGGCAGCACCACCCGCGAGAGCTGCATTACGGCCTGTGTGAGACTCCTCTGGCTCGCGTCTTGCCGGCTGAGTAGATCCAAGTGTCGTGGGCTGAGTGGATGTTGTCGAAGTAGTAGTAGATTGCTGATGATCCGGGGAGTGTTTATGGCTGTTCAATGGGCCGCCGCTAAATCATAATGGTTAGTGTTCATCTGACGTTGTTGAACGTCGGCAGAACGGCTCACCTAGAACCAAGGTCTGAGATGGTGTTCCCCGTTGTGGGTGGAGCACTTCGATCCTGCGTTGCTTGTCCCGTCACGTTGTCGCCACGATTAGCATCGTAGAGACCATACCCAGCTGCTCCCACGCCCGTAGCACCTCCAGCGATGGCTGCGTTACGACCAAAATTAGACTGGTCTTGGGGCGCACTGCTTGCTGGCTGGCTGGATTGGAGGTTTGTGGGCCCGGTAGTGCTAGTGCTCTGCGACTGCTGGTAATTCGGGTCGTGTTTATGTGAGTTTAGTGGTCCCTTGCTGGATTGCTTGTTAGCACGTCATGAGACCCAGTATGGAGAAGTGGCTTACCTAGAACCCATGTCTGTGATGGTGTCGGTCGTGGCAGGAGCACTGCGATCTTGGATCGATCTGTTGTTCGCGTCATCACCTCGTGTGGCTTCGTACAGGCCGTAGCCAGCGGCTCCAGTCGCCGCAGTGGCACCACCCGCGATGGCAGTATTGCGGCCAAAGTTCGAGTCCTGTTGTTGCTCGGTTCGCGCAGGCTGCGTGGGCTCTACTCTTGTGAGGTCGGCCATGTTGGTAGATGTCGACTGTTGATTAGCAGGATCATGTTTGTGTGAGTTCAAGGGTCCTGTATGCTCATTGCCGGTCACGGCACCCGTACGCTCAGTCCTGCTAGGCTCTGCCACGGTAGACCGAGACGTGGTTGTCTGAGAAGGACCGCTGGCTTGCTGTGCTTGGTCTCTGACGCTGTCACCTCGCGTAGCTTCGTAGTCCCCGTATCCCGCACCTCCGGCGGCTGCAGTACCTCCGGCGATGGCTGTGTTGCGGCCAAGATGAGACTCATCCGTAGGGTCGGTTCGGCTGGACTGGGAAGGTCCCGAGTAGGTAGTGTGGGTCGCACTGGGACCAGTCGAGGTTGTTGCAGGCACACTACGATCTTGCACTACCTGATCTCTGGTATCATCTCCCCTCGTAGCATTGTAAATGCCATAACCAGCCGCTGCACTCCCGGCTCCGACACCACCAACAAAAGCGGCGTCTCTTCCAGTATGAGACTCGTCCTGGGCAGGAATCGGTGCCGGCTCGGAGAATGATGCACGAGGCACCGAGTTCGTCGTAGTCATGATTGGAGAGCTTTCGCCTCCAGGAGTGATGCTGGACTCCGTAGTAGCGGTTGGCTGGCTTCCAGACATCATGCCACCGTAGTCCAAGTAAGTGGGACCGGTAGCCGATGAGCCCCCAGCTGGTGGTTGCGGAAAGGCGCCTGGCATGTGAGGGTCATAGCCGCTCTCGGTGGGGAATTCGCCTGGCACATGAGGAAGTATCTGTCTAGTTGAGGCATCTGGGACAGCTCCTCCTGTCGCAGAGCCGCCCACGGGGTACGCGCGATCGGTGTAGGTCGCATTGGCGACTTCTGGGTCCCCAGGCTTGTTCTGTTGCACCGCAAGCTCGCTGGCGCCCACACCACCAGCGCCGATGATGGTTCCCGCTCCAGCAAGACTGTCATCTCGTATGTGATCTGAGCTGCTGGAAGCTGGTGCGTTACTGCTGTCGGTCGGCAGAACTGTCCGATCCGGCCCTTGAGGCTCTCCTGCTACGCCACTCGGGAGCGGATATGAGCGAGCAGTGTAGGTGGAATCAGAGACGTCATCCGCCCTGTTCTCTCTCTGGATGCCACCTGATGAAGCCAAACCTCCGGTAGTGGTTGCAGCGCCGATCCCTGCCAGTGTAGAGTCTCGCCATTCGCGTGAGTCTTGTGGTGCTTGTGTGGATGTTCTGCACATAGTCATTAGTATTTGAGTTACACTTCATATGTCCCATGGAAAGAAATGCACGTGCTAAATGCCCGCCTCCAATCGGTGTACTTGAAACCCAAAAATTTATTATCTTGAGCAATCTTCTACGTCACTCATACAGTAGCGACTGTTGTTTTGTCCATGGGTCCACACTCTCTATGTACGTCGCCGTAGGGTATTCGAGGTCTTCCATCTTGACAGATATGATTGGTATTGGACTTACTGCGCAGATGTTCTGGACGTGGAGGCTCCAGCGGAACTGATGTGGTCTGCGCCAATGAGCGTTGTGTCAGCTTCTGGAGCATATGGCCCTTCGGCACGGGACTCGATGCTGAGAACGCTCGCATTGTCGTCTGCTGGTGTTGACAGAGAATGGTTCATACCTGTAGAAGTCTGCTGCCCTGGAGTCTGCGTGGTAGTAGTCCCGTAGCTTTGCTCCGAGTATTTATCACCGTGCGGGCTGCTGTAGTCGTTAGCTCTCTGTGACCAGTGTCGAGTCGGATAATGGGACGAACAGAATTTGTCTCAGCTCACCGCCTTGGTCCTTCTTCTCTGCTTCATGATCGGTTTCTAAGGTATTGGATATCGGTAGAGCAGCACTGTTCGAGGGATTTGAACCTGGGAGAGCTGGCTGCGCAGCCGACCCGACGGCGGTAGTGGTATCGTGGCCTAGCTCCGAGTATTTCTCACCACTCGGGTTACTATGCGTGTTAGATCTGTCTGTATCGACGAACATGCTACTCTAACTTACAGTACTTGTCTCAGAACACCGCCCTGGTTGTTCTTCTCTACCTCGTGCTGAGTTTGCAAGGTGCCGGCTGGTGGTGGCTGTTGTACGTCGTTGCCGACTGATGCCGTTCTGCCGTATGACTGCTCGGAGTACTTCTCGCCTTGCGGGTTACTAGCATATGGTCAGATTCGGCTGCAGCACGGCTCGCTTCTCGCTTTCCCTACAGTATCTGCCTCCCAATGCCATGGCTCTTGTTCTGCGCGTCAGGGTCGGTCTGCAGCTGCGGTGCAGATGAATCATGAGAGCCTCCTGCTGATCCGTACTTGACTTCGTCCTCCTGGGCCGAGCCCGGCGAGCTTGCACGTGTCAGTTTAGATCCTCGCGAAGGATATGACAGCACTCACAAGATTTGCTTCAACTTGTCCATGGCTATCCGTGGTCTTGGTTAAATCGTGAAAGTTCGACTAAAGGACAACAATCGAAAGCAGCATGCAGTGGGCAAGGCAAGCTTGAGTAAGAAGCTATACTTGTGCTAGGTGAACACAAGGCTGATGAGAGGGGCAATGAAAAACATTCGTACGTCACCATTGACACTGCGTAGCTCGAACCGTGTCGTTAGCTCAAATGATGGTGGATCACGAGAGCATTTGGAAGTCTTGAGGCGGAGTAGCGCCGACCTGTGTCTAGACAGCATCAACGCCACCGACATCGTTGACATCTGCTTGCGGACCAAGTGCTCGGAATCGAAGCAGGGAAGTGAGCAGAAGCAAATCCGTCCAGAGGAGATCACATTGCCGTAGCGGCGATCATCTCTAGCTCAGCCACAAGACGGGGCGGGTAAAATCGTAACATGGGAGCCCTGCAGAACATCATCCGGACGAAATTCTCGATTCGTTCAACAACTCAAACTGAGCAGCAAGATCTTCCTGAGGGAACGCTTCTGCTTCGAAGTACGGAGAGTCATCAACCGTCTACTGGAACTAGAACATCACGACAACGGTATGGCTCTGCTAGGCTTCACGACATCTCCTACCTGGCTCTTTTAGCACATTGAGGAAGAGTAGCATGTTTGTGTATGCCGTGCATTACTGTTTCTGAGAGATGTTTCACAGCTCCCCTCTCGTACAACTGTACAACTAGCCAGATTGACGACTACCGGACACTCTGAGACTTCAACCTGGTTTCATCGGGCGAGCGAAGCAGCGATTGTCGTCCATCGTGACGCTCGAAACTGGTGTGCCACCAGGCTTCGTGATGCTGCTGTACCTTATGCTTACTCGATCCTTTTTATGCCACGAGAATCGAAAGAAGCTACGAATGTTGAAGTCCTCGGAGGTTCTGTGCCTTGCATTCCACAGCAGCCATCAAAAACACCACATCATTGGCGGCGATGAGGCGGACACCAAGTTGGAAGACACTTGGAAGTACTAATATGTGCATCCATCAACAACGATGCAATGCAACCTGCTCCAGTCGGCTGTATCATTATCCATCGCGACCACCTTGCCCAGACATTCTATGCACAGCTAATGCAGGCCGCTTCAACACTGTTCAATGTGGTCAGGTACCGTACACATTTTCTTCTCAACACTGTCTCGTACATCAACAACATTTCCTTCCACCGCCGGAGCTGGAGTCGCTGTGTCCAAATATTTCACTCCCCTTCACTCCCCATATCGGCCACCAACAATATACTTGTTGTCCAGCCTCTCGGAATCCACCGATAAAATTGGCACCGCGGCGCGAAGGCTTGATGAAGAAGAAGATGCACGCTGACGCCAACACGAAACGCGCCCCCGAGAGCCGACATCCCCACCAAACTACACATGCGACATCAATCTGTCAAGGTCCGGTATAACTCCGTCTGCACCCGTTCCGTCTATTCCATTTCATGCCATTCATTTCTTGATCAATCATCTTCAATTCTTGTACAATTCTTCCATCTCTTCTTTCGTATCCAGAAAGACTGTCTCAAACATCGTTTCATCGACTCCATCTAGCCCATCCTCCTTTAGGCTTGCTTACCTCAACCACGGCTGAACTTGGGCCTGCCTCCGGACGAGCATGGATCAGGGTCGCGCCGTTGTATAGGATAGCCGCGTACCGTGCCTCACATCACTAAGGTTGGGACAACAACAACAATTCTAGAATCCAACTCCTTCCAAATCACCAGCAATTGCCCACCACGCCTGCCTGGCTGCTGCCAGCCCCGACACCAACCCCACGACCAACCCTACCTCACCCACCACCACCGCCGCCTCAACCCTCCCACCCCAGCCACCATGGTCTTCCGCGAGCGAGCCAAAGCCCTCTTCAAAACCAAATCCCGCGGCTCCTCCGTCTCCAAACCCTCCTCCACCACCACCACCTCCACATCCGGCACCTCCCCCGACGGTCGCTGGCCCAGCAACGTCTACAAACCCGGCGAACCGATGCCCCGCCCTAAATACCGCGCCATCCCTAAGAAAGAGCACAAGGAGAAGCTCGAAGCCTTCAACTTCGGCGACGCATGGAGGAAGAAGAGTTTCCAGAGCACGTACAGTCCTGGGGGCACACGGGCGAGTAGTCGGAGGCAGAGCTTTATGAGTTTTGGGAAGAAGAGCGCGGCGAGTCGGAGTGCGAGTGTGGCGAGTAATTATGGGGAGGAGGGGCCGCCGGGTAAGAGTGGGGTGAGGCAGAGGGAGGGGGGGCATGGGGTGGCTGTGGCGACGAGGCTGAGTACGGAGGCTGAGAATGAGGATGGGGATGATGATGTGGGGAATGGTGAGTTCTGAGAAGAGATCTGGGTTAGATGGGAAGTGGCTGACGGGTTACAGTTGGTTTGTCGAGAGTGCAGTCGAGAGACAGGCCTGCGGCATCGAGGCCTCGGACGGCGCAAGATATACGCGCGGAAGCGAGGACGAATGGGCTGCATCCGACGATGAGCACGGCGCATGACCATCAACCGTTTTCAGAGCATGATTTGGCGGCAGCGATTTCCAGGACGCGGCTAGAGGTGCCTGCGCAGTCGTGACTCTTGGGAAGAACTTGGGCGTACGAGGGCTGGATGTCTTTGGCGCGGTTGCATGGGATAACATTCATCGATGGTTTAGCGTCTGGAAAAGAGGGTGGGAAAGCGTGGCCACGCTGTATATGCATGGGTTGGAGCTAGAATGGCGTCACTCTGGCACTGATTGCTATTCGAAGACCGACTGCTAGAAGCACGTACATGGGTTGGGCATATGTGTATAGAGCACAAACCGATGGTGAAGGGTGTATGCTGAGAACGTGTAGACGAGTAACGGATGGCTGTTTGAGCCTCTTGTCAGTTCAAGCTCACCTTCCAGTACTCTCAGGCTGGGGCAAGGATAGTCACTAGGTATTGCAACTCAGTGGAGCTCCCAAATCGGAAGTCGAAGCACTCCGTGGATGGGGCAGACTGATGCTTCCGGTCTATGCCCTGATGGGACGGTATGGATGGTACCTGTCTGGGCATGGAGAAGCTCGACGGTATCTCGAATGATGAATCTGCTGTGCTCAGTTCCTCAGCGAGGCAGACCGACACAGCGTGCCTAGGGCCGAGAGATGATAGGCGTGTGATGAGTATGTCGGAATCCCGCAGTAGCCTCTGCTGTGCATGGATTCGGTTGAACGATACCCCGTCGCGTCCTCACCGAAGAGGTTTTGATGCGCATGCAGCTGCGTTCTTGCCGACCATGCAGAGCCGGACATCTGGCCCGATGCCGATAACACATACATGTAGACGAGTCTCGATTGCGCGTATGTTGTAGGCCGTGATTTGCTGCTTGCCTGCCGTTATCTCCTGCTAGAAACATTGTGGCGAGCTGACGGCCATCGCTTCGAGCATGTCTGTGTCGGAGATCGTCTTTCGAGACGTCGTCAACAGCAGTCTGACCTCGCCACCATCAACCAACTATCGTCGTTCTCGCGCAGAGCCGGAGCCGTTGCTTTCTAATCCCCGTGGTTCCCCCATTGCACCATCCGAATCCAATTTCGATCCAGCAAAATTTGTAGGAAACAACCAATGGATGGCCACCGTCAGCTTCCTCGTGCACGCCGTTATCGTGGTAGCGGTGCTGTGTCCGAACTCTCGCTCCCCCCTGCAAAGCCAATCTACGCATTGTCGATCATTTCTCCGCAATCGCCTTTGCGACAAATCCAACCCGCATCCCCAATTTAATCCGCCACCCCTGTCGTCTCTCACATTCACGACAGTCGCACGGCCAATTTGTTCTCGCCTACTGCATTCGCACATCCTCCCGGCGCGTGCTACCCCGAACAGGCAACCTCATCTACCATAGCTCCAGCACGGGGTGCAGAGCAGCTGCGCGCTGACTCGTTGGAGAAAAAAACCCATCCACCCTTGTTCCTCCCGTCGATCCCTAATAGATATCCCTACCGCACATCAACCCACCATGCCGCACTCCCTCTCCCTTTCGCAAGCCTCGCACCACACCTTTGACCTCGGCATCGGCGAGGTCTCAGGGGAAGAATCCCGCCCCATGAGCGCCGGCGGAGAGTCTGCCCGTACTAAACGAGCGTCCAGCTCGTACGGCGTTGCCCTGACCTCGACCGTCTCGCAGGACGAGCGAGCTGGTTTGCCCTCGCAGCAGCGACCGGATTCTTGGAAGCGGAAGAGTGCGCCGGGGTCTGAGTTCGCGGAGCTTCTCGCCTCGACGTCGACGACGAATTTCGACGAGCTGTTGCGCTTGCATCGGCCGGGCGATAGGAGTAGTGTGCATAGTACTTCGTACAACGACACGTCGAAGCGGAGGTCGCAGTACTTTGAGGACTCGTTTCTGTACAAGGACGGCGCGATGACGCAGGCGAAGGAAAAGGTGGTGAGGCAGAGTCCGGTGATTGCGGAGCTCAAGACGAATGTGATCGTGAGTACCGTGAGTATTGGATTAGGGTGGAATGTGACTAGCTGACACCAATGGGTTCGCAGATCAAAGATGAGTTCACGCTCGTTACCGACCTTACGATGCATCTGGCGCAACGATATACTCGACCTGAATCCTGCATTATGATTCGAGTCGATCATAGCGCCTGTCTTGCGCTTGGTGGGAATTTCGAGCCGTGCTATATGTTGACGATTCATGCGGTGCCGGCGCAGATGGGGCCGACGACGAATAAGCGCAATGCATCGATTATACAGACGTTCATGCAGAGCGTGTTGAGTGTGACTGCGGACCGCGGTATCGTCACATTCGCGGCGATGGCAGAGGAGAATGTCGCGATGAACGGTCATACTATGTTGGGCGAGATCGAGCGGCAGGAGAAGCGCAATAGCGTCAATGACCCGGCCCAATTGAAGAGCGCGATCAAGGATGCGACAAGGAGGAGCATGACATTCCCACAGAGCCAGAGCGATCCAAAGCTCAATGGCAACCACAAGAACAATGGCACTTTGACACCTGCGACCACGATCAGCCCTTCAATTACACCTCCACCAACACTCTTGAGGGAGAAGGCCAGCTCAAGCGATAAGGATGGACGGCCATCTACCGCGCATGGCGGGTTCGATGGATTACGGATGAACGGTGTCTCGACCGACATGCTGGTCGGAAGCAATGCTCGACTACCCAATAGCCGACCCAAGACCTTCGACGGCGGCGCACCCTCCTCCTCCATTCAGGACTCACTCAAGTCGCAACCCCTACCTCACCTCGTCTCCCAGCAATCACAACGCAGCAGCATCCAGCACGCAAGCCTATCAAAGCCCTTACCAAACCCCAAC